>CM062808.1:382843129-383540045 GCA_031772625.1 Pinus tabuliformis | reverse complement strand
ACTTTCAAACGGCGAATGATAAATGCATGGGGTGGCAATCTAGCAGATTAGATTTGAATCCGGCGGAATCTGTGGCGCGGGGGTGAGCTGTCCCTGCCAGACCGTTGGACGACGTCACACCATCATTCTTCTGCAAGTTCCCTTACTGCCGCATCATTCCCCGCAGATCCGCTGCCGTCATTTCTGTTACATCTCATTTTTCCCCGACTGGATGGCTCTCACATGTGCACTGCCCGTTCCTTTTGCCACGACCACCGTTTACCATCCGACTAGACCATCTGACTGGTCGACGTGGCCAGTCGATTGGCCATACAACCGCTCAACCCATTCACTTCACACTTGCAAACATTTTCAAAGTAAAATTCATGCAATTCGACGGAAGAAAGGGTCGAGGCACTTACCTGTGCGGCCGCGACACGATTTCTCAGGCTCTTGGACGACGATGGCTCGATTTGTTTGCTGCTGCCTGATTGCACAGGCCCGGAGGTTCCTATTCACAGGCCGCTGACGATGAATCTTATGATTCGGCTGCATGTGCCTGCGTTTTCATTGCATGTGGCAAGCGCTTTGAATGGCGTACACTCTAGCGGGCTTAACTGCTACGGGACTCCTGCAGGATGTCCTGTAGCAGTTTTTCCTCCTCGGGTGCATGTTGTACGACGAAGACAGTGGCCTCACGATCATGCTCTAATGAGCTCATGGATAGCTGGGATGGATATGGTATGTCATCTCGGCGTTTTTTCATTTTAAAAATTGCTTTCTCTTGATAACTCAATGATCTGCTTTGATGGTGTAGGTATCTTCATTGCATGTCGACAGGGGTGGTAGAAAGATGTGACAATAGTGTGTGAGGGAGAAGATGGTAGCTTGCATGCGTCTATACCGGACCTTGGTCGTTAGATCTCCTCATATAATCAGTTATGGGCCGTCCAAAACTTCTACAGGAAGTTTCCTGTAGAAATACAGAACTTCCTGTAGAAAGTCTGTACTTCCTGTAGAAAGTCTGTAACTTCCTGTAGAAGACTAAACTGTGATGAAATCGTGCCCATACCTTGGAGAAGATGAGTATTCTTGGAGGAGGTGCTGGTGAGGTCTCCTGGAAGCATGATAAGGATCCTTGACTTTGAGTTGAGAGACCTCCTCTCCTTCATAGAACACCTGCAACCTGCATGCCTTTCCACATTATAAACTTGTTGTCCATGTCTTCTTTTGCTTATTGTTTTTTTCTTTTTTTTCTCTTTTTTTTTTTTTGAAAGATGGCAGGAGCGCCTCAATGAGGTTTTCACCCTTTCCATCTGCCTTAAGCGCCTCAGAGAGGTTTTCACTCAAGGATCTTTTTTCAAATCTCTTTTTTTTTTTTTTTGAAAGACAATAGGGGTGCCTCAATGAGGTTTTCACCCCTACCACCTGCCTTGGGAGCCTCAGAAAGGTTTTCACCCAAGGATCTTTATTTATTTATTTATTTTATTTTTTTAGATCTTTCAGGGTATGCCCAAAGCAGATGCAGAACCCTTCTCTATGACCAGCACTGACTTCTCCACAGTTTTGATGAATTCTTGTCTTGAGAGAGGTTTCCTGTAGATCTTCAGTCGATGCCCATTGACAAGCATGGGGATGGCTTCCTCATCAATGGTCCGAATAAGAACAGATCCATTGTCATGAAATTTTTCTACTGCATATGGTCCCAGCCATCTGGTTCTCAGCTTCCCCTTGAAATCTTTGTGCCTGGAGTCATACAACAATGCCCAATCTCCTGGCTGGAATTGCTTGTCATTGAGGTGTTGGTCATGCCACACCTTTCTCTGAAGTTGAACCACTTCTGAGTGAAGGAGGGCCCACATTCGGTGCTCATCCAGTCCATTCAGCTGCAATAACCTTTCTTGTTGTGCATGGCTGAGATCTAGGTCCAGCTGAGCTGCCATCCTCAAAGTGTTGTATTCAAATTCAATGGACAACAAAGCTTTCTTCCCATAGACCAACTCATAAGGTGTGAATCCGGTTGTGGTCTTCCAGGTGGTGTTGTAAGCCCATGTGGCCTCAACCAGGCGATCTGCCCAATCTTTCCTACTGCTGCTCACCACCTTAGTCAAAATCCCTTCCAATGCTTTGTTGGTGACTTCCACTTGCCCATTTGCCTGTGGATGATAGGGGGTGGAAGTCCTATGCTTGATTTTGTGATGAGCTAGTAGGTCTTCAATTAAGTTGGATGTGAACTGGCTCCCTTGATCGTTGACCAGCTCTCTTGGGTAGCCAAATTTGTAGAAGATGTTCTCTCTTAAGAACTCAGCCACCTTTTCTTCTATTGCTGCTTTGATTTCTTTAGTCTCTGCCCACTTTGTCAGGTAGTTAGTGCACACAATGATGTAAGACCTTTGCCTCGAAGGAGGGTTGATTGGACCCACAAAGTCCATACCCCACTTCTCAAATGGCTCAAGAGTCACTTGAGGTTGGAGAGGCATCTCATCCCTTTGAGTCGGTTTCCCCATTCTTTGGCATCGGTCACATTGGCTGATATACCTTCTGACATCTTGATGAAGTGTCGGCCAATAGTAGCCTGCCTGCAGGATTTTGAAGGCAGTCCTCTTTGCTGCAAAATGTCCTCCACAAGGCCCATCATGACAAGTGAGGAGGATATCAAAGACTTCCTCCTCCCTTACACAACACCTTAAGATCTGATCAGGGCCAAGCTTGAACAGGTTGCCCCCAATCCAAGTAAATGAGGCACTTTTTCTGATGATTCTACTCTTCTCTCTTAAAGATAGGTGCGGAGGGAACTGTGCTGAAACAAGGTAGTTTGCTATATCAGCAAACCATGGAGAGAGTACTGAAATAGCAAACAGATGTTCATCGGGCATCTGGTCATCCACTGTTCCATCCTCATCTGCAGATAAATCCAATCTAGATAAAAAGTCAGCAACAACATTTTCTTTACCTGGTTTGTCAACAATGGTCAAATCAAACTGCTGCAACAAAAGTAACCATCTAATAATACGAGCATTCACATCTGGTTTATTCATTAAATATCTAATTGCAGCATGATCCGTATGTACAAAGGTTTGATAGCCAGTGATATAATGTCGGAGCTTGTTCAGTGCATGGACCACAGCCAAGAATTCTTTCTCGGTTACAGTGTAATTCAGTTCAGCTTTGGATAAGTTTTGCTAACAAAGTAAATGGCATATGGAAGTTTTTGTTCAACTTGTCCTAAAGCTGCCCCTATGGCTTTGTTCGAGGCATCAGTGTGGATGTGGAAAGGTATGGCCCAATTTGGACCTCTCAAGATTGGGGCAGACACCAACTTGTCCTTTAATTCATTCAAAGCCCTCTGACAATCGTCAGTCCATTTAAACTCCACATATTTTGCCAACAGGCCAAATAATGGCGAGGTTAGCTTGCTAAAGTCTTTAATGAATCTCCTGTAATACCCTGCTAATCCTAAGAAACTCCGAACATCCCTTACCTTTTGGGGAGGTGGAACCTTCTTGATGAGAGCAATTTTGTTAGGATCCACTTGTAACCCTTGGCAAGAAATGGTATGGCCTAGCACGGTCCCTTCAGTCATCAAGAATTCACATTTTTCAGGACTAAGGGACAGGTTCATCTCAATGCATTTGGTTAGGACTTTTCCCAGATTGGACAATGTTTCCGGGAAGTTGGACCCATAAGGAGTGAAGTCATCCATATAGATTTCCACCGCATCATGGACCAGCTCTGAGAAGATGCTCAAGACAGCTCTCTGGAAGGTAGCAGGAGAATTGCATAGCCCAAAGGGAAGAACTTGGTAGGCAAAGGTACCCCAAGGACAAGTGAAGGTGGTCTTATCTTGGTCTTCTGGGCTGATTTGGATTTGGTTGTACCTGCTAAACCCATCTAGGAAAGAGAAGAACTTCTTTCCTGCTAGTCCATCCAACACTTGATCTATGAATGGTAGAGGGAAATGGTCTTTCTTGGTAGCTTTGTTCAGTTCTCGGTAGTCCGCACAGATTCTCCACTTCCCATTTTTCTTGGGAACCAACACCAAAGGGGACACCCATTCACTATCTGAGATGGGATAAATGAATACAGCATCCAACAGTTTTTGCAATTCTTCCTTGACAATGTCCTTAAGGGCTGGATTCATTCTCCTCTGGGGTTGCCTAACCGGTTTACAATCTTCCTTGATGTATATGTGATGGGTACAGACCGAAGGATGGACTCCTTTCATCTCCTTATAGCTCCAAGCAAAAGCATCTAGATGACTGGCCAACAGGCTACACAGCTCCTTTTCCTTGGAAGGAGATAGGGAGGAGCTGATCTTTAACGTTCTCTCAGGGCCGAACTCCACATTCTTGACTCTGGGAGTGACAGGGTTAGTTGCACAAAGATCCACTAAGGTGCTGGCTTGGGCATCCTCCACCAATTTCTCCAAGGATAGTGCACTGGGAGGTGGATTCTGGATCAAAGTCTCAATCAAGTCATCCTCGGTTGGGGGGTCTCTTCTAGTGGTGTCTAGGGTGCACAAAGGTGCTGAGTACACCTCATCCTCTTCTCCTTCCTCCAAACAAAGTGGTAAGTCATGCCCTAAGGAGGGTTGGGCAGGAGGGTATAGGACTAGCTGCTTGGACATAGGACCATTTTTAATGGTCATGTTTCCTGCACGACAACTTATGTAAGCATCTGCAGTGGCTAACCAAGGCCTTCCCAAAATGAGAGGGTATCCAGTAAGCTTTGTCTTTGGTTGCAGAACCAAGAAATCTGCAGGGTACTCCCAGGAGTCAACAGAGACCAAGACATCCTCCACAATCCCTTCGGGAGTCACGGTGGAGCGATCTGCTAGTTGCAGGACTGTCGAGGTCTTCCTCAGGAAACCCTGAAGATTGAGTTTGAGCATGGTATCCTTGGTCATCACATTAATGGCAAGCCCCAGATCAATCAAGGTGTGAGGTATGATAGTGCCATTGATGTGGACATCTACTACAGGACTCCCAGGATCTAGGTACTTTGGGCAGATGACTTGTCTTAACATAAGGTCAGACAGTTGTCCTATGACATTGATGGTTGAAGCATCTCTCTTTCACCTGCCTGGGTGTTTGAAACACTTTTCCTTAACCAGTTTGTTGTATATCGGTACATCTTTGATGGCTTGGAGAAGTGGTATTTTCACACACAACTGCTTGAGCTCTCCCAGAAGCTCATCCTCCTCTGGGTTGGGTTGTGTGGTGGCTGTTAGTCTCTCAGGAAAGGGTGGAATAGCCTTTGGTTCACTTTCCTATTTGTCTTCATCGTCCTCTGGGGGAGGAGGTTGGCGATCCGGAAGAGTCTTTCCAGATCGAAGATTGATCTCCTGGATCTCCACAGCATAGGTAGGGCATGATGTTTCCCTAGTGTATACCTGCTGAGCCTGTCTATTGTTGGGGTTGGGGTTCAGTTGAACAGGCATTTGAGGTTGCCTTGGAGGAGTAGGAGGTAATGGTTGAGGTTGAACTGGTGGTGGAGGCAAAATGGCGGGAGGAGTGTTGTACTGGGGCCTCCACCCCGACTGAGGTGCATTCCACTGAGGCTGTGGCTGGGCATGTGGTTGAAGGGAAAATACCCCTAGGGTCCTTTGGGCTAAGACTCTACCAGACTGAAAATTGCTTATTCAAAGAAACACACACACACAGCCATCATTTTTACTTTTAAGCAAATGCTAACGTTAAGGGTACGTACCTAAGGTCCTACGTTCGAGAAGGCCTTTAGGGTCCAAACCCTTCTTGGAGTTCCCTTCTTCTTTCTTTGACCTGCAAGACAAACAAATCAAAGAACACAACAGTACATGTACAGATACTTATGTATAAATCATCTTTATGCTATAAAGTTAGTTATAAAAAATCTTTAAGTAACCACTTTCATAAGAATTCAACACAAGAATTTCATAAGCATAAAGAAAGATTATTCGGGAACAAAGACGTGTTTCTTTATATATAAAGGCAAATAAAGTACATATATCGGAAAGATATCACCTGAACACCTTCAGCAGGCTCCAAGCAAGCTTCCTCCCGGATTCGTTCCAGCCTCAAGCCTCCAACAAGAGCTCCTTCCAAGTCTTACTCAATGATGATATCAAGGATGAATGATCACCAATACACATGGAAACAAGGGTTTCCTATGCAAAATGGGGGAAGTGCAGAATGCACTAAGGACTTCAGACCTGGTCTAAGGGAAAAATCTCAGCATAATAATCTTGCTCTCCTTTCTCTCTCTCCTTGGCCTTCCCTTTGATGTCTTTTTATACCCTCTCCAAAGTAGTTTTTTAGTTAGGAGTTGGTTGGGAATAGTTGGGCCACGGGCACTAACAGGTGATCCAGCAGGTAAACCCGCGATCCCCGCCCAAAAAAGAGGAATTTATTATTTTTTTAAGTGTTTTAATAGATACACGCGGGTTGGGTATGAAAGACCCGCGTGTACACGCGTTTAACTCAGGGCAATGTCGCGTATAGGGAATAAAACACTGTTTTTAAAATTTTTTGGACCAGGTCTGGAAGGAGGGGTTGCCCTAGGCCATGAGTGCAGCATCACAAACCATAAGAGTGAGATTTGGAGCTATAACAGATGCCCCCTAATGTATGAGGTCAGAAGGGGAACATGATGGCCGAAATATATTAAGTAAGTACAAGGAAAGGAACTCTGCCGAAAAACCGAGGAGGACTTCACCAGAATTCAGCCTGCCAAGCCACCGAAAGGAGATCAGAAAGAAACACTGTCTGAGGCGGGCATACCCATGCTCAGGAAAAGTAAAGCATGTCCGCATATCAAGTACAAGCGGATCCACTAAGTATACAAGTATAAATGACTGGAAAATACATAATGGATCATCTGATCATAATGAGTAAGTACATGTCTGAATATCACATATAAGACTGTCAATGATGCTGAAAGATGCAACGGATCACTGATATCAAAGACTGATCCCAAAAAGGTACCAATTGAACATGATGGAATAAGATGGTACTACACTGCAAACTCAGGTGCCAGCATATAGAATGTCGCCGTGACTTACTGCAACATATAAGGTGGAGTGGTATCAACTAGCAGCAACAGGAGCAACTGTCAAGTGAACCAATGAATGCTGATACAACCTGAGGTCTTCACCGACCGCCGTGGTACATTTCTACACCATGGGAATAAATGATCTGAAGTCGACCATGTGAGAAATCGTTTGATTACCGGTCATTGATGTATACCGTTAACAAACGCGAGACTACTCACCGATAATGATAATGAGCATCAAGGTACCCAGTACAATCTAACAAGTGTGAATAGATGAGCTGAAGTCGAACACCTGTAAGAATCTATCAATCAGGAGACAATGATGGTTTCCCACTGTCGATAGCGAGGAATCTACCACTAATGACTGCAAACCCCAAGGTACTGCCAAATGGACTCTAGATCTTTGCCCCAGAGCAATGAGTCGGAGTCGATAGGGAAAGATCTGCTAGAAGGAAGGCATTAAGGCATCCTCCATCAATCTAGCGTGAGTGTAACCCGTAGGCCAATAATGTGGAAGGAATCGGACGAAAAAAAGATGTAGTAACCCAACCGAAGTACGTTTCCGGCGTACACAAGATGTGGCTAGCGCACGGCAGAAACCCTCTGAACCAACCAATAATGAAAGCTGACACAGAGGCGAGGTATCCACCAATAGGGTCAAATGGAAACCAAGGTACTGCACGAATCCCAATGTGTGATAATGTATGCTGATGTCGAACACAAGGGAAACCACTCAGTCAAAGACCCATGATACTGATCGATGCTGAGCACAAGGTGACCTATCAATAATGAAAATAGGGCCAGGGTGCGGCTCTAGGCCTGTCCTCAGAGCAAGGTGTCGTCGTCGATAAGGACAAGACCCGCCAGCAAGAAGTCAATGGGGACCTTCTCAAACCGGCACGAGTAAAGGACCAATATAACTGATGTGATGATAGACATGACACTGACAACCAGGGATGGCCGACTGAAAAATGAGTCAAGAGACACCGCAAAAAGGCCGACTCAGGCTAACTTCCCTTGAACAAAAGCACGACTCAATGTGACTGTGTGGCAGCATATGATGAATCTGTATAAGTTCATCATGCAGGAGGCACGAACGAACCCTCCATATGATTGGAAGAGATAACCAATCGGGGGAGAACTGACTCAATAACAAGGTTATGGCGTACCTAAGTCAAACTAAATCCCACCCATGTGGAGGAGACTTTGTTTTGAGTGCTTTGTTCAAGGGCGACACGACTGACTCTAGCTGCCAACAATAAATGGAAATAATGTCCCTGTTCCCGCTCTTTTTTGGAATATTTAATTTTTTTTTGTCTTTTTCTGATAAGCTGGAAAAAGAATAAAAGAATGCTATGGTACAGTGGAAAGATCGAGTGCCGGTGAAACAGATGATCTAGTTCCTGGGAAAGGAACGTTCCTATGCTCAATGCAGGGAGGTGAAAAACTGGTCAGTGACACTCAAAGGTAAGTTCCTTCCACGGATCTGGGTATGTCAAGCTGCAGAAGTCAAAGGTATGCAAGGTTGATTTTGCAGACGTCATGGTCAAAAGTTGGCTTAAACACGAGTCCAAGTGAAGCTGGCTCTAGGCCAAAAGGTGCAAGTGGTCAACATGCAATGCAGTAGTACAACTCAACACAAAGGAGCCTCTAGGGTATATGGCCAGAACAAAGCGGAGAAGCTAAGAGGAATGAGTCTTCAACGCATAAGTCATGGCGGGACTAAAGAGGACTCCCGAGCCTAGGGATGAAAAATCAGCATGAGTGCCAAGAGACAAAAAGGTACTAACTAGGGCACTCATGATAAGGTAGGCTCTACCACACAAGTCATGGTACTTCTAAGCAATGAGAAGGTTCTGCACCATAACTTGGTGGGGTCGATCCTAAGGCCAAATGGGAAAGGAAACTGATAAGTGCACAATGCAGGCGGAAAAACCTAACCTATATGCCAGTTTCAAGAACCAATACCTGTCAAAACAGACCAACCATAAACTTCCAAAGGAGAAATCTTCCAAGTTCTGTAAACATAAATAGGAACACTAGACACGAAGTTAATATATCCCACATATAAACTTCATATAAAATCTTTGTGTTATAGAATACAAAACTTGAAAAATGCGTACCTCATATATACAATATGGTACAGGGAACCACGCAGCCTTGCGGCTTACGCATAACAGTTCTTCTGAACAAACCCCTTGCAGGGCTCAGGCCAAGGGCTCCTTTGGTAGTCATAACTCATGGCTTCAAAGAGTTCCTCCTGTGAAGGCAAAACAAGTTCTAAGAAATCATGAGAACTACAAGGATCAAAAGAGGGAATTAAAGGGTCCCATGTCCTTATAGGAAGAATCTCTCGGTCAACTGCCGGGACCAAGTCCCAAGAAGGAGAATCATAAGTCAAAGGATCCTTCTTAGAAGCGATTGAACATTGAGGACTCAATGCCACATAATTGACCCGTGGCTGGGTAGAGTCTACTTGAACACTTGGAACAAACCAAGGGGCATTCTGCAGTAAAGTCGAATTAGGGTGGTGATTATCAGATGCAAGCTGATCAATAGTGACAATATTCCCATTATGAGGAAAGCACATTACTCGAAAGAGTGAAGACACCACAGCATTCATAGCATAGACATAATCACGCCCAAGTAGCATATTGAAGTCTAAAGGGCTATCAACCACCATCATATCAATTAAGACAGTCTTCCCACCTAAAGTGATAGGCACTTGAGGAAGAACACCCATAGATTCACCAGGCCTTCTATCATAGGCTAACAACTGACTCTGAGCTATCAACAACTTTGGGGAACCCAAAGCTTTCCAAGTCAAAGAGGATATAATACTTGTAGAGGATCCTTCATCCACCATACATCGATAGACATTTGTGGAATTAACCTTGACCTTTATTTGGAAAGGTGCAGCGGAAGGAAGACGAGGCTCAACAAGCCTATCCCAATCAAAGGAAATGCTCTTAAAACTTGGAGGGGGAACATTCGAAGAAACCGGAATGCCCCCTATACTAGAAGACTCTGCACTAGAGATCAAACAGACTCTTTTGTTAGGCACTTCACCCCCCAAAAGAGGAGTGTAATCGGCCAGCGATTGCACTCACTGTACCACATTATCAACCAATGGTTGATGGGATTGATGAGAAACCATATCAGATCTAGGAGTAGAAGTACTTTCAGACTCGGACCATATCCTTTGAACCTCTGGAATACCAGGGCATAAATGAGTAAGATGGTCTCCCTTGCATATCTTACAAGGGAACTTAGGTTTAAAACTTCTACGTCCAGGTTTCTTATCAACCTCCATTCCGCCAACATGACTAGCAGTGGTTTGCGGAGAGTCCTGAACATGACTTGTAGAGGTCGGTGACTCTTTGCTAGTATGACTCGCATTGACTAGACTCATGCCCCCAGCATGACTTGCAGCGGCTGAAGACTCATCTTCAACATGACTCGCAGAGGTTGAAGACTCATCTCCAACATGACTCGCAGAGGTTGAAGATGAAGTTCTAGTATGACTTGCAGTGACTAAACTTGTGCCCCCAGCATGACTTGCAGTGGCTGAAGGCTCATCTCCAACATGACTCGCAGAGGTTGAGGATGAAGTGCTAGTGTGACTTGCAGTGACTAGACTTGTGCCCCCAGCATGACTTGCAGTGGCTGAAGACTCATCTCCAACATGACTCGCAGAGGTTGAAGACGAAAGGATAGACTTATTCTTCTTCTTTGACTTCCTTTTTCTCCTCTTTTTAGATTTCTTGTTACAAGAGGGAGGAGAAGAAGGAATCCCAGATTTCTCTTTGAGAGAAGATGAACAATTAGCACCCATGTGATGCCCCTGAAATAAAGCATTCAACTGAGAAGCTTCAAGAGCATTCGGAATATTCGGAGTGGACCACAGCCACACGGGTAGTCCAACATTCAACTCAGGAATATTCAAAGTGGCCATCAAGGGAGTACCAACATTTCCAAAGAAAGGAAAAGCACAAGGATCCCCTTTTGGGAGGGCACCTTGGTTGGTTTCCACAGGAATATTGGCCATATCTAACTGATCCAAAGACCCTTCCCCTACGGGAATATAGAAATAACTCTTCAAAGAATATGGATAAGCAATCAAAACCTTTGGCCTTGAGGAGGCAACTCCACAACGTCTGAAAGAACAACCAAAAGCCTTTCAAGATCGGTAGAGTGGTAAGCCGGTCACTCAGAACACAAAGTCCAAACATGACTAGACAAAAATACCTAAAGCCAACTATATACAAGGAACAAAGAGCACCCACTAAAAAGTCCCTAAAGATATCAGCCAGTCAAACAACTTCCAAGTATTTCCGCTCCGGGTGATGAGGACTGGACACCAAAATACAAGAAAGTGGAGTCAGGGGCCTTCCAAAGATAGTCTGGGATAATGACGGCCCAGTCCTATCAGCGAAGGTAACAGAGGAAGTTACGCTGACCTCCTAACAACAGCCTGTGCCGGTGCAAGCCCCCAAGCTTCGCAAGGGTGCCCTCCAGTAGTACTGTCGAGAGTGATACAACGTCGACCTCAGGTGCCATGGGATTCCCCTCCGCAGCCACCTATGCAGATCCCTAGGAGAGGCAACTATGGGTACCAACTCGTCTCAGAAGCCAGGCGGAACAGTCGTGAGGTAAGTTCGGACAAGTAGGAGACGGGGTATCTCTCTTCCTTATCTTCACAGACCCTCGTGCTTAACTCCCAGATCCGGAGCTTTCCTGGTCTTCCTAACGCTATTGGATTTTCTCTCGTTATTCAGACTCTTATGTTTGACGTTTTATGTGTGGCCTTGGAGAGTTAACTCTCCACTCGCCTAATCCAAGGCCCTAAAATCCTAAACTTGTTGGTGTAACTGACTAAAACAAAAAGTTCTAGTGGATTTTAATTAAGCGCTTGATTTTATTAGGCTGTTCTTTAAGTCACAAGGTAATGGAGATGAAACTTGTGGTGTTTTTTGACGCAAAAAGAAATTAATAAAACTTAGCTACATGCATATGCACTTTTTGTTTTCGATGAAGAGCAATTTCTATGAGGTTCAGAGGTACTTTTAATAAAACAAAGTTTTTTGCTTTCTTTTCAAACTCCACACTCACAAAAGCTAACAAATCTATGTATGCATAAAAAGGGATGAAAATCTATCCTAATGCAACAACTATATGTGAATGCAAGATTTTAAGACTACTCTGCAAACAAAGAAGGAAAGTTGCTCACTTATCAAATTTGTCTTGCCACTAAAATGCTTAGATAGAAGATGATGTGTTACCAATCACTTCGTCCAAACAATAAAAACAAGTTCTAAGATAAAAACAAAGCACTTTCACTTCGCAAAAAAAAGGAAATCAAATGAAAAGCAAGTTTAAGAAAGCGAAACTCAAAACTTTCAAAAGATTTTCTTTCAATCAAACCAAAAAGTCTTTTTCAAAGGAAAGCTCTCAAAAATACTGATACTAATGATTGATAAACAGGCAACCAAACACTTTTGTGAATCGACACCTTTCAAATGATGAAAACTCAACAAAAATAAAATGTGTTTGAAATCGCTTTTGACAATCAAAAGCAGCAATGAAAGTCCAAAATATCAAAAGACAAGTTTCAAGAAAATGGTAACAAACAAATTTCCCGAAACGAAGGAGCAAATGGTCATAAAAATGAATTCGTTAAGCAAACAAAAATGTCATGAAAACAAAATGGACACAAAGATTGAACCCAATCTTCCCACTCTGCCGAAACAGAGCAATCAAGATTCTTAAACAGAAATCTTGTGTGTCAGAAATCAATGACGCTTGCAATCAACGAAAAACGAGACTAGTACTCCTTATAACTAGAGAGAGTTCAGAACAAGATGCCCCCTGTTAAACAGAGAAATGTCACTGGGAATTGACTGCTTTAAACTGACCCAAACCACCAGACAGACATTCAGCAAAAAGAAAAATTATAAATCTTGAAAATTATGGAATATACGCGCCTGCAATTATTTACAGAATTCGTGTACACGCGACTGTAACTAAGGAAACCTGCGTATACGCGGGTTCACTTAGTGCAACTTGCGTATATACGCTTCTGTAATCCAGAAAAAGAGCGTATCTGAAGTCTTTCAAGAAAAAAAAAAAAAAAACACAGACTGAAAAACTGGAAAAGCTTGGATTTCAAGAAAAGATCAGACAATCAGAGCCAACAAATAGAGGGGCTGAGCCTTGATTGGCTTGAGGACTACCCAAACTAGGAACAACAAGAGTGTTGTCCCTAGTGGAGTCGCCAATTCTGGTTGAAGGGAAAATACCCCTAGGGTCCTTTGGGCTAAGACTCTACCAGACTGAAAATTGCTTATTCAAAGAAACACACACACACAACCATCATTTTTACTTTTAAGCAAATGCTAACGTTAAGGGTACGTACCTAAGGTCCTACGTTCGAGAAGGCCTTTAGGGTCCAAACCCTTCTTGGAGTTCCCTTCTTCTTTCTTTGACCTGCAAGACAAACAAATCAAAGAACACAACAGTACATGTACAGATACTTATGTATAAATCATCTTTATGCTATAAAGTTAGTTATAAAAAATCTTTAAGTAACCACTTTCATAAGAATTCAACACAAGAATCTCATAAGCATAAAGAAAGATTATTCGGGAACAAAGACGTGTTTCTTTATATATAAAGGCAAATAAAGTACATATATCGGAAAGATATCACCTGAACACCTTCAGCAGGCTCCAAGCAAGCTTCCTCCTAGATTCGTTCCAGCCTCAAGCCTCCAACAAGAGCTCCTTCCAAGTCTTACTCAATGATGATATCAAGGATGAATGATCACCAATACACATGGAAACAAGGGTTTCCTATGCAAAATGGGGGAAGTGCAGAATGCACCAAGGACTTCAGACCTGGTCTAAGGGAAAAATCTCAGCATAATAATCTTGCTCTCCTTTCTCTCTCCCCTTGGCCTTCCCTTTGATGTCTTTTTATACCCTCTCCAAAGTAGTTTTTTAGTTAGGAGTTGGTTGGGAACAGTTGGGCCACGGGCACTAACAGGTGATCCAGCAGGTAAACCCGCGATCCCCGCCCGAAAAAGAGGAATTTATTATTTTTTTAAGTGTTTTAATAGATACACGCGGGTTGGGTATGACAGACCCGCGTGTACACGCGTTTAACTCAGGGCAATGTCGCGTATAGGGAATAAAACACTGTTTTTTAAATTTTTTGGACCAGGTCTGGAAGGAGGGGTTTCCCTAGGCCATGAGTGCAGCATCACAAACCATAAGAGTGAGATTTGGAGCTATAACAACATGTGAGTGATATGAATGAGTAGTGGGCTGAGTAGGGTACTGAGGTGGATAAGACCATGGAGGAGGCATAGACCAGGAAGGATGAGCAGGGGGACCCTAGGAAGGCATAGGAGTAGATTGGTTGGGGCTGTAATAAGCTTGGGGTGCCCCTTGCATCCCCTGTTGGTAAGGTCTAGGTCCTTGTGGCCTCCTTTGGTTGAGGAAATAGAGAGGTTCAGTGGGGGTTTCTGTCCCTTGGTACATGGCTTTAAGCCCAGGTAAGGTTGGACATTGATTTGTGGGATGGTCCTCCTCACAAACGAAACATACTTCAACCGAATGTAATGGGCATTCGTTCTTAGGGTGTCTCCTTGTACATCTAGGGCAGAAGATAGCCAAAGCCCTCTCAGCTTCTTCCTTCTTCTGCTGGATCCTGAATGTATCAAGTTGCATGGAAATGGTCTGTCTCACCTCACTCTTGAGATATTCTGATTGATTTGCAAACTCATGTTTGGAGAAAGGAATACCAGCTGAGAGGAGGTTTCCTCTACCTCGTTTCCGGGCTGCCCTAGAGTGGTTTCTAAACACAGTCTTTATGTCCTCATAAGGTAGTTGGTAAATATCTCCTCCAGCTAACATGTGAAGGGTATCTAAGAGGTCTTCAGGGACTCCTTGGAGCAGGACCAACTTGAGGGATTCAGGGTCAAGTGTGCACCTGGCCCGTTTATAGCTAAGTTGGAACCTTTCCTCATAATCCTCTAAGGACTCATCATTTCCCATGGGCATCCGAAAGATTTCTCCCTTGGTTTCCTTGGACCTACAGTAGTCCTGATACTTGGTATAGAAAGCTTGCTGCATCTGAGCCCAAGTGGTGATACTATTCCCAGGTAAGCCCATGAACCAGCGTAATGATGCATCCTTAAGAGTTGAAGGGAAGAGTTTCAGCTTCTTCTCGTCTTCAGTATAGTCATAGGTTCGACAAAGGACAGCAAACTCGAACAGGAAGGTATCAGGATCTTCAGTAGTCAGTCCATGGAAGTGACGTAAAGCGGAGGGGATAATGTTCTTCATTTGCATGTCTCCATTGGTTTCTTGGATGGGGAAGGCACCTTCTACTCTCTCATCTTCTCCTCTATTGTCAGCCATAGCTTCAGATGGGATGGTCTCTAATTCTTCTTCAGCTATAGGATCTTCGTATATCTCAGGAGGTTCACCTATAGGTTCTTCTGGATCACTGTCACCGAAGAAGAGAGAAGGTTGACTCAGTGATGTGGTGGGGGTGTTGGGTAAGAATTTGCCTATTTTATCTCGATTCCTACGAGGCATGAAATGGAAATACTTTTTTGATTGCTTTTGTTTTTTCTTTGGTACCTGCAAAAACTGAAACAGATTGATCTACAACTAACTATCTTGTTGAAATGAAAATGCAGAATTGAAATGAAAGCAGGAAAGAAATAATCTACTTTGCTCAAATGAAATTGCAGGAATTGAAATGCTAGTCTACGCTTGCAGAATTGAAATGCTAATCTATGCTTGCAAAATTGAAATTGCGGAATTGAAATGCTAATCTATGAAAGCAGGAAATGTCTATGCTACTTTTGCAGAATGGAAATGAAATAAACTACTTGGCAGAAGGCGAGAGTAGGAAAATAGAAGAAAAGCAACAATTACTAATACTCTGACGCTTCCCCGGCAACGGCGCCAAAAAGATGGTGGGCTCCAGTATTGTAGCAATAATGCTACAACTCCTGGAGCTTCCTTCTCTAATTTTATCAACCCGGTAGTTCGTAACAAACTTGGAAGCGACGGTGCTGTATGCACAAGTACTAGCTCTTGTCGCAGCTGTCACTTGGTCAGTTGGCACAAGTCTACTAGGGCTCAAGCCAACTTCTATATGTTCTCAGAAGAAGCTTTTTAAGTGATGAACGAAAGCTATCTCAAAGGAAATTAACCTACTTTGCAAGAATGAACTGAAAGCCAACAAAACATGGAAACCCTAGTAAACCCTAATTTGACCAGCATAATCCTTACGATGCAATGGTGGGAATGCAACTTCTAAAAATTATGCCATTACTTCTAGTGAGATGAGATGCATGAGTCTAAACTACTTTCATCTGAAGAGAACATGTTTTTGTATTTTTGCTCAAGTGGTTGGAGTTATTATGACTGTGCTTCTTACTGGGTCTTGACTGTGCAGGGGTAGTTCAAGGGGAGGAAGGCTTGGAAAAGGTCAGGAGGACTCTAAAAGGGTCCAGAGGATCCCTAACATCATTCCACAAAAGTTCACAACCTTCAGATGCCTGGAAACCGTGTTTGCAAGCTTCTACAGGATGTCTGCAGGGGATCCTACAGGAAGCTCGGGATTTCTACAGGAAGTCTGCTAACTTCTACAGGATGTTCTGCAATCAGAGTTTTGGGTGATGGAGGAGTGGATGAGCTGTATGGGTAGATAGGGAGGATGAGAGGGGAGCTTGTGATGGCTTATGGACAGAGAGATGAGATGGAGAGGGGGTGTGTAAAGCTGGTTGGTCGATAGGAGGGTAGAGGCAATGGAAGGCTGAAAAGATAAAACAGCGTGGATAATAGAAGATTGGGGAGGCAAATGATCGAACTGGGAGGTAAGGAGATGGCTTAGGCACGGCTAAGAAGGATAAGGAAATGATAGAGTGGTGCTGCGTAGTGTAAATGAAACAAATCACCTCTGTCTTGAGTATCACCGAAATGTCATCAACCTACTCTAACTGTTTTATTAAAAACCAAAGAACAGCAATGTAAGTTAAGAGAAAAGCATGCATGGTGCTGAAACAAAGAGTTATTCCACAAGATATAAATGCATGGACACTTCTACAACTGAAATTATTACGTTAAAGCTTGCATGAACATATAAAACAGTGTTTTTGGTAGTTGGCACGGTCTGCACTTCCGGTCCCCAAACAGAGGTGAAAGTGAGTGTGCATTCAACCTTTTTTCGAACTCTGATTAACTCCAATCCTTACTCTAATCTAAACTACTGAAAGCAACTTTTGTTCATAACACTAACCTATGTAACCACACCAAGAAATCCGAATCAGCAAACTGTGTTCCAAGTGCATGTAAAGGACAAGAAATATAATGCTGAAAGAAAGACAAGTAACAATACAAAGAAAGGAGGCCTATTGCTCTCAGGTTGGGCCCAAACCTGAGAGCTATAGCTCCTCTAAGAACTCAGAATTGAACTCAAATCTGCCTGCCTTTTATTAAAAGATCATAGTCAAAAGTCTAACAACATGCCAAAAATGGCTTACAAAGAGCAAAACAGAGCTGTAGCTCATACTTCAGAATTTGCAACAAAGGTTCAAAAGTTTTTTATTGAAGGCTACAGCCTCAATATTTATACATTATGAGGGCCAAGCTGGCCTCCTAAATTAGTGGGGCTTGGCTGACCAACTAAAAGTAAACTGTTGTTCCTTCAGAATCCGTTGGCTGCCTTCTAGCTCGGTAGTGATAGCTGTTGGAGCTCGAAGTTGGGGTGGAGATCACGAGGAAGATCATTCAAGGCTGTGGACAACCTTCCTACAAAACCGCAATGCCACCTTGGCTATCTCCTTGCCTCCATCTGCGTGGTTTTGCTCCATTTAATGTCAAAAAACCTGAGATAAACATGTATTAGCCACATAGGCATAATGACTGCCCTCCTTCCTACAAATAACATTAATATACTAAGAAATGATGCATAAGTGATAAGAAATGAAGGGTTGAGCAACGTAAGTAGGCCAAATGAGCCCAAAATGTTACCAAAATTTGGGGCTCATCAATTTGTTAAAGGCATATTTTCTAGAATTTCCTATTTCAGTCACCTTTTTGCAGAGCTTATTGTGGATAATCATAAATGAATTATGGTAAAATGGAGGAGTATTTTGTTCCTTAGATTCTATTCTACAAAAACCTCTCTTAGTTTTGTAGCAAAGGCTATGGTTTAGGAGATTCAGATGAATCTTTGCAAGCATGTTTTCCCAAATTTTCCTATTTTTAGCTAGTGTTTTCAAATGTGGTTTCTGAGCAGATGGAAATGATTTTTCAAAATATGAAAGATTTTTTTGTTTCCAACATCATCATTTACAAAATCCTCTCTCATTTTTCGAAAAACTATTATGGTTTGGGAGAAACAAAGGTATTACAAGACCCTATTTTTCAAAATTTTTGGAGTAAAAAGCTCAAAGACAATTAGTGACTTGGAGGCCACCTCATCAAATATGAGTTGCAATCAAATTTGAATTTATCTTCTTTATCAACAGAAATCCTCAAAGATAGTACCAGAACTCTTCAAATAGTTTTAGTTACCTTTATTTGTGTTCTATTTTTGTAATACAGTTTTCAGATATTGGTAATAGCTCTTAATATTTTTATCAAGATATTTTGCGAGGAAATTGTATAAATACTTCATGAATGGAAGTAATATGTGTGGGATTTCGATGCCAAGGCTCTTCACTTTGTAATAGATTGTATTATAGGATTTCTAATGAAAGCCTTTTGGCTCCAGTTTGACAAAATTTTGTGTTTTCTAGTCTGTTTTTCTAGTGTTTCATATCTTATTTCTACACATGTTCAAAGCATTTATATGAAGGTGTGCGTAAGTGTAGATTAAGTCTTAATCTCTCTGAAATCCCCTGTAAGATCATAACCTTTAGAAAGAGATTAGCTTATTAGACTGTTTGTCCAAAGATAAGTCCTCTTCGACTGGTTTTTTTCTTTATGCCTTCTGATAGCCATTAATAGATATTAGCTTATTGGACTATCTATCTGAAATAGCTCCTCTTAGAATTGGTTTCAGTTTGAACTTCAGTTTCCTTTGAATATATTTTGTTGGGCTATAGAAATATTCTACACGCATCCAAATTTTCTTAGTTGTTAAAAAGTATTTTTGACTGCTTAACTATTAGGAATCTCCTTACATTCTTCTATCGTAATCCTTGAAAAGCTAAGTCCTTTTGTCAAGCTAGAAGCTGAAACGTTCTGGAAGGGACCCTTTGAGAGAGGCCTTTAATCATGGATAGGGATTGTCATTGATCTCCAACCAACCCCTATTAAAACCATAAATATGGCCATTTTACTTCAAAGGTTGTTGTTCAGTGACAGGTGAACAATGTTAAACAAAGCCTTGTAACCACTAAGGGAGCCCCCTCTCATTCAAGGGCCAGCTTGAACCTAAAGGCTGGTTGAGTTGGTTTCCTGGCGTAGGTTTTTCAACCAAGGACTGCCTACAGGAAACAGGTACAACGAACTACAAGGTAATGGAAAGAAAATCAAGGCCCTATTGTATGGTCCTTTTGAAGTATTAGAGAAGAAGGGTGATATTTCTTATAGACTTAGTCTACCTCCTTATACGTGGATTTACTCAATAGTGAAAGTGAAGAATATGAAACTCCATAAGCCTTCTATTTTGGATTGGGAAACTGAGCAAGTCCTACCTACCATGGAGGAATTAGCACTAGAAGCTCAAGTAGAGTTGGTAAAAGATACAATTTTGCAGAAGAAGCTAAGAACTATCTGATAGGGGAAATGTGACCTTTGGTAGATTGGGTTAAAAGGAAAATTTATGGGCAAGGCAAAATGGTACTCTAGGGAGAAGGTAGATGAAAGGCTTCCTAAACTCATTCAAATAAATCTTTTGGGGATCAAAATCCTCCCTAAATTATTAGCCTCACTCTCATAATAAAACAACTATAAATCCAAATATCATAATTAAAATAATCAAATCTTGAGAATTAGGAGTTAGTTCCTCAAACTATGGAGTTTAGTTAGGATGAGAGATTCTCTCCAACTAGTTCTCCTAGATTAGTGTTTTGTTGAGAAAATATCTCAACCAAGTTTGTCCAAGATAGACATACTATTTTGATACCAACTTCCTCATGTATTTATTTGTACTATTATCATTCTTTGTATATTGGATTGATTAATAATGAGAATGTGAGGAGTGTTGTAAGGCTGCGGCCTTTTCCACCATGTCTAGTTTCTATATTTTTGAGTGTTTATTTTATTGAGTTTATTTTATGTGTATCCAAGATGGATTACTATATAATTTGTCACCTATCTTGGCACTTCTCAGTGGAAAAATTGGGGGAATTTAATTGCAGGGCCCAATTTAGTGGCAAGTCCAAATTTGGATATTTTGGGTCAAAATTTTGTGACCATGGCTAGAAGGAGAGGGGGTTCCATTCTTTAGTATTTCACTTGTTCAATGATTGAGAAAAGCATGCAAGAGAAGGATTTAAGAGCATAACCTAGGAGGAAGAAGATTATGAAGCAACCATTTAAGCCATGAGGTGGAAGACATGATCTGGATTTAAACAGGAACACAAAAAATTATAGATATAACCATAAATACAAAGATGCAATAGAAATAACACTTCATTTCATTAACATCAAATATTGAAATATGCTTACAGACAGGATGGAAATAATACTAGCTCGGGCGATGGTAGCTTATCTCTAAGAAGAGATGTGGCAACTACATGCCTCTGAACTGTGTTACAATGAAGCTCAAAGGCCTATTTATTGTTGAGAAACAATGGAAAACCCTAAACATCCAAAAACCTAACCCTATGAGATGAAGCGCCAAACTATGGGTCCCGTTTGGGTAAATTGGTACATCAACCTCCAGGGGTCATCACTTTGGTATACGATATCCATTTGATGTGCACAATACCTCATTAGAAATATCTATCCAAGGACTACAACATTTAAGTGAGAAATATTGGTCAATGACCAATGTTGCTCTCGGTTTTCCCAAAAAACATCGTTTAGGGCCTCAAAACGGCTCCAGAAGTTCAGGACCCGAAAAACTGCCAAAAATAGTAAATTGTGCTACAAATAAGGGAACTAAAAAACTGAAAGAAACAATGGTGGGTGTCGAAGTGTAATAGGCAGGTGGCCACCAATATCCAACTAGATCATTCCTCCCCCCTTAGGAAGAAATGGTCCCCATTGCGTTGAGTTCCTCCATAAGATGAGGAAACTTTTGTTGAACTTGGTCCCTGGTGAGCCGCTTGCCCTAGTAAAGGAGTTGGCCTGCTTTGAAAACTCGATATAGTTTGATCCTTTTTTGGTGGGTGTTCTTGATTTGCATGTCCATGATCCGATTAGTTGTGGCTTGTTCCATGTAATATGGATTTAACTCTGTAGGTGTGAGTTTTTCTGGAATGTCTGATGTGTCTAGAAATGGTGGGAAGTATGGTAGAAGGAGGTCCACATTGAACACTGGGTGCAGGCCAAGGAATCGGGGAATGCTGAGCTCAAATGCATTGTCTCCCACAGCATTGGTAATGCTGTAAGGACCATATCAGAGTGGTCTGAGATTCCAATAGGCTCTGGTAAGGTGTTCCTTTTGCAAATGCAACTAGACTTTGTCACCCACCTGAAACTTGTGTGGCACCTGATGTTGATCATGTCGCTGCTTATACTTGGCATTTGATTTCTCCAGAATGTCATGGACCTACTGGCGGATATGTTGGATGTGCTCAATGAAGTTGTTTTCCTTATCAGTTTCAAACTGGACATGAGCCGAATCTACCTGAGTAGCTACAATACATCAATGGGACATAGTGGCTGGAATCCCAAGCCCACCTGAAAAGGGTTGTGTCCAGTCAAGCTGTGGAGAGCCTGGTTATAGTTGTGCTGGACATAGGAGAGGCTCTCATCCCATGTGCGTGGATGCTTTGGGTTGTACATGTGCAGAATGTCTACGACCATCCTCTCGACGACCTCTATCTGGCCATTAGTATGGGGATGGAAAGATGTGGACTTAGTGAGCTTGGTGTCTAGCATCGACCAGAGGTTGGACCAAAATGTACTAAGGAACCTACTATCCCGATCTAAGATGATAGACTGTGGGATCCCAAAGTGTACCCACACTCATTCAAAGAAGAGTTTAGCAGTGGCTTCCGCTGTGATATTCTTCTTGCAGGACGCCATAATGGCCATCTTCGAGAATCTATCGGCGACCACAAAAACATAGTCATTTCCATGCTTAGTAGAAGGAAGACCTGACATGTAATCCATGGAGATGGATTCCCAAGGTCGACTAGGGGTAGGCAGTGAAGTATAGAGGCCTTTCTTCTTGATGGTCAGTTTTTCAATGGCACAAGAAGTGTAGGATCTGATGTACTTCCTGACATCCTATCAAATATTCCGCCAATAGAAATACTTCTGTAGTACTGCCACTGTTTTCTAAACCCTGAAATTCCCAGCGACCCGACTGTAGAGTGCTTCCAAAATCATCTTGGCATGCTCGCTTGAAGGAACACAAAAGTGTCCCAGGTGGCATAATAGGGCATCCTGGAGGTGAAAATCTGGAACTTGCTGACCCTCCAAGAGTGTCTGGTATGTGTGGCTGAATTCTGGGTCGCTTTTGTAGAGAAGTGGCCAATTAGAAGTCTCATTCCCCCAAGAGTTGAGAACAGTGGTTAATGCCATGATTGGTGGTTGTTTGAGGAAATATGAAACATTATTGGTGTTGCATTTCTTATACTTGATATTCAAATGGAACTGTTGTAGGTATGTCGACCACTTCTGATGGCGATCATTCTGCAACTTCCCTTGCATCTGTATGAAATGTAGGGGTCAGTGGTCTGTGTGGATGACCGTTTCCTTCCCCAAAATGTAATGCTTCCATTGTCGGTAGGCCTGCACAATGGAATACATATCTTTGTCATAAGTGGGATACTTCCAGACTGTGTCTAAAAGTGTCTCACTGTGATATGCCACTGGATGCCCCCGTTGAGTAAAGACTTCCCTAGTAGCATAGTCAGAGGCATCTGTCTCAATCTCAAATGGTTGTTTCAAGTCTGGTAATGTGAGAATTGGTGCAGAGCAGAGGCAATATTTCAACTCTTTGAATTCCTTCTATTGAGATTCAGACCAAAAGAATTTTGCTTTCGCTCGTCCCTTGGTGACTTGACTCAAGGGCCAAGTGATATGAGAGAATCCCAACACGAACTTGTGGTAGAAATTGGCAAGACCCAGAGAGTTGTGGAGCTCTGTCAGAGTGGTTAGAGCTGGCCAATTTCGAATGACTTGGATCTTGGATGGATCCATATGCACCCCCCGTTCATCAATAACGTATCCCAGATACTGAACTTGGGTCATGCCAAAAGTGCATTTCTCCAAACTGGCACATAGCTTATGTTGCTGCAGTGTTTGGAGAACCTGTCGGATGTGGTGGAGGTGCTCTTCGCAACTCTGGTTGAAGGTCGGAATGTCATCCAAGTATACCACTACAAATGAGTTGGTGAATGGTCACAAGATGTCATCCATCAGCCTCATGAAGGTTGTAGGAGCATTCATCAACCTGAAAGGCATAACTAACCATTTCGAAAATGCCCTCCTTGGCTTTGAAGGTAGTCTTCCACACATCAGAGGGTTTGATTGGTACCTAGTGATATCCTGATTTCAAGTCGATATTGCTAAAATATTTTCCCCCTTCAGTGGGTCTAGAAGGTCATCAATCTATGGGATCAAGTACCTGTTCTGCATAGTGATCTTGTTCAGTGCCTGATAGTCAATACAGAGTCTCCAAGTCCCATCCTTCTTCTATACCAACACAATCAGGCTCCCATAGAGCGATGAACTCAACCAAATGTGACCTTTTTGTAGCAACTCCTGAATCCACCTCTTGATTTCGTCGTTCTCCAGAATGGAGCACTGATAGATTAGTCCATTGGGTAGCGAAGCACCTGGGGTCAGATCGATGGAGTGCTTAACCTGACAATGTAGAGGCACCCCTACGGGGGAGGTGAAGATGTCCTCGTACTCCTCCACGACCTTGTCCATCTTTTGTTGCTGTGTGGAGGGGCCCTGTCTGGAGGTCATGGGCATCGTCTTCTTCTTTCCTTGAGGGTGTATCATTAGGAAAACAAATTTCCCGGTTTTGGAAATGAGCTTACTGCATTGTTTTACAGTAACCAAAGAGATGGCGGTAGGCGGTGCTACCTCTAATATCTTGTACAACTTATTTCCCAAAGTAACAGTAACAGCACGAGGCCTTGACTCATACACAACATGTCACTTCCATAAGTATGGTTGGCCTAATAATACATCAGAAACATCAAGGGGAGCAACGTCACATAATACATCATCCATGAAGGGCTTGATGTTGTATGGAAGTCGGCACTGCTAGCTCACGCGAAGATCCTGTGATGCAGGGAAATTCTAAGTGCGAACACAAACAATTCCTCTAGCCTGAGAGAGCGGGTCTAATCATAAGCAAACAATCTATGGAAGATTTCCTTAGGCTAGAATCAATTAGGGGGCCTACCTCTCAGAACATTATTCTACTTGGTGATGATTCTACTTCCTTGCACCAGCTATCTTTCGTTTCCTTCCTTCGCACACCTGAAACAAGAAAACAACAACAAAAAACAAACGTAATAGCATACAATATTGTATTCAGCCTACTTAACAGGTCAAGAAACATTAAGCCATAAATATGAGAGATGACATTTCTTGTAGGAAATCAATCGATAGTTGCATCTATATTAGTTCAAGAATAGATTACAACTGATGTCTTGATGTTGTTGTTCTCCTCCGACATATCCCGGTTCCCACACTTCTGCTAGGACTTCATGTACAGCCTTAATAATGGTAGTCTCAAGGCTCTTCCCTCTAATCTTCACACCAAACCAAACTCACAATTCTCCCTTAAACACAAACTAGAAAGCTACAAACTATGGGTAGCTTGTTGACTACTCCAAAATCAAAACCTCAACCGAAACTTAATTAGGACTAAAAGCTATCAACTAGTTTTTGCTTGGGAGAAAGAGAGGTTTATATAGCTGGGATGGAGGGGAGATGGTTCCTCTTCTCATGGGAGAATGCCTTATTTATTGGATTAGTTCCATCCTAATAGGGGAAAGGATCCCAAATTGATCTCTTTGACTCCATCTGGCCTAACCATTTACCAGACTTCCGTTACGAAGCTTCGGCTCTATATTTAAAAAACTTTCGAAAAGAGGATCGGTGTGACTAAGAAAGGGCCCAGTTGATCCAATCAACGCTAGGGATAGTTGTAAACCCTACATATCGGTGTGAGGTGGACATGAGTTGTTAGCCTTGGTCTTGTAAACTGATATAAACAGAAGATTTTTGGGAAATGATGCAGAAGGGAATTGTTATGCTCATGAAGAGGGATACAATGGGAGTTTCTTCATGATAGGAAAGCATGTTGGGTGCACTATAGAGGTCCTCCAGGATCATGGATGGGTAGCCCAGGGATAGTCACAAAATTTTGTGTAACAGATGCCCCCTAAAGCATGAAGGCTGAACTAGAGTAAGGAGTGAAATGCTTTACAAGTGCATGTGGGGAACCAGAGTCTGTCGCCAGAGAACCTGCAAACAAGAATAGATACATATACATCACTAAAAACTATGAATAATAATACATGAATTGTGGTATAGATATAGCCATCCAGAGAATGATCATGTAAATGGATCCAAGGCATGGGCGCAACCATCCAACAGAAAGGATCATATAAAAACCAAGGTATAGTCGTAGCCATCCAATAATGAGAAGGATCACATATAACAACTCATGGTGAGGTCACAACCATCCATCTGAAAGAGACATGTATATCAACATGACCATGTCACATCGCCTCGTAACTTGGACTTGTGTAATCTTGGCCCAGGGTCTTGCACTCCAAACAACCCAATCAAAGTACAAATCCTAACATGCGAATGAGTGTGTTGACGTTAAACATGCTAAGAAGTCACTTGATTACCAGTCAATGATGTGAACTATTAAAAAGAACGAGAGAAACCACCAATAATGACAATGGCTCTCAAGGTAATAGCAGCACAGTTCACGAAATGTGAATAAAGGAACTGATGTCGAACACTTGTGAAATCACCTGATCGAAAGCCAATGATGTGAAATTTTCATCGAGTGCGAAGAACTTGCCATTAGGGCATGCAAGCTCTAAGGTACTAGAAGGGAGTCTCTCGGCCAGCTTCCTGGATAATGAGCTGAAGTCGACAGGAAACGACTGTGTCGAAGGAGGGCCATGATGTATCCCACATCATCGACACGAGACAAAGGGATGCAAATGATTTCAGATGATATAGAGAATCAGGAGTAAGTGTAACTGTAGAGGGACTAACTCTTGAACATATTAGTGACACGATTCCGGAGTTTGGCAGCTTTGGGATCCATAGGATCGGTGGTCATGATGATGTGGCAGAGATCAAATGGAAGGCAAAAAATGAGTGGCCCAACCTAGGAAGGTCAATGATGAAAAGGAGGATATCCCAACTTAACACGAAACAGATAGTGTCATGTTCAAGAGTGAGATGCCGACACGACTGGTTGAATTTCCAAATTTTCCCCCACCATTTCTGGCAGGTACCCCAATTAGTTTTTATCGTAAGCTTGAAGGGAACAACATATGCTTGCACTATAAGTTCATCCTTCAGACGAATCTGACCTAGTAAGTTTAATGAGCCCTAGGAAGGAGAAGATCATGTTCGTTATGGTGACAAATCTGATGTCATTTAATGTTTTGACGAGTCCAACAAAGGTGTAACTCGGTATATTTTTCATGTTTAGAGAGTTTGAAAAAGACACGGAAAAGAAAACTCCACATGGTCCCTTTTCGTACATTTGTGTCTCTCAAGCCTGAAAAGGTAGAAAATGATACTTGAGATAACCGCTTGACCATTTCAGTCAAGGAGTACCTTTTTCGTAAATAGTTTATCCTAGCCTGAAAAATTGGTAAACATATATTGGGTAAATGACGTTTCACATCCGTTAATGAGTTCAAAACGACAAGATCTCGACAATATTTTCATGTTTAAAAGGTCGAAAAAGCGCTGAAAGTAGACCTCCCATTTTATTTTCTTTAACGAGTCAAAATGGAAAATAATCAGCGATCTTTTCATCTTTTACGAGTTAGAAAAGAGCTTAAATGTGACTTGAGTACCATCGTCAACAATCTGTCACCTATTGTTGCACAAGAAAACCCTAATATTTTCATAAAAATGAATAAAAAGGGGAAAAAGTATTTATTTTTTATTTTTTACCGTTTTACCTTTGTGTGAAGAGCTTTTTACACGTTTGTGCCCTAATTTTTTTGGAGTAGATTGCAGGAGATCCGGGAGGTCATTCGACGAGCCATCAGGTGCAGGTAAGAGCTAAGACCTTAAGCTCCATTTTCATACTATTTTTTCTTTTTTTCATCCATTTTTTGGATTTCATGGGGAGCTTTTGTCAAAAAAAATTCTCCCTCAGTCGGCGCAATTTCCGAGCACGGAATCGCACCGATCAGGGGTGGCTAAAACTGCCAACCACGTTATCAGCGCCACTTTTTTTAAAATAGTTGCGCTGGCACGATGAACAAAAAATTTACATGTTTTTGCTCAATTTTGACCGTTTGAATCCAACTTTCTCTATCAAAAGATGATTATTGACTTGATTGAATGTTTTTTGCAGGAAGAAAATCACCGAAAATGGTGGATTGGAAAGAAAGAGAGCATGAGGATATCGATACCCAAGCTATAGCTGATCCAAATTTCTTGGAGGCTTTGAGGAACTATGGGCTCCTCAAGTTGTTTCTCACACCAGGGATGGAGGCTCAACCTGAGATACTACGGTACCTAATTACATTCTCAGACATAAATCAGGAAATTTTTATCATTGGTGACCAAGAGCTGGAGTTGGAGACTTCAGATATTTATTTCATCATAGGACTATCCCAAAGAGGGGAACCAGTGAACCTATATGGTTGAAGGCCAACTGGGGCAAGTGTTTCCATGTTAATTGCCGAACATTGCCCAGAAGCTCTCAAATCCAAGAGTGGCAAGATCGAGATCGTGACTATTCGGGATCTTGTGTTGAGAGTGTTACTGTTGACTATCAATAGAGTGGTTGGGTCCCAAGCGCCACATGAGACTAATAAGTCAAAGTTCCTGTATGCTATCGAGTGCACAACGCCCACTATTTTTAACTAGGTGGAATATATGAAAATTAACATGAAGTGCTAGCTATCAAAAGCTAAGGTGGGAAACTTGAAGCAGTTTTGCTTTGGGTCTGTGCTAGTGACCTTCTTCTTCGAGCGGGTTCTGTTGTTCCAATACCAGCTGACTAAGGTGGATCTGTCGATGCCACGAGACCCACAGATAGTCCATTGGAGCGAGTTAATGCCCAGGATTACGAGGGGCCAACAGATGTCCTACAAGCCCACGTTCTTCTCATGCAGACGATGACAGTTGATCGTAGTGGAGGATTGGCCTTACAGTGGTACCAATTTCCGCAGAGATCCGGATATGCCACTTCCAGAAGGGGAGGATTTTGATGATGGAGGTAAACACAAATAATTTTTTAGTTTTTTATGTTTTTATTGTTTTTGAAATATATGTGTTCATGACACTTTGATTTTATGAATGCAGATGTTGGACCAGAATGCCCTGTCGGGATGTCCCCGATCTCCAGGTGCAACGCTCGGAAATTTGATGTCACTCCTTATCAAGAGGGGAGCAACAATGAGGAAGAGATTGTGCGGAATCTCGAGGGTTTGACTCATTGGATCCCAGAGTACGCTCAGATGGGTGATGTCCCATGCCAGTACCAGAGGCATATAGTGGGGGTGTTAGATTGGATCCACCGACTGCTGACTCACGTAGTCCAAGCAGTTACATGATACCATGAGCATCATGTTTTTTATTGCATAGGTCTTACCATTCCATATTTTTTAGTCCTGCGAGCCACGGATGTATAAGGCCTGCGAGCCACCGATTTATTTTGGACACACATATTATTTTTTGGTGTTTTGATGTATGACAAACATTATTGACATATATATATATATATATATATATGCTACATTTCCCTTCTTACTATGATACAAAGGATTTGTTTTTTATTTTTTACACATTTCGCAAATGTCTATCCAGCACATAATCAGCTAATGCATCTGTCAATGTATTCATATGTCTCAGAATATGATGATATGTAATGTAATCAAAATTTCTCTCCAATAGATGAATACGTAGATACATTCTCAATATATAAGGGTTTTTGACGGAATATTGCATGTTGAGTTGAAGAAGGACAAGTTATGAATCAAGGTTGACAACCAAGTCCCAGATGCCAAGAGCAATAGCTTCTAACAAAAATTCGATAGCTGCACTATACTCAGTGATGTTATTAGTTGTTTGACCTATAAAAATACCTTAAAGATCGATCAACTCACCATGGAGGTCATAAATGGCCCATGCTGCAGATCAAAGGTTCCAAGTACTTCGGCAAGCATCATCATCGAAACCGATGTGAGGAGACATCAACATCTGCAAAGTAGGCAAAAACATAATAAGCAAGAAAGTTGCTTGCAAAACAACACACCCAACCACACTGCACAAAAAATGAATGACACACTTATTGCACAAAAGTAACCATGAAAGATGGCCTAAGCATAGTACATTATGAGAGAGTCCATGCTCGAACTCGGGTAATCAATCAACACAGATGAACACCAGATTTTTACTGTTGACATGACGAGTAAGCATCGACTTGGACAAATAATAGAGTAGAAATTATATAAGGCTTTGCCCCCATGCCCCCTAGGCGAGGGAGGGTTACAAGTCAGATGACAACCCCATTGCAAGAATGGTAAATTGGTAAAAACTCAAGGAGGGAGAAAAAACATGAATCCAATAAGGGAGAAAGGTGCCCTCAGTTGAAAGATCCTGACAATGGCAGGTGGAACTGACATGTCAATAGGCAGTGGAGAAGAGAACGTCTCAAGACACATAGACATGACCGTCGAGCCAGAACGAAGCCACGGGGATTGAGACAACACATCGAGAGATGAGCTTGAAACGGGATGAGCAAAGGATACCGAAGGTGAAGCCGAAACAATTTCCATGTAATTAATTTTGGCAGAACTTAACGGCATAACCTCTCCCATGTGTCAACAAGATCCGGGGACGGAATGACCCAAGGATCACACTTTACCGGAATCATGTTAATAGAGGCAACATGAGGAGGTGGGAGTGGAAAGATACCCATCAGAGCAGGATCTTTAAATAATCCAGCCGCCACACTCTCATAAGGAGCACTGGTGTGCTTGACATAGGGAACATTTCCATCCAAGGAGGAAGAGGCAAAGAAGGACAGATGGTCAACTATGACTATTTTCCCTTGAAGGGGAAAACGAATCACGTGGAACAAGGAGGAGGCTATAGCATGCATGGTATGGGTTCAACTTTATCTGAGTAGAAGATTATAATTGAGATTAGCTTCAACAATATCTACTTCGACGTGCACTGTCTTGCCCTCCAAAGTAATGGCAAGGTTTGGTAAGACACTGAATGGACATGAACCGCACCCGTCAAAAGCTTCCAAAGTATTAGGGGACTAGTTCAGGGTAGGAGAACCAATTGCCTTCCAACAAGCAATAGACATGATGCAGGTGGAAGCACCTTCATCGATGACAGTTCGATGAATGGTTTTCTCATTAATGATGACCTGAATGAGAAAGGCAATCTGATGAGGAAGACGCGGAATGTGGTTTCCTAGATCAAAATATATAAGACTGGAATCAATGGGATCAATACCCCCAATAGCTGACAGTAATGATTTCCATTGAGATGGATAGCTTTGAAGTACCTCAAGGGCAGACATAGCCAACGGTGCCTGAGCCAAACCCTCAACAATATTATAGTGCTGAGCGGTGTTGTGTGTGGTTTTTACCTATTTTCTGCACATTCTTTCCCCTATTTTGACCTTTCTGTCCTCCAAGCATGTGCCCTTATATGACCAAACTCTCTGTTTTCTTACCTTTTTAATCCATTTTACTGTCATGTTACTTTGTTGTATTTTACCGAATAATATGAGGCTTTATTCCTTTTTTTGGCTAACTGGGAGAGCATTGAAGGAGTATTTTGGGAAGTTCATCTTTTTCAGGTGTTGGCTCATGCAAATGAAGCTATGAAGTAGACAGGTAGCAAGGATTAACTGCAGGAAAGGGTAGAACGGTTCGTTGTTACACCCTGAGTGTTGTTACAGATCGCTGCTATATACTAGGTGTTGTTACAGGTTGTTGTTGTTACAAGTTGCTACTGTTACAGATTGTTGTTACACATTGGATGCTATTACAGGTTGTTTTTACACATCGGATGCTGTTACACCTCGCGTGGATCCGTTGTCACATCAATAGTGTTGTCGTCAGTTATGCCACATCATCCCGAACCACCATTTGCTCAATGCTATTGCATCGAAGCTGGAAATGTGGGTACTATTCCACATAACAGTTGTCGGCAGTAGGATTGTTTATTTTTGAAGCAACAAGACTCAAGCAGTTGCAACCGATGTATATTTATTTAGTAATAAGTTGTAACTTCTTTATTTTTTATCAGCATGAGAATCGAGAGATTCTCATGACTGATCTGCTTTCTAATTTTTGGGTTGTAATAATTATAAAAGACTCGACTTTTTATGTATTAGCAGATGGCATATAGAAGAGTACCGTTACTCTGTTTATGTAATCCTGAACTTATTCAATATCAATTGGCATGGTGATGTTGTTACTTTCCAACTGATTCGTTAATCAATTTTTGTGTTCTTCCTACGCCCTGCTAAGGAGGAAGGGCCCTCCTCTTTGGTAGGGATTGCAGTGATTAGGTAGTGTACATTTCATTTTAGTTCATTGATTTATGGTTTCTCACTGTTGTTGTACAAATTGTGGATTACATTCGCTGTTGTTTCTATTTATCTTATGCTGTTACATAGAGTTAATCAACAGAGTAATAGTAACCAACTGGAATAGATGTTAGTTCTTGTGTGGCACGCCTTTACTTCAATAGCTGCGAGTTGTGATTTAATTCTGTAGAGTGTTTTTTTGTATCTACATGCATGGTTTGATTCAGCAATTTAGATCAGCGACACCTTTTACAATTTTTCTACATTTTCTTATGCTTGGCTGGAGTGTATCGGCGCAAATAGTGTGAACTCCATTGAAACAGCAAGACCTGCCCTGGGTTGACAATTAATGTTGTAGTCTGAGTTAGTTAAGGTTGAATAAAACAACACTAAATTTTGGCGCCGTTGCCGGGGATGGCAAGTTGATGATACAATCAACCAAGTTGTTTGTTTGACATAGAAGTGCTCCTAGTCCACAGTCACTGGGCGGTAAGACGAGAGGGGAGAACCTTCACATCACTCTAACATACCTGGGCGGGTTCACCATTGTAATCACTAGGACACTTAGGACATTTTTATGCTTTGATTAGTGTGTCTTCAGCTCTTCAGTCGTTGGGTGGTAAGACAAGAGGTAAGAACCTGTGCATCGCTCTAACATACCTGGGCAGGCTCACCATTGTCGAAGACTGAGGCACTTAGAGTGTGATTTAATACACATAGGGTCCATGTGTGCATTTGTAGGACTTATAGAGACACTGAAATCACCCCCACTCTAATAAGTCACAGGAACGACGGGTTGTAAAAAGGAAACGAAGGGTGAAGATTTGGGAAGGAAGACATTTATCCAAGAATTAATCTCCAAGGCAGAAAAAGAACAGTCCAGCTCTCAAAGGAATGCAAGGAAAATAGGGCCGCAAAAGGTTGTTACTCCCATAGCGAAAGAAGAAACCTCCAATCCCTCCATCTCGGGACCGTATCATTCTAAGGCTAACACTCATACCCCCAAGATCAAGGATTTGACTTATGAGAAAGAAGGGGAAGTTAGTAGCCATAATTTGAGGACCAAGGGTCAATGGGAAACTGAGGGGGAACATCAGACGCCTGAGGCAGAGAAACACCTGTTGATTTATCAATATCTGGATATAGGTAGTGCAGTGAAAAAACCAACCCCAGTGGTATCTAAGGCATTAATCATGTCTGCAAGGCCATCACAAACACATCTCGAAGAACTTCTACTACATGAAGGGTTAGAAGAATTCATCATGGGAGATAGCAATGATAACAATGCTAAAACAGACACCACTACCACCACCTTTGAGTTCCCAATCGGGAATATCAGAGGTGAAGCTCCTATGAAAAGCATTCCTCTATCATCCTTACCATCCTTTCACTCTATGACTGTGGAAGATCTAGATACATTTATGTTTGAGTTTGATGTCCTATGTAGAAGTTATGATTATACAGTAGATCCTCAGAAGCTAAAGCTATTTCCTGCTACCTTAAAAGGAGCAGCCTTGAGATGGTTCATGGGATTAGGTCCCGCTTCCATTTCAACATGGAATGCTATGAAGGAGACGTTCTTGTCAAAGTACCAGGACTATTGTAGGACTAGGGAATTAAGGGAAGAGATATTTAGAATGACACAGAAGGAGGAAGAAAGCCTGGAAGATTATGTGGAACAGTTCCACTACAATCTGCATAGGTCTAAACACAATGATTTAGACCCGAGAATCTTGAAGATCATATTCATCAGAGGAATGAGGGATGACTGCCTTGACACCCTGAACCTATTAGGAAAATGGGATATATCACAAGAGCCATTCACTGAAATTATAAAGCTCTGCCTATGATGCTCTCGAGGATCGTCTAAAGGAAGAAGTACAATTCGGGATGCCTCTGTTCGCATACAAAAATCTGCAGGCGGAGGAGTAACTAGAGTGGAGATCAGAAATTTGTTCGAAAATTTCAAGACTGATATCCTCAGTACTCTCTCGGCCCAGATAACAAGAACACATATCAAAAAGACACAAGCAGAAGCTGATACACCCTTGTCTGTGTTTTGTCTGACTTGTCGGAAGAAGCATCCTAACAGGGAATTCGAATTGAATAACATCAACCTGTGTAACATTTGCGAGCTAGAGCATTCGATATAGAAGTGTCAGGAGCTTCCTAGACTAAAGGTAGTACTCAGAGAATCAAGTGAAGAGGTGCAGTCCTCTTACTTCATCGCATCAAGGAGGCCATGGTAGCCGCGACCTCCAGGTATGTCTCAAGACTTTTCCTCTTTCAATTTGTGCAACAATGCATATAATAACCAACCATATCCATGGAAATATTTTGCACCTCCTTCAACTTAGTTCCCTTCACCTTGGAACCAATGGTCTCCATCTCCTCCTGTTCAATATCCTCAATCCCAACCATACCCTTGGAACTAGAACTGGAGAGGAAATGCCCATAATTCAGCTCTTCCTGCACCACCCATGCAACAACAGCTGCAGTTACCTCCTTTCCAAGCTCCTGCTTCTCCACCACCTGTGTGACCCCAACTACTTGTGCAACCTAACCCAAACCCAAACAATAAAGCAACTCAGGGAATAAAGGCTCCTACAACCTTCCAGACCTACTTTATTACCCCTGTGGAACTTAATGAAATACAATTGTGATCAGGCACAGTAATTAACCCTAGTCACTCCCCTATCATTATAGAGGAGGATTGTGAACCATCCAGAGGAGAAGTCGGAGGCTCTGAGGCAGCTACTGCGTCTACAACAACTGATACAGAGGAATTTGTTACATCTGTAACAGCCGACCCGCGAAGAATTGTTACATCTGTAACAGCTAATTCAGGGAAGGCTGATACACCTGTAACAACAGATTCAACTGTTGTTATGCAGGACCCCCCATACCCTCAGAGACTGGCCGAACCTAGGATGACTTCACAGCTTGAATCTAATTTCCTTAGGGAGTTGCAAAATTTGTATGTACGAATTCCCTTACTGCAAGCCCTTAAAGAAGTACCCATCTATGCCAAGACAGTGAGATTTGTGCATCAAGAAGCCTGGGAGAAAGCCTAAAGACCCTTCCACCATACATGTGATGGGAAAGTTATCCGAATTAATGTCTGCTCAGACTCTCCTTACTAAGTAACATGATCCAGTAAATCCCACAGTCACCGTCTACATTAATGATCATCCCATAGCCAATGCATTGATTGATCTTAGGGGTGTCAATAATGTAATGACAAAAGATCTCTTTATCACTCTCAGGCTACAAGGACTCAGACACATTCCTACTATGCTAGAATTGGCAGACATGTCCCATGTTAAACCCAAGGGGATGTTAGAAGATATAGTGATTACAATAACTTCCTGGAGATACCCGGCTGATTTCCTTATTCTACAGCCCAAATCCAATTTAGGGGGGCATCCTTTGATCTTAGGGAGACCTTGGCTGGCCACTGTAGACACATTCATAGGCTGCAGGATGGGATCCATGGTGATCTCAGATGGCCAGGCAACCTAGAACCTTAATCTTTATCCCCCAAAACCAAAAGTGGATATGTACAACCCTTGGTGGGATGAGTTTGAGCATGAGTCAGATATTTCCCTACCAATCCTCACTCTGGGGAAACACCAGTATTTCAAATATGAGATAGAAGATGATGTTATTAATGGTTTTATTAGTAATTCACTTTTTGATGCTTCTGTTAAAAATGTAAATGAGGAGGAAGAGGTGGAAGATATAGATTTTGAACAAATGAGAACTACTCCAAATATCACTAGAAACCCAATTGAGATTGAATTTGGAAATTTTTTGAATATTAATCCCAATTTGACTACTGAACAGAATCAACGGCTGTTACAGCTATTATAGAAGTATTAAAAGGCATTTGTGTGGGATTATATGGATATGAAAGGGATCCACCCTAACCTATGCACTCACTGTATTTATTTGAAGGATGGTTGCAAACCAGTCAGACAGCCACAATGCTGCATGAACCCTACACTAAAGGAAGTGGTGAAAGAAGAACTACAGAAACTCCTGAGTGTTAATTTTATTTATCCAATATCTGATAGTTAGTGGGTGTCACCACTTGTCATCGTTCCTAAAAAGAATGGCAAGTGGAGAGTCTGTGTTGATTATAAAGAACTCAACAAGGCCACTCAAAAGGACCATTTTCCATTACCATTTATAGATCAGGTCCTTGATACTCTCTTTGGAAAGAAATACTTTTCATTTTTGGATGGATTTAGTGGCAATAACCAAATACAGATTGCCCCAAAAGACCAAGATAAAATGGCCTTTACTTGTCCGTGGGGAACCTACGCATACAGAGTGCTACCTTTTGGGCTCTGTAATGCACCAACAACCTTTCAAAGGGCAATACTAGGATTTTTTTTTGACTTATTGAATGACTGTCTGGAAATCTTCATGGATGATTTCACACCTTATGGAGATTCTTTTGAAACAACATTAGTCAATCTGAAAAAAGTGCTAGAGTGATGTGTACAGACTAATGTTTCCTTGAGCACTGAGAAATGTCACATGATGATGACTGAAGGGATCGTGCTTGGACATTACATTTTTTTTGGAAATAATACTGAGAGGGGGGTTGAATCAGTATTAGCAAGTCAATAATATTTCATTTCCATAATCAGATTCATATACGCTAGTTCAGTTAATGGAACTTGCATGTATACGCAACTGTATTTAAGGCAACTAGCGTATCTCCTGCAAACTTATGATTCAGTTAATTCATCATATGTTGATCTTTAATCAGTGAGTCAGAACCATATAAACAGTAACCAGGTGTAGTAAAAATAGAACAGACAATCACATACATGAACACAAGATATAAAGTGGAAACCCAATGTGGGTGAAAACCACCTGTTGTAATCGTCTCTATCTTATTTTTAATAAGAAACTTATTTTTACAATTTTTGTACTGGTGCAATCTTATACCAGTACGCAGGCTTCTACTTGCAGAAGGCTACAACCTTCTCTCGTTCTCCAGCTTCTCCTGGAAGGGAGCTACAACCCCCTAGCTCTTGTACTAGCTGATATGTTTACTAGTACGTAGGTGCCGACCTACAGAAGGCTACAACCTTCTCTTTTCTTCTAGGGACCACGTTTCATAAATTTTCACACTGGATCCATCAATAACATCATTCAAACATCAAATATATCTGCATCAACCAATCTCCTTTATACCAACCACAACTAAATCAAACAATCACTTTTCAGAATGCTGTAACCAGAATATAGTAACTAGAACACAATAACCAGAACCCAGAACACTGCAACAGCAAATAGAAGTAGCTAAAGCATGTTTTATGAGGTATACGCTACTTTAATGTGTCGAACCTGCATGCATACGCACTTTTCTCAAGGTGAACCTGCGTACAGATCTGTAAATCAAATCTAAGATGTACACACTGTTTTGATATGCAGTACCAATGTGTATACGCGCCTTTGCTAAAGTGAACCTGCGTAAATATTTGTAAATGATGATTTAATCTTTACAACAATTCCAGACTTCAATTATACCTAGATCATCATATTTACAGACTACAACATGCGCCAGTTATTTAGATAAAAGATCAAAACCACATAAAGATACTTCACTTCAAGCCTTAAGATCTTGACCCATCAATAGATCTTATCCTTCATCAAGTGCTAAGGTTCATCCTTGATTCAGATCCAGCTATGCACCATAACCCAATAACTTGTATTCTAGATCTTTCTCTTCATCAGATATTCAATACGTGAGTGCCTTTGCCTAATGATCTTCTCCTCCTTTTATAATCTTAGGCCTTACTCAATACCATGGACCAAAACCACTTAGGACCAATGCCTTGAACCAAATACCTGGGGTCAACACTTCGAATTAGATACCTTGGACCAATACCATGGATCAAAATACCATGGACTAAATACCATGGACCAAAACTTAGTTTTCCAACATGTACGCGCCTTTCCTTCTGTGAAAGTGTGTGTGTATGCTATACGCACCTTTTGATGCTAACCTGCGTGTACATGTTGCTTGGTCAATGGGGAACCTACGTATACCTCTCTTTCTTCAATCTGTGAGTCTGAACTGTGATCTATCATCTGAGTGAGTTGCCATCAAGGACAACACCTATGTCATAGTGCCAAATCTGTGTCATAATGCCAACAATCTCCCCCTTTGGACTTGATGGCAACCCCAAGTCACTCTCCCCCTTTGTCATCAAGGGCAAAGGGTTATGCTTCCCCTGAGTTCATGCGGATTTCTCTGATATGCTGAAGTGTGCTGATTGAGCTCCATGCTCCCCCTGAATATAAGCAAGGTCTGCAAAAAGATGTTATAAAGGAAGAACATGACTCTACACATACATCATAAATGACCTTCCTATCACCAATGACTCATACATACATCCATCTCCCAACCAAGTGAGGATATACCAAGTTTGACTCATCCACCCAACCAAGTGGGGATATATCAATTGTTTATACATGCTAAAACAAGAACATTACATCATCCATCCCATGCATAGTAGGGTAACAAAATAGGTCGTTTCATGACCTTGATATTAAAAGATATACATGACATAGAGACCAAATATCTTAAACAAGACCATGATAGTCATCAGAAACTATCATCAGTAGCATCTGTCAATCAACATACAGACCAACAAACATGATCTCCCCTTGAACCCGTTCCACCTGAATAAAAAACAACTGTGAATTTGTACCAAGATCTTCTAAGATAATGCCAACAATGCATTATGAGAAGTATATGCTCCCCCTGAACCTGTGCCAGATGATCACTGTCAGACCCATATCAAGCTCCTTTTATCCTGAGTCTGGCCCACTACTTTTTTTCAAACCAACATATATGCGACTGTATCAATAGAAATCAGCATATGTATGCGGCTATGCTTCATGAAACTCGCGTATAACAACTTTTCTCTTAAACAGATAAGTTTTAACAGCAGGATGATGCATCAACTACTCCTAGCTTCTGTCTGAGATATTCAAATGTTTCTCTGGGCAGTGGTTTGGTGAATATATCAGCAACCTATTCTTTGGAGGGAACATACTCCAATTTGACCTTTTGTTCAAGCACTTGTTCACGTAGAAAATGATATTTGATGGGTATGTGCTTGGTCTTGGAATGCATGACTGGATTCTTTGAAATACTGATGGCACTTGTATTATCACATAGAATGGAGATGGGTGGAGTACATGTGATCTGAATGTCTTGCAATGTTTGCATCATCCAAAGGAGTTGTGTGCAGCAAGATGCAACAACCACATATTCTGCTTCAGCTGTAGATAATGCAATTGAAATTTGTTTCTTGCTGAACCAAGATACTAATCTGGAACCCATATAGAATGCACCACCACTAGTGCTTTTTCTGTCATCAACGCTTCCTGCCCAATCTGCATCTGTATATGCATGAAGTGTAAGATCTGTATCTCTAGGATACCATAAACCAAAATTCTGTGTTCCTTGAAGATATTTGAAAATCCTTTTGACTGCCTGAAGGTGTGATTCCTTTGGATTTGCTTGGAATCTTCCAACTATTCCCACTGCATGCATGATGTCTGGTCGGGTACCTGTTAGATAAAGCAGACTGCCAATCATGGATCTATAGGTTGGTTGATGTACTGCTACTAATTCATCATTTGAGCTGAGACTGCATCCTGTTACCATTGGGGTACATACTGGTTTAGAATCTTCCATGCCGTATTTTTTCAAGATCTGCTTGAGATATTTGGTTTGTGACAGAAAAATACCATCTTTATTTTGTTGAACTTGTAGACCAAGAAAATATGTAAGCTCACCAAGCAAGGACATTTCAAATTCTTGCTGCATTACCGAAGAAAAATTCTAACTCATGGCTTTTTCATTACTACCAAAAATGATATCATCAACATACACAACAAGTATTAACAATTTATTATTGTCAATCTTTGTATATAGATTGCTATCAGCTGATCCTTTTGAAAAACCTTGTTGATGGAGGTATTTGTCAAGATGGTAGTACCAGGCCCTTGGAGCTTGTTTTAGACCATAGAGAGCCTTTTTGAGTCTGCATACAAGTTTTGCATCGTTTTCGAGAATGAATCCATTGGTTGCTCAATATATACTTCTTCTTCTAAGTCTCCATTAAGAAAGGCAGATTTTACATCCATTTGGTATAATTTGAATTTCTGAAAACTAGACAGAGCAAGGAACATTCTTATGGCTTCAAGTCTAGCAACAGGTGCAAAAGTTTCTTCAAAATCTATACCTTCTTGTTGAGCATATCCTTTACAAACAAGTCTGGCCTTGTTTCTAATAACTTCTCCATTTTCATTCAGCTTGTTTTTGAATATCCATTTGGTTCCTATGATATTCTTATCATGAGGTCTAGGAACTAATTCCCAAGTATTATTCTTTTCAATTTGCTCAAGTTCTTCATTCATGGCCTTGACCCAACATTCATCTTTGCATGCTTCATTTACATTTTGAGGTTCGATGGAGGAAAGCAATGCTAGATAGCTTGAAGTTTCTGTAATAGTTCTTCTTGTCTGCACACCTGCTTCTTTCTGTCCCAAAATTTGAGTCTCTGGATGATTTTTCTGAACATACCTAGATGGAGTCTTTTCTTCTGTCGTTATCTGTTCTTCTGGTGCTTCATTGGTTTCTTCTTCAGAATTAGTCTGATTTGATGTGGGAGGATAATCCTCATCTTCTCCACAATCTTCGGTTTTTACCTACTTTGGATTTTTGCATGCTTCATCAACCACAACATCAATACTTTCAATAATTTTCCCAAGTCTTTTATTATAACGCTTATATCCTTTACTTCGGGAAGAGTAACAAAGGAGAATGCCTTCATTTGCTCTGGGTTCAAACTTGCCAAGTTTTTCATCAGTCGTTTTGATGTAACATTTTCTTCCAAAAACTTTGAAGTATTTTACAGTAGGAGTCTTACCATACCAAAGTTCATGTGGAGTTTGAGTGTTGTTTACCTGAACATTTGCTTGGTTGAGAATAGTGACGGCAGCGAATGCAGCTTCACCCCAGAAGGTTGCAGGAGTTCCAGACTCATCTAGCATAGCACAAGCCATTTGTTGAATAGTTCTATTCATCCTTTCTACCACTCCATTTTGCTGAGGAGTCCTTGCAATGGAGAATTGCCTTTTTATTCCATGTTCTTCACAAAAGTCAAAGAATTCATCCGAGGTAAATTCCCCTCCTCGATCAGATCTGAGGCATTTGATTTTGCGATCTGATTCATTTTCAACCAAGGCTTTGAAAGCTTTGAATTTTTCAAATGCTTCATATTTATGCTTTAGAAGCCCTATCCAACACATTCTAGAAAAATCATCATGAACAATATAAATTATTCTTCTCCACGAGGTGACGATGGTCCACATAAATCAGTATGAACAAGTTCAAGAGGCTTACTAGCTGATCCTTCCTTTTCAGGGAAGTGCGCTCTGGTTTGCTTACCAAATTGACATGATTTGCATATTGTATTTTTTGGGATGCTAATATCAGGAAGATCACGAAAAGCCTGGAATTTGCATGCTTTTCTTATTTGAGAGAAGCTTAGATGCCCCAATCTGCTGTGCCATAGCCAGTGTTCATCATTTTTTCTTATATAGCATTGTTGTTGTCCTCCCTTGAGTATGTATAAGTTGTTTGGAGTTCTTATACCTTTGATCACGGTTTCTCATGTATCAAGCTCACGAACAACACATCCATTTGATCAAAATACTACTTTATTTCCTTGTTCACACATTTGACTGACACTCAACAGGTTATGCTTTAGACCATCAACATACATAACATTCCTAGCTTTAACTTTTTCTTTTAAGAGAACAGAACCTTTACCTTTTATGACAGCAGGAGTGTCATTTCCAAATGAGACCTTTTCTTTTTCTAAGGCATTATATGACTAAAGTTTTTCTTTATCACCTATCATGTGTTTCGAGCATCCACTGTCGATGTACCACTGATTTTCTTGTCCTTCTGCATACAAGGCTATACCACATCTTTCTATTTGCGGTTCTTTCTTTCTCCATATTTTGGGATTTAATGAATTTTTCTCCTTCTGAGATGTTTGCCGAAATTTACTCTTGCATTCAGATTCTTCATGACCGAAGTTGTTGCAAATAGAGCATTCTAGTTCATTTTCAAGAAGAGAAAAGTTATTGTAGGTCCGTTTCATGATCCCCATCACATTCCTTTGATTTCGTGCTTCTCTAGTCATGATGGTCTTGTAAGCAACACATTGAGCAGCTTTGTGTCCAAAGTTCTGACATGAAAAACATTGGCCATTAAAGAAGTTCTTGCGATTGACCTGGTGATTGTAGTTGCTACTGATATTCATTCTTGAAACAGATTGAGTATGATTTACCTGAGGTTGGTTGTAGCTTCTATTCATCCTTGAAGTAAAATGAGCCTGATTTACCTAGTGATTTTCTTTATGCTTTTGCTGTCGATTGTCAAATTGTTCACTACTCTTTGCTACATCAAGATAGCTTTTAGTGGAGGTTGATGGCTTCTGTGCTTGGGATGCTTCTTCAGTATATCCAAGACCTGTCTTTATCAGAGGAGAACGTTGTACTTTGATAATTTCATTTAAGGTTTTTGATCCTTTAGCAAATCTAAGATTGAGATCTTTTGTTTTCTCAATATCCTTTCTTAGACACACAATTTCACATTCTAATTTTTCATTGTGTTTTTCTCTTTCAGCAAGTTGGAATGTCAGAGTATCTATAATCATATTCTTTTCTTCTAAACAGATTTTGAGTTTAGAGATTTCTTCATAGAGGTCATCTTCATCTAAATCATCCAAGAAATCATCATCTTCAAAAGCCATTGGAAGTCTATAGTCATTACTATTTTCATCTTCATCACTATTTGATAAACCATCGCTATCTTCATGCGTATAGTAGCTCTTCTTACTTGCACTTTGTTTTCTATTCCATTTTGTTGATTCCTTACCTTTATCAAGCTTATCTTTATGAGGACATTTGGCAGCATAATGACCAACTCTTCCACAAGAAAAACATTTGAAAGGTAGTTTACCTCTGAATCTTCCGGAACCCCGTTGAAGGTTCTTGACAAAGTTTGCTTCTTCCTCTCCTTCTGAAATATGTCCTGATTCATTGAGTTCTTCTCTTCCTGAAGCTTTGAATGCAGCTTCTCTCATATCTGATGGACCTCCTTTTCTCATTTCGAAAGCAGTTAAGATTCCGTGCAGCTGTGTCATAGTAATAGTCTAAAGATCCTACTTTTCTTCTATGGCAGATACTTTTGATTCAAAATTAGTAGACAGGGATATTAAAACCTTTTCAACTAAAGTAACTTCTTTTATCTCTTCACCCAAGTTCTTCATGCAATTAACAATCTCATCTATACGTAAGAAGTAACTAGCTATACTTTCATCATTGTGCATTTTGAGAGTTTCATATTGAATTCTGAGAGTTTGCAGTTTTGCATGTTTTACCTAATTGTATCCTTCATAGCTTAGAACGATCTTGTCCCATATTTCTTTGGCTATTTTGAGCTGCATAACTTTGACAAATTTTGATTGTGACAGACTCCCCAATAATGTATTGACAGCCTTGGAATTGGTTTCATATTTCTTTTTACCTGCCGTATCTGTAGGAATTGTTGATGGAAATGTATATCCTCCTTCCACGATTTCCCAGATATTCCAAGAGATTGAAGATAGGCTATGGTTCTTACCTTCCAATAAATGAAGTTGCTCCCATCAAAGATTGGTGGTCTAATGGATCCTTCTCTTTCGTAGTTACTCATGATGATAGGTCTTCCTTCAAGCGATCAAGTTTCTTCTGAAGGACCTGCTCTGATACCAATTGTTGGAAATAATACTGAGAGGGGGGGTGAATCAGTATTAGCAAGTCAATAATATTTCATTTCCATAATCAAATTCATATACGCTACTTCAGTTAATGGAACTTGCATGTATACGCAACTGTATTTAAGGCAACTAGCATATATCCTGCAAACTTATGATTTAGTTAATTCATCATATGTTGATCTTTAATCAGTGCATCAGAACCATATAAACAGTAACCAGGTGCAGTAAAAACAGAACAGACAATCACACACATGAACACAAGATATAAGGTGGAAACCCAATGTGGGTGAAAACCACCTGCTGCAATCGTCTCTATCTTCTTTTTAATAAGAAACTTCTTTTTACAATTTTTGTACTAGTGCAGTCTTATACCAGTATGCAGGCTTCTACCTGCAGAAGGCTTCAACCTTATCTCATCCTCTAGCTTCTCCTGGAAGGGAGCTACAACCACCTAGCTCTTGTACTAGCTGATATGTTTACTAGTACGTAGGTGCCGGCCTACAGAAGGCTACAACCTTCTCTTTTCTTCCAGGAACCACATTTCATAAATTTTCAGACTAGATCCATCAATAACATCAAATATATCTACATCAACCAATCTCCTTTACACCAATCACAACTAAATCAAACAATCACTTTTCAGAATGTTGTAACCAGAATACAGTAACCAGAACCCAGAACACTGCAACAACAAATAGAAGTAGCTAAAGCATGTTTTATGAGGTATACGCTACTTCAATGTGTCGAACTTGCGTGCATATGCACTTTTCTCAAGGTGAACCTGCGTACAGATCTGCAAATCAAATTTAAGATGTATATGCTGTTTTGATATGCAGAACCAGCGTGTATACGTGCCTTTGCTAAAGTGAACCTGCATACAGATCTATAAATGATGATTTAATATTTACAACAATTCCAGACTTCAATTATACCCAGATCATCATATTTACAGACTACAACATGCGCCAGTTATTCAGATAAAAGATCAAAACCACACAAAGATACTTCACTTCAAGCCTTAAGATCTTGACCCATCAATAGATCTTATCCTTCATCAAGTGCTAAGGTTCATCCTTGATTTAGATCCAGCTATGCACCATAACCCAATAACTTGTATTCTAGATCTTGCTCTTCATCAGATATTCAATACTTGAGTGCCTTTGCCTAATGATCTTCTCCTCCTTTTATAATCTTAGGCCTTACTCAATACCATGGACCAAAACCACTTAGGACCAATACCTTGGACCAAATACCTGGGGTCAACAATTCGGATCAGATACCTCGGACCAATACCATGGATCAAAATACCACGGACCAAATAAATGGACCAAAACTTAGTTTTCCAACATGTGCGTGCCTTTCCTTCTGTGAAAGTGAGTGTGTATGCTATACGCACCTTTTGGTATGCTAACCTACGTGTACATGCGGCTTGGTCAATAGGGAACCTGCATATACCTTGTCATGTGGAAAGAGTCGATAATGCGGACAAAACCGACCTCCCTAGAAGCAAAGGCTTTCTAGTGACAAACAAGACAAATAAACACTACCTTTCTCTAAACATGCATTGAGAATACAAGTAATCAGGTGATTTTAACATACCTTTAGTCCAACGCTTTGTAGTAGTCCAGCCTCACCGATCCGGATGAGCTCCTCCTTCTCTTCGAAACCTGCATTCACTAACAAGCCAAAAGATTAAATAGCACCTGATAAACTTATAGAATAACACATATCCATCATACAGACCAAGGAGTATATGAAACAAATCATGAATAACAATCTGTTGAGAAAAATGAGTTCATTTGTATTAAGTGGAAACAAAAGAAACCATTACAACCTGAGCCTTGGTGTTGTGCAGGTCCCTCCTAGGGTCCAGCAAGAGTTTTCCTTTACTTTGATCAGCTCACCCACTTCCAAATAAGGCTAGGAAAGGATGGGAATCTCTCCTCTCAAGCTTTACAAGGGAGTCCTAATTCCAGCAGCATCTACCCTTAGGAATGTTCAGCTTTCAACCTCCCCTCCCTCTGGCCCAATGCCTGTATTTATAGTGCTCTAGAGGAAGTTATTCAGGTCCACCATCAATGGGATAAGCCCCTCTTTGGATGGGATAGCTCCCCTCTTGATGGGATAAGTTCCTCTTTCATAGGGATACATGAACCATCTGGAGGCGCTCCATACACGTCAAACAAGCTTCTAGAATGCTCTAGAAATGACCACAAGTAACTTTTTTGGAGTGAAACTTGCGCCTTTTGACCTTTACAGGAGTACGCACCCTCCCCTTTATAGACAGAGCGTACAAGTACGCAGGTATTGTGAACTTGGGGTGCGTACACGCAGGTAAGGCTAAGAGAAATTGTGTACCCAGAGATATATAGATTTTTATAGAATTTCTCTCTTTCTTGGAGTTTGACATGGAGAGCAGAGGTATAAGACTTGCCAAGGAGGATAGTATGACAGTTGATGGAGCCATACTAACTGCAAATAGTCATGGTGACAAATTTTAGTGTAACAGATTGCCCCCTAAAGTGCGAAGCCTGTAGTAGATAAGGGTTTCATATCATCTAGGAAGGGTGAAGTACTTTATCATTTCAAGGATTATCTTGTGGAGAGCCCAGTCAGAACCTGCAAGTATTCAACACAAAATACATATATAAGATCATATCATCGCTGAGGTAGGTATTCCCATACTCAGATTGAAAACTTTAACTAATTAACTATCTACTGCTCTGATACAGGAATGATTTTGCAGTACATCATAATCACAGACTTTGTAGACACAGTATGGGCGCAGCCATCTGTTTATGATTAGTCTACTGTATAATGAATACAAAACTCCTCGCAACCTGGATGGTGGAAACTAGATCCAGGGTCTTCATTTCTACTTCCCAAAAAGGTACGATTCTATCCATGCGAATAAATGAGTTGATGTCGAACATGGTAGAAACCACTTGATTACCAGTCAATGATGTAAACTATTAACAAGCGTGAGAGAGACCACCTGTGTTGTCAATGGTTCTCAAAGTACCCAGTACAATCCATGAGATGTGAATGAATGAATTGATGTCGAACATTTCACGGAATCCTTCGATCAAAAGTCAATGATGTAAACCGTCGTCAAAGGCGAGAAATCTGCCATTGATGCATGCAGATTTCAAGGTACTGACGATTCCTAGGTCATCTTTCTAGATAATGTGCTGATGTCGATAGAAAGCAACCCGTTGCAGGCAAGCCCACAACACGAAATCATAGATCAAGTTGAAGAAATGTAGTTGTAAGGACTGACTCAGGGATGGTCAAGATGGATGAAGGGTATTTTGCAGATGAATGGTTTATATGCAGAGACCTCTTGAACACATAACGACACAACAGATGGCTTGGTGACATTTGACCCAAAGTTAATACCCAGCTGAAAACTTTCAATGTGGTTTGATCAACTGTGAGGCAAAGGATTTCCCAACCCAGGTGAATGCAAAGTGTCGTGTTCAAGAGTGGTAATAAGGCTTCTTCTGAGACAAAGGATAACAAATAGGCTCATTTTTCTCTCTTTTCCCCCACCATTTCTGGCAAGTACCTCTTTATTTTTTACAAGCTTGAGGAGGATAACATATGCTTTATTATAAGCTCATCCTTCGGATGAGTCCAACTTAGTTTTGATTCAAACCCTAAGAAGGAGTGGTCCATTCCTGTTTGTAATCGAAAAAGTCCTTTACTGTGAAATTTTAACGAGTCCAGTATAGGAGAAACTCGGCGTTTTTCATTTTTAGAGAGTCTAAAAAACTTAAGAAGACTCCAGGTTGAACTTTTTTGTAAATTTGTGTCTCCCAAGCCCGAAAAAGTATAAAATAATACTTGAGAGAACCGCTTGATCTTACGACCAAGGAGTACTTTCATGATTAGTGTCTTTGACCTGAAAAGTAAAAAGCGATCAAGGACACGTCGTTTTATTTCCAGTATCGAATTTGAAACGACAAAAATCCGGCAATCTTTTCCTGTTTTTACGGTTAGAAAAAGGGCTATAAGGGGACCATCTTTTAATTCCGTTTTAACGAGTGTAAAAGAAACACTCGGCAATCTTTTCATGTTTTAGGAGTCAGAAAAGGGCTTAAAAGATGACTATGAATGTTTCACTTTTTCGTAAGTTTTAACGAATTCGAAAAAATGATAAAAATGTACTCATATGGCCGACTTTCAATTTAATTTACGAGCAGGAAAAGACGGAAAGAACTCGGCATTTTCATTTGTTTTACGAGAATGAAAGATAGCAAAATAATCTCGGTATTTTCATGAGTTTAACGAGTCTTGAAAATAACTAAAATTGACTCGAGATAGGTTTTACAAAAGCTTGAAACAGAGAAAAACTATGATTCAAAGTAGTTTCATTTTTTACACAAGCTTGAAACAGAGAGAAAACTGTGCTTGATTGTTTCATTTTTACACAAGCTTGAAACAGAGAGAAAACTGTGCTTGATGCCCCCTAAGCATAACTGCTAGAGCGCATGCCCCCCAGCTTCATTTCATTCAACCAGTTGGATGAGATGAAGGTTCAGTTACGAGATCATTTGAAAGACTCGACCTAAACTGTAAGAAAATTATGCAAAAAACTGAAATAACTAACCTAAATACTTAACATTTATGAGATCTAGTCAATCTCTCGACTCAAGTAGAGGAGGATTTGTTTCATTTTTTAACGAGCTTGACACAGGAAAAGAACTATGCTCGGATTTAGTTTCATGTTTATGCAAGCTTGAAACGAAGCATAATGACGCAAATCAAGGTACATGCCCCCCAAGCTTCATTGCATTCAATGAGGTGGATGGAATGAAGCTTTACTTTCGAAATTTTGGAAAGACTCGTGGGAGTTGTTTCATTTTTTAACGAGGTTGACTCAGTAAAAGAACTATCCTCATGCTAGCCTGTTTCATTTTTTAACGAGGTTGATACAGGAAAAAACTATCCTCGTACTCACTGATTCATTTTTTAACGAGGTCGACACAGTAAAAGGAACTTTCCTCTAAAATCCTTGATTCATTTTTTAATGAGCTTGACACAAGACAAGGAACTATGCTCATGACTACTCTCTACAAGCTACCTACTTAACCTACCCTTGTTTCATTTTTTAACGAGCTTGACACAAGACAAGGAACTATGCTCAAGGCTCCTTGTTTCATTTTTTAACGAGCTTGACACAAGACAAGGAACTATGCTCAAAAAGTTCGCATGCCCCTAGTATAATGATGCAAAGCGAGGTACATGCCTCCCAGGATTCATTGTATACAACCAGATGGATGGAATGAAGGTTTACTTTCAATATTTAACTTGAAAAGGGAGTTGTTTCATTTTTAAGGAGGTTGACACAAGAAAAGAACTATCCTCATACCTGATTCATTTTTTAACGAGGTTGACTCAGTAACGGGAACTATCCTCATACCTGATTCATTTTTTAAAGAGGTCAACACAGTAAAAGGAACTATCCTCGCACTCACTGATCATGGCTTCTAACTGGAAGAAAGACATGTCAATGGACACACCTTGATCATGGCTTCCAAGAGGTCTTCATCAGAAGGAAGAATACTTCTCTGGAAGGAACACATGTCAAGGGACTCAAAAGGGATAAGAACATCGTGTTCAAATAATCCCATAGAGTTTTCCATGTCAATTACTGGATCTAAATCAAAGGAAGATGAGCAAATAGTGAGAGGCTCACTTACATCGGTAACTGAAAACATGGGACCAGTTGCCACATAATTAACCCGTGGTAGGGTAGATACCACTTTAGAATCAGGAACATTTAGGGGTGTCATATTATTGGTAGTCGAAACAAGACTAGGGAACGAAAGCTGGTCTACAGTCACAATACTGCCATTGTGAGGGAAATACATCACGTGAAAGAGTGTCGATACGACAACTTTCATTGCATAAACATAGTCTCGCCCAAGGAGTAAATTGAAATCCAAGGGACCTCGAACTACCATAAGATCAATACAGACAGTTTTACCTTCCAATGTAATAGAAGACTTAGGAAGGATCCCTAAAGGTTTACTAATGGTTCTGTTAAAAGCTTTCAGATTCTGCGTAATAGGCGCAAGCTGAGGGGAACCCAAAGCTTTCCAAACAGTTGAGGATAAAATACTAACAGAAGCACCTTCATCTACCTGAGTACGGTGTATGTCCCTACCACCAGCCTTGACAATGATTTGGGAAGGGATGGAGGAAGGAAGACGAGGTTCTGTCAGTCTATTCCAATCAAAGGAAAGACCTCAATGCTTGGAGGGGGTTCTGTAGAAACAGGTGAAATGCCCCCCGGCATAGAAGAATCTGATGTAACAAGAAGAACCTGAGCGGTATGAAGTTCACTCTCCAAAGGGAAAGTGGGATCGACCGAATGTGAAATTGAATCGACCACTTGATCAACTAATGGATCATCAACCTGAGTGACATGAGTTTCACTCTCCAATGGAAGAGTGTGATCGATTTTACTTGAAATTAGATCAATCACTCCGTCATTTGACGGTAGGTTGGGAGAAAGTTTACGGTAACCAGTTGGAAATTCTTGCTGTGGAACAGTAAGGTTTTCCAACAATGTTGATGCTTCATCCATGTGAGGGCAAATGTGAGTTTGATGACTCCCTTTGCATAACTTACAAGGAAACCTAACTTTACCCTTTTTTCCAAGAACCTAACTATCACTGGTTGATGGATCAATGGAAAGTTGATGAGATTTTTCTGACCATACTTCCAAGACCTTTGGAATACCAGGACAATTGACAAGGAAGTGGTCACCCTTACAAAGCCTGCAAGGGTATTTGGGTTTACGGTGCATGTTGGAGTTTTCCTCAACACAACTAACACTTACAGCCATGGTTAGTTGGTTGACTTCTTTCTTATCTTGCTTCTTCTTCTTCTTCTTCTTCCCTTTCTTCTTCTTCTTAGACACCTGGTTACTAGCATCAAGGCTTTTACCAAGCGAAGAGGAAGAAATAGAGGAAGAAAAATTAGGCGAAGAAGGTAAAGGGTCAATAGAAGGTTGGTGATGTTGAGATGGTGAACTCTGTTGAGGTGAATCATTCGGTTGAGGTGGAACAATTGGAGTACTTTGGGCCAACGAAGTTGAAAATAACCATATCGATAAACCTATTGTAAATCCAGGTAATGACAAAGTAGCCATATAAGGAGGACCAACATTTCCAAAGTAAGGAAAAGTACTAGGATTCTCGTTAGGAGGGGTTCCTAGGTTGGTAAATTCTGGAACACTTGCCATTATATTCAACCTCAGTGAATTTTATTAACAATTTAAAACTAAAATTAACAATTCACAATTCACACTTAACAATTAAAATTCACAATTCACACCTATGGTCTCTAAAAGTAAAAACAAACGAATTAACACGCGCTATCAAATCTAGGAGTCAAACCACACACAAACAGTAACCTTTCGGACCGAAAACACTAGTTGGTGATGAAATCCAACATCGCAGAATTCAGTACAGAAGTGGCGGGTGGAACAGTTACCCTGGCAACCTGCTTAATGAATAGACTGGACCAAGTTCCTCCACTTTAACCGTCTCGAGTGAAGTGAACCCCCCAGAAAATCCAAGTGAGTCTAGCCGACGTTTGCTCCAGGTACAGTGGGATCTTCCCTCCACCGTCACCTTGGGTAGAACCCTAAAGATAATAGTCACTAAGGTCACCAACAGCAACAAATATACATGGGGGAACAGTCTATGATCCGATAGCACGCAAGGGCAGAGTAACAAGCTCAATCCCCTTGCCGGCTCCTTGACAATAATCCAAGGTTTACCGACAAGTGACCCCAAGCTCCTCGACAATGGTTAATCCGAGGTTTACCATTTGTAGTACGTGCATATCTGGCATCGTTCCCAATGAAGGAGGATTGATCCCCTCACTGGTTCGGACACGATCTCGTGCTTCTCCTTTAAGAGGAGCTTTCCCAGAGTATAAATGTAACAGTTGGATTTATCCTACCGCAAGATAAGCTACTTGTTTGGTTTTACTGTCTTGGAGAGTTAATTACTCTCCTACTCCAAGACACTAGCCTAAGCTATGTTGGTGTATCAGAGCCCTAGAAATGTAAAAATTACTAGATGAATTTTAATTAAGCGTTGTGTTATTTAGGCTGTTATTACTCAAAGGGGTAAATGGATATGAAACCAATGGTGTTATGACCCGACTCAACTGAATGCAATCGAATATGATAATGTAATCTTTTCAATTCGATGAATCCTAACTAAAGTAAGGAGAGAGTTTCCATTCACTTCCAACAATGCAAAAATTGATCACTAAGAGAAAATATAACAAATTCTCTAATGCACTAATTTTATCAAGAAAAACTAATGCAAATCAATTCCAAACCATTTTTTTATTATTTTTATTTTTGTGTAACTTCAAATCAAAGAAAGTTGATCTAAATCTACGATTGATTTTTCAGAATGTAAACTATGCAATTGTAATCTATGCACAATTCACTTGAAAAGTATGCAAATGTAATCTATGCACATTTTTCATTCATATTCTGAAAATGAGAATTCTAATTATACAAATGTGATCTATGCAAGAGAATTCTCAAACACAAGACGATTCTAATGTGATCTAAGAACCAATCAAGTGAAAGTCGAGAAAATTGGGTGAGAGTTCCAAAGATCAAAAAATAAAAACACTCAAAGGCGATTAACACTCATACACAATTTAGCCCCCCCCCCGGCGAATGAGGGGGAAATTTTTTTGCAAAAACAAAAGCAAAAAGATGCAAAATTGTGAAAAGACTGAGACAAACCTCCAAGTAATGACCAAAGGAAATCAAATTAAGAAATTCTCAAAAAAGAGACTCAAAACACCTAATTGATGAAAGCTTAAAGCAGGAATGCCAATGAAATTAGCCAAGATGAAAGCTTCTGACAGGTGAACAGTGGATCTGGGCAGCAAAAACAAGCTATAAACAAAATCTAAAAGATAAAAAATAAGAAATTGACATTTTCTAGGCTTTTGACAAGGGTACGGAGGCAGCCTGTTTGCACAGGTGCGGCCACGCTCTGTGTACACAGCAAAAGTGCGTACAGGTACGCACTGTGCTTAGCGTAGAGGATGCGTACTGCTAGCAAAACCAAGAAAAATAAAAACTAACTTAACCTTAAGCTAAGCCACCCAAATGCACAGTCAAACAGCCAAAAACCAGAAAACAAACAACTTATCTCAAATCAAAGTTTCACACAAAGGAAAAATCATTCACATCAATGGAGCTCCCCAGTGGAGTCGCCATTTTTTCATGCGGAAAGAGTCGATAATGCGGACAAAACCAACCTCCCTAGAAGCAAAGGCTTTCTAGTGACAAACAAGACAAATAAACACTACCTTTCTCTAAACATGCATTGAGAATACAAGTAATCAGGTGATTTTAACATACCTTTAGTCCAACGCTTTGTAGTAGTCCAGCCTCGCCGATCCGGATGAGCTCCTCCTTCTCTTCGAAACCTGCATTCACTAACAAGCCAAAAGATTAAATAGCACCTGATAAACTTATAGAATAACACATATCCATCATACAGACCAAGGAGTATATGAAACAAATCATGAATAACAATCTGTTGAGAAAAATGAGTTCATTTGTATTAAGTGGAAACAAAAGAAACCATTACAACCTGAGCCTTGGTGTTGTGCAGGTCCCTCCTAGGGTCCAGCAAGAGTTTTCCTTTACTTTGATCAGCTCACCCACTTCCAAATAAGGCTAGGAAAGGATGGGAATCTCTCCTCTCAAGCTTTACAAGGGAGTCCTAATTCCAGCAACATCTACCCTTAGGAATGTTCAGCTTTCAACCTCCCCTCCCTCTGGCCCAAAGCCTATATTTATAGTGCTCTAGAGGAAGTTATTCAGGTCCACCATCAATGGGATAAGCCCCTCTTTGGATGGGATAGCTCCCCTCTTGATGGGATAAGTTCCTCTTTCATAGGGATACATGAACCATCTGGAGGCGCTCCATACACGTCAAACAAGCTTCTAGAATGCTCTAGAAATGACCACAAGTAACTTTTTTGGAGTGAAACTTGCACCTTTTGACCTTTACAGGAGTATACACCCTCCCCTTTACAGACAGAGCGTACAAGTACGCAGGTATTGTGAACTTGGGGCGCGTACACGCAAGTAAGGCTAAGAGAAGCTGCATACCCAGAGATATATAGATTTTTAAAGACTTTCTCTCTTTCTTGGAGTTTGACATGGAGAGCAGAGGTATAAGACTTGCCAAGGAGGATAGTATGACAGTTGATGGAGCCATACTAACTGCAAATAGTCATGGTGACAAATTTTAGTGTAACATACCTCTCTTTCTTCAATCTGTGAGTCTGAACTGTGATCTGTCATCTGAGTGAGTTGCCATCAAGGACAACACCTGTGTCATAGTGCCAAATCTGTGTCATAATGCCAACAATTTCTATTGATGGAATCAAGGTAGACCCTACAAAAATAGAGTTAATTCTAAGAATTACAACCCCAAAAGCATAGAAAGAGGTACATAGTTTCTTGGGGCAGGCAGGGTAATACAGAAGATTTATAGAAAAAATTTCAAGAATCGCCATTATTTTCCTTGCTCATGAAGGATGTTGATTTCTTGTGGACAGGGAAGTGTGAGCAGGCCTTCTTAAAGCTGAAATGTTGTGTATCAGCAACTCTGGTCTTACAAGGACCTAATTGGGAATTGTCGTTTCACATAGCTACGGATGCATTGGATATTGTTGTAGGTGTTGTTTTGGGCCAACTAGAGGATAAAACACCTTACGCTATTTACTACATAAGTAAAAATCTAACTCCAGCTGAGCTCAACTACATGGTGACCGAGGGGGAGTTCTTAGTAGTCGTGCATGCCATCAATAAATTCTAGCATTACATCACCGGATATCAAGTATTTGTACACAATGACCATTCTTCCATTCATTTTTTAATGAATAAGCCAATTACAAATGGTAGGATTATATGTTGGTTATTGATGTTACAAGAGCTTGATATCACTATTGTAGATAAGCCTAGAAAAGACAATGTAGTAGTTGACTTTCTTTCTAGGCTAACTATTGATGACAGTTCCACTCCTACTAAAGATTCTTTCTCTGATGAATATCTTTTTGCTATTTCTACTTACTCACCTTGGTATGCAAATATAGCCAATTATCTTGTTGCAGGGAAGTTTCCCCGATATTTTTCCTCCAAGGAGAAAAAGAAAATCATACAACAAAGTGCTACATATACCTGGATAGATGGGAACCTCTATTAGACTTGACCTGATTTCCAGATCAGACGTTGTGTTAGAGAGGACAAGGCCTTTGATATCCTCAAATCTTGCCATGAGGAACCTTGCAGAGGACACTTCGCAGACAAATGGACAGGATACATAGTCCTTTCAACAGGGTACTACTGGCCAACAATATTTCAGGATGCCAAGAAGTTTGTGAAGGGATGTGATAGTTGTCAAAGTATGGGCCAACCACTGCAATCAGATGAGATGTCATTACAGCCCCAGATAGTCATAGAACCTTTTGAGAAATGGGCTCTAGATTTTGTAGGACCAATCAATCCTTCATCTAGACAAAGATTCTACATCTTGGTCTGTATTGACTAAGTCACAAAATGGGTCGAGGTGAAGGCACTAACTAGAGCCACGAAACTGGCTGTCTTAGAATTTTTGTTTGATGACATCTTCGTCCAGTTTGGCATACCCAGAGAGATAGTCACAGACGGAGGACCGCAGTTCACATCTCATAAGATCCGGGAGTTGGTCGAAAAATATAAAATCCATCACAGAATCACAACACCTTACCATCCATAGGCGAATGGCCAGGTAGAAAGCACTAATAAAGTCATTGAGGGAATCTTTACTAAGACTGTGGCGAGTCATCGAAGAAATTGGGTTGACAAACTTCTAAAAGTGTTATGGGCATATAGGACTACATGGAGGAACACCATTGGATTCTCACCATATGAACTTGTGTATGGTAAGAACCCTCTATTCTCTATTGAATTTGAAATCAAAACACTAAGGATAGCATTGCAGGTCAATTTGAATTTGGCTACAGAACAAAAGCAGAGATTGAACCAACTCAATGAATTGGAGGAGAAATGGTTGGTTGCTATCTAGCAAACAGAGATTATCCAGTAGCAGAGAGCTAAGTGGCACGCCATATTTATAAATAAGAAGCAGTTCCAGAAAGGAGATTGGGCTCTCTTATATGGCTCAAGGTTTAAAGACTTCAAGGGTAAGCTCTATACCAGATGGTTAGGTCCTTATGAGCTAGATGTAGTCTTTGACAATGGGACTATAAATTTGGTAACCATTGACAGTGCAAGGACACCATTACTTGAAAATGGGCACGTCTTCAGTTGTATCACAAACCTACCTCAAAGGATTCATTTGTCAAAATTGTCACAAATTCGGATCTACAGACTACGGAAACAGGGGAAATCCCACCTGTGCTACAAAAATTTTAATTTTTCCAATAAGTGTAACAGCTGAAAACCACCTGGTGGCGGCTGATACACCGTCCAAAAAATATATATAATAATAATAATAATAATAATAATAATAATAACAATAATCTGGCTGTGAAAACCTTTCTCAAGCATAGAAAAACACTTTTGTAGTAGTTGAAAACCACCTGGTGGTAGATGTTACACCCTCTGTAACAACATTTGTTATTCCAAAGAATATCATGCGATAAGTGTTGTTACACGATCTTTTTTTCTTTATCTTTTTGAAGAAATTAAATTTATATATATCAGTCATCTTGGCTATTACACTTGTAACAACCGATGACTTTTCAGGAATAAAACGAGATATTCTATTGTAATAAATAGCAAAAACATCACCGTGAGCCTCGTCATCAGATTTAAGTTCACACGTCTCGCTGCCCGAGGATGATTCGATGTCACGCCACCCATTACTTTGTCCCATGTCACCCAGGTACGTCATCAAAAAGGTAATATTGAATTCGTTTTATTTTGTAATTATGGAAACTTAACATGATTATTGACAGCTAAGGACGATTTTCATAATTGAGCTGGGGGGGAACGAATCACATTGCAACATGACCATCACATGATTTGTAATTATTTAAAAAATCCAGCAATTAAGGCATGTGACCCGGTAGTTATCGTTACTTAATTCCGAATCATACCAAAAAGGGTAAGGGAAACATTAACGAGACCTCCCCATGATTCACCATTAAGGAAAAATTCATTGAGCAGTACGAACCATGCATGCCAAATCCTGATCCAAAATCTTCACCTGCGCCACCCTGCCACCCTACCATTTATCCCTATTGGAAGCACTAAATCCCCATTCAGAGTGTTCGGAGAGGAGGAAGATAGCAGTACAGGTTGAAATAGCTAGAGTGTGTGCCAGAGGGAAGGATAAGAAAGTGAAACAGCACTGAATTGCATAGGCAATGGGAGCAGCAACAATATGGCATGAGCCAGGGTCTGCAGAAGCCCTAGAAGATTGCCTTGAAGAATGTTAGGTTTTCAAAGATGTAGGCTGGTTCGAATTCTTCCGGAGACTGGAAGGATCGAACAATGGTGTGGCCATGGAATTCGCAAAGAACCTGGAAAGAAACCAGATGAAAGTCAGAGGATTGAAATTGGAGGTCACGGAAGAAGTTATCGCTAGAGTAATAGGATTGCCAGCAGAAGGGAACAGATGGTTTACTAAGAAGGTTAATGACCCCTCATTGAAAGGGGATTTTCTTCAGGAAAGCAAGTCGTTGATTAAGAAAGTGTTGTGGCCACCAACAACCCCCCTCCTTATTTAGTATTAGCAATAACACTAGGTAAGTGGGGACCCTTAGTAAAAAATTCAAAAAAATTCAATTAAGGCTCATGTATTTTACTCCTTAAGAAAACATCACATCGCGCAAAGAATGATAGGACATTTCCTTATGAGTAAAAATGATAAACTGCAAGAGTGCGATGCGAATTCCATTGCATCACATGCATTAAGAAACGCTCACGTTGGAAAACCTTAAAAAATCACCGATATCCGATATGCGATATCGCATATCGCATATCGCAATGTCGCATGAAAAACACATAACCATTTAACGATTGTAACGATCTGCGATTTTGCGATAGCGTGATACTGCGATCCGCGATCTTGCGATAGCACGATCGAGCAACCTTGCGATAACACATCATAATGAAATTTGCGGTAATGCGATACTGCGATGCAAATCGCAAAAACATTCCATCGCAGATTTTCCCCAGCTCAACATTCAAGAAAAGCTTTCCATAAACCAAGAATTGGATACGCGCTTTAATGATAATTAATGAATTATACAACAGTTGTTAATGAAATATGGTTATGTGTTGTTCGAAGAGTCAAGTTACGTCAGGTGGCATGTTTTTGTACATCCGTAGAGCTTAAAGCTTTCTTGTCGATTTTTATTATCATTACTCTCTCCTCATGTGTGAACTGTAGGAACGAAAAACAGAAGTAACTCAAAGCAATGTGTAGGAAGCCATGAAGGAAAAGAGTAAAGCTCCAATGCTCAGAGACAGAGAAAATATGCCCTTATAAATGGATACCGCATGCAACAGAGCCGCAGATTCACATAACGCTGTTGAGCTATCCGTTACAGATCTTTCATTCACAGCCGTGGTTGAATGAGTAATTGAACAATGCTGATATCAACAGGCGGTTTAACGCTCAAGGTCAGAAGCTCACGAAAGCAGTACTTTTACAAATTTTGAAACTTATACCCGGTGAAGGAAAAGGCGCTAAAGGAAAAAGGCGCATCAAAGAGGCCTGGATCAAAGAACGGAGGCAATTTCTGATGCGTGATTAGCGTGCTCATCGCTGAGAAAATTTCTCACAAAGCAAAGCCTCTAACTGCTCAGTCACTTGTAGGCCCGGAAAACGTAATAAAGAAATGGTAAAGAACAAACTGGAAACATAAAGCTGAAAGAAGAGGCAGAAGCAATTCGAGGATTAACCAAGTGGAACTTGGATTATTACTGGGCATACACAGTAAATCCACATAGCCAGAGGATGAATCTCGAGTATATCATCGATTTTGCTGAAAAGATGGTGCCAGCTCTTACCATTTCTGTTTTCTTAGCTCAACCAAAAGCGGAAGACAGTCAGCCAACTCTACCCAGGCAAATATTAAATGCTCGCAACATTAAGGAGCAAATGCAGAAATATTTAGATATTAGATATAATTTTTAGAAATAGTTTTGCTTAGAAAAAGGGCGGTCATTTAAACCGTATCCTGAATCTGTGTAATTAAGTTATTTAGTTAGTAGTATTTAAGCCCTTCTCATGCATTTAGAGAAGGGTCCAGAAATTTATCAAAAACTTGTCCTCAAAACATGCACTTTTGCACCCTTAGAGGAGGTTTTGGTGAATGAATGGATCACGATTTGTTGATGTTTGCATTTGATATCTGCTATTAATGTTGCACTTCTGTACTCTTAGTGGATGTTAGAGCAAGGAGAGATAAATCATTGTTGCTTGAAGCTTATGAGTAGGACTAGTCATAAATGGTACTTTTATCTCTTGACCATTTCTGCTTATATGTTAAAGTGATATATAGTTTTTAGTTGTTTATGTATTATTGCATGAATGCTTGAGTTATCATTTGGCACTTTTGTACGGTGATAGCTATTTATTTATGCTTAATGTATGAATAGCTTATTATGCGATATGCTTTTCACAACTGTTTCGTCTAACTTTTTATGCGAAGTGATTCATCTTGATTGATTTACTTTCTTATAATCGTTGAATGATCTTTATTACCAGTTGTTATTTGAAATCTCTTTAGATCGCATCATAGAAGAATTGCATCCCGAGTTAGTATAGATTTAGATGTGCTTTTTATTAGATTACAATAGCATAGAATTAGATTAAAGTTTGAATTAGAATATCTTAGATAGGAACTGTTAGATCAACAACATCAAATTCTACACACACACACTCATAGATTGGGAACCTAGTCCCATTATCCCTAGTCGGACCCGCTATACCAAACGGATAAGGAGCTGCCAACCAAGGTCCGGACTGGGCGGGTATCCCCCTTGTTGTCGACCCGATTTTCGGGGCTTCAAAATATTTGGCGCTAGAAGGAGGGCCTGAACTATGAATGGCAAGTAAATCCAAATCTGAATACCATTCTGAGGGTAAATCAACCTCATCATCTCCCCCGACTTCTCCATTACATTTAAATCTAGAGTCAAAAGTCGCTCGAGTATCAACCGCTGCTACACACCCTGATATTTCAGAACAATCTACCATTGAACTTCCTGAAGTTGAATCCTTGATTTACAAACTTCAGCGATTTTCCATTTCTCCTCAAAGGTCTGATAAATCTCAAGGCATCGTGACTTCGCAGTACGACCCTGATCATCCCTTGACCAAGCTAAAGAGTGAAAAATTTGGCGTCCAGCCAACCGAATTACCTCTTCCCACCAGGAAAAGAGCGAGGAAATCACCTAAAGAGTCCGACAGTGAGACTCTTTCGTCAACATCATCCATCTCAACTACTTCACCGCGAAGTCAACCATCCACACCTCCACTCCAGATCATCGTCTATCCGTCCACTGGAACCCCCACAACCCCTCTTCAATCATCTACAATCATAGTATCCTCATCCTCCCAGCCGCAGGGATCATCTTCTGCACTTTCCTCTGTTAGCAGTTCAACAATGGCCCAATCTCCATGGAATAAACCTGGGGCAGTCTTAATGCCTGCACCCTTGAGTCAAATACCGGCCCATCCTGAGAAATGGCTGCCTAAATTCAATCCCGAGGCAGGCATGCTAGCAGAAGAGCACATAAACAACTTCATGCTTTCCATTAATCTCAATGGGGTTACTAATGAAGATGTTGTTGTTCGGCTTTTTCCTTATACACTGCAAGGAACAGCCGGGTCATGGTACTTTTCATTACCCTCCGGATCCATCACAAGTTGGGACATCTTCCAGGAGCAATTCCTAACCAAGTTTTGTGATGACAGGTCTACGACAACGTTGATCAATGACCTATCCAATCTTAAAGCCGAAACTAGAGAGCCTATCAAGGATTTCAATTTACGTTTCAACAAAATTCTATTGCTTCCTAGCCCAACGAAGAAGTACGATGTGAATGGTATATCACCGCTCTACCATCGAACATAGCAATCTTCGAGGACAGGGCAAATAAAACAACCTTAGCTGATAACATGAAAGAAGCAATAGCAGTAGAGAAATGAATAATAGCCCTGGAAAAGAAATCCGCGATAAAGGAACGTAAATCCAAAAAAGTCACCTTCAAGGAAGACTCCAAGAAGAAACAAGCAAAAGATCCATTTGATTTGGAAGGATTGCAGAAATTTATAAAGACCATGTCCAACGAAATGGTCGACATAAAAAGGCAAGTAGCAGAAACTTCTTCAAAAAATCCCTACAGAGCTTTTAAGAGAGGTCCTTCAACGAATTCAAAGCCACCCAATGCCATTTCAAATGTTGAATCTGAGGAAGAGGAAGAGGAAATTTCCACTAAAGGGCAGACTGATGATGAAGAAGTTGTGGAATTACAAGGAATGTGGGATTTCATCCTCCCACAAGAAGAATATCAAGAAGTATTTCCAGTTAGCACACGAAGCAAAAATCAGCTTGATCCTCCCCAAACTACCCCTAAGCTGAAGAGCGCAAGCTCTGCAAGAAAGGATAAATTCGCAACAAAGAAAACGACATCTAAAGCGACTCAAACCAGCCCAATCCAAACAGATGAAACAACTCCATCTAAAACACTGATAGTGTCGGATGAAATGGAGTACAATATTATTGAAGACATGAAGAAGACTAGGGCTAACATCACCCTTTACGAACTGAGCAAGTTGAAACATCAATAGATGATAATGATGAAAGAATTACATGCCGTGCCAGTTGCACCTTTGCCTATCGCTGTACTTTCTCAAGCTTCCCATAACATGGGAAGACCTCCAACTAACGCGATCAATAAGATTGATCCAAATGACATCGCTCTAATTGGAGGAAGATCAAGATCTCACACTCCCCCGTTTCTCCTTACTTATGAAATCTTCAATAAAAATGTGCACAATTGTTTGGTAGATTCTGGTGCTTCATCGAATATTTTACCCAAATCTATATGTGCTAAGTTAAATGTTCAACCACAGAAATCCGCAGTGCGCATAGTTCAGCTAGATCGATCTCAAGTCGAAGTGATTGGCGAACTAAATCAAGTAACCATAAGATTTTCATCCAACCCGAAGGTATGTCAGGTTATTGACATTCTAGTTGTTGATATCCTAGAATTCTATGCCTTAATTCTTAGCAGGGATTGGTCAGAAAAACTCCATGGATACTTCGCAACTAAATGGTCGCACATGTGGCTGCCCTACAATGGTAAACCGAATCAAATAAAAGTTGAATGAGAGCTACACGAGAAGTACATAGTAACGGAGTTAGAGGGAGAAAATGAACCAGTAGTGTATAACAGCAGCATTATTGGCAATTACTCGGTAGATTCTTTCCTCGGCAATTTCAATGCTCATCCGTCACCCTATTTAGAACACTCTGTTTTGTCCCAAGTCGAAAATTTTTCTCGAACTGATAGTTCGAAATGTATCAATTTTTTAGATAAACCTGTAAATGAATCTTTGTTTTGGAAATTATTTTTTGATGGTTCTAGATCTAACGAAGGAGCAGGAGCAGGATGCGTTCTGATTAGTCCAGAAGGAGATAAAATCATGCTCACATGCAGACTCGAATTCAATTGCACAAACAATACAACAGAATATGAGGCTTTGGTCCAAGGCCTGTACAAAGCAATCGGGTTAGACGTCAAGTATCTTCAAGTTTTTGGAGACTCTGAGATTGTGGTTAAATAGGTACGTAACACTATACATTGCTTATCAGGTCATTTAAAACATTATCAATCCTTAGTCCAAGATCTGACTGAGCATTTCACAGTGTTTAATATTTCTTCAATCCCCAGACTCCAAAACGCAAGTGCAGACCTTTTGGCTAACGTAGCTTCTAAGCTTATTCCGTCCGAAGATTTTAGTCCAGATAGATTCTCAATAGAATTAATCTTTAGACCATCCATTCCTAACAACATCACAAATTGGAGAGTATTCAATGACGATCCTAATATCGTAAATTTCCTCACATCTGAAGGATCCTACTCTAATCAAATAATTGACGAAGACCAGCACGATCGACAATTGCAACAAAATAGCACTAATAATGCTATACCTAAGTCGGTGGTCAAGTTAGAAGACTTGTACGACTTGAAAGATCAGTTTAAGAGGTCTACCAATTCAAAACTCCAAAGTTCAACCTTGAACTACGAATTAGTAATCCTAGGGACAGATGCTAAACCACAAAACATCAATCTAGGCCTCGGCCTAGCCCCTGAAGAGAAACTAGCGTATATTCGTCTTTTGAGACAATATAAAAATGTTTTTTCCTAGAATTATGATGAGCTGAAAACATACGACACTTCCATCATCCAACATACTCTTCCCATGATCGATAATGAAAAACCTGTCCAACAAAAGTTGAGAAAGATCCACCCCAATTTAGAAAATTAGATAAAAATTGAGCTCAATAAGTTATTGAAAGCCAGAATAATTTTTCCCGTCAGACATTCCAAATGGGTCTCCAACATGGTACCCGTTAGAAAGAAAAAAGGAGATATTAGGATTTGCATTGACTTTCAGAACCTTAACAAAGCCTGTCAAAAGGATAATTTTCCTCTACCACCTATGGAACAGATACTGCAGGCAGTGGTGGGCTCAGAATTAATGTGTTTCTTGGATGGATTTTCACGATACAATCAAGTGTTGGTACATCCTGATGATCAATTGAAAACCACATTCAGAACTAAATGGGGCACATACGCATATCGAAAGATGCCATTTGGTTTGATTAATGCTGGTGCCACATTTCAGAGAGCCATGGACATCGCATTCAAAGGTTTAGTCAATAAATCTGTAGTAATTTATTTGGATGATATAATAGTGTACTCGAAGAAGCGAAGCGACCATCTCAAAGACCTGAAACAAATCTTTCAACGGTGTTTAAGGTATGGAATTTCACTTAACCCAGAGAAATCTTTTTTCGCGAGAAGTGAGGGGAAACTTCTAGGATTCATAGTGTCAAAATCCGGTATTCACATTGATCCCGACAGAATCAAAGAAATTTTTGAAATATCCCTACCTCATAACAAAAAAGCCATGCAATCTTTCCTTGGTCAGATCAACTTTGTAAAGAGATTCGTTCCAGATTTTTCACGAATCGTGTCTCCTTTCCAAACCATGATTAAAAAGAATTCAAATTTTAAATGGGGTCAAGATGAACATGAAGCATTCAACCTGATCAAACAAGCTATTATTAATGCTCCATCTTTAGCAACTCCGAATTTTTCAGAGCCTTTTATTTTATATACATTTGCCTCAGATAAGTCATATGCTGCAATTCTAACTCAAGCAAATCAAGAAAAAGCGGAAGCTCCAATTGCATTTTTTAGCTCAAATTTATAGGGTGCTGAACTAAATTATTCAGATGTGGAGAAACAGGCTTATGCTATTTTCAAAGCGGTCAAATACTTCAGACCTTTCTTACTTAAAACCCATACTAAGATTATAGTACCGTTTCTAGCGGTAAGGAATCTTCTAGTACAGAAGGATGTGGGTGAGAAAAGGGCCAATTGGGTTACTTCCTTACAGGAATATGATATTGAGATCAAACCAGCAAACATTGTAAGAGGTCAAGGCTTCTACAAAATGTTGGCTGGAGCATTGCAAATTTCTGAAATTCCATCTGAAGAGGTACAAATGTGTGAGGTAAACCTAAATGATGCAGAATCATTATATGCTGATATCATTTATTACCTTAAGAACGGGTATGCTACTTCACACCTTGATCATACTAAGAAACGAACTCTAAGGTTGAAAGCTAAACAATATCAACTCATAAATGATATTCTTTTTAGAAAAAATTATGATTATGTTCTTCTTAGGTGTCTTGAGAAAGCTGAAGCTGAAAAAGTTTTGCAGGAACTCCACGATGGGCCGACAGGTGGACACTATGCTGGAGATGCTACTGCACATAAAATCTTATGCGCAGGATATTACTGGCCCACGCTGTTTAAAGACTCGCACAGTTATGTGAGAAGATGTCAAGTCTGCCAAACTACTGCTGGAAGACAAAAGAAGCCGTCCCTGCCACTACAGCCGCTAAACATCGAGCAACCTTTCAGTCAGTGGGGCTTGGACATAATAGGTTAGATCGTTCCTCACTCTTCTAAGCAGCATAGATACATCCTCACAGCAACAGATTATTTTACTAAGTGGGTAGAAGCAGTTCCGCTCAAGACGGCTAATTCTGAAAATATCATTGAGTTCATAGATCAATTTATAATCACCAGGTTTGGATTGCCATCCGCTTTAATGTTTGATAATGCATCACACTTTTCTGGAAATGCAATGACTGAATTTGCACTTAAAAGAGGATTCAAACTTAAATATTCAGCCAATTACTACCCACAAGGTAATGGGCTAGCTGAGTCAACAAATAAAAATCTAATCAGGATTATTAAAAGAACAATTGATCAAAATCATAAAAATTGGCACAAGGCTTCGATATATGCTTTATGGGCAGATCAGATAACGCAAAAAGATTCTATTGGCACTTCTCTCTTTAATTTAGTTTATGGGAAAGAAGTGGTTCTTCCGACTCACTTAGCAATTCCCTCTTTGTCTTTAGTACAATACATTGATGAAGTACCCACTTCCTCCTTACAGCTAAGACAAATGGAAATAATTAAATTATAAGAACAACGAGAACAAGCTAGGAAAATGCATGCTCATCATCAAGCACTAGTAAAATCCTCTTTTGATTCAAACATAATGACCAGAAAAGATTTTCAGATGGGAGATTTAGTTTTAAAGTGGGACAAAGTTCATGAAGAAAAGGGTAAACATACAAAATTTCAAAGGATGTGGCTTGGTCCTTTTCAGATTGTAGAAGTCATAGGTCCATCATCGTTTGTGTTACAGATTTAGCAGGTAAGAGGGATCCTTTGCCTGTTAATGGACAAATTCTCAAGAAATATTTTCCATAGAAGATTATTCTTCTATTTTTGTAGAATAGTTGTTTTTCTTTTTCATAATAAAACCAGTTGTGAGTGGTTACATTAGGCTTTACGAAAAAGACACCAATTCTCTTTCAGATTTTTAACTTTTCGCTTGTATAAATAGCAAATCTTTTGGAAAACTGATCTTTATTATTGATAGATACAGTTAAAAACTTTAGCCTAGATATGATACTAGTTTCAACTTCAAACAAAGTTTGATGAAAACAACCTTTAGTGAAGAAATTGTTTTATCTCAGTACAATGAATGGTATCAATAACAAAATAAAGATTCTCTGTAGAACAGTTGTTTCCAAAAACTCTATTATTGTCGTCCAGAGCTATCTTAAGGAAACAATGACTTCCTCCCTGCTAAGGAAATCACAAGTTTCAGAGGAATAACCCAAGGATACACTTTATCTTGAAGAATAAGAGGTCTCATCACGATCCGGCTTATCATTATCACAAATATTATAACTTGCTGACTTTGCCAATACCGTACACCACAATAGGGCAATGACTCAAGATTTTTGCAATCAAAAGACAAGGGGTCTCATCATGAGCCAGCTTTTTCAGCAAAGTTATAAATCAAGTGAATGACTGTGTCATAATTTGGCTACCAAACCAAGACATTGTTCTTTAAGAATAAAAAGAAAATCAAAGAAATAAGTGTGGATATGGATTTTTCTTTGAAAGTTGTAGGCCGCCTTAAGAAGGATACAGGATCATTGCTGGGTAACAGGTAACCTTGTTGAGGCTATAAATGCCTGCTGGCAGCAGAGGCTCTACCTACGACAAATGAGCATATTTAAAACTGGTTTACAGAGGAGACTTTGTTTTATCTTTACAAGACCAAGTAATGGCTGATGTAAATACAAGGACTAGCCTGAGGAAGCAAATAATCAAAGTAGAAAAAGGTTGAAACAAAATATCATTGACGGTTTAGAGCATAATGTACTTTATCTTTCCATAATAAAGTTTAATTTTCTGAAAAAAATTTGTTTTGGAAGTTCGAAAAATTCAATAGAAAAACAGAGATAATTGGTTCTTCCAAGTGAATCGCCAATTGTTGTGGCCACCAACAACCCCCCTCCTTATTTAGTATTAGCAATAATACTAGGTAAGCGGGGACCCTTAGTAAAAAATTCAAAAAAATTCAATTAAGGCTCATGTATTTTACTCCTTAAGAAAACATCGCATCGCGCAAAGAATGATAGGACATTTCCTTATGAGTAAAAATGATAATATGTGAGAGTGCGACGCGAATTCCATCACATCGCATGCATTAAGAAACGCTCACATTGGAAAACCTTAAAAAGTCGCCGATATCCGATATGCGGTATCGCATATCGCATATCGCAATGTCGCATGAAAAACACATAATCATTTAACGATTGTAATGATTTGCGATCTTGTGATGGTGTGATACTGCGATCCACGATATTGCGATAGCACGATCGAGCAACCTTGCGATAACACATCATAATGAAATTTGCGGTAATGCGATACTGCGATGAAAATTGCAGAAACATTCCATCGCAGATCTTCCCCAGCTCAACATTCAAGAAAAGCTTTCCATAAACCAAGAACTGGATACGCGCTTTAATGATAATTAATGAATTATACGACAGTTGTTAATGAAAGATGGTTCTGTGTTGTTCGAAGAGTCAGGTTACGTCAGGTGGCATGTTTTTGTACATTCGTAGAGCTTAAAGCTTTCTTGTCGATTTTTATTATCATTACTCTCTCCTCATGTGTGAACTGTAGGAATGAAAAACAGAAGTAACACAAAGCAATGTGCAGGAAGCCATGAAGGAAAAGAGTAAAGCTCTAATTCTCAGAGACAGAGAAAAGATGCCCTTATAAATGGACACCGCATGCAACAGAGCCGCAGATTCACAGAACGCTGCTGAGCTATCCGTTACAGATCTTTCATTCACAGTTGTGGTTGAATGAGTAATTGAACAACGCTGATATCAACAAGCGGTTTAACGCTCAAGGTCAGAAACTCATGAGAGCAATATTTTTACAAATTTTGAAGCTTATACTCGGTGAAGGAAAAGGCACTAAAGGAAAAAGACGCATCAGAGAGGCCCGGATCAAAGAACGGAGGCAGTTTCCGATGCGCGATTAGCGCGCGCATCGCTGAGAAAATTGCACAAAAAGCAAAGCCTCTAACTACTCAGTCACTTGTAGGCCTGGAAAACACAAAAAAGCAATGGTAAAGAACAAACTGGAAACATAAAGCTGAAAGAAAAGGCAGAAGCAATTCGAGGAATAACCAAGTGGAACTTGGATTATTACTGGGCATACACAGTAAATCCACGTAGCCAGAGGATGACTCTCAAGTATATCATCGATTTTGCTGAAAAGATGGTGCTAGCTCTTACCATTTCTATTTTCTTAGCTCAACCAAAAACGGAAGACAGTCAGCCGACTCTACCCAGGAAAATATTGAATGCTCGCAACATTAAGGAGCAAATGCAGAAATAGTTAGATACTAGATTTAATTTTTAGAAATAGTTTTTCTTAGAAAAAGGGTGGTCATTTAAACCGTATCCTGAATCTGTGTAATTAAGTTATTTAGTTAGTAGTATTTAAGCCCTTCTCATGCATTTAGAGAAGGGTCCAGAAATTTATCAAAAACTTGTCCTCAGAACATGCACTTTTGCATCCTCAGAGGAGGTTTTGGTGAATGAATGGATCACGATTTGTTGATGTTTGCATTTGATATCTGCTATTGATGTTGCACTTCTGTACTCTTAGTGGATGTTAGAGCAAGGAAAGATAAATCATTGTTGCTTGAAGCTTATGAGTAGGACTAGTCATAAATGGTACTTTTATCTCTTGACCATTTCTGCTTATATGTTAAAGTGATATACAGTTTTTAGTTGTTTATATATTATTGCATGAATGCTTGAGTTATCATTTGGCGCTTTTGTACGGTGATAGCTATTTATTTATGCTTAATGTATGAATAGCTCATTATGCAATATGCTTTTCACAACTGTTTCGTCTAACTTTTTATGCGAAGTGGTTCATCTTGATTGATTTCCTTTCTTATAATCGTTGAATGATCTTTATTACCAGTTGTTATTTGAAATCTCTTTAGATCTCATAATAGAAGAATTACATCCTGGGATAGTATAGATTTAGATGTGTTGTTTATTAGATTACAATAGCATAGAATTAGATTAAAGTTTGAATTAGAATATCTTAGATAGGAACTGTTAGATCAGAAACATCAAATTCTACACACACACACTCATAGATTGGGAAACTGGTCCCTTTATCCCTAGTCGGACCCGCTATACCAAATGGATAAGGAGCTGCCAACCAAGCTCCGGACCAGGCGGGTATCCCCCTTGTTGTCGACCCGATTTTTGGGGCTTCAACAGAAAGGCAGGGAATTGATAGGCTTTCACTCCCCCAGCCATGGGCAGATGTTTCTCTCTTCCTCATCAAGTACATTACTTGTGAGGGAAGGGAAACAATTATGTTTAATTACCATTTCCAATTTCTGAACCATCTCCACCAATAGCAGCTGATCAACCTTCCTTATTTCTTGTTGGGCAATATTAGGTACTGTTTAGTCAATTTAGTGTGTCCTAAATTGCTATATTAATTATCAATCTGGGAGTTGTAAACTGATGAAGTGTGGCGCACTATATGTGCAAGATAACCTCTTTCTTACTTTTTGTCGTTTTCGATTTTTATGTTGTTTTTGGGGGTTTTTATCTTCGTTTATCTCCTAATGTAAATGGAATTCCTATTCCTAAGTCTCTAGAAGGCAAGTATGGTTATAGATTTTAAGGAAATTATGTCCTCTATAATGGTTCCCAAAACTTAACACTTCAGAAGGTCTTAGAACATACTAGTGATGAAAGTAATACTTGAACAAGAATGAAAATGTGCTGCTATTTAAAACAAGTAAATAATGTGCTGCTATTTAAAACAAGTAAATAATGAACCACTGATCACACAACTATTATCTTTGTTGCTGTCTAAATACAGCAAAATGATTTAAGCTACTGCACTCAAAGAAATCAAAGATTGCAAAGAAAGTAAAACTAAAATCAAATTACATCATTCATAGTTCGATTTCTCGCCAGTTAGTCTAGCTATGGCTTTCGGAGATAACCATCAATGACATGAGCAATCTGATATCTAATTGCAGAAAAGTAAAACTAAAATCAAATCACAACATTCATAATCCGATTCCTCGCCAGTTAGTCTAGCTATGGCTTTCGGAGATAATTGTCAATGACATGAGCAATCTGATATCTAATTGCAGAAAAGTAAAACTACAATCAAATCACAACATTCATAATCTAATTCCTCGCCAGTTAGTCTAGCTATGGCTTTCAGAGATAATCGTCAATGACATGAGCAATCTGATATCTAATTATAGAAAAGTAAAACTAAAATCAAGTCACAACATTCATAATCTGATTCCTCGCCAGTTAGTCTAGCTATGGCTTTCGGAGATAATCGTCAATGATATGAGTAAGTTGATTTCTAAACTAACTAACAAAGCAAATGAACAAGACTAAAATAAAAAAAATAGAACTGGAATTAAACAAACTAAGAAAAGAAAAGTCAACAGAGAATTAATCCCATGTCACTAGTCATTGTGAAAATTATATGCAGATGCCCGGGCTGCCTACTCTATCCTGAAACATGCACACACTGATCAGCGTTATACAAAGCTTGTAAAATCATGAACAGAAGTGAAATGTTAATACCATAAAAATTGAAATATACACAGGTGGATAACTATGGAATATATGCAATGGAAATAAGAAAACAATGCGTAAAAATTAATAGCAACAAGGAAAACGAAACCTTAGCGTACAGGGGCCCTCTGCATAGCCTCAGTCAACAGGCTATCAATCCAAAATTACATTCACGCAATCATGTAGAAACAAATTCTTCTTGTATATTTCAAAACATAGTTACAGCAATAAAACTAGTGTCACGGCATAGTGAACTTTTAACAGTAAAATTACATTCAAAAGACTAACTACTATGCGTATAGAAGCGCGTTATTTATAACAAAAATTTCATAATTGTTTTCCTGTGAAACTACGTCAACAGGAGACACGTAAAAGATAGCATCCATGGATTTAGCATAATGGTTGCCGAGACTATTAAATCTATCAACTGTGGCTATTGGATTCGCATCGTGGGGCAGTCTACAGGTGGCAACATGACCCCAGAGATTTAGGAATGGCCACGCATCCTTCAAAATCCTTCACGTGTTTGAAAACAGAGTCCGGCTGCCGTTCGACTCTTACGTTGGACCACTGTTTGACCATCGTTGACCACAGCTTTCTTTGATGAATCCGACTGAACCAATAGGACCTGATCCATGTCCAAGTCATTTCCAACTTGCCCATGTGGCTTGTTTCGCCTAATGACACCTGCAACCTAGAGTTTAACAAAAATTGTTGCGGAAAGTTGAACTAGCTGCGGAAAGTGCCTGCATTCCGCAGCTAATGAGAAAAATCTAATTCAAATAGAAAACACAAATAATAGTTAGAAAACCACTTTAAATTCTCTTTTAGAATCAATATGCAATGATTTTAATAGCTTGGGAGGTCCATGTGGGTGGAAAAAGTCTAGGAAAGTGTGTAGGATAGATGCAAGTTCAGGGCTCAACATACCCCCACTCTGAAGGTGTTGCATGTCCCCATGCAACCAAAACTTTGTTCATCCTCCTTTCAGTTCATGTGTTCTGAGACCTCTGCCAATACATCCAGCCTTCTTTTCTTCTTCCTTGGTACTGCTAACATCCTAGGCTTCCTCATTAAGAACCTGAACTTGAGGTTGATGAGAGCCCTGTTCAACCTTCTGTTCTTTTTCTTCAATTTTCTATTTTTCCTCTGCCATAGCCCAAGATGCAATATAGTGTTGTCGTGAATGATCTTATCCAATCTTCTTTTTTCCTTCAATGTTTCATTTTCATTTTTAATGTGTCTATTTAAGACCTCCAACTCAAAAAATTCCTGCTTTAGTGATTGGATTAGAGCTTCCTGTGTTGCATTAGGCTGGGTGGATGAAGTGCCTGGATCTGTAGCTGTTTTCTCTAATGTCTCAATATAATCATACATTTCTTGCTGGTTCGGGTCTATCTCAGGTGTAGTCTTTCTTGGGCTGACCCCAAAATCCTGTTGAGAAGGACTGATCTCAAAATCTGGACGAGAGGGACTCATGTCAAAATCTGGTTGAGAAATAGGAGTATGGTATGGGCCACGATTAGGAGAGATTGCTGAAGATTGCTCCGGTGTTTCCCCTCCTAAATAAATAAAGAGGGGCCCTTTAGTTTGTATTTCCCTCAATTTCCCTTTAAGTCTAGAACTTCTCCTCAAATTTTGTGGGCTAGAACTCTGTTTTTCTTTGCCTTTCTTCTTTGCTGTAGCTAACTGTTCCTGAAGGTAAACTAGTCTTTCAGATAGTATTTGGTGGTCCTCTTCTGAGGAAGGTTCTGGGGTTTGATGGATAGCCTCAATATTCCTTTTCCCTTTTGATTTTCTTGGCTTCTTACCCTCAGTCTTTTCCTTCCTACTTTCAGACAGGTTTTCTTCCCTACTAGTTTCTTCAACTATGTTAGTAGGAGTGTCCTGAATCTTATCATTTGTTTTCTTTCTTCTGCTTCTCCTTGATGTGCTGCTTTCAGGGGTTTCTTGTGGATCTTTAAAGAAATTTCTAACTAAAAACTGCTCCCAGGTGTCCTTCTTTTCTTTTAATTGTTTTTCTACCAAAATCTTCACAAGGCCATGATGATACAAATGGGGTTCTATGTCCCCCAAATTCTTTTGGACGGTGATGGACATTTTCTTCAGGTTATTTAGCAAGAAGTTGGGCAAATTAATAGTTTGGTTTTCTAGAAAATTCATCAGCAACCGGGTGTGGTACATGTACATTGAGCCGAATCGTCCCTCACATGTGATGAATTTCTGGATTATTAATAATAAACTGGCCCATTTTTCTTGTAAAGCAAAGACAGGGATTCCTCGATTAAATATGGTTACATCCATACCTAGATTTTGTAGGATAACTCTCCATGCTTCCTCGTCAAAGCTCTTGTTTTTGAACCACTGTTCTCCCTCCTGTGGGAGTTCGGTTGCAGCTGCTATGGATGCTTCTGTGGCTGAGATTTTAAGGTCTCCAACCTCCGCTTCTACGCCGTCAAAGGACCTCGCAAAAGTCTTCGTAACTTCCTTGTTGTAGCCTCTGAATTTTTGAATAAATTGTAACCACCGGGCCTTCCTTAGCATGCTTTTCACTTGCGGATACCCTTCCATAAATTTGGGCCCTTCCGGCTCTACTCTCAACAAAAGACCCATTCTTTCCTTCTGTCTTAAACACGTCTGCGTGGGTATTGGATGAATGGAGGTGAGACGGCTGGGTTAGTGGGAAATGGACAGGATTTATGGAGAAAAATCAGTGACTGTAAATGGAAAACAGAGAACAGGTAGCGGAAGTGAGTTCACAGAGTGGAGCAGAGGCTTATGTGAACAAGGTAGGAATGCAAATGTGACTTCAATAGAATAGTAGGGGAGTAAAGTGAGCCTGGCAGAATTTTAAACTGGATGGCTACGAAGTAGACGTAAACATGCTCATGAAATGGCTGCGGAATTTGTGCGGCGGAGAAGAGCCGTGATCAAATCAACCACGTCCCCATAATTACAGGTGGAGTGTCAAAGTACAGCCAAACACGAGTTAAATCCAGAGGCTTGATCATGAGGCCATTTGAAAATAAATGCAAGGTTTGTGGAGGAATCATATAAAGGTCGTGGAATGGTTATGGAGCTATCAATGCCAATCATTGCATATAATGGAGCCATGGTTTCAAAACTATATAAAATGTGCTCTAAATGCTATTTGAAATAAATCTTACTCATACCTTGGAATTTTTGCCACTTTTCGTCCATTAACCTTTGATCAGCTGCTCCTTGTTGATGCTTTTAGGTGCCTCATATCTTCAAAATAGGTCCTTGGTCACACCTGCATTTGATTTTCATGATCACTTAACTAACATCTGACTGTCAGTGTTGAAAAACAGAGTGATGGTTGCGAAATCAGCTTCTAGCTGCGGAAACTGGGTTCAACTGTGGAAACTGACACAGTGATCATATGACTGAATGGAGATGGATAAATGATGACTGAATGAATGAAAATGGTCATTAAAAAAAAAAAACTTTTATTGGCGGAATGAAATGAAATGAATGAAATGGAGTGGAATGAAATGAAGCGGAGTGAAATGAAATGGAATGAAATGAAGTGGAGTGTCATAGAAATGTGAAATGAGAAAGAGAGATTTTTTCTTGGAAAATATAGGGTGTCAGGGGTTCTTGATTTTCACCCTATATTTTCTGTATAAGACTGCCAATCAGTGATTGGTTTTCAGGCTTATACACATTTTTTTTTTTTTTAGAAACAGAAAAGAACAAAGGCTAGGCTGGTGGAGAAGAAGTATTCTTCTTCACCATCCTTATTGAAAAACTATCTTGAAAGATTTTGACAAATTCCTCTTTTGAGAGTGGCTTATGATAAATCTTTAATCTGTGGCCATTCACAATAAGAGGAGTTTGATGTTCATCAATGGTTTTGAATCTTACCGCTCCATTGCTAAAGATTTTGTCAATCTCATATGGCCCAAGCCAATGAGTCTAAAATTTTCCATTAAAATCTTTAAACTTGGAATCAAATAGCAATGCCCAATCTCCTTCTTGAAACTTTTTCTCCTTGATGTATTTTTCATGCCACTTAGCTCTTTGATATTGAACTAGATCAATTCTTAGGATTGCCTCTTGTCTGATCTCATCTAGCTCATTCAACTGCTCCATTCTATGCTTTTGGACTTCTGATAGATCCATCCCCAACTGAACTGCCATCTTGAAAGTTTTGACTTGGAACTCAATGGGGAGCAGGACCTCTTTCCCATAAACAAGTTCATAGGGAGAATGTCCTGTTGTATTTCTCAATGTAGTTTTGTAGGCCCACAAGGCTTCAGGAAGCCTTTCTGCCCAATCTCTTCTGTGTAGATGAATAGTTTTGGTGATGATGCCTTCAATAACTTTGTTTGTAGACTCCACTTAACCATTTGCTTGCGAATGGTAAGGAGTAGATTTTCTGTGCTTGATTTTGTATTCTTCCATCAGCTTCTCAACCAGGTTGGATGTGAATTGACTTCCCTGATCTGTCACAATTTCTCTTGGAACACCAAAGCGAGTAAAAATATCCTCATAAAGAAAACTAATAACTGAATTTTCAGTAGCAGAAAATAATGCTTTGACTTCTACCCATTTAGTGACATAATCAGTACATACCAATATATACTTTCTTTGTTTAGATGGTGGGTTAATAGGTCCAATGAAATCTAAAGCCCATTTTTCAAAGGGTTCGATGAGTACCTGTGGTTGCAATGGCATTTCATTTGAAAGGGTAGGTTTCCCTACTCTTTAGCAGCTGTCACACCTTTTGACATATTGTTTTTTATCTTTAAAGAGGGATGGCCAATGATATCCTAAAGAGAGGATTTTATATGCTGTCCTTTTGTCAGCAAAGTGTCCGCCGCATGGTTCATCATGACATGCTTTGAGGATATCAGGCATTTCATCTTCCCTAACACATCTTCTGATCACAAGATCTGGCCCTGTTTTAAACAATTCATGAAAAATCCATGAATATTTTGAACTCTCCTGAATAATATTTCTTCTTTCACTAGGAAATAAATGTGGAGGTAGTTTCCTTGTAACCAAATAATTAGCTATATCTGCATACCAAGGGGTCTTAGTAGTTACTGCAAATAAATATTCATCAGGAAACTTGTCCTCTACAGGAGAATCTTCTTTAGTATTCTGAATCCTAGACAAGAAATTGGCTACTGTATTTTGTTTCCCTGGTCTATCCAACACAGTAATATTGAATTCTTGTAAAAGTAGGAGCCACCTTCCAACTCTACCATTAGTAACAGGTTTGTTCATTAGATATCTAATCGCAGAATGATCAGTATGAATAAAAGTTTCATAGCCTGTTATATAATGTCTGAACTTATTGATTGCATGAACAATAGCTAAAAACTCTTTTTCACTCACAGTATAGTTCAACTCAGTGGGAGTTAAGTTTTTACTGGTATAGTAAATGGCATAAGGAACTAAATCTTTTTGACTCAACACAGCTCCTAGAGCTGTATCTGAAGCATCTATAGAAATATGGAAAGGGAGTTTCCAATTTGGTCCTCTCAAGATAGGCGCTTTAGATATTCTTGTTTTCAAAGTTTCAAATGATGATTGACAATCAGGATCCCATTTGAATTCACAGTCTTTTGTAAGCAGTTTGAAGCGTGGAGATGTTATTTTAGTGAAGTTTTCTATAAATCTTCTATAGTATCCAGTAAATCCTAGAAAACTACTAACATATTTTTGACAATTTGGAATAGGTAATTTGGAGATGACTTCAACTTTTGATCTATCAACTTTAATCCCATCCCCTAAAATATGATGTCCTAAAACAATACCTTCAGTAAAAATTATAAAGCATTTTTCATGGCTTAATGAAAGGTTTGTTTCCTTACATCTTATAAGTACTTTTTCCAAATTTTCTAATGCTTCTTCAAACGAGTCTCCATAAACTGTAAAATCATCCATATAAACCTCTACACAGTCATGGATTAGATCAGAAAATATTCCTAGTACTGCTCTTTGGAATGTTGTGGGTGAATTACATAATCCAAAAGGAAGCACTCGGTAAACAAAAGTTCCCCATGGACAGGTAAATGTGGTCTTATCCTGATCCTCAGGTGCTACTTGAATTTGATTATAACCACTAAAACCATCCATAAATGAAAAGTACTTTTTGCCTGCTAATGTATCTAATACTTGATCGATAAAGGGAAAAGGAAAGTGATCTTTCAAGGTTGCTTGGTTCAATTCCTTGTAATAAATGCATACCCTCCATTTACCATTCTTTTTGGGTACTATAACCAAAGGATAAACCCATCGGCTATCTGAAATTGGATAAATGAAGTTTACATTGAGTAGTTTTTGGAGCTCTTCTTTCACTATCTCCCTAAGACTTGGATTCATCCTTCTCTGAGGTTGTCTGATTGGTCTACTATTTTCCTCAATATAGATATGATGGATGCAAGTCTTAGGGTCAATACCTTTCATATCAGTATACTCCCATGCAAATGCAGTAGAATGTTTTTGCAATATTTTGGTTAGCTCTTCCTGTTGTGACTTTTCCAAATTTTTGTTGATATTCAATGTTTTACCTGGAAAAATCTCAATGGTAGAACTACCAAACTCTTCCATAGAGTAAAGAGACATTTGTCTTGATGATAAGTACTCAATATCAGAATCTAACTAAAATTGTGTGTGGTTATATTCTGAAGATGTTTCAAAGTTTTCTATTGTGTTCAAAATTTGACTATCTTCACTAATTTCAGAAATTGTAAAGACAGGTTGTATAGTGTCCTCATCATCGACCCATTCATTATCTCCTACTTCTATAATTGCTTTTGCTGGAGGATACAAATTGAATTTCTTTGTCGAACTACCATCAGAAATGTACATATCCCTAGATCTGCAACTAATGAAAGCATCAACTTTGGCTAGCCAAGGTCTTCCTAAGATGAGTGGATGTCCCCCTAAATTTCTCTTGGGAGTCAAAATCATGAAATCTACTGGATATTCCCAAGAATCTAAGGAGACTGAAATATCTTCTAATACACCATCTGGTTTGATTATTGATCTATCTGCAAGTTACAGTAAGGTTAGTGTAAAGAGAAGATTAGGAAGTTTCAGTTGTTCCATAGTCTGCCTACTCATAATGTTGATAGCAGCCCCTAAGTCAATCAAAGTATTTGGAATTTCTATCCCATTTATATGTGTCTTGACAATTGGACTACCTGGATCCACATATTTCTGCATGGTAATCTTTCCCATCATGATATCTGCAATTTTTCCTACCAGGTGGATTCTTCTTGTGTCTCTTGGTTTCCTTCCTGGTCTTTGAAGACTCAACTCCTTTATTGTTTTTGTTAGAATATGAATCTCTTTAATGGCTTGTAGCAAGGGAATCTTGATACAAACATTCTTTAATTCATCTAGGAAGTCATAGTCAGGCAACAAGATTTGTTTTTCCACCCCTTTGTCAATTTGTAATATTTCAGGGAAAGGAGGCGTGGATGAAGATGCAGGTTTCTCAACTATAGGAGTTGTGGGAGTTGACTCTTTTTCTTTTTGAATGACTGGGTTTTGAAGAGATGCTTCCTCAAAACCTTTATTAGCTTTAAGAGAATCCTCCTTAGAGGTATCTTACTCTTGAACATCTATAGAAGGTTTTTCTAACACTCTACCATATCTGAGTTGAAAATCATTAAGAGGAACAATCATATAGGTAGGAAATTGTTGTCCTTCTATCATGTAAGCATTCTGAGCAGTTTTGTTGTTGGGATTTGGCAATGGCTGGGCTAGTAGTTGATTTGTCTTTTGTTGGAATGGAAGCAAGAGTTGAGAATTTGGATTTTATTGAGAAGGTTGTTGTTGTGGAAATGGTAATGAAAGTTGTGGGTTTTGATTTGGAATTGGCGGATTTTGTTGATTTGGAAAAGATGGAGGATATTGGTAAAATTGAGCAAATCTCCTATAAGGATTTTGCATCCCTTGTGTCCATGATTGATATGGATTTTGAGATTGGGGCCAACGTTGTTGCCAAGAATTCCAATTTGGCGGGAGCTGAAAGTTCATAGGATTGTTAAATCCTTGATTTTGTTGTCCTTGACAAGGTCTTCTTGAGACAAAACAAGGGATTCTACTGAATTTGGATCTTCTTGCAAGACAACTTTGAGCCCAGGAATTGAAGGAAAATCCTTGGTCTCATGATTTTCTGAGCAAATCACACATGTTTCTACAAATTTTGCATCCAGGGGACATTCCCTTAGAGCATGTTTCTTTCTACATTTTGGGCAAAAGATGGCTAAGGTTTCGGCTTCTGCTTTCTGCTTGTTTTGTATTTTAAGGGTGTCTAGCTGTTCACTAAGGCTCCATAGAATATCAGTTTTGAATTCATCAAGCATATTGCCAATTTTTTCCCTACTTACTAAACTAGTTGCAGATTTGTTTGCTCTAATCAGAGAAGGATCTCTAGGCCCTTTTGCAGTTTTAGTTTTCCCCCTTGAGATATGGACACATAGTTTTGCTATGTCACGAAGTGGAAGTTGAGAAATATCTCCCTTCCCATCATGTTTAAAATGTCTATCCATTCATCTCTAATGGCTTTCAATAGAAGGGCTTTCAAGGTTTCCTCATCTAAATTACTCAATTTTTCTCTCTTTAAGTTGTATTGAAATCTTTCAAGTAAATCCTCCAAGTTTTCATCTTCTTTTTGCATCATCTTGAATACCTCATCCTTATGATTGGCGGGCATACAATAATCCAGGTATCTATCCAAAAATGTTTGTTTCATATCATTCCAAGTCCTAATAGACTAAGTGACTAATCCCATGAACCATTTCAAAGCAGCTTCTTTCAATGTTGAAGGAAACAGTTTGAGTTTTTGAGAGTCTTCCATATAGTCATAGGTTCGGCACAAGACTTCAAACTCAAATAGAAATGTTTCGGGATCCTCACTTCTCAACCCATGAAAGTTTTGGAGGACAAATGGTGAAATGTTTTTCATTGCTGTATGAGTTTCCTCATCGGCTATAGGGAATCCAAATGAGTTATCTCCATCCCTATTTCCCTCGCTGTTACCTCTGCCACCTCCATTATTTCCTCCTCCTTTACCTCTGCCTCCACCCCCTCTTCCAAATCCATCTACTACTTCCTCTGTCATGATAGTTTCCTCAGAGTCCTCAAAGTCCTCTGGTTCTTCTATTAATGGTGAATGAGAAAGAGTTTCTCCCCCCTCTTCTTTAGGTGATTCTAATTCTTAGATTACAATATGTCCCCCTGTAGAAGTGAAGAAAGGTTCTTCTCCTAGATCAGATTTAGTAGATAGTGTGGGAGATTGTCCTAATTCGGCTGCTGCCCCTTGAATTTCAGGAATCCTAAGGCTGGGAGTATGAGTCAGAGATGATGGAGGTGTATCTTTTCTATGCCTTGAAGTAGCTGGAGTTATGAAAATCGGCCTTTTGGCCCTCGTTATAAACCTTCCCCTAGAATCTCTTGCTCTATGCATGTCATTTTTATTTTTTATTTTTCTTTCAAGTTGGGGTAATAATTCTCTTTCTGATCTTCCAGATCACACTAGGTGCAAGAAGAGAGCATAATCAAGAAATTATTGAACTAACAACTCTCTTTTCTGATCCTCCAGATCACACTAGGTGCAAGAGGAGAGCATACTTCAAGAAGTTATCAATTTTCCCTTCTTTTGTTTTTTTTTTAAGAAATTGGCTACCTAGTTACACTTCCCCGGCAACGGCACCAAAATGTTTGGTCAATTTAGTGTGTCCTAAATTGCTACATTAATTATCAATCCGGGAGTCGTAAACTGGTGAAATGTGGCGCACTATATGTGCAAGATAACCTCTTTCTTACTTTTTGTCGTTTTTTATTTTTATGTTGTTTTTGGGGGTTTTTATCTTCGTTTATCTCCTAATGGAAATGGAATTCCTATTCCTAAGTCTTTAGAAGGCAAGTATGGTTATAGATTTTAAGGAAATTATGTCCTCTATAATGGTTCCCAAAACATAACACTTCAGAAGGTCTTAGAACATACTAGTGATGAAAGTAATACTTGAACAATAATGAAAATGTGCTGCTATTTAAAACAAGTAAATAATGTGTTGCTATTTAAAACAAGTAAATAATGAACCACTAATCATGAAACTATTATCTCTGTTGTTGTCTAAATACAGAAAAATGATTTAAGCTACTGCAGTCAAAGAAATCAAAGATTGCAAAGAAAGTAAAACTAAAATCATATTACATCATTCATAGTTCGATTTCTCGCCAGTTAGTCTAGCTATGGCTTTCGGAGATAACCGTCAATGACACAAGCAATCTGATATCTAATTGTAGAAAAGTAAAAGTAAAATCAAATCACAACATTCATAATCCAATTCCTCGCCAGTTAGTCTAGCTATGGCTTTTGGAGATAATCGTCAATGACATGAGCAATATGATATCTAATTGTAGAAAAGTAAAACTAAAATCAAATCACAACTTTCATAATCCGATTCCTCACCAGTTAGTCTAGCTATGGCTTTCGGAGATAATTGTTACACAGTAATTTATCACTGCCTTCATGTCAGTCACCCTGCTGTGCCCAAGAAGTCACAATCACTAAGTGTTTGCTCCCTGAACTGGCTAAAAACCCATTTTTCCAAAGTTTTGTGCATCAGCGCGTCTGTTCCTAAAATAACCGCGATGACCAGCGCCCCACAGTCTATTTCGTGCGCTGCCATCGCGGAAGAACATCACTTTTCCGCGATGACGCACAGCGCGGCTTTCACGTGTCCTTCCGCGCTGACATGGCTTGCTCAGTTATTGTCATGTGCTGACAGCGCGGCAGTCTCCATATAATCCGCGCTGATCCAGTTTGGGCGAATTTGTTCAAACAACCAGCCTTCCAGATCTCTCCAGGCTTGGTTGTTAGCTTTGTGAATGTCGACTCCCTTCTATGGCATGTCTGTTCGACCCTTTGCAACTACTCCCCTTGAAGATAAGCTCATCCTTCCACCTTTTTAGGGGACTCCTTCTCCTATATAAACTTCCACCATTACCATGAGCAGCTGGTTAGAAAATAGCTAGACTTAGCTTGGATTGTACAAGAGCTTGTAGTGCTCCGATTGCTGCTATAGGTGTGGTGTGTTAGGAGTGGAAGTGATTGATTTCTTTGGGAAGTTTGTTTGTGACATTTGTGTGAGAGAGAGAGACTAGTTTGTCTTGGGAGAACCATCCTCAAAGGTGAATGCTTGAGATACATGCTGACTGATCCCTCCTGAGAAGTTTATCGACGTCAGAACATTTGGTTGTACTCTTCTCTATTCTGATTAATAATAGATGACTGCTATTATTGTCCCATTCTCGTTTGTTTATGCAATGGATAAATGTGAATTATGTCTTTTCTGACTGGCATATAGTTACTTTTACTAGATTTCACGCTTGCGTTTGCTTTCTCTTCGTGTGTGCAGGTGTCCGTTCGCGGGGATCGCGGAGGACTGTGACCAGCTGAAGCGAAAGAGCAAGGGAAACATCTCCTCGACAAACGACAGCGCAGGAATCCAAGTAGGTGCTCTTTACTTCTTGTTCAATTGTAACTAGGAACATGCGTGGCAGCATTGTGTGATTGTTGCTAGACCCCTGTTGGGCTAGTAGGGATCGCCTCTATCCGTAGAGGGGATTTACCTTCTCAACAATAATCGTCAATGACATGAGCAATCTGATATCTAATTGCAGAAAAGTAAAACTAAAATCAAGTCACAACATTCATAATCTGATTCCTCGCCAGTTAGTCTAGTTATGGCTTTCGGAGATAACCATCAATGGTATGAGTAAGTTGATTTCTAAACTAACTAACAAAGCAAATGAACAAGACTGAAATCAACAAAACAACACTGGAATTAAAAAAACTAAGAAAAGCAAAGTCAACAGAGAATTAATCCCATGTCACTAGTCATTGTGAAAATTATATGCAGATGCCCGGGCTGCCTACTCTATCCTGAAACATGCACACATTGATCAGCGTTATACAAAGCTTGTAAAATCATGAACAGAAGTGAAATGTTAATACTATAACAATTGAAATATACATAGGTGGATAACTATGGAATATATGCAATGGAAATAAGAAAACAATGCGTAAAACTTTACAGCAACAAGGAAAACGAAACCTTAGCGTACAGGGGCCCTCTGCACAGCCTCGGTCAACAGGCTATCAATCCAAAATGACGTTCACGCAATTTTGTAGAAACAGAGTCTTCTTGTATATTTCGAAACATAGTTACAGCAATAAAACTAGTGTCATGGCAAAGTGAACTTTTAACAGCAAAATTACATTCAAAAGACTAACTACTCTGCATATAGAAATGCGTTATTTATAACAAAAATTTCATAACTATTTTCCTGTGAAACTACATCAACAGGAGACACGTAAAAGACAGCGTCCATGGATTTAGCATAATGGTTGCCGAGACTATTAAATCTATCAACTGTGGCTATTGGATTCGCATCGTGGGGAAGTCTACAGGTGGCAACATGACTCCAGAGATTTAGGAACGGCCACGCATCCTTCAAAATCCTTCACGTGTTTGAAAACAGAGTTTGGCTGTCGTTGGACTCTTACGTTGGACCACCGTTGACCACAGCTTTCTTTGATGAATCCGGCTGAACCAATAGGACCAGATCCATGTCCAAGTCATTTCCAACTTGCCCATGTGGCTTGTTTTTCCTGATGACACCTACAACCTAGAGTTTAACAAAAACAGCTGCGGAAAGTGGCTGCATTCCGCAGCTAATGAGCAAAATCTAGTTCAAACAGCAAACACAAAACATAGTTAGAAAACCACTTTAAATGCTCTTTTGGAATCAATATGCAATGATTTTGATATCTTGGGAGGTCCAGGTGGGTGGAAAAAGTCTAGGAAAGTGTGTAGGAGAGATGCAAGTTTAGGGCTCAATAGGTACATGGTGGCAGCTGTGAAAGCGGTCGCACATCCAGAAACGTGTGTTATGAACCATGGCCTTATTAAACTCATTGTGTTGGATGCCTTGAGCCGACAAGGAAAGAATTGGGAAGAGTTCATGCGGAAAAGGCCCAGGACCACTCGCAGAAGGCAAATAGAGATGGCTGGGGAAACTCCAGAAGTGACAAAGGAGCAACCCCAATCCTCGATAGTGAGGGTCAGCAAGAAGTCAATTGATAAACTGATTGGCGACAGAAGGCCGAAGTAGAGAATAAGGGTTAGCGGGCACCCAGAGTCCCCATCCATGTCGAGAAAGGACAAAGAAGCAGTCGAGCAGAAGGACGAGGAGCAAGCTCAGCCAAAAAAACCTCCTTCACCTGGTAAGAGCGAAACCCAGTCTTTGTTGTCGAAAATTGAAATTTTAGAAAAAGAAATTAAAGAATTGAGGGAACAACTAGTAGTAGGAAAGGCAGAGCCAAGAGCCCTAGGGCTAGATACTTTGGTAGAGGCCATGGATAGGGCCAGAAGGGGAGAAATCTTGGGCACTCTGTGTGTAGCCTGTGCTGAGAAGTTGGTGGAAGCCGGATTCAAAGTTTGTGCAGCAGACACTACCTTGAGGGGGATTCAAACTGAAAACTGGGAAGTTGTTACACTAGAACCTGTCAAGGACGTTGCTGATACACAAGAACAAGTAACCAAAATAGCACAATCCACAGAGAGTGATCAAGCAATTGATACACATGAACCCTTGGTTGACACTGTTGTTTCACCAGGACTAGCAGTGGAGGAGGAAATCAGCCAAGAGGAGGAAGAGAAATATAATATCCATGAGTCGATGGTCACTGCTGTTGTTACACAAGAACCAGCAGTAGAGACTGAAGCTGGTCCAAAGGAAAACAATGAACAAAATCCTGTGGATATTACTGTTGCCACACAAGAACCAACAGTAAAAATGAAAGTTGACCAAGAAAATAAAGAAACTGTGATAAAACCCACTGAGGAAGTTGTTGTTACACAAGAACCAGTAGCTAAAGTGGGACAACTTCACCCTCAGGAGGCTGCTACACCTTTAATTGATGATGCATGTGGGGGAACGGCGGGTCCTGTTGAAGGATGGAGTTCTGAGAAATTGTTGTTAATGGCGGAGCTGCAAAAATGGAAGCACCTGGTACTCTCTCTGCACGAGGGAGTGATTCCACTCAAGACTCATAAGAAAATGATGGATTCCCTGAGAGAAAAATGGTTAAAAGAAGAATGGGAAAGAGAAGAGGAGGCATAGAGGCATAAAGAAATTATGAAGAAAAAGGATGAACAGTTGCATCAGCTGCATCAGGAGGTCTCTGACCTGACATTTGATAAGACCAAACTCCATGACCTTGCTCCAAACCTACTAGCATGCAGGTGGCTGTCCCCGTCATACCCTGTGTTCCTATGGGAATGTTGCTACTTATTCCAGTTAAGGGCAGTTTATGAGAACATGTCCTATATGGGTTATTTAACCTGCACTTTTTTGGAAATTTTCCATTCCTATGATTTTGATGATCAAAATTTGTTGTGCGAGCTGTTCTTGCACAATATGATGTGCGAACATGTGAGCACGAGGATGGTGGCGAGTGTCCTTTCTTTCATGGGAGACTTGCAGTTGTAAGCATTGCTCTCATTTATGAGGAATCAAATTGAGTGGCAACTGGCCAAGAAAACAATAGAGAAAAATGAGGAAAAGATAGCATTGTGGGTCAGGGCTGAACCAGGAATGGCTTACAAACTTCAGCGAGAGTTTAGACGATTCTTGAGCAATCTGGAAATCAGAGATCAATTGGTCATTTACAGAAGGAGAATCGTGAGGATCTGCCTCAACTTGTTTGCAAACATGAGAAGCCAAGTGCTAGTCGGATGTCTCAAGCGCACTGAGGCCTGTAGTGCAGAATTGTAGGAAGGAGACCCCTTTGAATACAAGAACTTTGTGGCTGCTGTTACACGGGTGCCAAAATATGCTCAGATTATGCTGACACTAGGGGTGTTCTGGATTGGCCTCAGGTTCAAATTCCCTTTGATTTGGTTGACATTGGAGGAGTATTAGCCCGATTATCAGTTATGTGATTATGAAGAGGAATCTTGGCCACATGAGTTAATGGCCAATCAAGGATTCAGAGCTCCGGGTGATGATACTGCTAGTGCCTACAATTTCATAGATTTCCACCGGGGGCACAGTAGAAGGAACTGAGATTCTGCATGGGGACATGTAGTTGCTTCAGTTGGGGGGAGATGTTGGGTGTGGTTTTTTACCTATTTTCTGCACATTCTTTCCCCTGTTTTGACCTTTCTGTCCTCCAATCTTGTGCCCTTATATGACCAAACTCTCTATTTTATTACCTTTTTAATCCATTTTACTGTCATGTTACTTTGTTGTATTTTACCGAATAATACGAGGTTTTATTCCTTTTTGTGGCTAACTGGGAGAGAATTGAAGGAGTATTTTGGGAAGTTCATCTTTTTCAGGTGTTGGCTCACACAAATGAAGTTATGAAGCAGACAGGTAGCAGGGATTAACTGCAGGAAAGGGTAGAACGGTTCGTTGTTACACCCTGAGTGTTGTTACAAACTGATGCTATATACTAGGTGTTGTTACAGGCTGATGTTGTTACAGGTTGATGTTGTTATAGATTGTTGTTACACATTGGATGTTGTTACAGGTTGCTGTTACACATCGGATGTTGTTACACCTCGCGTGGATCCGCCGTCACATCAACAATGCTGTCGTAAGTTTTGTCGCATCATCCCGAACCACCATTTGCTCAATGTTGTTGCACTGTAGCTGGAAATGTGGGTACTATTCCACATAACAGCTATCGACAGTAGGATTGTTTATTTTTTAAGCAACAAAACTCAAGAAGTTGCAACCGATGTATATTTATTTAGTAATATGTTGTAACTTCTTTATTTTTTATCAACATGAGAATCAAGAGATTCTCATGAATGATCTGCTTTCTAATTTTTGGGTTGTAATAATTATAAAAAACTTGACTTTTTATGTATTAACAGATGGCATATAGAAGAGTACTGTTACTCTGTTTCTGTAATCCTCAACTTGTTCATTATCAATTGGCACAGTGATGCTATTACTTTCCAACTGATTCATTAATAACTTTTTGTGTTCTTCCTGTGCCCTACTGAGGAGGAAGGGCCCTCCTCTTTGGCAGGGATTGCAGTGATTAAGTAGTGTACATTTCATTTTAGTTCATTGATTTATGGTTTCTCGGTGTTGTTGTACAAATTTTGGATTGCATTCGCTATTGTTTTTATTTATCTTATGTTGTTACACAGAGTTAATCAACAGAGTAATAGTAACCATCTAGAATAGTTGTTAGTTCTTGTGTGGTACGCCTTTACTTCAATAGATGTGAGTTGTGATTTAATTCTATAGAGTATTTTTTTTGTATCTGCAGACATGGTTTGATTCAGAAATTTAGATCAGCGACATCTTTTACAGTTTTTCTGCATTTTCTTATGCTTGGTTGGAGTGTATCGGCACAGACAGTATGAACTCCATTTAAACAGCAAGACCTGCCCTAGTTTGACAATTAATGTTGCAGTCTGAGTCAATTAAGGTTTATTAAAATATCACTACAAGCAGCGTGAATGTTGGGATTGTACGAGGAATTTCGCAGCAAACCTCAAGAAGGTGGTCGAATGGTGGAATCAGGGTTAGGACGCTCTATATGAAGAGGGCTAGAACTTGGCGGGGCAGAAGAAGAAGGGGCAGCTTCTTTTTCTTTCCCTGTTGTCGGGGTAGTTTGATAATATTTTGATCTAGTAGCCACATTAATGGGTGTACTCATCATAAACACTTATGAACCTGAGGAAGCAGATGATTGAGGCTGGTCTACCATTTGGGTCTGCTGGGATAGAAATGGCTCTTTTAGGACAGTTGGGGTCCCTTTGAGAAAACGACTAACTTCAGATCGTCTAGGACAATCCTTAGTATAGTGATCCTCCTCACAAATGAGGCATGGATACTTAGGCTTCTGTTGGGAAGCATCACCAGTAGATGACTTAGGAGGACCCTGTTTTGGGGCATCAGCTTTAGCTTTTCCTTTTCCTTTCTTCTTACCTTTCTAGGATATGTCTGGTGTGGTATACTAAACAGCTTGGAACTTTGAGGTTTTACCAGGGCCAGGTGGATTCTGAGAGGGACTGTTGGAAGCAGTGTTTAAGGCCGACTTCTGTTTGGAAGAAGATTTGGCGGGGGCCTGGGACACTGAACCAATTACTCCATCAACAGAAGGTGTAGCCTGTGACTTCGATGTCGTTGGATTAGATGATTTCCTTGGAGCATCGGGTAATAACTCATACAAAGTGCTAGACTGAGAGTAAACAAGATCTAAGTACTGGACACAAGTAATGGCTTGCTCCTCCGTGACGCACGCACCCATAGCGATATCGCGAGCAATTGGAGTGACAAATGATTTGTTAAACTATTTGGTCAGTAACTGATCATCAATCTCGAATTTGAACAGGTGACGCATACGTCTCCATTCATGGATGTGATCGGAGATGTGGGTAGCAGTACTTTCCTTGAGTGATGTAAGCAAATAGGTGTCGGTTTCATAGCGAATAGGAAATTGGAAATGTGTGAGGAAAGCCATGGCTAAAGAGTTGAAGTCATAATAAGTACTTCGAGGGAGCTCAATGTACCACTTGGCTGCAGTGCCTATGAGAGTTTGTTGGAAAAGACGAAGACGAATAGAATCGTCAACGTAAGAATTCGAAGAGCACTAGAGATGATATGTCATCACATGGGCTTGAGGATCTTCCTTTGCTTTCCCATCGAACTTTGGACAATCGCTTGGGATCTTGGATGGGACTGGAGGCCAGTAGGGCAAATGAAGAATTGGATCATTCATGAGTCGAGACACATCTGGAAACTCTAGTGTAGCCAAGAACATCAATTGAGAATTGAAAGGCATTGAAGGTCGATAAGCGGATCCAACTGGAGGAGCCCATCCCTGCTGGTAAGGATTTTTTCCCCATAGTGGAGGGTTCTATCCATACAACCTTTGATTTTGCCCCCACTGTAGGTTACCTTGCCCGTAGGGAGGATTTTGACCTTGAAAGCCTTGAAATTGTCTAGCCATAGGTTGTTAATGAGCAACATATGGGTTAAAAGTTTGTTGAGCCTGTTGACCTTGGACGTATGGGTTTTTCACCTGTTATCCATGCACATAAAATTTTAGAACTTGTTGGCCCTGGGCATAAGGATTTTGGACATGTTGTCCTTGGGCAAGAGGATTTTGAACCTGTTGCCATTGGACATGAGGATTTGGGACCTACTGCTGCAACACTTGACCCTAACCTTGTCCTTGCAAAGGTTGACCATGTTGATATGTATACAAGGGTTGCTGCTACTCGAGTTGGCCTTGTTGCTATGAGGGCTGACCTTGCAGCTGCAAAATCTGTCCCTGTGACTGCAGAGGTTGGCCTTGCGAAGACATAGGTTGGGAGGTTTGTTGAACATACTGCATTTGTGGCTGCATGGTTTGCCGCAACTGCTGCGAGGTTTCCCCTGTTGTTGTTGTAGTGGTCCCTGCTACTGCATCATCGGACCTTGCTGCTGCATGTATGGCCCTTGCTGCAACGAAGGTTGTCCTTGTTGCTACAGAGGTTTTCCTTGCGACTGCAAGGGTACTTGGACAGTTCTCGGATTGAAACCATGAAAATTTCCGAACTGGATCTAGCCATAGCCACCGGGAACAGTGGTCGGACCAAGCTGAATGTACTGCCCAGGTTGAAGGATGTAAGGTGTATTTACCATTCCTTGGGAACAATGTGGAACATAAGGAGTTTGGTACTGAACCAGAGCCTCATAAGGTTATTGATACTAGAAATTTATTGACCCAGACGGACCAACGGGATTTTGGACCTGTTGGTACTGGACACTGCTTGATCCAGTAGGACTAGCAGGGTTTTGAATAACACCAGAAGAAGGTTGGCTCACCCCAACCGTGTGATCATGTGAGATACTTACATTAGTTGTGTTTGACACCATAAATACATTCGGATTTTGTCCCCCAGGTGGTGGAACAACTTGTGCACTTACTAGAGGGACTGAAGGACTGACAGAGGTAGGACTTGAGACCATCGGTTGCACTGGATGGGTGACTTGGACTGACAAGACAAGAGGGTTCAGAACAGTGGGTTGCACCGGGACTGAAGTAACTGTAGAAATCCACGTCCATTGGGGGTTTGGATTCGGAATGAATGGACCCATGGTGGGCATGGCGCCAGACGCCCAAACAGGATTATGATAAAGCAAAGAGGCACTAGGTGTACCTAAGACCAACTGTGCTAAAGCCACATAATTAGGAGGTAAGTTCTAATAAACACTGATGGGAATGCTTCCCGTGAAAGGTAAACCTTCTGGAGGAAACTGATCTTCTTCCTCTTTGATAGTGTGTGGAGTAGAAACCTCCAAGTGACTCGGAGAGGAGACTGGAAATTCGCCTTCGAGTTCCATGGGTGGAAGCAAGCGATGAGGAATGACCAAAGATGTTCAAGGGGATAATTCCAAAGGAATACCCGACTGATCGTATGGACTGTGCAGACGCTGTGTGATATCACAACAAGGTCGAACAAAGGATTCAGAGGATAAACAACCAGTCCAAGCTGACCGTCAGGGGTCGACTGACTCTCGGGAGTTTGGATAGGATTATCCGGAGATTCTGGGCCAATATTAGAAAGTGACCCAGTATTTGAGGGAGGTGGAGGACAAGATGACAAAGGTTGAATGCTCAGAACGATTCCAAGTTCAACACCTTGGTCCTCAAGTGACTGTGGTAATTCAGGAAATGGCTCCTCAGACAATCTTTCAAACGGAGGAGAGGAAGAGGAACTAGGTGAACCAGACGGTTCAACCACGATGGCTTTGCCTCAAATAACAGGAAAAGAGAGATAAATTCCAAGGCTTTAAATTTGCTTTAAAAGGAATACTCACAATTTGGTCTGGGAAAAATTAATAGGGATGTTATGAGATCGTGGGCAACAATTTTTTAAGACGCATAAACAAACTAGTGCTCTTTCATATTTTAAGAGTCGAGAAAGAAGCAAAGGTGACTCTATCACTTTCGATTTGAAGCGAGCTCGAAAGGAAAAGTGCTCGAATGATCTTTTAAGATTAAAGAGTCAAAAATATCAAATGATTACTCAAGATGATCTAGGTAAAAAGGATTACCAAGTAACCGTTAACTGCAGAATAGCTCCCTGCGAATTGAGAAGTACGTGCAGGCGATCTCCCCAAATGATGTGTTCGGTGTATCACATTTACCAGGCAGCAGACTCGGCTTCCTATGGATAAAGGATTGTAGCCTAGTGGGGTCTCCCTTTATATACTTAACGGTACGGGGAGCAAAAATCTGTACTACCATTGTCTAGTGCCGAAGCGAATGACAGCGACTAGGTTTAAAGATGTCAGAACATGTCTCTAGCCTAGACCTTCTAGATGTGATCGTTAGGTTTCAAATGCGCCTTAGGTTAATTGATTTCATTTTAAAGTTGAACTTGAATTATGTCTCGTTTTTTGGGCCTTAGCAATGTGACTCGAAAAATCATGTATGCAACTAAATGAGACAAGACTCTTTCAATTCGATGAATTCTTTATGTTGGAGAGGGTAGAAAACACAATCACATGCAAACAACCAAGCAACTAAAAACAAAATGATTTTTTCACTATTTCACTTTTTCAAAACAAAATAATGAAAAATCCATCCCAATTGCTATTTTCCTAACAAGTGCACTTCAAGCAGTCCTTTCAAAGGCAAAGAGAATTCTTTTTTATTTTCAAATGCAAATGCAACTCTAGTCTTCATTGAAACTAACTACTGTAACATATTGATGTGTACTTTTCATGAAATGACAAAAATGAATTTTTGTAAAACACTTCAATGAAAAAGTTTTCGAGACAATCAATCCCAAAAAAGATGAAAAGACACAAAAAGAACTTCTTCCAAACCGATGATGCAATGACTCTACCGAAAACAAGACAAGCAATGTGATCTATGTCGGAAAAGAGACGTTTGAACAATCAAACGAAACTCTTCAAACTTGAATGATGGAGATCAAAGCAATAAGAGGACTACGAACAAAATATGAGTAAATTTACCAACAACTTGACTCGTTGAGTTCACAATCAGTGGGATGGATGACAAGCTTGATGTCTTAGAGCCACTAACCATACAAAGACTCAAGAAATCAAGCAAAAGAAGGCAAACCAACAAGCACATAAACCAAGCCAAATCAAGCTTTCCAGTCAGGGAGAAATAGCCTAAAACAAGCTAAGAGGTAGAAATCAAGAGAGCAAGACACACTGGTTGAGATCTAGGGAAAACCCTAATCTCCACCTACAGGCATCAGTGTGACTGCCTAACTGACAACAAGCACCAGAGGGGGGTCAGCGTGATTTTTTTGGTGAAACTTGATCCGATCAGCACGACTGTTTTAGAAAAAACCACGTTGGACGAGGATTCAAAAGAAAAAATGAAAATTTCTTCATGTAAAAACCAAACTTGCTACTGTAAATTTCAAACTTAGAGCAGTAAACCAAACAAAGCAAAAAACACTAAACGGAAATAGTGATACTAGAAAAGTTCACACAAAACCATGAAATCACAATCAATCAAATAGAAGGATTGGATACCCAGCGGACACAAACAATTCCTCTAGCCCGAGAGAGCGGGTCTAGTCACAAACAGACAATCTATGGAAGATTTCCTTAGGCTAGAATCAACTAAGAGGGCCTACCTCTCAGAGCGTTATTCCGCTTGGTGATGTTTCTTCTTCCTCACTCAAACTATCTTTCGTTTCCTTCCTTCACACACCTGAAACAAGAAAACAACAGAAAACAACAAACGTAATAGCATACAATACTATATTCAGCCTACTTAACAGGTTAAGAAACATTAAGCCATAAATATGTGAGATGAAATTTCTTGTAGGAAATCAATCGATATTTGCATCTATATTAGTTCAAGGAGATGACAATTGATGTCTTGACGTTGTTGTTCTCCTCCGACATATCCGGGTTCCTACACTTCTGCTAGCACTTCATGTACATCCTTAACAATGGTAGTCTCAAGGCTCTTCCCTCTAATCTTCACACTAAACCAAACTCACAATTCTCCCTTAAACACAAACTAGAAAGCTACAAACTATGGGTAGCTTGCTGACTACTCCAAAATCAAAACCTCAACCATAACTTAATTAGAACTAAAAGCTATCAACTAGTTTTTGCTTGGGAGAAAGAGAGGTTTATATAGTTGGGATGGAGGGGAGATGGTTCCTCTTCTCATGGGAGAAGGCCTTATCTCTTGGATTAGTTCCATCCTAATAGGGGAAAGGAGCCCAAATTGATCTCTTCGACTCCATCTGGCCTAATCATTTACCAGACTCTTGTTACGAAGCTTCTAGAGCTGGAAGCTTCGGCTCCATATTTAAAAAACTTTCCAAAAGAGGATCGGCGTGACTGAGAAAGGGCTCATTCGATCCAATTGGCGCTATAGACAGTTGTAAACCCTGCATATCGGCGAGATGCGGACACAGGTCGTTAGAGACGATCTTATAAACTGGGATAAATAGAAGCTTTTTGGGAAATTATGCAGAAGGAATTGTTCTACTCATGAAGAGGGATACAATGGGAGTTTCTTCATGATAGGAAAGCATGTCGGGTACATTGTAGAGGTCCTCTAGGATCGTGGATGGGGAGTATAGGGATAGTGAAAAAATGCTATGTAATAGATGCCCCCTAAAGCATGAAGGTTGAACCAAAGTGAGGAGTGAAATGCTTTACAAGTGCGTGTGGGGAACCAGAGTCCATCATCAGAGAACCTGCAAGCAAGCATAGATACATATACATCACTGAAAACTCTGAATAATAATACATGAATTGTGGTATGGACGTAGCCATCCAGAGAATGATCATGTAAATGGATCCAAGGCATGGATGAAGCCATCCAGCAAAAAGGATAATAATGAAACCAAGGTGTGGTCACAACCATCCAATAATGAGAAGGATCACATATAACAACTCATGGTATGGTCACAGCGATCCATCCAAAAGAGACATATATATCAACATGACCATGTCACATCACCTCGTAGCCTGGACTTGTGTAATCTTGGCCCAGGGTCTTGCGCTCCAAATGACCCGATTAAAGTACAAATCCTAACATGCGAATGAGTGTGTTGAAGTCGAACATGCTAAGAATTCGGTTGATTACCGGTCAATGATGTGAACCATTAACAAGCGCGAGAGAAACCACCAATAATGATAATGGCTCTCAAGGTACTGGTAGTACAATTCATGGAATGTGAATAAAGGAACTGATGTCAAACACTCGTGAAATCACTTGATCGAAAGCCAATGATGTGAATTTTTCATCGAGTGTGAAGAACTTTCCATTAGGGCATGAAAGCTCTATGGTACTGGAAGGGAGTCTCTCGGCCAGCTTCCTGGATAATGAGGTGAAGTCGACAGGGAGTGACCGTGTCGAAGGAGGGCCATGATGTATCCCACATCATCGACATGCGACAAAGGGATACAAATTATTTTAGATGATACAGAGAATCAGGAGTAAGTGTAACTGCAGAGGGACTAACTCTTGAACATATCGGCGACACGATTCCGAAGTTTGACAACTTTGGGATCCATAGGATCAGTGGTCATGATGAGGTGGCAAAGATCAAATGGAAGGTAAAAATTGAGCGGCCCAACCCAGGAAGGTCAATGATGAAAAGGAGGATATCCCAACCCAATACGAAATATACAGTGTCATGTTCAAGGGTGAGCTGTCGACACGATTGATTGAATTTCCAAATTTTCCCCCACCATTTTTGGCAGGTACCCCAATTATTTTTTATCACAAGCTTGAAGGGAATAGCATATGCTTGCACTACAAGTTCATCCTTCAGACGAATCCGACCTAGTAAGTTTAATGAGCCCTAGGAAGGAGAAGCTCATGTTCCTCATGGTGACGAATCTGATGTCGTTTAATGTTTCAATGAGTTCATCAAAGGTGTAACTCGGTATCTTTTTCATGTTTAGACAGTTTGAAAAATACACGGAAAAGAAAACTCCACATGGTCCGTTTTCATACATTTGTGTCTCTCGAGCCCGGAAAGGTAGATAACAATACTTGAGAGAACTACTTGACCATTTTAGTCAAGGAGTACCTTTTTCATAAATAGTTTATCCCAACCCGAAAAAGGGGTAAACTTATCCTTGGTAAAAAACATTTCGCATCCATTAACGAGTTCAAAATGACAAGAGCTCGGAAATATTTTCGTGTTTAAAAGGTCGGAAAAGAGCTGAAAGTAGACCTCCCATTTTATTTTCTTTAACGAGTCAAAAGGGAAAATACTCGGCGATCTTTTCATTTTTTACGAGTCAGAAAAGAGCTTAAAGGTGACTCGAGTACCATCATCAACAATCCGTCACCTGTCGCTGCATAAGAAAGGTAAATGCATTATGTAGTTCTGAGGTAAAATAGGTCAAAAACACTTTAAAAAACCATAATATTTTCATAAAAATGAATAAAAAGGGGAAAAAGTAATTATTTTTTACTTTTTACCATTTTACCTTTGTGTGAAGAGCTTTTTACCCTTTTGTGCCCTAATTTTTTTGGAGCAGATTGCAGGAGATCCGGGAGGTCATTCACTGAGTCGTCAGGTGCAGGTAAGAGCCAAGACCTTAAGCTCCATTTTCATATTGTTTTTTCTTGTTTTCATCCATTTTTTGGATTTCATGGGGAGGTTTTCACAAAAAATTTCACCCTTGGTCGGCGCGATTTCTAGGCACGAAATTGCGCCGATCGGGGGTGGCTAAAACTGCCAACCACGGCGTCGATGCCACTGTTTTTAAAACAGTCATGTTGGCGCCATGAAAAAAAAATTTACATGTTTTTTCAAAATTTTGACCATTTGAATCCAAATTTATCTGTCAAAAGATGATAATTGACTTGATTGAATGGTTTTTGTAGGAAGAAAATCGTCGAAAATGGTGGATTGGAAAGAAAGAGAGCATGAGGATATCGATACCCAAGCCATAGCTGATCCAAATTGCTTGGAGGCTTTGAGGAACTGTGGGCTCCTCAATTTCTTTCTCACACCAGGGATGCGGGCTCAACCTAAGCTGCTACGGTACCTGATTAGTCTCTGGGACATAAATCGGGAAATTTTTATCATTGGTGACCAAGAGCTGGAGTTGGAGACTTCAGATATTTATTTCATCACAGGATTGTCCCGGAGAGGGGAACCAATCAACCTATATGGGTTGAGGCCGATTGGGGAAAGTGTTTCCATGTTACTTGCCAAACATTTCCTAGAAGCTCTCAAATCCAAGAGTGGCAAGATCGAGATCGCGACTGTTTGGGATCTTGTGTTGAGAGTGTTACTGTTGACCATCAACAGAGTGGTTGGGTCCCAAGTACCACATGAGACTAACAAGTCAAAGTTCCTGTATGCTATTGAGTGCACAACGCCCACTATTTTTAACTAGGCAAAATCTATGAAACCAATATGAAGCGCCAGCTATCAAAAGCTAAGGCAAGAAACCTGAAGCAATTTTTCTTTGGGTCTGTGCTAGTGACCTTCTTCTTGGAGTGGGTTCCACTGTTCCAATACTAGCTGACTGAGGTGGATCCGTCGATGCCACGAGACCCACGGATGGTCTGTTGGAGCAAGTTGATGCCCAGGGTTACGGGGGGCCAACAGATTTTTGACAAGCTTGCATTCTTCTCATGGCTACAACGACAATTGATCGTAGTGGAGGATTGGCCTTATAGCAGTACTGATTTCCGCAGAGATCCAGATATGCCACTTCCAAAAGGGGAGGATTTTGATGATGGAGGTAAAAACATACAATTTTTTAGTCTTTATGTTTTTACTGTTTTTGAAATATATGTGTTCATGACACTTCAATTTTATGAATGCAGATGTTGGACCGGAACGCCCTGCCAGGATGTCCCCGATCCCCAGTCGAGTTGCCAATTTCTGATGCAGGTGATGGGCCTATAAATTAGACATAAATTAAGGCCCATGCCTCTAAATGAAGGCCTATGACCATCCTTCAACACATTAAACCTCTCTTTCTGCATTAGATAATTATTTTTAACTTTAATATATTCATTAAGAAGGTTTATGAATAATTGGATATTTGTGCCTAATATTATTTATTTTTGTGGAATATTATGAGAATATTGGGCAAACTATGAAGATTTGGAGGAGGAGATAATTCAAGGACTTGTTCCCTACTACAGGAGGATCAATAATAAATAATAAGTCAACAATATATTATGGAATTATGGCACAGATTGTGGAACTCCAATGATTGAGAAAATCTAGGAATGTGTTCCACTAATCAAGGGACCAGATCCACTAATCAAGGGATTTTGTTGGGGAAAGCTTCCTCCATTCATGGGGAATTATTCCTAATCATTTTGTATAAGTACCGAGTCGAATTTTCCTCCAAGGAATGATTGAGAAAATCTAGGAATGTGTCCCCTGCCATTTAATTCAACTTCCTAGTATTGGGGAGCAAATCCACTAATCAAGGGATTTTGGTGGGGAAAGCTTCCTCCAGTCATGGGGAATGATAATCATTTTTTATAAGTACCAAGTTGAATTTTCCTCTAGGTATAGATTTTGCATTAGTGTTCTTGTGGAGAGAACTCGTATTTTTGCAGCTCCATTGTATTTTCTTGCAGGGATGTAATTCTATTGATGAAAATAATGAAGATTTGTGTCATGTTCAGCTTCTAAATCTTGTTCTCCTCTATAGGTCTCTGAGTTTCCTTGGGCTTGGCCATCCCAGGAGACTAAGAGCCCTTTTGTATCATTTTATTTCTTTCTTTTCACTTCTTATTCACATGGATCTCTTGTTTTTATTTCTTTCTATTTCTGCATTTAGTAATAATGATTTCTTGCTGTAGGATTGAGTTAAATGGTTTATGTAAGTTATTTTTCACGATCACAAGAATTATTTAATCCTTGGAAAAGCTTTGGAAGTTCATAGAAATCATTGAGTTGCTTGGATTAGTCTTCTTATTCCCAAATCTAGATTGTTGGACCTCCTTTTCAGCAAAGAACAATAAATTTATGCTATTTTTTAGAGCATGCTAAAAAGTTTCAATTGAGTTGGTTCCACTTGAATTAGATCACAAAAACATTTTATTTCATAACAAAAATCACCCCATTTCATTTGCACTTGATTTGGTTAGGCATTTTTTATATTTACTAGCTCACTAGTTCTCGGATTTCTAGATTTTCGACTAGTAATGTTTTTTATTTATTTTTGCATGGGTTAACAGAGGTCTTTTTGAGTGATTCCACTTGGAATCAGGACCTAAAACATCATATTTAATAAAAAAATTGTCCCATCCAATTTTTATTTGATTTCCTTGGTCATTAAACCCTCACCAATTTCTTCATTTCACAAGGAAACTTCTCCAAACGTTTTGAGCAAATCCATCCATCTCCCAACTTTGGTTTTGAGTTCTGAGTGATCCTAGGCATTTTTTCACTCTATTCCATATACCAACCACCTTCCCTAAGCCTTCCATCACCTCCAGCACCCATCGTTTTTCTCTTGGCTATATCTTGTACAAATACAGGGAATCCTGTAGGTTTTTAGTACATCTTATAGGTTTTCCTGTAGTGGCTTGTTTTGAGACCGAATTGAGGGAAAACCTCTAGGAAGCCACACAAGGTCACCTAAGGGTCTCCCAAGCCTTTAAACCATTCACCATCATCTCCAAGCCACCTGCCACATCACCAAAAGAGATTAGCTTTCACACTCTCACATGAAAAAAGACAAAAAGAAAAACAGATTTATTTTATTCATTTACATGCACAGTAGTAGAAGGTTTGATGGTTTGAATCTGCATGCTTAGGATAGTAGGATTTCATACATGTTAACTTAGCATTCTTTTGAATAAAAGCCTCTTAGTAATTAGTTAGATAATGGTGTGTTTTAGCATTTGATTTCAGTCTATTTCCTTGTACTTTCCTTCTCTCAATAGGTTAAGGTTCCATTTCAAACATTTCATTTTCTACAATTAGTTTAGGATTTGACTTCAGTACATGCATTCCATTACATCATGATAGCAAAGGAAGGACACACTGTATGTTGCACATAGTTTCGATACCTCTTAAGTTTGTACAAACCCCGGGTTGATAATTAAATTAGGTAGCCTTGGGAGTTGCAGCATTCTTGTTGCAATACTGAGGCTCATCACTTTTTGGCGCCGTTGTTGGGGAGGTGTCAAAGTATGCATTGTTTTCTTCCCTAGTTGATTCATTTCTTTTAAATTTTTGCAAAAACAAAATATTTTCATTAGGAATATTTAATTTCAAAAGTAGAAAATTGCATTGCATTATAATTTCCATTCAATCATAAAAACAAAAACAAAATTTCTCCAACACCAACCCAGCCCCCCATTTGATCACATGGTGCAGTAAGAGCCATATCACCATTCACTTTTGCAGGTAGAAGAAGAAGATGGAAAATAATGTAGAAGAAATAGATGGAAATGATGACAATGAGGAAGATCCACTCAGATTTCCCATTCAAGATACTGATGGTAGTGTGCACATGAAGAATGTCCCTCCATCTTTTCTTCCAAAATTTCATGGTCTAAGGTTAGAGGATTCGGACACCTTTCTCTTTGAATTTTAAATTGTTTATGGATCTTATGGTTACTTATTAAAAACTCAAAAACTGAGATTGTTTCCGACAACATTGAAGGATAGAGCTCTTTGATGGTTCATGAGTTTAGGGACTAATTCAATAAGATCATGGAATGATATGCAAAAGATATTTCTAGAAAAATATAAAGATCATGATCTTAAAGAAGAAATCTTTAGAATGAATCAAAGAGAAGATGAGAGTCTTGAGGATCTAATAGAGAGGTTCATGTATAATGTTAAGAGGGAAAAACTACATCATTTAGGATCTGACACACTAAAAACCCTCTTACTTAGAACAATTAGGGATGAGTGGATTGATCTCCTTGATCTCATGAGTAGGGGTGATGTATACAAATTATCATTTGAGAAATTTGTGAAACATGCAAACACATATCAAGAGGAAAATCAAGAGTAGGTAAATCAACATCAAGATCGGTAAGTCAAGCTAAACTTGGAAATTTGTTTGATAATTTTAAAACAGAAATTCTTAGCAATCCAACAAAACAAGTAGAAATGTTAAGAATGCAAGATGAAGGAAAAGAAAATGATGATATTTGTGTTGCAGAATCACATGATGTTAAACATTATCCATCATTACCAAGGTTGAAGGAAGTTTACCAACAGGACAATGGAGCAAGTCAATTGCCAATGCAGCTATGCTATGTAGCTCCAAGAGGACCATGGAAGCCTATTCAGCCTTATATGATGCAAGAGCCTAATTGACAATTTCAAGTTTATGCACATCCACCTCAAAGTAATTGGAACACACTCTTTCCTTGGCAACATTGGCCATCTCAACCCCAAAACCAATCTTGGCAACAAGGTTGGCAAGGAACTTATGGGAGCCATCCACAATATCCTCAGTATCTTCCTCAATATCCTCCATACCAAACTCCATGTTATCCTTACCATTCACCTCCACCACAACCACAACCCCATCCACATCTATCTCAGATATACACTCCCATTCAACTACCTGTACCGCCATTTCCAAACCAACACATTGAAGTTGCTCAACCCACTTACAATGCTGAGGTACAACACTTCCAAACATATCCTCTTGAGATCAATGGTATTCACCATAGCTCAAGAATAGTATTGCAAAAAAGAGATTCTCTTAATATCATTGAAGGACTACATCCAGAAGAAGAATATTCGAAAGAGAAGATTAGAGAGCCATGGACTACAATTGATGAAGAACAAACATAAAAATTAGAGATGGAGAAAGCTCCCTCATGGTTATCATCAAGTCCTCCATGTGTTCAAGAGAACAATCAACAAAAAGAGGAAGATTTAATTGTCATAGAAGAAGAAGACATCCAAGATGATAAAAATTAGCAAGTGGACTAGGGGCATCACAACTATATTGAAATATGGTTCCAGACAGTCATTAAGTTGCAACAATACCCTCTTCCTCAAATGTGCTTGATATCCTCATAGTCAAATCATTTGATCTTTCAAATCCAGGTACATGTCAAAGCATACATTTCAAGCCTCCACGTCATTTTGTCTATCATCTTGATGTGCACATGGATCCATTGGAAGCATTCTTATACTTGAAAGTGATTTTGTTTTTCAAGTAGGGTAGGGTAGAAGAAGAAACAAATGATGAAAAAAAGAGAAAAAGAATAAAAATATCAAGTGAAAACCTCCTTGGAGGCGCCTGAGATGTCTCATTGATTGAAAACCTTAATGAGGTGGTCAATGGGTTGGAAAAAAAAAGAGAGAAAAAAGAAAAAGATCCTAGGTGAAAACCTCATTTGAGGCGCCTAGGCAGACCTACTAGTTGAAAACCTCCTTGAGGTGGCTAGTATGCCTAGAAGAAGAAAAAATAAAAAAATAAAAACTCCTTTCTCCATGATGAATGTAGGTGCTCTCCAACATCTACAAGGAACAAAAACAAGTTGGCTCCAAAGAAAAGAAAAAATAGGTCAAACCTAGTCAAAAGAAGTCAAATTTTAACTTTCTCCTCCTTTTCTCAAATGCTCCAACAAGGCCAAGGCCATGCCAATCCATCACCCTCATCTATTTTCACCATCCACCCATCATTCTCAAGCTTCTACCATTCAGTTTGCTTGTTGTCCTAAAAAACTACAGGATGCTCTGTTTTACTATAGGATACAAAAATACATAGAGCAGAAATTTGTTTTTTCCATAACTTGAAAACCATGCATCCATTTTCCAAGTTGTTTCAGGGGGAGATGCATATGGATGATGGTGACATGCTCAAGAAATTTCAGCAAATTCCAGTGCACAGTTTTCGAGAAATCAACCTCCATCACCTACAACCATTTTTACATTTTCTCGATATCTGTGCATCCATTTAAAAAGATGTTTCATGGGGAGATGCATATGGATGATGGTAACATTCCCAAGAAATGTCAGAAAATTCCAGTGCATGGTTTCCAATAAATTGACCTCCATCACCTTCGGCTATTTTTAGTTTTTCTCGAGATCCATTGATCCATTGACCAAATTTTTTTTTATGGGGAGCTGAATAATGATGATGCAAACATGCTCAGCAAGATTCAAGTCAATCTAGTCTATCGTTTGGGAGATATGGACAAAACAAGTTGTTGTCCTAAGAACCTACAGGATTCCCTGAGATCCTACAGGATACAGAATAGCACCTACAGGATTGACAGTGAGCAATTTTAAAAGGGAAAAACAGAGGTTGGCTTCATCAAGCAATGTTAAGGAGGTAGGCTCTACATTTCCCCACATTTTTCCAAGTGAAAGGAACACAAAAAACCCTTCTAGTTTGTTGAAAGTGATTGCAGCATAAGGGAATTGTATACACATAATTTTTAAACTTGGTATCAAACCTATACAAACCTCCATCCATCAGATAAAAATGACAAGGGGAACCCATCAGCACAGTCAGGATCATCAACAACACCATCCAACACCTGCACATCAACATCAACTCAGCAGCAGCATGGAGGACTCTCCAACAACCATCAGGTAGGTACATGTATGAAAAAATATTCTTGACCTCTTCTCTTGAGCATATTATAGTTGAAAATTTGTTGTCAATGTATGAGAGATGAGGTTTTATAAGCTAAGGATGGCTCAGCAGTCTCCACCGCTTTCAACTAGTTAACTGCAATTCACTCCTTCACTCATGCAATGTTAAAAAATCAAATTATGAAGGGTGATGATTACAAGGAATGAGGACAGCAGTTAACAGAATAATTTTTTGCAAATGTCAAGTCACCACAGCACTCCAAGCCCTCCATCCACTTTTTATTCATAATTCATCCATCCCATTTCATTCTTGAAAAAAATAGAGAATCCTCTCCATTCTCGCAAACCTACACTACTCCCTTTGAGCCCTAGCATCATCATCCAATCCCTCTTCAACATTTCTCATCACTCCCATACAGTTAGAAGACCCTGAAAGAGGAGGAATGGCTACTATAGGAAGGCAAAATTTTCTACAAGAAGGAAGAAATGAACAAATTATGTTATACCCCAAGATGGTAGAGCTTAAGAGAGACCTAATCAAAACAAAGAACTCCAAGGCCATTAGGAAGCCATCTAGGCCACAAGAGAGAAGAAGAAGACAACAAAAGGAAATGAGGCATTCACCATAAAAAAAAACTCAAACTAAGTGATGAAAGATGTTTTCCAAGAGGACTCCAATCTCTTTTTAGCTTTTGTACAAGGCCTAAAAATGGGAAAAAGGCATGGGAGTCAAGTTGAGGGCCTTCCCTAACCTCATACTATCATTTATGCTCAAACTAGTATCTTGTAGTTTTAATAGGGTTTCCTGTAGGTTTCCTGTAGTTTTGACAAGAATTACTACAGGATGTCATAGTTCTCATCTAAGTGCATTTTGAAGGTGTTAGAGGTGTCCAAATGGTGGAACAAGGTAGAAGAAGGTTGATAAGGATGTGGAAGACCTTGGAAAACTAAAAAATATTAAGAACCCATCTTGAATAAGGGGAAGAAGGCAAGCTAATGGTCTCAATAAATAGTGATTTTTCTTTCCACAAATATGTTTTTGGGCTTGTCCTTGCAGAACTTATAGCCAAAATTCTTAAAGCACAAGAGAGAGGCCACCAGGGCCATGAATGAGGCACAATGAGGTCACTAAGTCGCTAAGAGAATGAGCAACACTTTCAGAAGGGGGGTATGATGGGCCTCTAAATTAGACATAAATTAAGGCCCATGCCTCTAAATTAAACATAAATTAAGGCATATGACCATCCTTCAGCACATTAAACCTATCTTTCTGAAGTAGATAATTTATTTTTAACTTTAATATTCATTAGGAAGGTTTATGAATAATTGGATATTTGTGCCTAATATTATTTATTTTTGTGGAATATTATGAGAATATTGGGCAGATTATGAAGATTTGGAGGAGGAGATAATTTAGGGACTTCTTCCCTGCTATAGGAGGATCAATAACAAATAATAAGTCAACAAGATATTATGGAATTATGGCACAGATTGTGGAACTCCAATGATTGAGAAAATCTAGGAATGTGTTCCACTAATCAAGGGACCAGATCCACTAATCAAGGGATTTGGGTGGGGAAAGCTTCCTCCATTCATGGGGAATGATTCCTAATAATTTTGTATAAGTACCAAGTCGAATTTGCCTCTAGGGAATGATTAAGAAAATCTCGGAATGTGTCCCCTGCCATTTAATGCAAATTCCTAGTATTGGGGACAAAATCCACTAATCAAGGGATTTTGGTGGGGAAAGCTTCCTCCATTCATGGGAATGATTCCTAATAATTTTTTATAAGTACCAAGTCGAATTTTCCTCTAGGGATAGATTTTCATTAGTGTTCTTGTGGAGAGAACTCGTATTTTTGCAGCTCCATTGTATTTTCTTGCACGGATGTAATTCTATTGATGAAAATATTGAAGATTGGTATCATTTTCAGCTTCTAAATCTTGTTATCCTCCATAGGTATCTAAGTTTCCTTGGGCTTGGCCATCCCAGGAGCCTCAGAGCCCTTTTGTATCATTTTATTTCCTTCTTTTCACTTCTTATTCCCATGCATCTCTTGTTTTTATTTCTTTCTATTTCTGCATTTAGTATTAATGATTTCTTGTTGTATGATTGAGTTAAATGGTCTATGTAAGTTCTTTTGTAAGATCACAAGAATTATTTCATCCTTTGAAAATCTTTGGAAGTTCATAGTAATCATTCAGTTGCTTGGATTAGTCTTCTTATTCCCAAATCTAGATTGTTGGACCTCCTTTTTAGCAAAGAACAGTAACTTTCTGCTATCTTTTAGAGCATGCTAACAAGCTTCAAACGATTCGGTTCCACTTTCATTAGATCAAAATAAAATTATAGTTCATAACAAAAATCACCCCATTGTATTTTCACTTGATTTGGTTAGGAATTTTTTAGATTTACTAGCTCACTAGTTCTTGGATTTCTAGATTTTCGACTAGTAATGTTCTTTTATTTTTTCTTCATGGGTTAACAGAGGCATTTTTGAGTGATTCCACTTGGAATTGGGACCTAATACATCCTAGTTAATAAAAAAAAATCCCATCCAATTTGGATTTGATTTTCTTGGTCATTAAACCCTCACCAATTTCATCATTTCACAAGGAAACTTCTCCAAGCTTTTTGAGCAAATCCATCCATCTCCCAACTTTGGTTTTGAGTCCTGAGTGATCCTAGGCATTTTATCACTCCATTCCATCCACAAACCACCTTCCCTAAGCCTTCCATCACCTCCATCACCCATCATTTTTCTCTTGGTTGTACCCTGTAGAAATACAGGGAATCTTGTAGGTTTTTAGAACATCCTGTAGGTTTTCCTATAGTGGCCTGTTTTGAGGCTAAATTGAGGGAAAACCTCGAAGAAGCCACACAAGGTCACCTAAGGGTCTCCCAAGCCTTCCAAATATTCACCATCATCTCCAAGCCACCTGCCACATCACCAAAAGAGATTAGCTTTCACACTCTGACATGAAGAAAGACAAAAAGAAAAACATATTTATTTTATTCATTTACATGCACAGCAGTAGAAGGTTTGATGGTTTGAATTTGAATTCTCAGGACAGTAGGATTACATACATTTTAACTTAGCATTATTTTGAAGCAAATCCTCTTAGCAATTATTTAGAAAATCATGTGTTTTAGCATTTGATTACGGTCTCTTTCCTTGTACTTCCCTTCTCTTAATAGGTTAAGGTTCCATTTCGAACATTTCATTTTCTGCAATTAGTTTAGGATTTGAATTCAGTACATGCACTCCATTACATCATGATAGCAAAGGAAGGACACATTGTATGTTGTACATATAGTGACGATACCTCTTATGTTTGTACGAACCCCAGGTTGATAATTAAAGTCGGTAGCCTTGGGAGTTGCAGCATTCTTGTTGCAATACCGAGGCTCATCACTTTTCATCGCCATTGCTGGGGAGGTGTAAAAGTATGCATTTTTTTCTTCCCTAGTTGATTCATGCCTTTTCACTTTTTGCAAAAACAAAATATTTGCATTAGGCATATTTAATTACAAAAGTAGAAAATTGCATTGCATTATAGTTTTCATTAAATCATAAAAACAAAAACAAAATTTCTGCAACACCAACCCATCCCCCCATTTGATCACATGGTGTAGTAAGAGTCATATCACCATTCACTTTTGCAGGTAGAAGAAGAATATGGAAAAGAATGTAGAAGAAATGGATGGAGTTGATGACAATGAGGAAGATCCTCTCGGATTCCTCATTCAAGATATTGATGGTAGTGTGCACATGAAAAACATCCCTCCATCTCTTCTTCCAAAATTTCATGGTATAAGGTCAGAGGATCCGGAAACCTTTCTCTTTGAATTTTAAATTGTTTGTAGATATTATGGTTACTTATTAAAAACTCAAACACTGAGATTGTTCCTAGCAACATTGAAGGATAGAGCTCTTAGATGGTTCATAAGTTTTGGGACTAATTCAATAAGATTATTGAATGATATGCAAAAGATATTTCTAGACAAATGTAAAGATCTTGATCTTAAAGGAGAAATCTTTAGAATGAATCAAAGAGAAGATGAGAGTCTTGAGAAATAGAGAGGTTCATGTATAATGTTAAGAGGGAAAAACTACACCATTTAGGATCCGACACACTAATAACCTTCTTACTTAGAACAATTAGGGATGAGTGGATTGATCTCCTTGATCTCATGAGTAGAGGTTATGTATAACAATTATCATTTGAAGAAATTTTTCAAACATGCAAACACATATCAAGAGGAAAATCAAGAGTAGGTAAATCAGCATCAAGATCGGTAAGTCAAGCTAAACTTGGAAATTTGTTTGATGATTTTAAAACAGAAATTCTTAGCAATCTAACAAAACAAGTAGAAATGTTAAGAATGCAATATGAAGGAAAAGAAAATGTTTATATTTGTGTTGCAGAATCACATGATGTTAAACATTGTCCATCATTACCAAGGTTGAAGGAATTTTACCAAGAGGACAATGGATCAAGCCAATTGCCAATGCAACTATGTTATGTAGCTCCAAGAGGACCATGGTAGCCTATTAAGCTTGATATGATGCAAGATCCTAATTCACAATTTCAAGTTTATGCAAATCCACCTCAAAGTAATTGGAACACACGCTTTCCTTGGCAACCTTGGCCATCTCAACCCCAAAACCAATCTTGGGAACAAGGTTGGCAAGGAACTTATGGGAGCCATCCACAATATCCTCAGTATCTTCCTCAATATCCTCCATACCAAACTCCATGTTATCCTTACCATTCACCTACACCTACACCACAACCCCATCCACATCCATCTCAAATATACACTCCCACTCAACTACCTGTACCACCATTTCCAAACCCACACATTGAAGTTGCTCAGCCCACTTACAATGATGAGGTACAACACTTCCAAACATCTCCTCTTGAGATCAATGGTTTTCACCATAGCTCAAGAAGAGTATTGCAAAAAAGATATTCTCTTAATATCATTAAAGGACTACATCCAAAAGAATAAGATTCGAAAGATAAGATCAAAGAGCCGTGGGCTACAATTGATGAAGAACAAACATCAAAATTAGAGATTGAGAAATCTCCCTCATGGTTATCATCAAGTCCTCCATGTGTTCAAGAGAACAATCAGCAAAAAGAGCAAGATTTAACTGTCATAGAAGAAGAAGACCTCCAAGATGATCCAAATTAGCAAGTGGACCAGGGGCATCACAACTATATTGAAATATAGTTCCAGACAGTCATTAAGTTGCAGCAATACCCTCTTCTTCAAATTTTCTTGATATCGTCAAATTAAAATCATTTGATCTTTCAAATCCAGGTACATGTTAAAGCATACATTTCAAGCCTCCATGTCATTTTGTCTATCATCTTGATGTGCACATGGCTCCATTAGAAGTATTCTTACACTTGAAAGTGATTTTGTTTTTCAAGTAAGGTAGGGTAGAAGAAGAAAAAAAATGATGAAAAAAGAGAAAAAAAATAAAAAAACTCAAGTGAAAACCTCCTTGGAGGCGCATGAGATTGTCTCATTGATTAAAAACCTCAATGAGGTGGTCAATGGGTTGGGAAGAAAAAAGAGAGAAAAAAGAAAAAGATCCTAGGTGAAAACCTCATTTGAGGCACCTATGCAGACCTACTAGTTGAAAACCTCCTTGAGGTGGCTAGTATGCCTAGAAGAAGAAAAAATAAAAAATAAAAACTCCTTTCTCCATGATGAATGTAGGTGCTCTCCAACATCTACAAGGAAAAAAAACAAGTTGGCTCCAAAGAAAACAAAAATAGGTCAAACCTAGTCAAAAGAAGTCAAATTTTGACTTTCTCCTCCTTTTCTCAAATTCTCCAACAAGGCCAAGGCCATGCCAATCCATCACCCTCATCTATTTTCACAATCCACCCATCATTCTCAACCTTCTACCATTTAGTTTGCTTGTTGTCCTAAAAAACTACAGGATGCTCTGTTTTACTACATGATACAAAAATACAGAGCAGAAATTTGTTTTTGCCATAACATGAAAACCATTCATCCATTTTCCAAGTTGTTTCAAGGGGAGATGCATATGGATGATGGTGACATGCTCAAGAAAATTCAACAAATTCTAATGCACAGTTTTCTAGAAATCAACCTCCATCACCTACAACCATTTTTGCATTTTCTCGCTATCTGTGCATCGATTTAAAAACATGTTTCATGGGGAGATGAATATGGATGATGGTAACATTCCCAAGCAATGTCAGCAAATTCCAGTGCATGGTTTCCAAGAAATCAACCTCCATCACCTTCAGACACTTTTAGTTTTTGCTCGAGATCCATGCATCCATTGACCAAAATTTTTTATGGGGAATTGAATAATGATGATGGAAACACGCTCAGAAAGTTTCAGGTCAATCCAGGCTACCATTTGGGAAATATGGACAAAACAAGTCGTTGTCCTGAAAACCTATAGGATTCCTTGAGATCATACAGGATATAGAACAACACCTACAAGATTGACAGTGAGAAGTTTTAAAAGGGAAAAACAGATGTTGGCTTCATCAAGCAGTGTTAAGGAGGTAGGCTCTACATTTCCCCACATTTTTCGAAGTGAAAGGAACATAAAAAACCCTTCTAGTTTGTTGAAAGTGATTGTAGCATAAGGGAATTGTATACACAGAATTTTTAAATTTGGTACCAGACCTATACAAACCTCCATCCATCAGAGAAAAATGACAAGGGGAACCCATTAACACAGTCAGGATCATTAGCAGCACCATCCAACACCTACACATCAACTCAGCAACAACGTGTAGGACTCTCCAACAACCATCGAGTAGGTACAGGTATGCAATATTCTTGACCTCTTCTCTTGAGCATATTATAGTTGGAAATTTGTTGTCAATGCATGAGAGATGGGGTTTTATAAGCTAAGGATGGGTGAGCAGCCTCAACAGCCTTCAACTAGTTAATTTCAGCTCCCTCCTTCACTCATGCAATGTTGAAAAATCAAATTATGAAGGGTGATGATTACAAGGAATGAGGATAGCAATTAAAAGAATAAATTTTTGCAAATTTCAAGTCACAACAACACTCCAAACGCTCCATCCACTTCATATTCACTATCTATTCATCATTCATCCATCCCATTTCATTCTTGAAAAAAACAAAACATCCTCTCCATTCTCGCAAACCTACACTACTCCCTTTGAGCCCTAGAATCATCATCGAATCCCTCTTCATCATTTCTCATCACTCCCATATAGTTAGAAGACCCTGAAAGGGGAGGAATGGCTACTACATGAAGGCAGAATGGTTCTACAGGAAGGAAGAAATGAACAAATTATGTTACACCCCAAGATGGCAGAGCTTAAGAGAGACCTAATCAAAATAGAAAACTCCAAGGCCATTAGGTAGCCATCTTGGCCACAATAGAGAAGAAGAAGACAACGAAAGGAAATGAGGCATTCACCATCAAAGCAAAACTCAAACTGAGTGATGAAAAGATGTTTTCCAAGAGGACTCCATTCTCTTTTTAGCTTTTGTACAAGGCCTAAAAATGGGAAAAATGCATGGGAGTCAAGTTGAGGGCATGCCCTAACCTCAGACTATCATTTATGCTCAAAACCGGTATCATGTAGTTTTAATAGGGTTTCCTGCAGGTTTCCTGTAGTTTTGACAGGAATTACTACAGGATGCCATAGTTCTCATCTAAGTTCATTTTGAAGGTGTTAGAGGTGTCCAAATGGCAGAACAGGGTAGAAGAAGGTTGATAAGGGTGTGGAAGACCTTGCCAAACTGAAAAATATTAAGAACCCATCTTGAATAAGGGGAAGAAGGCAAGCTAATGGTCTCAAAAAGCAATGATTTTTCATTTTCACAAATATGTTTTTGGGCTTTTCCTTGTAGAACTTACAGCCAAAATTCTTAATGCACAAGAGAGAGGCCACCAGGGCCATGAATGAGGCACAATGAGGTCACTAAGTTGCTAAGAGGATGAGCAACACTTTCAGCAGGGGGGTATGATGGGCCTCTAAATTAAACACAAATTAAGGCCCATGCCTCTAAATTAAACATAAATTAAGGCCTATGACCATCCTTCAGCACATTAAACCTCTCTTTCTGCATTAGATAATTTATTTTTAACTTTAATATATTCATTAGGAAGGTTTATGAATAATTGGATATTTGTGCCTAATACTATTTATTTTTGTGGAATATTATGAGAATATTGGGCAGATTATGAAGATTTGGAGGGGGAGATAATTTAGGGACTTGTTCCCTACTACAAGAGGATCAATAAAAAGGAATAATTCAACAAGATATTATGGAATTATGGCACAGGTTATGGAACTCCAATGATTGAGAAAATCTAGGAATGTGTTCCACTAATCAAGGGACCAGATCCACTAATCAAGGGATTTTGGTGGGGAAATATTCCTCCATTAATGGGGAATGATTCCTCATCATTTTTTATAAGTACCAAGTCGAATTTTCCTCTATGGAATGATTGAGAAAATCTAGGAATGTGTTCCCTGCCATTTAATCCAAATTCCTAGTATTGGGGACCAAATCCACTAATCAAGGGATTTTGGTGGGGAAAGCTTCCTCCATTCATGGGAAATGATTCCTAATCATTTTTTATAAGTACAAAGTCGAATTTTCCTCTAGGGATAGATTTTCATTAGTGTTCTTGTGGAGAGAACCCATATTTTTGGAGCTCCATTGTATTTTCTTGCAGGGATGTAATTCTATTGATGAAAATAATGAAGATTGGTGTCATGTTCAACTTCTAAATATTGCTCTCCTCCATATGTCTCTGAGTTTCCTTGGGCTTGGCCATCCCAGGAGCCTCAGAGCCCTTTTGTATCATTTTATTTCCTTCTTTTCGCTTCTTATTCACATGCATCTCTTGTTTTTATTTCTTTCTATTTATGCATTTAGTATTAATGATTCCTTGTTGTAGGATTGAGTTAAATAGTTCATGTAATTTATTTTTCAAGATCAAAAGCATTATTTCATCCTTGGAAAAGCTTTGGAAGTTCATAGTAATCAGTCAGCTGCTTGGATTAGTCTTCATATTCCCAAATCTAGATTGTTGGACCTCCTTTTTAACAAAGAACAGTAAATTTATGCTATTTTTTAGAGAATGATAACAATTTTCAATCGAGTTGGTTCCACTTTCATTAGATCAAAAAAAATTTCTAGTTCATAACAAAAATCACCCCATTGCATATGCACTTGATTTGGTTAGGCATTTTTTAGATTTACTAGTTCACTAGTTCTCGGATTTCTAGATTTTCGACTATTAATGTTTTTTATTTTTTGCATGGGTTAACAGACGTGTTTTTGAGTGATTCCACTTGAAGTAGGGACCTAATAAATCCTATTTAATAAAAAAAATTGTCCCATCCTATTTGGATTTGATTTTCTTGGTCATTAAACCCTCACCAATTTCATCATTTCACAAGGAAACCTCTCCAAGCTTTTTGAGTAAATCCATCCATCTCCCAACTTTGGTTTTGAGTTCTGAGTGATCCTAGGCATTTTATCACTCCATTCTGTCCACAAACCACCTTCCCTAAGCCTTCCATCACCTCCAGCACCCATCGTTTTTCTCTCGGCTGTATCTTGTAGAAATACAGGGAATCCTGTAGGTTTTTAGTACATCATGTAGGTTTTCCTGTAGTACCCTGTTTTGAGGCCGAATTGAGGGAAAACCTCCAGGAAGCCACACAAGGTCACCTAAGGGTATCTAAAGCCTTCCAACCATTCATCATCATCTCCAAGCCACCTTCCACATCACCAAAAGATATTAGCTTTCACACTCTCACACGAAAAAAGACAAAAAAAAAAACAGATTTATTTTATTCATTTACATGCACAATAGTAGAAGGTTTGATGGTTTGAATCTGCATGCTTAGGATAGTTGGATTGCATACATGTTAACTTAACATTCTTTTGAAGCAAAGCCTCTTAGAAATTAGTTAGAAAATGGTGTGTTTTAGCATTTGATTTCCGTCTCTTTCCTTGTACTTTCCTTCTCTCAATAGGTTAAGGTTCCATTTTGAACATTTCATTTTCTGCAATTATTTTAGGATTTGACTTCAGTACATGCACTCCATTACATCATGACAACAAAGGAAGGACACATTGTATGTTGCACATATAGTTTCGATACCTCTTAAGTTTGTATGAACGTCAAGTTGATAATTAAAGTGGTAGCCTTGGGAGTTCTAGCGTTCTTGTTGCAATATCGAGGCTCATCAGCAGGTAAATTCTAAGTGCGAACACAAGCAATTCCTCTAGCCCGAGAGAGTGGGTCTAGTCACAAACAGACAATCTATTGAATATTTCCTTAGGCTAGAATCAATTAAGAGGGCCTACCTCTCAGAACGTTATTCTGCTTCCTCACTCCAGCTATCTTTCGTTTCCTTCCTTCGCACACCTGAAACAAGAAAACAATAGCAAACAACAAACGTAATAGCATACAATATTGTATTCAGCCCACTTAACAGGTCAAGAAACATTAAGCCATAAATATATGAGATGGCATTTCATGTAGAAAATCAATCGATAGTTGCATCTATATTAGTTTAAGAAGAGATTACAACAGATGTCTTGACGTTGTTGTTCTCCTTCGACATATCTAGGTTCCCACACTTCTGCTAGCACTTCATGGAAAACCTTACAATGGTAGCCTCATGGCTCTTCCCTCTAATGTTCACACTAAACTAAACTCACAATTCTCCCTTAAACACAAACTAGAAAGCTACAAACAATGGGTAGCTTGTTGACTACTCCAAAATTAAAACCTCAGCCAGAACTTAATTAGGACTAAAAGTTATCAACTAGTTTTTTCTTGGGAGAAAGAGAGGTTTATATAGCTAGGATGGAGGGGAGATGGTTCCTCTTCTCATGGGAGAAGGTCTTATCTCTTGGATTATTTCCATCCTAATAGGGTAAAGGAGCCCAAACTGATCTCTTCGACTCCATCCAGCCTAACCATTTACCAGACTCTCATTACGAAGCTTCTAGAGCTGGAAGCTTCGGCTCCATATTTAAAAAACTTTCCAAAAGAGGATTGACGCAACTGAGAAAGGGGTCAGTCGATCCGATCAGCACTAGGGATAGTTGTAAACCCTACATATCGATGCGAGTCAGACACAGGTCATTACCGTTGGTCTTGTAAGCTGGGATAAACAGAAAAATTTTGGGAAATGATGCAGAAGGGAATTGTTCTGCTCATTAAGAGGGATACAATGGGAGTTTCTTCATGATAGGAAAGTATGTCGGGTACACTGTAGAGGTCCTCTAGGATTGTGGATAGGGAGTACAAGGACAATGACAAAATGTTGTGTAACAAATCCCGTCCTTGGTGAAGCCACCCGATGGTGTACAGTTGTGGATGTGTTGTGGTCGGTAAGCCCAACCGCTTCATGACCTCTGTCGAAATGAGGTTCTTTTGGCTCCCACTGTCGACAATGAACTGTAGTGAGGAACAAATTCTATTTACCTGAAAATATTGACTGATAATTATCAAGAAATATTGGTATATACTTACATTTGTGAAACTGCAAATTTTATTTACTGATATAAATTTTATCATTGTTATTATTCAATTCCCAACTTGTCTTCTCAAATTTAATTTTGAATAGGATATGGTCTCCTTCCATTTATTCCAATTTAGATATCCATATCCCAATATGTCATCTCAAAATCTACTTGGGAGAAGATATGGTCTTCTCCAATTAATTTCCAAATTAAATATACATATCTTATCCCTAAAATGTCTTCTCAAATCTACTTGGGAGAAGATATGGTAAGAAAAGTCAAGGATACTAAATGAAAGGATGAGGGAGTAGTCATGACATTAATGATAGGTGGTTGAGGTGGATGGGAGGAAGAGGCATAAAAGGGGAAGGATGATGAGAGGAGAGGGGAAATCCTTGGTCTTGGCTTTGTTTTGGAGGATTTTGTTTTGAGGGAGGAATGTGGGGAAAGAGAAGGGAGAGAAGGAGATCAAACTTGGATCTAGAGAGTGTTTGTTAAACTTGGACACACTACATCTGGTTGGACTTGGGCTCGGAGGGCTAGGGAACCTGTGGAGGTTCCCTGGGCTAGGAATTACTTCCTAGTTGGCTGGGAGGTAAATCCAGTCAGGTAGTCAAGAGGAGCATCCCAACAGAGTCAGGAGCTCATGAGAATCTCAACTAAGCTATTGGAACATGTATTATCAGTCATTTATTTTAGTTATGTAAATTATTACAAGTTATACATGTTGTAGATAAATTGTTACAAGTTATACATGTTCTAGATTAAATTAATTTATGTTCATGCTTATGATGTTTTATAAGCCTGAAATTTTCCTTGTTATGAAAATTAGTGAAATTTATTTGAATGAGTGTAGAAGTAATTAGAGGACCTATAGTTGGGTCCTCACACGTGGTATCAAAGCCCATATTCAAAATTTGGACCCAAAACCCACTACACCCAAATTTCGGCTATTACAGCTTTTAACCCTCATAATTACCTATAATCCTAATATATATATATATATATATATATATATATATATATATAGATATAACAATTTGTTTTTAGATTGAATATGACATACAGAGGCCAAGCTATGTACAGATTGTGGAGGGAGCTGTTGGACTGGCAATATTGTACCGATGCTTAGCTCGTTTCCACCCTCTTCCAAATAATTGGTTTCGTATCAGCTGGAAAGGAAATTGGCATATAGATGCTTGCTTGGGTTGCTTGATGTTCCCCTTGGTGAACATGTTATCACAAATTAATCTAGACTTGCTGCCCTTTCCATCTCCCATTACAGCCTCCCACGTAGAGAAGTCAATAATGGCTCGAGATTCAGTTGCCATGCGCACCAATATGGGAAGAGGTGATATTCATGGGATTCCTTTTTCCCTCTTTAACATGCTATATGCCCATCTGGAGCTCTGTACTTGTTAGTGCTATTGCATTTTCATTAGCTCACTTTAGCATGCAACATTTACTTCCCCTTACATTCTTGGGCCTTGTCATGGGTATTGTTTTTATACGCTCACACAATCTTCTTGCATCAATGCTCTTGCATAGTTTGTGGAATGGATTTGTATTCCTAGACTTATTGAGATGACGTCCCTGCAATTTGTAGTTCACATTTGTGACTGTGCAGTGTATATAGAAAACATTAAATGGGCATTGCAAAACATTTTGGCAAAAAAAAAAAATTACTATTTTATCATAAGGGCACTCTAATTAATTATCTGTTGCCAACATTTTAACTTTCATTAGAGATCTTAACTATTTTTACTGTAAGTTGTGGGAGTAGCAATGATAACCAAAATTGGTGATTACTTGAGTGAGAGGTTGCCTGAATATCCTTGGTGCCTTTAATTTTTTTATTTATTAAACAAATAATATTTACAAAGAGCAGAAACATTATATAGTATATCCAAGGGGTGGAGGAGAAAAACATATCAAAACTTCTTCCTTACCTCTGCTAAAGCTGAGAAAAATTCAGAATAGGCTAAAGCATCTAAACCCTTGACATCCTATATTAGGAGATAGCACTTGGCTTTCAGTTGGTTACATATCTCTTCCTGCCAAATTCTACAAAGTGAAGAACAGAGCTATCCTCATTGGAAAAAATACACTTACATCTTAGTTTCCTGATAGAGAACAAAGCAACATTTTGAGGCAATTCCGCAATCCCATAAATGCTGAAAGAACTAACTGTTTGGAGTCACCCAACAGGGTTTCCCTTGAAGGAAAATCCCTTGACACATGAAGAAACCTACATCTGAACCTGCTACCAACAACCTATATGGCTATCTGGCATTTCCATAAAATGTGCTTCAGAGATTCTGTTTATCACAAACTGACACTGAGCATCCATTATATCTTGATCATTGTGAACTTGATTAATTCCAACAACATCTCCACAAGCATTACCTAGAGTATGTTTATCTGTGTGACTCATTCCTTGACTAGATTTGGACTCATTACTTAATTCTTCTTGAATGCAACTCCTTTGTACTGGAATGGTGATGTTACTAAATAGCCCTGCCAGCTGACCTTGTTCTCAGCTCATCATAGACTTTGATTCTTGGTAAGAAATGTCTGGTGTTGTTTCACTTGATTTGCAAGCTTGGATACCACCTCTGAAATCAAGCATACTTCTTAATTGTTCCTTAGACATATGCTGCATTTGGTGTGCCTCAACATGTACTTTATTTTCAACACTGTCTGTAACCTTGGATAGACTCGTTGTGCTAGCTACTCTGGGTATATTCAGGTGTGCTGATGCTGATAATGATAAAGTGCCACTGTTCTTTGAAAGAGTAGAATTTATGGCTCTTTGCCAAAAGGAATCAGAATGATCACTATTTCCAAAGCTAGAAGATATTGAAATCAAACTAGGGCCATTTCTGATATCTGTCTCAATCGGTGACACAGTAGCTTTTTGTGTTTCATTCATTTGATATTTCTTGTTGTGCATGGCTAATTCCAAGGGAAGGCACTGTGCAGGAATCAATTCATGTAGCAGCCTATTGTCAAAACTCTTTTTTGTTTGAACTAAAGATGACGAGCTTTCATACATGTCATAGGCTGCACTTGGCCGCACTGTCGTACCAAATTTTGATTAGCTTGATCCATAGTCCATGCTTTGAATGTAACCCTTATTTAGGAGCCCTGCAACTTGGTTTCTCAAGGCCCCTAGTGCATAATGCTTCATCGCATGAGAATCAGCATTGAAGTGTGTCAACTTGTTTAAGAGTTGTTTAGGATCCCCCATAACAATATTCATAGACTATAATGGTACCTCCCTTACAACACAAACAAAATTCCCACCAGATTGAAGAAACATAGACATAACTGATCCTCTCATAGAATCTTCCTTTAAATGGTCAATGCATCCATATTCCATCACATTTGACCTTCCAACTCCATGTAGATGATTCTCAAACTGCCTTTCTTTCCCTTTCTCCTTGTTGCCGGAAAAAGAAGGAAGATTGCATGAACCACTTTGTTGGGTTCCCTCTGGCACACTTGGATCATAAACTCTCTACACCATACACTCAAGAAATAAGGGTTTATGTCTCTCCATGGTCACATTAGAAACTTGGGGATCAAAGGAAATTTGTAGTGGATGATGAAGTGCGTGTTTTTGTTGAGAAGGTTGACCAAGCCTCAGCTCAAAGCTTGATGACATAGTATTGTTGGCTTGATGGAGCCTGACCCAGGTTCAAAGTTAAAGCCAAACAAATCCCTACACTACTGGCCCTTTCGGCATAAGCCCATGGAGCGTGGACTGAAGTCTCACCTGAAGTAGTATGGGGGGATGTTGGAACTAAGTTTCCGCACCCTGGAGATGTCTGAGGGGTTGATTTAGTCCAACTGTGAATACATTCACGTAGGTCACTTCACACACTATCCTAACCTGCGAGACCTTAACGATCTGTTATAACCACCTTCACGCAACCCTCACCAGTGGCTGAGGTGCTTTCACGCTACTATGGCAACGATCCGCGCTATTTCCCTAAGTTAAACCGCAGATCTTACATATATTCTTACAAATGTTAGTTAACTTTGCATAACCGATACATTATCTCACTTTTACTTAATCAACACAATCATATATGTTCGCGCATCATATAAACAACAAAAATGTAATTTATACCCAATACATTCAATGCAGAAAATAGTACTTAAATACACAGGAATGGTATAAAACTTCTCTTTATTAATGTTTCAACGGTTACAGACTCAACCTACCCTGCACACTCAGCTGCAAGGGTACGTGCACTCAGCTGCGAACTACTAGGCCTCTGCGCACTGAGCTACAGAGCTTTCTTCTACTCTACGACCCAAAGACTCGACTCACACTTCAGACAAGACTCAATTCTTCATCTTTTCTTCTCCCATTCTATCTCTAACTGATTTACAACTTAGAGCCTCGCTCTATTTATACAATCCCATGGTCCGCAGACCATGGGTAGATCTCTAAAGCTGACATTACATTACAAAATTAAGGGCGAACAACCCTATGACTCATGTACAAACTTCGCGCTCCACGCCCACAAAATGCAGAGTCTTTACATCAGATTTACATATTTTGACCAAAATCTAGGCTTTAAGCCCCAAAACTTCCCTTGGGGGATCCCACGCCCAACAGGCCCCCAACACAATCATCGTGACTCGCCCTCGAGTCACTCTATCAGTGCGGAGACCTCACAACTCTACCTGGACTGTTGCAAGATCGGCAGCGCACTGAGAAGCTGCCTGCTGCACCTCCTTGATGCGTTGTTTAGAGACTACTGTAGTTGAACTTCTGCCCTGCACCTATTCCTGCGTTCCCTGCATCTGTGCGAGCTTGGCTTCAATCGAGGTTGTAATGATGAACACCTCATCGATCCATGGTTGTACGCATGCCTTCAGGACAACTTCCTTATGTCGCACATCATCTACCTACTCCTTGAGCGCTTTTTCCTGCTACATCTGTCCGAGCCTCTATGTAAGGGCCACCGTCTGCATGGTCCCTTTTATGTTGTCATATTGTTGCTACAGCTCGCACGCCTCTGTTTCTAGGCGCTGTATGTTCGGGTCCTCCTGCAGAGTGGTGAGGACCTCGAACGATTCTTCAAAAAGTTTGGTGCAGTCCTTCACTGCACTACTGATCTCCACTATTCCTGTTGTAATGGCATTGGCATGCTACTCTTTCACCTCTGGCAGAGTTGAAGGCTACACCTTCAATTGCAGCTCAGCTATCTGAAGGTTCAGCTCCAGCTGAACCTTAGCCATCTCTTCTTTTGCCTCGCACACCCCTGCTGCTAATCTCTAGATGCATGCCTCTACTAGTGCCTCTACTAGGATGGCCAACTTAGGGACCATCTAGCAGGCTTCCTCGACCACATGCACTACCTGCTTATTCTGTGTGACAACATCGTCGTGCTGTAGGCTCAGTTGTTCCATATTAATTTGTTGCTCGCTCATCACCTGGAGTGCGCGATTCTCCCTGGCCCGCAGTTCTGCAGTCACTCCATCTTGTAGAACATAGAGTGTCTCCCGTGGGAGCGGAGCCATGTTTATCCCAACTCCCTTTAGCACACTAACCATAGGCCTGTCGGCCTCATTTTCTGTAACTACAGCCGCTTCTGCCAGCACTATAGTGTTGGTTATGCGGGCACGGAGAATTTCCTTGGCTGTAGTCGTGCCTACTGCGAGGCTGGTCAGTAGAGTACCAGCCTGAGGAGTGTGCACATGCAACTCCTGTATCTATGCTTGGAGGGCCCCCAACACCATCTGATTTTCCTCCGTGAACTGCTAGAGGGCCTCCGCAGTGACATCACGCACCGTCTCCCCTATATCATGTAGATCCCCCTCAGTGAGGGTGATCGGGTCGAAAGAAGTCTTGGAGGCTTTTGACTTCTTCTGCAGTCCCACCTACTCTCTTCAGCACTTCCGCTTAAGTTGTGTGGACGTTGTCTGTGGATCCACGCCACCTTCCTCTGTTTCGGGCTCCTGTTCAGGCAAGGGCGACTTCTGGCCCTTGCGCTCCTTCTCGGCTGCCTGTTTTTGTTCTGTTGTTGTCTTCGCAGCGTCCCGCGCCTCTTGTGCCTTGGTCGTTGCTGCTTCATTCCTTCTTTTCTCTGCCAACTACGCCATCCACAGTTTTGCCTCCTCCTTATTTCTTTGTGCAGCAGACTTGTCTGCTTCCACTACGGAATTGGCTAGAGCACGCCACTTCGGCGGCCACGACTCAAGCACGGCGAATATGACATCGTCCGTGGCCAGGTAGGTGAGCTCATTCCATTTCTTTATGGGGTCCTGTTGATGCCTTGAAAATTGCTGCAACAACATCGGGGAAAACCACCCGGTCCAGACCTTAAAAGCAGCTCCTTTTTCGTTTGGTGTGGTGGCTCCGACTGGAAATAATGGGACTAGTTTCCCAATGATTGGTAGATAGGATGGATAAGTGGTTGATTTTCTAATATCTAATGATAATGGATGAATGATTTAATCTAAAAAGTAAAATTATAAACAACTAATCTATCCCGGGAAATTTCTACTTTAGTGTAACTTTTGATGGTCTTTATCCACAAACAGGCATATAGATGACTCTATTGGTAAACAAAGATATTTATTCATATGATAATTACTTTGTTCAAGTAGTTGAACAAAGTAATCATTAAAACATTATTACACTATTCTTCATATATCATTGACACAGATATGATTGAAAGAATAACATTCCTTAAACATTCAATAGTGATAAGCATAAGGACTGTTGTTTAAACACATATATATCCAATGATAGCAAGATTAAATAAATGTTGATTCACATGAAAGAATGAAACAAGAGCATAGATAATAGTACCATATGTTATTTGGATCACTCCCGATATCAATCGCATTCAAATTCCTTCTTCAGACTTAGAAACACTTCCACAAAAAGGCAATAGTGCACATCTCATCAAAGCTTTCTTCATTAAAATTCAAAATACTGGCCCAGTCTTCATAAAAATATATCAGAAGCACAATAGTGTGACTTACTGATTTGAGTTCATACAAAAACTAAGGACCCTTTCCAAAACAATGAAAGGGTTTATAAATACTATCTAAGCTAACTAGTTATGAAATAAAAAATGCTACTAAGTGGTATAACCAAATCATGAAAATCTCCTCGAAATAGGGTTGTTTGCAGTCGGTAGCATGGTTCACTGTTCCGGCCGATTATCTTTTGGCTTAAGCTGGCAAATAGCAAGCATTGGTTGCAATTCTGGAGGGTGACTCAAACGAGAATGTATCTGAGCTGAATATGTGGCGTCGTGGATTTCGGGAATCATGTAACCGATTGCATCGGTTAAACATTTGAGTGTTGCCCTCTGACTGTATGGTTTAACTAAGAATAACCAAAAGGTATCCCAAGTTAAACTTTGGATGTCAGCGATTAATCTTCCATTTTTCTCCAATTCTTGATTGCATGTTTGTTCTAATTCTTTGGCTGACGGGAGTTTACCCAGAGTGCACTGTGAAATTAAGTTAGACAGATAAAGAGTGTCATTGATTAACTCAACTAAATTACTGGTTGATAATCTGCATCTTGAGTTTTCTCTTTCTACCTTCATCAGTTGTGACTGCCATTCTAGGAAAAGGATTTCTTTGTGTGACTCTAGAATTTTAGGCAGATTTGCAGCTTGTCCTTCGCTGGTTTCTTGCCAAGAAAGAAAATTAGTTAAAGTCTCGTTGACCTGTTCCAAATTCTGCCTGGCATCGACTGCTTTGTCAATTATAGATGAAGTAATCTCACAGAGGCGCTCAACCAAGGAAATATTATGACATAGAAACTTTAGCTGTGTAATCAATGCTTTATTGATCTGGAGAGCTTCGGACCTGAAATATGCTGGTTGGGGAAGAATTTTGAACTTTTCTACTTGGTGTGACAGTTGAGCGATTTGCTCATCTTTCATCTTATTCAATTGTTCATTCATTGTCTTCAACTTGGCCAATGCTTCGGATAATTCTTTTTGTTTCTGTACTGCACCTAGATCTATCCTCTGTTTCTCTTTGAGCAATTGCTCATTTAAATGATTGTTTACCTATTGCTGTGTTGATAGTTGTTGTTCTAACTGTTCTATTTTTCACTGTGCTTCAGACACCTGTGACTGCAATGAAACAATTGTTTGGTCTTTTTCCTTAAGTAGATTACTTACTTCCGATGCTTTATCCATAGTGGCTGCCGAATAGGCTCCGGCGTACTGAGAAAGTTTTGTGAGATCATCGGAAGGGTTAAATTCTTCCTTCCACACCACATTAGCCATCTCTGTTTGTGAAGGTAAAAGGGAAGATTGATCAATTCTTCTCCTTTTCCTTTGCCTTTTCACTACAGCCCTGTGTTTGGGACTGTAAAAGACATCTAATGGTGGTATGTCTTCTATCTACAAAACAATCTGATCGGATGGATCCTTAGGAATTATTTCCACGTCTTTGTTGATTGGTGGGCCGCTGGTCCCTTCAATTGGAACCATAGTTGTCACTTTCTCTTGACCAACTGTTACTTGAGGTGTGCTAAAACCTTGATAACTTTCAGGATTGCTTATAATGGAGTCAAATTGTTGCCATTCTTTAAGGAGTTTGGGGTCAATCTGAGTATCTATATCAATATGTTCACTGCCCTGATTCTTCTCTTTCTCCTGCTCTATCTCCTGTTCTGGCTCTTTTCCTTTCTCGGGAATCTTCTCCACAACAGGAGGTTTGTCAACAACTTGTTGTTCAGGCTCGCTTGACTGGGTTGTTGGGGTAGTAGCTAATAAGTCCAGAGGCAGAGTTTCCAACCTCTGTTCTCTGAGTCTGTTGAATTCTACCAACCCTTCATCTTTATATTTCATTTTGGCCAATGTTTTTACCTGAAATAAGGATTCTGCTGAAGAAAACAGGTCATCAAATTCATCTTTTTCATGGTAAAACTTTGTAAGTTTGGCTTGTTCAAGAACAGTATAGGCAACTTTCCTTGGATCGAATTGTTGGGTGTGGAGCCTGATTATCTTCTATATTCAAAGGTATCACCACATTGGACCCCAGTTCGAAACAGGGGCGGCAACGTCACCCGTAAAATATTCGTTGCAGGGGGGGGTCCAGGGGGGGCGGCTGCCCCCGAAGCTAAAAACAGCTGTAAAATTGCCTTGTAAAAGTATAGTAATTTCTAGTCAATCTGGGTCGTTCATTAGGCGGATGATCTGACGGTAGAGCTTGTGTTTAGTTTAGGGTTTTTTGCCCTAGAAGGCAACCCCTCTCTTTGTATGAGGGCATTGTATTTGAGGCTGAGTAATAGATGTGTATTGGGTGAGCGGGAAATAGAGAGGTGAGATTGTGAGAGAAAACAGAGGATATTACAGTGGATCTGTTGTAGGTTGTGTCTCTTCATTTTGCTGGATAATAGAAAGGAAGGACTGGCTGTTCAGGGTGGACGTAGCCCAAACTGGGTGAACCACATATATCTGTGTCTCTCTTGTTTTATGCATTTTCTGTGTTTATATTTCTGCAATATTTTATGTGTTCCATTGCTCCATAATATATAATTTTCTAACAACTGGTATCAGAGCCGAAGGTCTATTTGGCTGATAAACTCGTAGGAAAGAAGGGTTCCTGGTTCGAGTGGGAGCAATGGCGGAAGATGGTAAGTTTAGGGTCGAGAAATTTAATGGCCAAAACTTCTCGCTGTGGAAGATGCAGATGGGAGATTATCTGTATCAGAAAGATCTATACCTACCATTGGGCGGAAAATCAAAGATTCCGACGGGTATGACAGACGAAGAATGGAACCTTCTTGATAGAAAGGCACTCAGAACAATACGGTTGTGCCTTGCTGCGTCAGTCTCCTTCAACATTTCGAAGGAAACCACGACAAAGGGTTTGATTCAGGCATTGTCGAAACTATATGAAAAACCCTCGGCCTCAAACAAGGTATTTCTTATGAAACGATTATTTAATATGAAGATGTTGGAAGGTGGATCTGTTGCAGACCATTTAAATGATTTTAATACAGTTTCAAGTCAGTTAAGTTCTGTAGGGGTAAACTTTGATGATGAAGTTAGAGCTCAGTTATTCTTGTGCTCATTACCAGAAAGTTGGAATGGTTTGGTAATGGCCATTAGTAACTCCGTTTCTGGATCTAGCACTTTAAAGTTTGATGATGTTGTCGGTGCTATCCTTAGTGAGGAAATGCGACGGAAAAGCTCCGGTGAGACATCGGGAAATTCTTTGAGTGCAGAATCTAGAGGAAGAAAAATGGAAATAGGAAAGAGCTCATGATATCGCAGTAAATCAAGGAAAGGCAGATCCAAGTCCAGATCGGGGATAGTGTGCTGGAAATGTGGAAAGAAAGGACACCTAAAGAAAGACTGTAGATCTCGAAAGGGAAAAGAAGGAGATGCACAGCAAGAAAACAATCATGAAGCAAATGTGACAGGTGAGGTGTTACAAGATGCTTTGATTCTTTCTTTCGAAAATATTACTGATTCTTGGGTGGTAGATTCAGGGGCTTCATTCCATGCCACACTTGATAAGAAATACTTTCATGACTATGTTCAAGGAGATTTTGGACAAGTTCGTCTGGGTGATGATAAACCCTGTAAAATTGTTGGAATGGGTAAGGTTCTTGTAAAATAGCAGAATGGAAACCAATGGCTATTAAAGGAGGTAAGGCATGTTCCAGATCTAAAGAAAAATCTGATTTCAACAGGGCAGTTAGGCGGTGAAGGTTGTGTGACAACTTTCACAGATAAAGCTTGGAAGGTCACCAAAGGAGCCCTGGTAATAGCAAAAGGCGAAAAGGTTGGTACATTGTATTTATGCAATGGTATTTCTAACTCTGTTAATGCTTTAACTTCCAAAGGAGCAGATGCAACATTATGGCATCATAGGCTCGGACACATGAGTGAAAAGGGGATGAAGATTCTTCACTCAAGGAATTTGTTGTTGGGTTTGAAGAATGTTGATTTGGACTTCTGTTAGAATTGCATTTATGGAAAACAGAAGAGAGTCAGATTTCTCAGAGTTGGGAAAGAAAAGAAGAATGAAAAATTAGAGCTTGTGCATACAGATGTATGGGGACCTGCTCAGGTATCAGCTCTCGGTGGCTCTCATTATTATGTTACTTTTATTGATGATGCAACTAGAAAAACTTGGATTTATTGTATTAAGAATAAATCTAATGTATTTGATACTTTCAAGAAATGGAAAGCTTTGGTTGAGATTGAGACAGGAAAGAAATTGAAGTGTCTTAGATCAGACAATGGAGGTGAATATTGCAGCAAAGAGTTTGATAGGTACTGTTCAGAGCATGGAATTCACAGAGAGAAGATAGTTCCAAGAACACCACAAGAAAATGGTGTGTCAGAAAGGATGAATAGAACAATCATGGAGCGTGCAAGGTGCATGAGATTGCATGTAGGATTGCCTTTACAGTTTTGGGCAGATGCTGTAGATACTGCTGTTTATCTAATAAACAGAGGGCCTTCAAGTTCCTTGGATGGTGGTGTTCCAGAGGAAGCATGGATAGGTAAAAAGGTAAACTACTCTATTTTAAAGCCTTTTGGTTGTGAGGCCTTTGTCCATATTGATAAAGAAAATAGAACAAAGCTTGAGGCAAAGTCAAAGAAATGTACCTTTATTGGATATGGTGTTAATGATTTTGGTTATCGCTTATATGATTACGAAAATCACAAAATCATTAGGAGCAGAGATGTAATATTCAATTAAAATGTCTTGTATAAGAATCAGTTGCAGGAAAAGAAACAGGAAAAGGAAAACAAGGAATACACAGTTCTTGATGAAATCACTGAAAAAGTAAAGGTGCCTGAAAATAATAATAATCAACAACAGCAACCACCACAACAACAACAGGCACCCCAAACACCTGAAAGTGGTGTTAGAAGATCTACCAGGATAAGTAGACCCCTTGAATGATACTCTCCTTCATTATATTATTTATTGTTGATTGATTCCGGTGAACCCGAATGTTATGAAGAAGCAATGCATGTTGAAAGCAGGAAGAAGTGGGAGCTAGCCATGGAAGAAGAGATGGACTCCTTAATGCATAACCAGACTTGGGATTTAGTCAGGTTGCCTGTAGGAAAAACTACATTGAAGAATAAATGGGTTTACAGGCTGAAGGAAGAAGATGGAGGAAAACAGAGGTATAAAGCTAGACTTGTGGTGAAGGGGTTTGCACAGAAGAAAGGTATTGATTTTGATGAAATATTTTCTCCTGTTGTTAAAATGACTTCAATCATAACTATTTTAAGTCTTGTAGCAGTTGAAGATTTGCATCTTGAGCAGTTAGATGTAAAGACAACCTTTCTCCATGGGGATTTGGAGGAAGAGATATATATGCAGCAGCCACAAGGATATGAGGTGAAAGGGAAGGAGAAACTAGTGTGCAGGTTGAATAAGAGCTTGTATGGCTTAAAAAAGGCTCCAAGGTAGTGGTATCTAAAATTTGACAAGTTTATATCTAAACAAGGTTATACTAGATGTCACTATGATCATTGTGTTTATTTGAAAAAACAAAATGATGGCAGCTATATTATATTGTTATTGTATGTAGATGACATGCTTGTTGCAAGATCTAACATGCAGGAAATAAATGTGCTCAAAAGAAAATTGGCAAATTCATTTGCAATGAAGGATTTGGGAGCTGCAAAACAAATCCTTGGTATGAGAATAACTAGAGACAGGAAAAATCGTAAATTAACATTGTCTCAGAATAAGTACATACAAAAGGTGTTGAAAAGATTTAACATGCACAATGCAAAACCAGTTAGTACACCTTTTGCTAGCCATTTCAAACTTAGCAAGGAAATGTGCCCAAAGACCCAAGAAGACATGGATTATATGTCTAAAGTTCCATATGCATCATCAGTTGGAAGCTTAATGTATGAAATGGTCTACACAAGGCCTGATATTTCACATGCAGTGGGAGTTGTAAGCAGGTACATGAACAATCCAGGAAAGTAACATTGGATGGCAGTGAAATGGATTCTCAGATATTTGAAAGGTACCACAAATCAAGCATTATGCTTTAGTGGTTCAAACATCTCCCTACAAGGATATGTTGATGCAGATATGGCAGGTGACAAAGATAATAGGAGGAGCACTACAGGATATGTATTTACTGTTGGAGGAACAGTTGTCAGTTGGGTTTCAAAAATCCAAAGTGTTGTTGCACTTTGAACAACAGAAGCAGAGTATGTTGCTGCTACAGAGGCTAGTAAAGAAATAATTTGGTTACAAAGGTTTATGGGTGAATCGGGTAAGGAGCATGATATGGGCACGTTATACAGTGATAGCCAAAGTGCCATTCATCTTGCAAAGAACTCAGCATTTCATTCCAGGACTAAACACATACAGCTCAAGTACCATTTCATACGATCAGTGTTGGAAGATGGAGAGTTGAAGCTGGAAAAGATACACACTAGCCAGAATCTTGCAGATATGCTAACAAAAGTTGTAACCAGGGAGAAACTGAGAATATGCTCAGTTTCAATTGGTCTTCAAGGATGACGATGAAGATGAGAAATAGCTAGGTCCAAAGAGGAGTCATTGTCCAGCAAATGGAGCAGCAGTGGAGTTGCTACAATCAGTCTCCAAGTGGGAGATTGTTGGGTGTGGAGCCTGATTATCTTCTATATTCAAAGGTATCACCACATTGGACCCCAGTTCGAAATGGGGGTGGCAACGCCGCCCGTAAAATATTCGTTGTAGGGGGGGTCCAGGGGGGTTTCCTTGTAAAAGTATAGTAATTTCTAGTCAATCTGGTCCGTTCATTAGGCGGATGATCTGACGGTAGAACTTGTGTTTAGTTTAGGGTTTTTTGCCCTAGAAGGCAACCCCTCTCTTTGTATGAGGGCATTGTATTTGAGGCTTTGTAATAGATGTGTATTGGGTGAGCGGGGAATAGAGAGGTGAGACTGTGAGAGAAAACAGAGGATATTACAGCGGATCTGCTGTAGGTTGTGTCTCTTCATTTTGCTGGATAATAGAAAGGAAGGACTAGCTGTTCAGGGTGGACGTAGCCCAAACTGGGTGAACCACGTATATCTATGTCTCTCTTGTTTTATGCGTTTTCTGTGTTTATATTTCTGCAATATTTTATGTGTTCCATTGCTCCATAATATATAATTTTCTAACACGAATTGCCTGTTAGGAATGGTTGCAAGATTGAGCATGTTTATTTTTCCTGTCTCCTTTTCCGCATGTTTGTAATCATGTAGAGTATAAACACAGCATCTCAAAGGAAATGTAGGCCACGCCTGTTTTTTAGAATTCTTAAGAGTTTTAGATGTTCCTGCTGTTGTTATTTGGTAGGCCAATTCTCGAGCTAACAACTTATCAGGTACATACAGAGGAAGGACATGGGGTCTTGCAAGGCTACCATAAACCCTTATATATGTGAACTTGTCTTCCCCGAACCAATTCCCTATAGCAGTCAAATCAATCTCTGCTTCCTCAGAAATCCTTGGGGCAGGCTTATCAAAAATGGCATAATAAATAGGTAACATGAAACCATTACAGATTTGGTACAAGTGGTCTTTATAGTTCGCCTTCCATAACATTTGATGATAAATGTGGATTGGCTTAGGGTCTTGTGAAGTCCATCTCCACCCGAGTACCAGGTATTCAGAATTGAAGCAAAGAATATCCATAATATAAGCACTGTAATAGAAAGGGGGAATGGTCCTTGTAGTTTTGCGTGTATTTGATCTAAATTCAAGAATTGCGGTGGCTAATTTATCGGACAATATGTTTGCCCAATCCATCACATAACTATTAACCGCCGCTTCCATTAAATGAACCATTTCAATAGTGAACTTTGCAGAGTCATGCATACCCCACATTCTACACATCATTGCCCCAGCATAATAGTAAGGAGATGATAATGAATCCACAGAGTACTTACCTGATGATTTATGTTTGTGCTTTGCAGGATTCTGTCTCCACTACTTAATTGGGGCCGATTCAGTTTCGTTCTCCTCTGCGAACTTTTCAAGAAAGGTTTTGTTGTATTTCTTTTCAGGTTTGGGAAAATGATACATCTTTCTTAAGTTGTCAGGTTGAAATGAGCCAAAAATCCTTCCGTCAACTGTGCAAAACGTTATATTTGAAACCGGAATTTCTTTTACCACCCATCGCACTACATCAGTGTATGGAAGAATTTTCTCATGAGCTGCTATCCTGTGCAAATATGAATCAGCTAAATATTTAAGAGAAGCTTCTGATTTATTAGTTGAGTCTGCAGTAGCTTCTTCCGATACTTGCTCAGGGTCCTCTGCTTCAATTAAATTGTAGATGCTTTGCCAACTTGTATTTCCAAGGCTGAGACATGTAGTGTCTGAGATTAGGCCTTTTTTACTTGGTCCTGGATCATTGGTTGGCTGCATTGTTGCTGTAGGAGCCGCTGCTGCTACGGATTTCCTGGATTTCTTTCCCATTTGTTTCAGATTTGTTGTTTCGACGAAGTTCTGCACAAGGAATGAAACCAATGTGATACAGAGAATAGCTAGTATAAACCGATATGAAATAATTATATCAATTGGTGTATAATAAAGGATTATAGTGAAACTGCCGCAGATACAATCTAAAGGAAAATCTTGCCATAACTGCTTCATTAATTGGCCGTTTAACCTGTCAATCATGGTAAAGGATTTTTTAAATACCCATTATATCGTCTATATGATGAATGATCCATTCAAGCATGGCTTAGATTCTTTGGCAGATAATCAGAAATAAATCGCATCGGAGATTGGTAATGTGAATAGAAAAGCTTCAATATTTGCCCAAAATATCTTTTGATTGCCGAAAGGTGATACAATGCATGCAAGCCTTTTAATTAATTTTTCGAAACACGCGCCTTGATTTAACGCATTGCAATCGGGGATGGATTCAGGTCTTATTACTTGTGTCATTGCGACTTTGCCAATTGCTGATGGCAATATGCCTTATCACATCGGAGGATTTGAATGTGTCATTAAACATGCGTTGGGTTGATACTGCCTATTGCCGATAGCGATATCACATCGGAGAAATGAAGAAGGGTCTTTTATTACTTGTTATTCGCCTTTCCAGATATCCGATATTTATTTGTTTTTCGGATCGGAGTAAGTCAATGGGTGCTTGTATGTGTTTTCCTTATTGTTGCGATATGCAATCTTGTGATCGCTTTATCGCAATAACAAAGAGCTTTGTATTTATTTAAAAAACCGACTTTATTTCTATTCAAAAAGGTTTATTTTTAAAATATATCATTTCCATTGAACCATTTTGATGAGGGTTTTTCTAATGATGGGTTAATACCACTTTATTCACACATCTAAGTTTAAAAAGGGACCCATTTCATATTGAGATTTTTTAAAGTAAAATTTTATGAAATGGGGGGTTGTTGTACAGCACAACAGGTCCTTGCGCGTCTTGACATATACGTGATGGAAGTATGCCTTGAACTCTACGAAGCTCTGCAGACTGCTATAGACAGTGGGCGATAACCATGGCTTGCGATTAATCCCCATTCTGATGTTCATTTACATGAACACCCAAAATATTTTGCTATCTCTGATCCTCTGCACGTCTTTAGTTGCCCACAATGAAGCGTACTTTGCTGCCTCCGGAAGATCCTTCGCAATCATGGGGAACTAGCTGTCCTCAAGTAATTCCCAAGCCACCGACACTATGGATAGCAAAAGCCATGCATAGTGGAAAGTATTCCCCTGTTCCTGTGCCTCACATAAATTCTCCAGGAACTCCTTTCACAAGTACTCCGACCAATTAAACTGGACCCCCTCTATGCACTACACAGCAAGTGCAACCACCGGTGCGAGTACCTCATCCGCACGGCACTTCCGCATAACCTTGCCAGCCAGTCTCTATGTCACGACTCTGACCGCATTATTGTTGATACCAGAGATCACGTACCCCCTCTTCTTCTTCTCTAGTTTTAATTTTTTCTTCATGGCCTCCGCGATGGCCAAATCATTGCTCTTACCCTCCAAAATATCCGCTGGGTCCTCCCCCTTGCAAGGGAGTCGGGTAATTATGTGGATTAGATGAAGTGATGGGGATGGGCTCCTCTAGCCACAAACACCCAACATGCACCAGGCAGAGAAACTGCCTAATGAAAAATATAGTCACTGGGGCGTGATGGTAATGTGGCACCCAGAGCAGGTTTAAAAACCCTGCTTTCTCTACTCCGCACAACCACTTGTGTGGCTCCAACTCTATGACTCCCGCCACTATGTTTTTCTTCAGTTGCATTAGCTGCATGGTTGCCAAGTGTGGGAATTTCTCGTGGTCTGCGAGATCCCAATCTTCAAAATTTAGAACCGACACCCATCCTAAGTGTGCTCCTTCAAAAATGATATCATCAGGGAGTAGCAGAGTCTACAGAGAGCTTTTTCTCTCATCTAGGTCCTTAGGCACCCTTGCTTTCCCTTTCCGCGGAGGAACATACGCGGGAAACCTGGTCAGAGGGTCTGCACCCTAGGTTTCTTCCTCCATTTCTTCATCCTCCTCCTCTTCCACCAGGATTTCCTCAAGGTATTCCTCCTCCTCATCAGCTTCCAAGTTAATTGCCTTCCCCTTTTCTTCCATGGTCAATTTAGTTCTCAGTGGGTTTCTAGGGGACACACGCACTGGCACCATAGGCTGCTTATCTTTCTTGGGTCTCAACGTGTGCAAAGATTTAGGGATTTCTGCAACTATCCTGACACTTTCTGGGGTGTCTCCTATTGTCTTGGCCTGCTGATCAGGTGATCATGTCCTAAGTGGAAAAAATGCTCAAATTTTAAATTGCTTAGAATTGGTTGAAACCAAAATGACAGGATAGGCCTCGACGATAAGATCTTATAGCCACGAACGGCACTCAAATCCGACACTGTATGTGAAAGTTATACAAGTTTGAAGTTTACAATTTCATTCAAGAATCAGTTTGACCAGGGTTGACTTTTGACTTTGGCAAATATTAAAAAAAAGAAAATTTTGGGAATATTCCATAAAATATTCCCTGCTGGCCAATCATGCTTTGACACTTGTCAACTCCGGATTGCACAGGGATATACCGTGGATTTCAGTGACCAATTAATGGATGCCACGTGGCTTGCCCAAATGCCACCATGTGGCCCCTAGACCGCAGGTTTATTATGGCAAAATTATATTGAGTTCGCAGGAATCAACCCCGAGTTGGGTGGCCACCAGCCCACAGGCCCGACCGGCCCGCCTACATAATGGTTCTTAACCACATAGGGTCACATTGCATATTTGAATTTTGATCAGTGGTAAGTTTGGGGCGGAAAGGGGCCAGCCCCCTATCCATAAGACCAGGGCTTAGAACCACAGGTCAAGCGCTCAACGGATAAATTTTGAACCTGATAGTTAAGGTAACAGTTGCATGTGCCCAGGTCTCGATGGTGGTCTTGTTAACGGTGAATGCCACGGTTTCATAACCATTGGCTCCATGGTTCCGCCGGTGGTGGGGTAGTCAGTCCATGTGACCACTACCCACCTTAACCATTAATGCCACCCAAACTGCACTGTTAAGCCTAGCATAGCAAACAAAATTGGTGGAAATTGCCAAAAATAGTGCCAGTTAACTGCCAGTTCTGGATTTAGTGGAATTTCTTTAGGGCAGATTGGACAAAACTTCTGGAGATCATAACTTTCACTAGGGAGATCCTGTTGGAGTGAATTTTTTTATTTTATTTTGGGTATTCTAAGCATTCTAGAGACAATGGTACAGGTTTCAGAGCCAACAGAGCTCATCTTCAGGTGTTTTTCAGCAAATAAGTTTGGAGAGCCATCAGGGCCTAGGGAGTGTTGGAGCTGTATTGGGCTATGGTTAACCTTTGGAGGTGAAACAAAAGCCATTCTAGACGATTTTCTATGTTCTGAACCCATTTCCACAGCTTGTTTTTCCTATTTAGGATTTATTATCACTGTATAACCTTTTTGAGCATCTAATAAGAGCAAGGACATGCCCATTTGGGGGCATTGGACCTGGAAGATCTAGCCCAGGAGGGGTGAACTGCCTTATCAGCTGCTATGTTATATTATGTGATTTTATCTTGTTGTGTTTTTCAGATTTTATATGCTAAACAGTAAAATGAAATAACACTCCTTCACACAAAAGACTCAGAAATTTACCAAAAAACACTTTGTTTCAATTGCAAGACATGAGTAAGAGTTTGCCCATATAATTTAATGGAAATGAATACCTTGCACAGTAAATACAAGTAGTTTCATTTTCAGATCAGTTGGTATCAGAGCTCAAGTTTTGAGTATTAGTTTTCTGCAAAGATATTTTTGACTGTTTTGCAAGTTTTAATGCTTACAGGCTTAAACTTCAAAGAGGGAAAGGAAAATTGGTTAGAGAACAAGATAATCCTCAACCAAGGAGGGCCATGGTTCCATTATCTCCACCTTCTAATTCACCCTCAATAGCCTTAGAAGAAGCTTCAAGTATGTCTGAAAGGGGAGGAGAAGTTCCTGAAGACATGGATCCAAAAGAAGAAGAACGGGTATTCAGGAAATCTTTTTTGGACATGACTGAGATGGTAAGAATATTATACCAGGAAAGGAATGATAGGTTGGTTGGAGAAGGGTCTAAACATCATAAAGAAGGAGAGGGCTCTTTAGGAGGAAAGAAAGGTGATGATAATTCAAAGAAAGGACATGGAGGAAATGGTGATGCACCATCTCCATCATCATCCTCTTCCTCTACATCGTCATCCTCTACCTCAGTAAATCAACCTCATAAGCCTAAATCTTTTGGAAAAAGTCCATTTTTAAAGCTAGATGTTAAATTTGAGTTACCCATTTTTAACGGTGAAGTCAATGCAGAGAAACTTGACAACTGGATAAGATAGTTGGAAGTTTATTTAAGGATACATAACTTACAGGATGACGACACCAAGATTCAGTTAGCCTCTTTAAGAATGGATGGAGCAGCATTGGTATAGTGGGAAGCCATGACCAAGGATGAAATTAATAAACATGGTAAGATTAATTTAACATGGGCTGAATTTATTTCCGCAATTAAGAAGCAATTTTATCCTCTTGCTCATTTACAAAAGGCTATAATGAACTGGCAAAACTTTAGACAACTAAAGGGACAAAATGTTCAAGACTACACCCAAGAGTTTAGGAGAAGAGCACTCTTATTAGGGGTAGACTTACAAAGTCAAGACACTTTGCTGAAATATATAGGTGGTTTGCACAGCTACCTTAAACATACTATCCTAATGTTCAATCCTACTAGTCTAGATGAAGTTTGTGTACAAGCTACGCATTTAGAGACTAGAGGGAAAAACACTTTTGATGAGGGTAGAAACAAGCCTTTTAAGGGGAAAAACAAAGAGAAAACCTTTAAGGGAAAAGGCAAAAAGAATGCATCTGTCAAAAAGGAGGGTGAGAAATTGATATGTAAACACTGTTCAAAAGAAGGCCATGAAGAGAAAAAATGTTGGAAATTTTATCTTGAAAAAAGAAATCAATTTAACAAAAACAAAGGAAAGAAGAAAACTACAGCTACTACAACTACACCTCAAGATTTAGGTGATGATTCAGGGGATGAAACCAAAATTGCAGCCATGGGTTTGAAAAGTATGAACGGAAAGGAAACTGAAACTAAAGCAAGAACTAGTACTTCAAACTGTCATGTACAATCTCCTAATGAGGAAGAAAGAATTGAATTGTTCCATGTGAGGGTAGTCTCAAAACATACAAAAATTGACACACTGTTTGACAGTGGGTCACAAGCAAATCTCATATCAGAAGACTTGGTCAAACAGCTTAAACTTGAGACCATTCCACTTCCAAAGCCTTATCCACTTGGGTGGATATGCAAGGATGCAAACTTACAAGTCTCAAGAAAGTGCATATTGCGCTTTGCAATTACTGCACACCTTATTGGCACAGTTGAACTTGATGTAGTACCGCTTGATATATCAGGAATTGTTTTGGGAAGTCCTTACTTATTTGACAGGAAAGCGATCTTCCATCGCCATGAAAATAAATATCATCTTTTCAAAGATGGCAAGGAGTACATTGTCAAGGCACATCGCAAGAAGGAAAATATAGAGATGGTAAATGTGGGACAGGTAAATAGACTAGTTAATTCAAGTAAGAGTTTTGTACTTCTTATTATCAAGCCTAAGGTTGATGTGAATCATGAGCCATTTGAAAATTGTGATTCCAAGCTTAAATCAGATTTATATGATGTAGTTGATGCACATCATGAGATGTTTCAGGAACCAACAGGTTTGCCTCCTAAAAGGGAGATTCGGCATGAAATCCATTTACATCCAGATTGTCCTCTTCCTAACATAGGCATGTACCGCATGTCTATCATGGAGAATGCTGAAATAAAGAAGCAAATTAAAGACTTGTTGGACAAAGGTTTCATAAGACCAAGCACTTCGCCATGTGGGTCACCAATAGTGTTGATTCCAAAGAAATATGGAACTTGGCGCATGTGTGTGGATTTCAGGGCATTGAACAAAATAACGATAAAGAATCGTTACCCACTCCCAAGGATAGATGATTTGTTAGATCAGCTGAAAGATGCTAAATATTTCACTAAGTTAGACTTATGTAGTGGTTATCATCAAGTTAGAATTGAAGAAAGTGACATTTGGAAGATAGCTTTTAAAACCAAACAAGGACTCTTTGAGTGGCTTGTTATGCCGTTTTGTTTATGCAATGCACCTGCAACTTTCATGTGGGTAATGGATGATGTCTTACGTCCTTTTCTTGATGATTTCATTATTTTCTACTTAGATGACATCTTAATTTTCAGCAAGACTAGAGAAGATCATGTCATGCATGTTAAGAAAGTACTTGATATTTTGAAGAAAAATCAGTTATTTCTTAAAATGTCAAAGTGTGAATTTGGAAAGAATTCTTTGGTTTATTTGGGACACATAGTAGGAGGAGGTGCTTTGAGAATTGATCCTTATAAGGTAGAAGCTATTGTGAATTTTGCCTACTCCCAAATCCATTACAGAGGTAAGAAGTTTTTTGGGTGCAGCTCAGTATTGGAGGAAGTTTATTTCTAACTTCTCTACCATAGCAGCTCCTATGTATGCAGTGACAAGTGTGAAGAGTGCTTTCCAATGGGGAGGCAAGCAACAAAAAGCTTTTGAGTCTTTGAAAGAAAAGATAAGTTCAACTCAAGTTCTTGCATTACTGGACTTGAGACAGCCATTCGAGATTCAAACCGATGCTAGTGATTACGCCATGGGTGCAGTACTCTTACAGCATGGTAAGCCTATCGCATTTCATTCGGAGACATTTAATGGTGTTGTTGTGAATTATCCTACATATGATAAGGAGTTGTATGCATTGGTACAAAGCGTCAAAAAGTGGAAACACTATTTGATGGGCAAAGAAACATTTGTTCATACTGACCATCAGCCTTTACAGTACTTGCAGTCGCAAAGTAAATTGCAACAGTCGCGACATTTCAGTTGGATGGGCTTCCTACAACAATTTCACTTGGTAATAAGGTACAAGAAAGGTATTTTCAATAAAGTTGCTGATATGCTTTCAAGGCCTATTATTAGTGCTACTACTTTACTTAAGAATGATTCTATTGTACATGAGAGCTACATAGAACAGTATGCATCAGATGTTGATTTTAAGGATGTGTATGCTAACTTGAGTGAAGGGAATCATGTTGAGGAGAATGATTATCATTTGCATAATAATTTTCTATTTCATATGGGCAAGTTATGTATACCACAGGGAGAGAGACTAAGTATCATGAGAGAAGCTCATTCTTCTCTTATTGTTGGACATTTCGGGGTAAGCAAAATGGTGGCACATTTACAGAGGTATTGTTATTGGCCTCGCATGGTAGATAGTGTTTCACGTTTCATTAGAGGTTGTTCATTATGTGCTACAAGCAAGCCTAGCAATAGGAAGCTTGGATTATATATGCCATTGCCGGTACCTTCTAGACCATGGGAAAGTGTTTCTATGGATTTTGTAGGAGGTCTACCATTATCTAGAAAGCAGCATGATTATCTTTATGTAGTAGTTGATAGATTCAACAAGATGTGTATTCTTATGCCATGTAAGAAAACTATAATTGCTGAACAAACTGCTGATTTATATTTTTAACATGTATGGGTTCATTATGGCTTGCTTACTTCTATTGTTAGTGATAGGGATTCCAGATTTGCTGGGAAATTTTGGTCCAATCTATGGAAGATGATGGAAACCAAGTTGAAGAAGAGTATTGCTTTCCATCCGCAAATAGATGGCCAAACAGAGGTAGTGAATAGAACCATTGTACATATTTTGAGAGGTTATTGCAGCAAGCATCCCAAGCTTTGGGATGAGCACTTGCATTACATTTAGCATGCTTACAACTGGGCCAAGCACTCTTCTACAAATACTTCACCTTTTGAAGCTTGTTTTGGGTATTTGCCTAAGTCACCTTTAGATTTAATTCTTGAGAAGGATGTTGTCATTCATGGGCATAGTGACATTGACAAAGCTTGCATGTTCATTGAAAGAATTCATCTCATACATCAGCAAGTTCAAGAACAGCTTGAAAAAAGTCAAGGCAAGTACAAGGAGAGACATGATAAACATAGAGTTGATCATAAGTTTCAAGAAGGAGATGAGGTATGGCTGTATATCAGTAAGGAAAGAATGCAAGGAGAAGGTAAAAAGTTGAAGCCTATTCGTTATGGTCCATTCAAGATCCTTAAACAAGTTGGAAATAATGCTTTTCAACTAGATTTGCCTTCATATATGCAAATGTATTCCATTGCGAATGTGGAAAATTTACGTTTGCATGAACCTCCTTTAATTTCTGATCATGAAAGTGACATTCAACTGCCTTCCATAGATGATTTCTTGCCAAAATTTTTGGATGAGTTGAAAGAGGATGCTATCCTAGACAGAAGGACACGCACTTCGAGGAGGGGAAATGTTAACTATGTTCAGGTTGGTCTTATATGCAGCAAACCGAGTAAGGCAAAGTGGATGGAGGTGGAAAAGGTGAGGGAGTTGTACCCTCACCTTCTTAACAGGTAATTGAAGGCATTTGGGGTCGAAAAGCTTCCCATTTAGGAGTTGTGATCAGGTGATCATGTCCTAAGTGGAAAAAATACTCAAATTTTGAATTGCTCAGAATTGGTTGAAGCCAAAATGACAGGATAGGCCTCGACGATACAATCCTGTAGCCATGAACGACACTCAAATTTGACACTATATGTGAAATTTATACAAGTTTGAAGTTTACAATTTCATTCAAGAATCAGTATGACCAGGGTTGACTTTTGACTTTGGAAAATATTAAAAAAAAGAATATTCCGGGAATATTCCTTGGAATATTCTGGGAATATTCCTTGGAATATTCCGGGAATATTCCACAAAATATTCCCTGTTGTCCAATCATGCTTTGACACTTGTCAACTCCAGATTGCACAGGGATATACCATGGATTTCAGTGGCCAATTAATGGATGCCATGTGGCCTACCCGGAGGCTACCACGTGGCCCCTAGACTGCAGGTATATTATGCCAAAATTATATTGAGTTCGTAGGAATCGACCCCCCATCGGGTGGCCGCTATCCCACAGGCCCGACCGGCCTGCCTACATAGTGGTTCTTAACCACATAGGGTCACATTGCATATTTGAATTTTGATCAACGGTAAGTTTGGGGCAGAAAGGGGCCAGCCCCATATCCATAATACCAGGCCTCAGAACCAGAGGTCAAGTGCTCGGTGGATAAACTTCAAACCCGACGGTTAAGGTAACGGTTGCATGTGCCTAGGTCTCAGCGGTGGTCTCGTTAACGGTGAATGCCACAGTTTCATAACCGTTGGCTCCACAGTTCCGCTGGTGGTGGGGTAGTCAGTCCATGTGACCACTACCCACCTTAACCATTAATGCCACCCAAACCACACGGTTAAGTCTAGCAGAGCAAACAAAATTGGCAAAAATTGCCAAAAATAGTGCCAGTTAACTGCCAGTTTCGGATTTAGTGGAGTTTCTTTAGGGCAAATTGGACAAAACTTTTAGAGATCATAAATTTCACTAGGGAGATCCTTTTGGAGCGATTTTTTATTTTATTTTATGTATTTTGAGCATTCTAGAGCCAATGGTATAGGTTTCAGAGCCAACAGAGCTCATATTCAGATGTTTTTTCAGCAAAGAAGATTGGAGAGCCATCAGGGCCTAGGGAGTGTTGGAGATGTATTGGGCTATGGTTAACCTTTGGAGGTTAAACAAAAGCCATTCTTAACTGTTTTCTGTGTTCTGAACTCATTTCCACAGCTTTTTTTTCCTGTTTAGGCTTTCTTATCACTGTATAACCATTTTGAGCATCTAATAAGAGCAAGGACATGCCCATTTGGGGGCCTTGGACCTGGCAGATGTAGCCCAGGAGGGGTGAACTGCCTTATCAGCTGTTGTGTTATATTATGTGATTTTATCTTGCTGTGTTTTTCAGATTTGATATGCTAAACAGTAAAATGAAATAACACTCCTTCACATAAAAGACTCAGAAATTTACCAAAAAACACTTTGTTTCAATTAGAAGACATGAGTAACAGTTTGCACATATAATTTAATGGAAATGAATACCTTGCAGAGCAAATACAAGTAGTTTCATTTTCAGATCACCTGCGCGGCCTCTTCAGCAGTCATTTCTCCAATATCTATGGCTTCTTCTGGCGTGGTCATACTGTTGTTCCACAAATATCTCAATGGTTCAGGTAAGCGCTCAAATAATGCCTTCAACTTCAAAGGATAGAACATATCAGAGTTCCTGAATCTCAGGGCATGCAATAGCTCAATTCTCAAATGGCCAAGTGTTGTTTACTGGGCAACCCTTTCCAATTTATAGCGCCTTTTGAATTTGAATTCGACCATTCCCCCGAAATCTGGTCCATTAATGCTCCCTTTGGGGCATATTTTCCCAAATCTAGCCCATAAAGTTTGCCTTAAATGCCTTCCACCCACTCCATTTGGTCTCAAACCAAGCATCCCATCGTGAATAGTGACTGCAACAGTCACTTTCCAGCTAACCTGTGTGGCAACACAACTACCCTTGCATTGTCGCGGACCCTGTGATACCTTGCTACTGTGCACAATCCTGACATCGCGCAGCTCTTGGGTAGAGTATTTTATAGTCCCACGCCTCCTTTCAGCTGCCTGGAGTGCTAAGACTATGCTTCCCACGGCTAGTCAGGTAGCCGATCCACCTCGATATAGATTCAACCGACTATCGTTTACTTTTCCTGGAAAGAGTTCACCATTTAACTGCACCGTGCCACCATCTGTGACCTTAATAACATACGGTCCCATCTCATGCAACAAACTGAGAAACTCTCAGTGGTGGTCCCCAAGTATGTCAATGTAATCGAGCTCCTCCTGCTTTATCACCGCGACCTTTTTATCAAGGAAGTCCTTCTATATTCCTTCCTCAAGATTCTTGACTTCTGCTTCTGCCATGGCACTTTTCTCCCTCAACCGAACTCTTTCATTCATGAGTTCTTAGAGCCTAAGATCACCCTGCTAGATGTCTTCATCGAGTCCCAACCGTTCTTCTTCAATCTCTTCCAACTGCATGAGCCTTTCTTCCAGGGCTCTGCAGTCTGTTACCCCTGCGAGCGCCATTATGCGCGGACTAGACACGATAGACTCCATAGGTATTACAGCTTCCACCCTATCGATCAATTGAAAAGGCGTCTGCCCGTGTACGCGTAGGTCCCAACCACTTCGCTACGCATTGCATACCGTGTTTAGCACGTTGCACACCTTATCAACTGCTTCCGCGTGGATAGCCTTCTGCATGATTGTTCTTTCCACATACTGTCTGTCCAACCTTAAGAGCCAATTGCACATCTATCCCCCCAACACACGCTTATTGACCATATCTCTCAACGTGGAGTTCCTACACATCCGCATAGGTTGTTTTCCATATGCTTGTATCCACCTGGGTAGATGTGCGCACGAATCATCCTGCCCAATGTATTTTTCTGTCAATTTCACCCTAGGCTTCCCAAACTGTGTGCACATCAACCTTCTACATTCATACCAGTCGTCAAAGCTCCCTTTGTGCATACCCCACCACCTCGCAGGCGTAGCACATAGTACCCAATTCAAGGCCTGGAAACATTGCTTTTCCGGCACCTCCCTTTCAAATTTATCTAGGAAAGTATCTACCTCACTTAACCCATCATAAGTAGGTAGATCCCTCACTTTTGTCGATACGCAACGCAACAATCTTGTCATCATATTATAGTTCAGCGTGGTTACCTCGTGTAACCGGTTCTACCATCGCTATATCTCCTCATCAGAATCCGGCATACAGGAGCTTTCGCGCTCCCATGAGATCTTTTCGTCCGTGGTGGGATTTACCCAATCTTGCTCTCACGCGGTTATTTTGTAGATGCAGTCCAAATCATCGTCACTTTCATAGTCACGCACTGGCTCTGTATAGCACGATCCTTTAGTAGGGTCCAAGGGTATAACTACGCGCAGAGACTTTTTCTCAAAAATCATCTTGCACTTCTTCAGATTAATCACCCCATTCATGTCAGTGGCCCAATCAATTCCTAAGAGTGCGGGGTAGGGATTGTTGTCATCAACAATCTTTATCACTTCAAAGTCGCCTAGCGCGCTCGCTCCCTCAATATCCATAGTGAGTCCCTGCAATCGCCCCATAGGTATTATCTTCTGCTGGTTTTCCATTCGCAGCTGAATAGGAGACCATTGTAGCGTAGGCCTCCCCATATGCTCCCAAGTCTGCTTCGGCAGAACATTCGCATCCGATCCTAAATCCAGAATTACTTGGTCCATCTCACATTCTCCAATTTGCATGGTTAACCTCATTTCTCTCCCGTCCTCATCTTATGCTTTCCAATCTTCCAGACTACGCATGGTTCTCTTGGTGCGACCCCAACGCATCTGTTAATGAGTTCTTGCAATCCCTTTACAGCTTTACTGTCGCGCAATAACTTCATGCATGTTCCCGAGAACATCGTGATCATAGATGGGTCCATCTCCGGCTCCGGTCTATCTTTGCTTCCTAAAGTGGATGCATTAGCAAAGCTCTTCTTAGCTTCCATGAAGGTTTCCCAAGTGCGCTCCAAATCAAACTCCGCTTCTTTCACTGGAGCTTTGCAAACCCAAGCACTATCTTCAGATTGTTTACATTTGTCATCTCTCATCATCATTCCACTTCGGAGCACAATGTTCACATTTGGATCTTCCTCGCATGACACAGACCTCATCATCTGTAGGTTCTGAGTTAGGGGAGGTGGTATCGCTCCCTTGTTGTGTATCCTATCTATCAACGTAGGACAATCTTCCGTCTCATGACCAAACAAGGTACAATACAGACACGATGGACATGTTGGGTTCGTATGTCTCGGCCCTCCGCAATTGTAGCATATCAGCTGTCTGCGACCTCTTCTAGTTCCTCCACCGCCTCGGCCTCATCTGCTCCCCTGAAATTTGGTTCACGCCACTCCTGTATTTTGGTCTAGGGGCTGCGATTTGGCCTGAACTTTGTAAGTGGGAGTTTTATCCATAATCAACTCATAACTCCTACAAGTGTGCTCATCGTGTCCTACCAACCTACGGAAATTACAGAACAACTTTTGTGAGGTCTACGTGTGCTTCTGTAATAAATGGTAGTTGTCCGTAGCATGCTTTCCACCTATTTGATAAATCGCGCACCACAAAGCAGGCGCCGCACTTGGTCCTGCTTGTGCTTCCGGCCTTAACGACATCAGTCCTCCTCCCGCGAGATAATTTGTGAACACTGAGTAGTGGTCCTTATCATGACCCTAACCCTTACATTTTACGCACCACACCTCTTCGTGCAATTTTGGTCGAGCTATTCTATCCCGTTTCAGAATCTGCATCTTAAGGCATAAGTTTTTCAACTGTACGTGGATCTGCTGAACTCTTAAGTTAAGATCTTGCATTAGGGTATCATGCAGCCTCATCGCGATCTCTAAGGCCTCTACCTGAGTTGTTAACTTCTGCTGTGACAGCATGCTCCTCAGATGTGGCATTAGTGATGCTACAAACCATTTGCGGTGTTGTCCATCCATCAGATTCATATTAGCTTCACGAATCATACACTTCAACCTCTGATCCAACTCCCAAGGAGTCTTGCCTGGAAGCATCGTGATCTCTTTGAATCCAATGATCGACTGCACCTATGACTTCGGCCTACTAAATTCCTTATTTAGCACAATTTGGATATCCGTGATTCCTGCATTTAGATTTTCATTAGAATGCGTAATATACCAGGTCAGTGCGCGGTCCTGTAGGGCGCTAACCAGTGTCGCTTTCTTTATATTGTCATTTATAACTCCCTTCGCTTCCCATACAGCTCGTATGACGAACCAAAATTGGTTTGGATCCTCATTTCCCACTCCCTTGAACACAGGCAACTTTATCATGCTTGCCATATTGACTCACAATGGTGGTGGAGGTGGTACAGGTGAAGATGAAGGTGATGGTGGTGAAGTTGGTGGCGGTGTGGGTGGGGGTGGTATGCACAGAATCGTCTGCCTTATCAAATGGATCATACTTCGTGGAGAGACCTTCGCGAGCTCTTCCTCGTCCCCTCGCCGAGCTGAAATGAAAGGGCTATTCTTTGGCCCCTTAATTCCTTCGTTTCTGTATGTTTTTCCACTTCGCGTAGCTCTAAAAATCAAGGTAATTGCATGACCCTCTTTTCACACAATATAATTTTAATCCAAGTATTCAGAGACTTTACGTACTTACCTCATAGTACTTTGAGGAAGTGTTTCTCTACCTCGCTATAGCTAACTGATGTGTCTACCTCAAACTCAGTAATGAATCCTCCTATAATCTAATTGAGCCAGTGATCAACAGTGCACGCGATCTTATCCTCCGATGCTTCCAATCTACGCACCAACTCTAGGGTCCACACAATAGCACCATCGAGTTTCCACCTTCCTTGGCTATTTGCTAGCTTCGCGATCCACTCGTACAACTCAGTAGGGAAAGATGCGAAGAAGATTTCGTGGATCTCTATGTACAGGTAGCAGTCTAACCACTCTTCTTTTTTCAATCATGGATTCCTATTCTCCTGTGCCGTGAACTCGTGAATTCTCCTGTCCAACCAACCTTCAATTTCCTTCTTAGTTGGATTCCAATGATACGACATCATACATCTCTATGCAGATTCTAGTCCTGGCAACAGAACCATTTGTTGGCTTGATGGGTCCTGACCCAGGTTGAGAGTTAATTAGCCAAACAAATCCCTACACTACTAGCCCTCTCGGCATCATCCCGCAGAGCGTGGACTGAAGTCTCACTCGAAGCAGTATGGGGAGATGCTGGAACCAAGTTTCCGCACCCTGGAGATGTCTGAGGGGTCGATTTAGTCCAACTGTGAATACCTTCGTGCATGTCACTTCGCGCATTGTCCTGACCTGTGAGACCTTCACAATCTGTTATAACTGCCTTCGCGCAACCCTCACCAGGGGCTGAGGTGCTTTCATGCTTCTATGGCGACGATTTGTGCTATTTCCCTAAGTTACACCGCAGATCTTACTTATCTTCTTACAAATGTTAGTTAACTTCGCATAACTGATACTTTATCTCACTTTTACTTAATCAACACAATTATATATGTTCGTGCATCATATAAACAACAAAAATGTAATTTATACCTAATACATTCAATGTAGAAAATAGTAATTAAATACACAGGAATGGTATAAAACTTCTCTTTATTAATGCTTCAACGGTTATAGACTCAACCTACCCTACGCACTCAGCTGCAAGGGTCCATGCACTTAGCTACGGACTACTAGGCCTCTGCGCACTCAGCTGCAGAGCCTTCTCCTACTCTACAACCCAGAGACTTGACTCACACTTCAGACAATACTCAATTCTTCATCTTTTCTTCTCCCGTTCTATCTCTAACTAATTTACAACTTAGAGCCTCGCTCTATCTGCGAACCATGGGTAGATCTCTAAAGCCGACATTACATTACAAAATTAAGGAAAAACAACTGTATGACTCATGTACAAACTTTGCTCTCCGTGCCCACAAAATGCGGAGTCTTTACATCGGATTTACATATTTTGACCAAAATCGAGGCTTTAAGCCCCAAAACTTCCCTTGGGGGATCCCGCATCCAACAAGTATCCTTCTCTGATAGGATCGGTTCCTGTATGTTATTCAAGCTGCTTAGAGTAAAACCCTTCTGAAAGCTTTTTATTCCTGCTGGACCTTGATTGGAAAAAAAAAGGGTTGTCCACAATTATTTATAAAATCAATATATTCAGCACCTGAGGTGTTTACATAATTTGGTGAACCTATGTATGAATTATTAGAAGACATGTCTAAAGCCCTTGGGAGGTTCTCCTTGAGTTTCTTTGATAACTATGGATTCAACTGAGTCGGCATGCTTCCTTTGCAAACCCTGCTAAAATTCTTCAATAAGGTCTCACGAACCTCATGCACATTTCTTTGGACTGTGCTTGGAAGAAAATTACCATTTGAGAGGCCTTGAGTAGCATGCCCTTCATAAGAGTTGCTATGATCAACTGGATAATTCCATAAACCTAGTGTATGGAGTGGAAGCCCAATGTGGCTCATGTTTTCATGCAAGTGTGTTTTCCATTGTGGAACCAATGCAAATGAAGCCATTTTAAGTCTGAGTGTTATGCCCAGCAATATCATTTGTGGAAATCCACTTACAATTTATGTTGGATATACGAAAGTGAAATTTGTGTGAAAGTGGCACATTGCCAGCACAGCCATTGAAGAAATTTTAATTGGTCAACCTCTGAACACACTAATGAGAGCAATGATAAAGCAATGCCAGCCAACCAGTGATAACAAAACAAGCACCAAAGTGCAAGAAAAATGTAGATGCCAAGTAAACCCACATACTCTGTTTGAATAGGTGTGATAGCATTGAGCAAACCCACTAGAAGCCTACCAAATCAAGGGTTCAATAGCGTTGACATGTGAGCAAGAAAAAGTAAACACAGTCAACGTTTATTAAGATAACGAGATCTGTAAATAGTGAACGTTGAGAGAACTGTAGTGGCAGCAGTAGTTGAAACATAACATTATCAATGTTAGTACATTAAATTTAAACCATTAATTATCATGTTCCTTCAATGTCAAAGGAAGATAAGGCATCAATGAAAATCCAGGAGAAGATTACATGTCCAACAATGTCTTTAAAAAAAAAAATCCTTTATAGAGTTTTCAGGTGTCACTAACATTTGACAATTAGCATAAGCTTCAACATTCTTTTAGACAACATGAAGTTTGAAAGGGGCATGCAAACATCATTCAGCCAAAAAATTAAAAAAAAAAAAAACAAAAATATATGTTGTTTTCCTGCCCAGTGACTGTTCAACAGTCACCCAGCATGTTGGAAAGCTTGCAAGTCGCTGGAGCCTGGAGAAATATTTTGTTTATGTGACAACAAATCAGCTGTTAGAGAAGAGGTGTGACGTATACTCTATGAGTTCTCTTTCTCATTGATAACTAAGAAATCTATAAAGGAAACCTGTTGGGTTTAAGTTCCACATATACTCTATAAGTACGTTTTTCTCACTGATATATAAGAAATCTAAAATGGAAAATTTGTTGTTGGGTTTAAGTTCCACAACTAGTTGTTGGAGCAAAAACCAATAGTCGAAACAACAAACTCTGAAATGAAAATTAAAAACAGTAAATTTGAAACATTTGTGAGGATATAAATATTTTGTGAAGCTCCAAGGGTTAGCTCAAGCAGTCATGAGCCAAACGTGAGATCTCTCCCCCAACTTGGGATGTCAAAGGTTAAACTCTCTTGATCCCCTTGGAGTTAGGTGTTTGGAACTTAGGCACCAATTGTTTACCATCCATGGATCACAAGGAAGTACTAAGAGGGTTTTCTACGAGGTCTTTTTTTGGGAAGAAAAAAAAATAAATACGCATTTACATGGGAAATTAGATATGGATTTATGTTTGGTTAGTGATGTTTATGGATTTATATTGGCTGGTAAACATCCAAGAGAAGATTTCTTTTCCAGAACAAGATTAATTGTGTTCAGTAAGTGTAAACGTAAATGAAATTGTATACTTTGAGTTTGATTTCCCTAAATAAGTCTGTTTTGGTCACAAAGAGTGTTTGTGATTTGTGTTTTGGTTACAAAAAGTTTTTGTAAAGGATCTAGCTAAAGTTCAATTGTTCTCACATCAGGCTTGGCAAACAGACCAATGTTGTTATATGTATGTGTTGGAACTGATCATAGAATATTTTGGATATCAGTAACATATGTAATGCAAGAATGGGAAAATATTGATTAGCACCAACTTACAGGCCAAAAGAAAGCAAAAGACAAATTGAAAAACGAGTTGTCTTTTAATTTATTTTCTGTTTGATTTTTTTCTTTTAATTTATAACAGGAACATTGAATTGCAACCTAAGAAGATGAGTAGAGTACATACCCGTGTTCAGCTTATTCTATTGATATCAGTGCACAAGTTCATTTAAAATCAGAGCAAGTGTTGGAATAGAAATTTGGATGGACTTAACAAACTCAGTTCTCCACCTAGATGTTTCAAAATCATGAATTGATTCTGCCGAATTGTTAACATATAATTTAAAATTAAGGAAAACAAATTTTGTAGTATACTCACAGAATTAGAGTGGGATGTTGCACATCATTGCCCGATGCCATGCTGCAGCTTTATTGCTCCAAGTCATCTAGTTAACACATGATATTTTTGTTTCCTTCACTCTTTTTTGTCAAGTTCGATTTGCAGTTGCAATATACACTTTTCACTACAAAGGAATTTTGTAATAGTCTTGTGTGTTTCTATTTTATGGCTTATAATAAAGTGCATCTGATGCAATTACTTTTGAGTATCAAAATAAATGAAAAAGGAACATAAATAAATGGGAGGAAGGTGAGTGTCTAACTCCTCCTTGCACAAAATTGTAGTTAGGATTTTCTGTTTCATTTCTCTTTTTACTAATGAAAACCTAGTATATGTAATCTTAAGTTGCAAAGTTTAAAAGTTTGGATTGCCCTTCATTAGAGCCTGGAAGTTGAGGATAAACTCCATGCAATAGACTGGTCAAATGGACATTGTGATATTTGTCACAAGGAGCAGACAATGCGGCATGATTTTTGGAGTTGCTGCGTAGTATGTGGAATTGGATTGTAATAAAATATGTAGTTTTGTTTGTTGGATGTGAAAGGTGGTTAGAATTATCTTATGAGATAACTAGATGATTAGGATGCATGTTGGAGATATCTGGTGTATGATATACGACAAATCATTTATTTCTTGTGGAGGAGGAGCTGCAGGGCAACAACAAATAAGGAGCTTAGCAAATTCAACTTAGAAGAATTTTCAGCCTTCAAGGCTGAGTTAGCAGATTAGATCATGGCTAGGATTTATCTTTCAGAAAAGGATCTAGCCTCTTTTGAAGTAGGAGCTAAAGCTGACACGTTGGCTTTTCTACTGTGTGTTGAGTGAGGAAGCCATTATTGTTAGGCCTCTGCTCCAAAATGTAGTTGCAAATTGGTTGTGCTTTTAGTGTAATATATGAAGCATTTTTCCTTCAGAAAATGATTGGTTTTATATGTGTGTCTGTGTGTGCCCTCCTTTCCCAAAAAAAAAAAAACTTACATTGATTTTTTCATAGCCCTTGCAACCTTCTCTAGCTTATCACATGAGCCTTAGTAGTGCTCATTGTGCTAGAGCTTCAACAATGCCCATTGTGCTAGACTCTTGTAGCACTAGGCCTTGAATGACCATACCTGGCATCTTTGACTCTAGTTCAACAATCAACAATGAATCATCTTTGACTCTTGTCGCTTCTCAATGCATCATCGTGATTGTGACTGCCATTAGATTTAATAGGAGCTAAATTATTTTTTATTCTATAGTTTGGGATTCTAAATTTACAATGTTACCTCCTCGTGTTCTTTTGATCATGACATAAAGGCCTTTATTCATTGTTATGGTTTTTGTACGATTGTGGAAGAACTAGCTTCCAAAGCTTCGATATGAAGGAGCCTTTCCCCAGTTGTTGTTCCTGCATTTTGTTTTTCATTGGCTCTGCCATAATGGCATAAAAGAGTGACCTTTAAACTACACCTCTGTGGGAAATAAAAACCTCTACTAAAAGAAGCACTCTACTTAGAGGAGAGGGCACCAAGTCAAATTCAGATTGTGCTCATAATAAACTCCAAATTCAATATTCTCTCTTTTAGATTTTCAACAATTGTTTTTCACCCACCCTTTGTTGCATAATTGATGTCCCTTTTGGTGGATGTCTTGATGACATGGAAAAGTGGTTGTGGTTTGTTAGAAGAATGCCAATGGATATTTATAGTTTGGCTATGATGTGGCATATTGTGAGTAGTTATTTTCTTGATAGAGGAAATCACTCCCCTTATTTGGCATCTTCTCATGCATTTGGAGGCATTCAAACCTTGCTCGGGTGGTCTTCTACATTGACACCCATGGTTTTGGTCACTTGGTATCTTATTTTCACATTATATCATATAGTTTCTCTTGGTTTGGGAAGATCCTTATTTACTATATTGGAGAGTGTCATAGCCTCATTACACAATCTCTTAGGGTGAACTATTTATCATATTCCTTGGAGGAGAGGTGTTGGTACACATGCATTTAACTACTTTGGCACATTGATTGAGGACGCCCCACTTCTTTGAGGAGTTTATAACAACTTTATGGACAATTGTGGCACATGTTTCTATGTGATTACTATTTATGGGCAATTTGGTTGATCCTGGGAGATAATTCCCTAACATATTTATACTATTTCCATTTGAAGGAGTTATGTTATTTGTCTACAAGACTCTAATTACCTTGGAATCTTCTTTGAAGTCACTCCACTTGTAAAGGTGGTCATGACCATTATTTGCAAATATTTTTTTTTATGGATTACTCTTGAAGGATGGGTTTCTCTCTCCTTGGAGAAACAACCTTAGCATATTCTATTTTGGCCATGTATTTGGTATCTCTAGGTGGCTAACTACCTTGTCTAAGAGACTGCTCCCATTTTGGCTTGAGTATTTATAGGTGAAGTTATCTAGCTACATGGGTTACCCACAAAGATCATTTTGATAGGGACTCTCGCTTTACATATACATTTTGGACAAGTTTGCAGTTAGTGTTGGGGACTTAGTTAAACCTTAGCACTGCATATCGTCTATAAATAGATGGAAAGACTGAAAGAGTAAATCGGGTTATAGAATATATGCCTATAATGTATGTCATGGATAATTAGACTCGGTGGGAAAGGTACTTACCATTGGTAGAGTTTTCCTATAATAACAATTACCACAATTCAATTAGGATGCCTCCTTATCAAGCTCTATATGGGAGGCCATGCAGGACACCATTGAGTCGACGAAAGGATGGAAGACACAGTAATAGTCACAATAGGATTGTTTCAAAAAAAATGGAGGAATAGGTAAGATAGATTCAACGAAGTTTAAAGGAAGCACAATATAGGAAAAAGAGTTATGTTGATGCACATAGTACCGATCGAAGTTTTAAAGTGGGGGACTGAGTTTTTATTTTTATTTTTATTTTTGTTATTCCTAACACTATTCAGTTTGAGAAAGGTATGAAGTTACCACCTCGATTTATAGGACCTTTTAGAATCAAAGAGAAAATTTGACCAGTGTCCTATTGTCTTGTACTACCACCCCACTTGCATAAAACTCATGATGTTTTTATGTATCTTTCCTATAACATTATGTTTCTGATGAATTGCACAAACTCGACTAGAGGGAATTATAGGTCTCAGACGTGGGAACCATAACGATCAAACCAATATGCATATTATACTATAGGGTTCGATAGCTCAGGCATCACTTGGTGGACCAAGTTAAGATACAATGGGACAAGTATGACCCAAGATCTACTACCCGGGAGGATGCAAACACTATATGTCGCAATTACCCCTCACTTTTGACCATTTATGATGTCTATTTTGACTTACATAGCTACCTATGCTAAGGCTCTATTTGCAGTTCCATGTTATTTATTTATGAACGCTATGTAATATTGATGCATTTAGTTGGACAAGTGAAACTACTTATATAAATCATTATATGGATTAGGTATTGATGATTGAAATGTTCGATATATGACCTAATGTATGACTTACTTGGTTATGATTTATCTAGTGCATGACTTATCAGAGTTATTGATTCATGTATGGCTTAATTGGATATGATTTATCTAATGAACGACTTAGTGAAATTGTGATTATCCAATGTAAGATTTATTTCCAGTATGAACTACAAAATTGACATGTGGATAATAGACTTAATAACATGATGTTTAAGATCACTTATATATATATTTTTTGTTGTTATATATATGCATGAATGAGAATTAACCTGCAGATTAGAAAGAACTCTATGATAACCGCGATCTACTCTTCCATTGGGGAAGGTCAAGACATCTAATATGGAAAGGTATGATGTACATTGTTCTATTACATTTTGTATCTACTTGGTATGCACTTTATGACATAGGTAAAATGTAAATGGTAGGTGAAAAGACTACCTCACTGGATTGTTTGATGACAAGTATCCAACCAGCGTTGTAGTGTGGTCCATATTAGGGTGTTGACCCTAGTGTAAGTAGGGGTGGAGGTATTTCCCACCGTGTAACCTACAAACCTAGAATCGTGGGAGGAAAGTGATGGACACGCTCCCCTAGGCATGTGATTATGATTTCCAGTTGGTGTTGACCCTAGTTGTAAGGAGGGGTGGAGGTATTTCCCATCGTGTAACCTCCAAACCCAGAATCGTGGGAGGGAAGTGATGGACACACTCCCCTAGATGTGTGATGACGATTTCCAGTTGTTTGCTAGGGAAGTTAGGTTGATATAGTCTACGCTTCCACCATATTGGTTTTATCAGTGGTTATATTGGTATAGCCGATGCCATAGCATATAACAACAGAGGATGGATAGGGTGGGGACGGAAGTAGGTTAGGAAGGATAGGAGGATATAGATTAGTTGGAGACTCTTGATGGTAAGTGGTATCATTTCCTGACTTATTAAATTTTACTACTATAACTCTCTCTCTATTTTGTTATGCCTTATTGTCAAAATACTTTCGAACTCCTTGTATCTTTTTCACTCTAACTTCAGGACGAAGTTTTTTGAAGAAGGGATGTATGTAATTCCCTATTTAATCTTATCATGCAAATTTTACGTACCTGAAAATATTGACTTATAATTATCAAGAAATATTGGTATATAATTACATTCGTGAAACTACACATTTTATTTACTGATATAAATTTTATCATTGTTATTATTCAATTCCAAACTTGTCTTCTCAAATTTAATTTTGGATAGGATATGGTCTCCTTCCATTTATTCCAAACTAAATATCCATATCCCAAGGTGTCATCTCAAAATCTACTTGGGAGAAGATATGGTCTTCTCCAATTAATTTCCAAATTAAATATCCATATCTTATCCCCAAAATGTCTTCTCAAATCTACTTGGGAGAATATATGGTAAGAAAAGTCAAGGATACTAAATGAAAGGATGAGAGGGTAGTCATGACATTAATGATAGGTGGTTGGGGTGGATGGGAGGAAGAAGCATAAAAGGGAAAGGATGATGAGAGGAGAGGGGAAATCCTTGGTCTTGGCTTTTTTTTGGAGGATTTTGTTTTGAGGGAGGAATGTGGGGAAAGAGAAGGGAGAGAAGGAGATCAAACTTGGATCTGGGGAGTGTTTGCTAAACTTGGACGCACTACATCTAGTTGGACTTGGGTTCGGAGGGCTAGGGAACCTATGGAGGTTCCATGGGCTAGGAATTACTTCCTAGTTGGTTGGGAGGTAAATCCAGTCGGGTAGTCAAGAGGAGCATCCTAACAGAGTCAGGAGCTCATGATCATCTCAACTAAGCTATTGGAACATGTATTATCAGTCATTTATTTAAGTCATGTAAATTATTACAAGGTATACATGTTGCAGATAAATTGTTACAAGTTATACATGTTGTAGATTAAATTAATTTATGTTCATGCTTATGATGTTTTATAAACCTGAAGTTTTCCTTGTTATGAAAATTAGTGAAATTTATTTGAATGAGTGTAGAAGTAGTTAGAGGACCTATAGTCGGGTCCTCACAAGCCCTTTACCCACATCTGGGAGTGGAAGAGGCACTCCTCCTCCTCTGAATCTTCGGGTTCCTCCTTCTAGATCTTCATGGTGGCAATGGTGGTGTTGGGCTCCGCATCGATAATCTGCTTCCCTTTGTCATTCCCCTTGTCGAGTTTTGACTCATAGTTGGAACATGCATCTGATTCAGAAGCCTTTAGCTTGGCCACTAGTGACTGCTTGGACCGACACTCACTTGTGTTGTGAGTGGATCTCTTATGGAACTCACACCACTTTCCCGTGTCCTTTTTCGGCTTCGCGGTGCTGTTCTTTACTTGCGGCTTTGGCGGGTTGTCCTGGGCCGCCCCGCCTTGGCTTTGTCCTTTGTTTTGCGGTTTGGGGGCACCTTCCCCTTGCTTCGAATTCACAGATCCAAAGTCTCACTTCTTCTCTTTAAACTTTTGCTCGATCTTGACAGCATATCGGTATGTCATGTCAAGCGAGAAGATGTCCAGGAACTCCATCTCATCCTGGATGTACCTGTGTAGGCAGCCGCAGTACTTGAGAACCAAATGCTTCTCAAAATCCTTGATACCCAACTTCGTGCGAAGGGTATGAAAAGCATTGGTAAACTTCGACACGTCTTGGTCCCTTCCTTGTCGCTGCATTGTCCACTTGATGTATTTATCCTCATAGCTCCCAACAGGGTAGTACTACTCCTTGATGGCATCTCGGAATGAGTTCCAAGTGGGTGCGGCTGAAAACAGTGAGTTCGTACTTTCATCCTTCTACTCACAATAGGTTTCTCACCAGTCCTTGACGTGGGGGGGTGCTTTGAGAAGTGAAAAAGTGATCTTCTCCCGGTTGGAAAAATCATGAATGGAAAAATATCCTTCTGGTGGATTTAACCATTTATCTACACCGTTTGCATCTATCTGACCCTCAAATATGGGAATGTCAAAGTTAACTTGTAAATTAAAGGGTGTGGCGCTTCCAGAGTAACTGCCAGCAGTAGATGCATCACCCTTAGGTAGTCGTTGAAGGATCTGGGCAAAGTTGTCCATCATCGCATTCCTTTGTTGCTTGAGGGATTCTTCGAGCAAGATTTTGATAGGATCTCCTGCCCCCTTGTCTTTCTTTTCATCTGCCATGGGAGGCCGTCAGGATTTCCGAGGTTGGTCTTGCAAAGGTTCGACCAGTTCAAGCCCTAACTCCTTATATCTCGACCTCGTTGGGGACATGCAAACAAAAATAGAGAAAGAGCAGACCACTCTGATACCACTAATCCAGATTTAAATAGGAACGCAACAAATTACATGTATAACCATAAATAAAAAGATGCAGTAGAAATAACACTTCATTTCATTAACATCAAATACTGAAATATGCTTACAAACAGAATGGAAATAAGACTAGCTCGGGCGATGGTAGCTTATCTCTGAGAAGAGATGTGGCAGCTACATGCCTCTGAACTATGTTACAATGAAGCTCAAAGACCTATTTATTGTTGAGAAACAATGGAAAACCCTAAACATCCAAAAACTTAAACCTAGGAGATGAAGCGCCAAACTATGGCCCCATTTGGGTAAATTGGTACATCAACTTCCCGGGGTCGTAACTTTGGCATACGATCTCCGTTTGATGCGCACAATACCTTGGTAGAAAGATCTATCTGAGGACTACAACTTTTGAGTGAGCACCATTAGACTACATCCCATGTTGCTCCCAATTTTCCCAAAAAATGTCATTTAGGGCCTCAAAACGGCTTTGGAAGTTCAGGACCTGAAAAACTGCCAAAAATAGTAAATTGTGCTACAAATAAGGGAACTGAAAAACTGAAAGAAACAATGGTGGGGGTCCAAGTGGAATAAGCGGGTGGCCACCAATATCCACCTGGATCAAGACAACTCCATAGTTAGTGCCCCTTTCTTTATAATTACATTTCATAACCAAAAAAAAAAAGAATACAAAACATGTCTTACCTTCTAACTAAATAAAAAGTACATCATGTACAAATTCTATGGATAGTGTATTTATTTATTTGTTCTTTCATTTTTGTATTTCAATTATTTTAATAAATTTGAACAATAAGCTAGAAACAATACATTTGAAATATAAAAAAAATTAACCTACCAATAAAATATTTTAACATAATACAAAATTATTGTAATAAATTATTTTATTAAAATATGGATGATAATTTACCACTATAATACCATTAAATTTAATATTAAATATGTTTTCTTAATTTCTAATTTTTTTTCCCTCATATATATTATATAAAATTCTACCTCAAATTTAAAAATAAAAATATCAAGAATAAGACCCATTGAAAACTCAATCCATGAAACTTCCATACCCAATTTTATAGCTTATATTTGGGTTCACTTTTCCCTTTCTGTGTAGTAAATATAAAAAGTCTAAACATATTTGTTTTTGCAAACGGAAATCAAATGCCCAATTTTATACCGTTATGTTTGGGTTCAATTTTCCCTCTTTCTAGAAAATATAAAAATAAAATATTGCTTCACATTAGAGTATATAAATATTATTTAATTTATGGAATATTGATTTTATTTATTTGTTTATATATTAATTTAATTATATAAATTAAAATATTTCTAAATATTAATAAGTATTAATTTATAATAAATATCAAAACATTTAGTTTAAAATGTATTTAGCTATTTTGTATTTTTTGGAACTTTTGTCTTATTTATTTTTTTAAATTTTTTGTTTGAATTCTTTGTTATTTATTCATCTTTCTTTTGGTTATTAAAATTTTAAAAATCATAAAAACTAACTAAATTATAAATTTAATTTAAATTATTATTATTATTAATTATAAAAGGAATTAATATATAAGTTAAACATATATATATATATATATATAAAAAAAAAATCTTAATCATGGAGATTGGCATCCACTTTAAAATGGATATTCTTAATCTATAAATAGGTTTTGTTACAATAAGATGACTTATGCCCAAAAAATCATAACTCATTCCATATGACACTTATTCATACTTGATTTTCTAATTAATCAATTTAATTAAAAAGTTAAAAAGAGCATAATTATTTTGGAGATATCTCAACAATTGATTTGTGTACACTACTATGAATATTCTAGAATTTTTCATAGAGATTAAATCCCTACCATCCATCTAATAATTATTATAAATTAAAATTCTAGAATCATATTCCAAAATAAACACATATATTAGCTTAATAACATTAGAGCACAAAATTCACTTATCATCCATTATTTAAGGACATATTACCAATATTATCTTTTTTATATGTATAACACAATTTTAATGTATTTTTTAATTATAAATATAAATTTTGTATTTTAAATATAACTTGTAATCTCTTAAAATACAAATATTGATTTTAATGCTACAAAATAAATTAAATAATAATTATTTTTAATATTATATTTTGTTGATGTAATTAGTATTGCACAAACTTGTTTTGTAAAGTAATTAAAATCTTATATTATATTTTGTTGATGTAATTAGTATTGTACAAACTTGTTTTGTAAAGTAATTAAAATCTAAAATGTCATATTAATCATTAAAAAACACATAAAAATCTAATCATATTAACCTTTAATGTGACCACCAAATATAATAAATATTTTTAATAACTTAAATACATTATAATTTCTTACACTACACAATAATCTCAAAAATATCACAAAACACCAAGGAAAAAAAACTTCATAAATTCACCCTAAAATATAATTGAAAATATATTTTTTAATAATCCAAATAAACATGATATAATCCTCACTTCTTCAATATAAATCTTTTCATATCCATGAAGTATAGCCAAAGCACTTAGCCCTCAATCCTTAGATTCAAAGTAAATTAGGGGTTGTCTTTATCAAGACAATTACAACTAGTATGCATGAGGTCCAAATGAAAATATCTCATCAACCAAAATAGCTCATGGCCAAAGATCCCAATATGAAAATGAGACTAAATAGTCCAAATGAAAATATCTCATTAACCAAAATAGCTCATGGCCAAAGATCCCAATATGAAAATGAGACTAAATAGTGGAAATAAGTAGCCTAATTCCACCTGCCCCCACCACCTATGGAACATGATGCAAAACATTTCTCTGAGTCCTGACACAATGGGACCTACATCCTTACAACCTCCAGCCACCTCACCTCATGAACCTCCACACATTTAAGTTCATCCCAACAACATTGTTACTTGTAACCTAAGAATCACTAGGTTCAACCATGCGCCCAAAACTATAGTCCCTTGAACGAACTGAAAGGCTAATTTCTAGGTATTCCAAAAAAGACTAAAATATTGAAGATCCGATAGGATTTTAGCGAATTGGGATGCCGCCAAGAATGGGCGGTGGATGACGTTGACAAGACACTCACTGGCGCTTCACAAGGCGGCTATCCCTTTGTCGTGGAAAGTTACTCGCAACGACATTTGGCTTGTTAACGGTACGATGACATCATCCCGCACGCATATTGAGGGCCACGTGCAGCCGAAGAGGTGGTGGGGACCGCCGCATGCGAGAGGGTAGAAGAAATGATTGCCAGTTGATTTCATGCGTGAAAAGATTCCGGCGGAGTTATTATGGTGGGCGCACAGGATTGGTCGGCGCGGTCGGCGTCGTAGCCGTGCAGTTGCCGGATGGTCCTCGACAGCACGCCGCCGGTGGGACGCTGCTTCATCATTATCATCCAGCAAGGCAAAACAACGATAATTTATTACATACGGAAAGGATGACGACGGATCCGCTCCCGTCCCTTCTTTAACGGTTATTAACAGTTTTTCATCGTTGAAGTGCAAATTATAACGAAGAGGCTAAAGTTGGTATCAAACCCTCATGTTTTCAGCTAAGCAAGGGGTTGAATGTGATAAAATAAATAAATAAATATGCAATTTGAGATAGGGTATATTTTTAGTCCATTTTGTTTGAAATCTGATAAGAAAGGATTGGAATGATAAGTTTGAGTTTTGTAATTTACACAATTTGTTTTGAGTGTTTGAGAGGTTTTCATTGATGTTTTTAAAGATGCACGGTGAACAATGACAATTCACAATCTTGCAAAAATTGTATCGTCTAATTCTAGAGAAAAAAGTCAAAAACGCCGATTAGTTAAACCATGTTGTTTGAGATTCTCATGATTAAAGTTTAATGCATTTCAAAGCTTAGTTTGAGGGGTTTTGTACCATTTTAAACTAATCAAGATGTTTAGAAAATTTATTGATGTTATAGATGGATAGGAAATTTAAATGGTTAGGTTGTTGGATTCATGCAAGGAAGAGAAGAATGTTACATGAATAGATTTCTCTTAATTATAATGTTTCACAATGGGCTTATTAGAGCAGGGAGTGCGTACACAAAGAAAACAAGTCATTTAGTTTGAGATGTTGGATAATATAGTTAAACCTTGAATTAGTGCGTCATTTTTAAGGTGAGTCATTGGCTCAAGTGGACATCTTATAACAAGTCTTCAAACATGGAAACATTGTTGATCTTGAGTTTTATTCCCATGAAGGTCCCTCAACTAAAGCAAGGAGAGTTATGTGGCATCATCCATGGGCCTATTCGAGTAGGAAGTTTGTACACAATGAAAAAAAGTCACTTGGTATAAAATGTTGGATGTCAAGGCTAAACCTTGAACTAATGATTCACTTTTAAGGTTAGTCATTAGCTCAAGTGGATGTCTTGTAGCTCTTAAGACATGGAAACATTATTGATCTCAAGTTCTATTCTCAATGAGATCCCTCGATCAAAGCGAGGAGGGTTATGTGGGCTCACCCATGGGCCCGCTATAGTAATGAGTGTGTACACAAAGAACAAGAGCCTCTTGGCCTAAGATATCATGTGGTATGGTTAAACCTTGAACTGGTGATTCACTTTTTGGATCAAGTGGATGTCTTATAGCTCCTAAGACGTGGAAACATTGTTCATATTGAGTTATATTCTCATGGAGGTCCCTCAATCAAAGTGAGGAGGGTTATGTTGCCTCATTCATGGGCTTGTTAGAGTAGAGAGTGTGTACACAATGAAAAAGAACCACTTGCTTCAAGATGTTGGATGATAGGACTAAATCTTGAGTTACTAATTTACATTTAAGTTAAATCGTTGGCTTGAGTGGATGCCTTATATCTCTTAAGATGTGGAAAGATTGTTGATCTCGAGTTCCATTCACATGGAGGTCCCTCAACCAAAGCAATGAGGGTTATATGGCCTCATCCATGGCCTTGCTAGAGTAGGGAGTGCGTACACAATGAAGAAGACATGCTTCATCCAAGATGTTGGATGACAAGGTTAAACCTTGAATTGACAATTCACATTTAAGTTGAGTTGTTGGGTTAAGTGGATGTCATATCTCTCTTAAGACGTGGAAACATTTTTGATCTAAAGTTGTATTCTCATGGAGGTCCCTTGAACAAAGAAAGGAGGGTTACATGGCCTCACCCATGGGATGTTTAGAGTAGGGAGTTCATATACAATGAAAAAGAGCCACTTGGTCCAAAATGTTGGATGACAATGCTAAACCTTGAAATTATAATTCACTTTTAAGGCAAGTTGTTGGATCAAGTGGATGTCTTGTAACTCTTAAGACATGGAAACATTGTTGATCTCGAGTTCTATAGTTATATGAGAGAAGCTCAATCTTCCAATAACGTAAAATTTGATAGAAATATGGGTAGAATCCATGCATAATGGAACTATGCTTTTAGATATTTTGTCCAATTATGAATTGATGAAGGTATCATAAATTTTATTAGAATTTTGGATTGATAGGAGCAACATGACTTCTTGCATTATTAGATTTAAGAAATTGAAAGGAATGTTATTGTGTAAATTTTCATAGTCCAACACACTGAGAGAAATTCCTTTGGATAGAAAGTGTGTCTAGTATTTTGAAACATCTCAAAAAAATGCTTTGAGTGGACATTTTACCCATTGTTAGGGACCAAAGCTTGAATAATAAAGGGAGAGGTCAAAGAGAATTGAACATTGAGAAGATTTTTAGAAAAAAAGGAATTTAATATTAAATGAATAAAAAGTAAAAATGTCAAAAGGAAAAGTGATTTATAATTCAAATAATGATTAAAATAGGGAGGTACGAAGGTAAAAGGAAATTGAATATATCCACAAAAGGAGGGGGAGGGGTTATAATTATTAATAATAATAATAAATTAATTTATGATTAAATTTTTTTGTTGAGGGGAGAGGGAGGTGGGAGAATTATAATTGGAGCAATCTAACTAATAGAAGAAATGCTTTTTCTGGTTGGAATCCGACAATCCAATTTCGATTAAGATTGTGATTTCTTGTTGTTTAAAATGCACATTTGAATGCATAAGTGGATTCAACACTCTAAAAAAACCTTGAGGCACTAAAACTTTACAAATTAAACAGCTTAAAGTTATGAGCCTTAAAAATATCTATAGGATTTTAGGCAAAAATTGACTAGAAAAGGTGCCCATAAAAGGGTCATTTCATCTTATAATTAATAAAAAGACTTAGTTTAAGATTAAAAATTAATGAAAATTTGATTAAAGAGTACAAAGAAAGACTTGATAAATAAAATTAAATACCGAAAATGAAGATAACATCTTCATGAACCTAAAAAGTTAGGAAAAATAAAAATTGAATTATTTTATGAAATCAAAATTAACTAACACATTAAAATAAGATACTCCATACTACAAGAATATGAGACATAAGTAATAAAGACTGTAGAATAATACAACAAGAATGTAAGACATAAGTAATACATATTATAGAATAATTATTAAACTAAATTGTGAGAGATCAATTAAATTTCAAATAAATGATGTTTTGACTAATTATTAAATTATATTGATATATAAATAGGAGTTAAGTAAAAGAAAAAAATAAGAAAAATAAAAAAAAGTGGGAAAATGGAAAGGAGAGTTTCACAATATTGACATAGTTTCTATCCAAAGGATTTTCTCTTAAATTGAAGAAAAGTTTCGTACAAAATCAAATGACTCCTAATTTTATACTTTCTAAATGTTAAGTTACTGAACAAATATGTGGCTTCCCAATTCCAATGGTCATGAGTGGTAACATATAATTTTCCAACATAAAGTATACGTGAGTAAAACTTTAACTAACACACCTACATTTATAGATTTTTATTATAAAAATAATTAGCATTATACTCACCAACATCATTACATATCTATTTACACACAAAAAAAAAAACTTAATATTATCCTCACCAATACCATTACATATCTATTTAAAAAAAAATATAAATATAAATATAAATAATTTTGTTTAATGTATCTTAGAATATACTCTTATTTAGTATGTTAATTATGTTCTCTACAAGTGGAAAAAGTCACATGTTCTAGCACTATCAAATTTATCCTTACATATTATTACTACAACTATACATTTCTATTTTTACGGTCTACTTCATTCTTTTACTTTACACTTCTTCGACTCCCACCAATGTTTAAAAGCCTCTTTCCCATTGCCTACCAAATACATAAGGACATGCCATATAATTAATATCTCATCCTTCTCCTTTGGACTTATTCTTCCTCTTTTGCATTTTTGTTTTCATGTGATATAGGACAAAGGCATTATGTGAGGAAGCCAATTCCTTAGCCTACCCTACTTCAATTACCCTACTTCAATTTCTGACCTTTTTCACCTTTGTACGTTTTTACATATAATGGGCCTTTATTTGGATCTCAACTGCCCTTGAAAGGAGATTCACAAACATCAAAATCAATGGTATTATGTAGATATGTTTGTGTGTAGGACACCTGGCCATAACACAATTAATATTTGCTTGTTAGGGTCTACTAAAGGACAAACCTAGTTCACATGGAATTATAGGACTTTAAGGATTTGGGAACCTATTTAAACTTTTTTCCATTTTGAGGATTGCAATTGAAATGGTGAAAATATAACTTAAAGAAACACCACAGCAATGTTACCAAAATTGTACCGCGAGTAGAAAGTACAAATTCAAATATCACTTGTATAATTTCACACCAGTAAAGAAAAGGTTATGTATTTGTTTAAGGTAAAGAAAGTGTATATAATATGTATATTCTTTCATTTTACAAAGTACAAATTCAAATATCACTTGTGGCTAGGAGGGATTATAGATTCACACCAGTAAAAAAGAAGGTCATGTATTTATGTGCCTGGTAAAGAAAGTGTATATAATATGTATATATTCTTTCATTTTACTTATTATAATACCCTTATCGATTTTCACACCATTAAAAAGGTTATGTATACATGTGTAAAGTAATGGAAGTATATATAATATGTATATATATTCTTCCATTTTACCTAGTTTAATGCCCTTGTCAATGGCATAAAAATGTAACTAGGCTAGTTATTTACTCCTCATCCCTGTATAAAGTGATGTGTGGTATTCTTTTACAACAATAAATTTGTGTTGACCTTACATGCATATCCAATAAAATCATTGGTATGATATTATGTTTTAATTTAATGGTATCAATCCATTTTTTTATTTTTTTATTATTAGTGTGAAGTTGAGGTTAAGGATGAGAATGGTAGGTTAGCGTTCAATATTATTTGTTATCCTAAAAAATTATTTGAAATTTTAAATGATTTGGTTAGACATCTACTAGTTCTATATTAGATCATTCAAAATGATCAAGAATCTAAATGATACACGTAAAATTATGAAATCTATATTGGAATTGAAAGATAATTCATTTAGACTAATTGACATTGTGATCCTTCGTGACTCTTTGGTTCCAATCATCCCTTGTCCTATACCCATGAGAAATGAAAAATATGACAAGAAGAAAGCTTTCTTTGAGATTTTTCAATAGCATATAGTTGCATGCCTCTCTCTCCCTTTTCTCTTACTTTTATGATGGAAAATAAGATTGTAATAGTTAGGATATTAAGGAAAGAATGAACTAGAAGGATTTTGGAATTCGGAACTCAAATGAGATGAAAGAATGAAAGAAATTGATTTTGTAGTTTTTTTGATTGGGAAGATTAATATTAACTTGTAAAATAGTAGTTTGATTGACTAGGATTTTAAAATTCAAGTTAAATGAAATAATTAATGTTGGAGATTTTTAATAAGAAGATTAATACTTGTAAACTACTCTTAAGGCATGCAAAGAAAAGAGTGGGACCATAAATATTATTGGAAAATTACTCTTGAATAAGAGTACTTGGGGTGAAAACATTCAATACACCACTTTGGTTTTTGTTTAACATTAAGTGGATGCATTAAGAATGAACATTTACAAATTAATATAAGAAACAAAGCTAAGAGAGTGTTGGATTAAGTCACCATTATTGTTCTTGTGTTTGGAAATTTTCAAATCCTTAGTTATATTATGAGAATACTTTGAAGTTTGGAAATTATCAATGTGGGACTATCTACAACAATCCCCTAATTATACACCTTATGTTGTGATTTTAAGAATGACTTATTTGTAATTGTGACAAATCAGTATAAACTTCATCTTCATCTTACCTTCATCATTTTCTAATAAACAAGCTTCATACCAATTAAGAGATCCATCAAACTTATAAATCTATTTGAATAGTACCTTACAAAGACTAGTATTCAACTCTCATTTTTTGTAATTACAATTAATTAAAGTCTTCAAAATTAATCTCTTTCTTATATTAACTTATTTTCTTACTTTAAAGAGCTAAAATCATTAAAATAGAACAACACACGTGATTCATTCTCTATGTGAGTACTAATCACTTACTTTATAGTTGTGTTTTGTTATTAACTTGAACACTTTGGTGGTTAATTAGTGTGGGAGGCCATTTACCACCCTAATTTATTTATTTTCCTACTATATAGACCACCCTACTTGGGATTTGATTTGTTTCATGGTTCAATCAATGAAAAGATATTTGTATGTTGTAGAAGGGTGAGATATGAAGCAAAACATATTGAGAAGGTTGGTATTAATTGAGATTAGAATCGTCAATTGATTTGTATCTTTCAAACTTGGTGGTTAATTGATGGATGTATGGATTTCTACACCATTGAGAAAGAAATCTCCCAAGCACTTTTGATATTACGAGGATAACTTGTTTAAGTGACAATGTCCTATTGAGAGGATTGATAAAATGATAGTATCTTTGAGGATGCCATTATTTCTAAGTAATAGGAGATGTACAACCCCCTTAATCCTAATGTATGATATTTACTTACTTGCTATTAATATGAAAAGTTTATTATAATTTGTCCATTTCGACTTGGTGAAATAATTATTATTTATGCATTTGTTTATATCATTTCAATTGACATAGTTGTGAGTCATTACACCTTAAATTTGGGCAACATACATAAAAGTACACATGATAATATCTATGTCTACATGCATATTATGATGTGGTTTGAGTAGCATAATCACCAATCATCGTTATCCACCAATATAACAAATGTTGTAATATAGGATTATATATAGTGTACCTTGCTATTTTGGGTTGATATTAATTAAGAAACATAATATACCTTGTTGAGAGGATGAAACTATATGTGATAATTGGATTAAACACCATTAGAATATATCATTACCCCTAAAATTTTCTATAGGAGCTTTAAAAAAAACTTTGGATTCATTTTTTAAATATTTTTAAATGTCAAAGGGCATTTAGTATTTGAAAAGTAATTTAGCATGAAAGCTTAGGCCTAGCTTGGTTAAGGTCAAAAGTAACTAGAGAAGCATATGAGGGAGCAATGTTGTTAATAATAATCAAGAGTGATTTGTCTTACACATGACAACTCTAAAGGTGTTGGGCGCGGGATCCCCCAAGGCAAGTTTTGGGGCTTAAAGCCCAGATTTTGGCCAAATCTGATGTAAAGACTCCGCGTTTTGTGGGCGCGGAGCACGAATATTGTAAATGAGTCATAGGGTTGTCCGCCCTCATTTTTGTAATGCAATGTCGGCTTTAGAGATCTACCCATGGTCCGCGGACCATAAGATTGTATAAATAGAGCAAGGCTCTAAGTTGTAAGAGAGAATCAATGAATGAAGGATGAAGAATTGAGTCTTATCTAAGTGTCGAGTCAAGTCTTTGGGTCGTAGAGTAGGAGAAGGCTCTGCAACTGAGTGCGCAAAGGCCTAGTAGTCCGCAACTGAGTGCGCAGGGTGGGTCGAGTCTGTAACCTTTGGAGAAGTAATAAAGAGAAGTTTTACATCATTTTTGTGTATCTTTTTCCTATTTTGTGCATTGAATGTATTGGATATAAATTGCATTTCTATTGTTTATATGATGCACAAACTTATATGAATGTGTTGATAAGATGAATATAAGATTAAGTATCTGTTTACGCGAAGATAACTAACTGTTATAAGAAGATAAATAAGATCCACGGTATAACTTAGGAAAGTAGCACATATCGTTGCTAGGGCAGTGCGAAATCACCTCAGCCCCTGGTGAGGACTGCGCAAAGGTGATTGCGAAGGCCTCACAGGTCAGGATAGTGCGCGAAGCGACCTGCGCGAAGGTATTCACAGTTGGACTAAAACCGACCCCTCAGACATCTCAAGGGTGCGGAAAATTGGTTCCCGCATCCCCCCATACTACTTCGGGTGAGACCTCAGTCTGTGCTCCGCGGGCTGTTGCCGAAAGGGCCAGTAGTGTAGGGATTTGTTTGGCTAATTAACTCTGAACCTGGGTCAAGCCCCATCAAGCCAAAAAATGGTTTCGTTGCTGGGACCGGAATCTGCATAGAGATGTCTGATGTCGTATCATTGGAATCCAAATAAGAAGGAAATTGAAGGTTAGTTGGATAGAAGGATTCATGAGTTCGCGACACAGGAAAACAAGATTCCATGACTGACAAAAGAAGAGTGGTTAGACTTCTACCTATACATAGAGATCCACGAAATCTTCTTCACATCTTTCCCTACTGAGTTGTACGAGTGGATCATGAAGTTAGCAGATAGCCAAGGAAGGTGGAAACTCGACAATCCTATTGTGTGGACCCCAGAGTTGGTGCGCAGATTGGAAGCATCGGAGGATAAGATCGCGTGCATTGTTGATCACTGGCTCGATCAGATTATAGGAGGATTCATTACTAAGTTCATGGTAGATACTTCAGTTAGCTATAGTGAGGCAGAGTGATGCTTTCTCAAAGGACCGCGAGGTAAGTACGTAAAGTCTCTGAATACTTGGATTAAAATGCTATTGTGTGAAAAGAGGGTTATGCAATTACCTTGATGTCCGGAGCTACGCGAAGTCTACAGAAACGAAGGAAGTAAGGGACTAGAGAATAACCCTTTTATTTCACCTCGGCGAGGGGACAAGGAAGAGCTCGCGAAGATCTCACCGCGAAGTGCGATCCATTTGATAAGGCAAAGGATTCCGCACATACCACCCCCACCCATACTGCCACCAGTTTCACCACCTTCACCTTCTCCCATACCACCTCCACCACCACCGCGAGTCAATATGGAAAGCACGATAAAGTTGCATGTGTTCAAGGGAGTAGGAAATGAAGATCCAGACCAGTTTTGGTTTGTGATAAGAGCCGTATGGGAAGTGCAGGGAGTTACATATGATAATATAAAGAAAGTGACGCTGGTCAATGCTCTGTAGGATCGCGCGCTGACCTGGTATATTAAGCATTCTAATGACAATCCAAATGCGGGAATCACGGATATCCAAATTGCGCTAAACAGAGAATTTAGCAGGCCGAAGTCAGAAGCGCAGTCGATCATTGGGTTTAAAGAAATCACAATGCTATCAGGCGAGACTCCTTGGGAGCTGGATCATAGACTGAAGTGTATGATTCGTGAAGCTAATATGACTTTGAAGGATGGACAACACTACGAATGGTTTGTAGCATCGCTAATGCCGCGTTTGAGGAACGCGTTGTCGCAACAGAGGTTGACAACTTAGGAAGAGGCATTGGAGATCGCGATGAGGCTGCATGAAACCTGGATGTAGGATCCTAACTTGGGAGTTTAGTAGATCCACGTGCAGTTGAAAAACTTATGCCTTGAGATGCAGAGTCTGAAAAAAGACAGGACAACCCAACCAAAAGTGTGCGAAGAGGTGTGGTGCATAAAATGCAAGGGTCAGGGTCATGATAAAGACCACTGCCCTGTGTTCGTGAATTGCCTCGTGGGAGGAGGACTGATGCCATTAAGTCCAGAAGTGTAAGCAGGACCTAGCACGACACCTGCTTTGTGGTGCACGATTTGTAAAATAGGAGGAAAGCATGCTATGGACAGCTGCCATTTGTTACAGAAGTACACACTCGCAATAGTTTTTCTGTAATTTTTGTAGATCGCTTAGACACGATGAGTGCACTTATAGAAGATATGAGCTGATGATGGATAGAACTCTCACCTATAGAGTTTAGGCCAAAACGCGGCCCCTAGACCCGAATGAAGGAGGGGTGCGAACCAGATTTCAGGGGCGTGGACGAGGCCGAGGTGGAGGAGGACTTGGAAGAGGTCACGGATAGCTGATATGCTACAATTGCGGAGGGCCAGGACATTATACTCGCGATTGTACAAACCCAACGCGCCCATCATGTTTGTATTGTACCTTGTTTGATCATGAGACAGAGGATTGTCCTACGTTGATAGCTAGGATATGCGACAAGGGAGCGCTACCACCTCCCCCGACTCAGAACCTGCAAATGATGAGGTCTGAGCCGTGCGAGGAAGACCCAAATGTGAACATTGTGCTCTAAAGTGGAATCGCGATGGGAGATGATAAAGGCAAACAGCCTGAAGATAGTACTTGGGTTCGCAAGGCTCCGACGAAAGAAGCAGAGTTTGATTTGGAGCGCGCTAAGGAAACCTTCATGGAAGCTAAGAAGAGCTTCGTTGATGCCTCCACTTCAGAAAGAAAAGATAGATCGAAGATGGAATTGGACCCATCTATGCTTACGACGTTCCTGGAAACATGCATGAAGCTACTGCGTGATAGTAAGGCTATAAAAGGATTATAGGAACTCATTAACAGATGCGCTGGGACCGTGCCAGGAGAACCACGCATAGTCCGGAAGATTGGAAAACACAAGACTAGGATAGGGAGAGAAATGAGGCTAACCGCGTAGATTGGAGAATATGAGATGGACCAAGTAATTCTGGACTTAGGATCGAATGTGAACGTTCTGCCGAAGCAAACATGGGAGCGCATGGGGAGGCCTATGCTGCAATGGTCTCCTATTCAACTGTAAATGGCGAACCAGCAAAAGATAATACCTATGGGGAGATTGCAGGGAATCACCGTGGATATTGAGGGAGTGAGCATGCTAGTAGACTTTGAAGTAATAGAGATTTTTGATGACAACAATCCCTACCCCGCGCTCTTAGGAATTGATTGGGCCACTGACATGAACGGGGTGATTAATCTAAAGAAGCACAAGATGATTTTTCAGAAGAAGTCTCTGCGTGTAGTTATACCCTTGGACCCTGTGGAAGGATCATGCTATACAGAGACAGTGTGCGACTATGAAAGTGACGATGATTTGGACTACATCTACAAAATAACTGCATGAGAGCAAGATTGGGTAAATCCCACCGTAGATGGACGGATCTCATGGGAGCGCGAAAGCTCCTATACTTTAGATTCGGATGAGGAGATAGAACGATGGCAGAACTGGTTACAGGAGGTAACCACGTTTAATTGTAACATCATGACAAGGTCATTATGTTGTGTATCGACAGAAGCAAGAGATATGCCTACGTATGATGGTTTAGGAGAGGTAGATGCTTTCTTGGACAAATTTGAAAGGAAGGTGCCGGAAAAGCAAAGTTTCCAAGCCTTGAATTGGGTACTACGTGCTACGCCCAAAAGGTGGTGGGGTACGCACAGAGGAAGCTTTGAAGATTGGCGTGCATGTAGGAAAATGTTGCGCTCACGGTTTGGGAAACCTATAGTGCAATGGGCAGATAAAAACAATGGACGGGATGGTCCGTGCGCGCATCTGTCCAGGTGGGTACAGGCATATGGTAAACAACCTGCGTAGATGCACATGAGCTTCGCGTTGGGAAATATGGTCAATAAGCATGTGTTGGGGGGGCAAATGCGTGAATGGTTCCTCAAGTTGGAACGACAAGGTGTGGAGAGAATGAGCACGCAAAAGGTTATCCACACGGAAGCATTTAACGAGGTGTGCAGAGCACTAAACAAGGTATATAATGCGCATCAAAGTGATTGGGACCTGCGTTTACCAGAATTTTTATGGGCTTATAGGACAATGTGCAAGAAACTGAAGGGATAGGCGCCTTCCAGGCTGGCCTATGGAGCGAATGCTATAATGCCAATGGAGTATATCATGCCTAGTCTGCGCATAGCAGTGCCCATGGATATGACAGATCGCGGAGCCTCGGAAGAAGGGATCGCGCAGTTGGAAGAACTTGAAGAAGAATGCTTGGGACATGATGAGGAGATTCAGTAGGGTGATCTTAGGCTCTAAGCACTCATGAATGAAAAAGATCGGTTGAGGGAGAAAAGCGCCATGGCAGAAGAAGAAGTCAAGAAGCTTGAGGAAGGAATAAAGAATGACTTTCTTGATAAGAAAACTCTGGTGATAAAATAGGATGCACATGATTACGTTGACAACTTTGGGGACTACTGTCAAGAGTTGATCAATGTGATGCCTTGGATCGGGTCATATATTACTAAAGGGGTCACCGATGGGGGCGCGGTGCAGTTGGTAAAGTTAAATGGATAACCTTTCCTAGGAAGAGTGAATAGTCGGTTGAAGCCATACACAGGTGGCCTGGCTATCTGACTAGCCCACTGAAGTACAGTCTTAGCGCTCCAGGTAGCTGAAAGGAGGCGTGAGACTATAAATAGATGCAGGGAACATAGGATTAGATACAAGGAAGCAGTTCAGATACAACAGTATCTGAACAACGTGTGCAGGAGATATAGCAGGAAGCTGCTCAGTGTGTTGCCCATCTTGTAGCAGTTCAGACAGTGTTGGGAGGTCTACGTGCGAAGATCTTCGCACCGACAGAGTAACTCGAGGGTAAGTCACGATGTTTTTGTTGGGGGCCTGTTGGGCGTGGGATTCCCCAAGGCAAGTTTTGGGGCTTAAAGCCCAGATTTTGGCCAAATCCGATGTAAAGACTTCGCGTTTTGTGGGCGCGGAGCACGAAGATTGTAAATGAGTCATAGGGTTGTCCGCCCTCACTTTTGTAATGCAATGTCGGCTTTAGATATCTACCCATGGTCCGCGGACCATGGGATTCTATAAATAGAGCGAGGCTCTAAGTTGTAAGAGAGAATCAATGAATGAAGGATGAAGAATTGAGTCTTATCTAAGTGTCGAGTCAAGTCTTTGGGTCATAGAGTAGGACAAGGCTCTGAAGCTGAGTGCGCAGAGGCCTAGTAGTCTGCAACTAAGTGCGCAGACCCCTGCAGCTGAGTGCGTAGGGTGGGTCGAGTCTGTAACCTTTGGAGAATTAATAAAGAGAAGTTTTACATCATTTCTGTGTATCTTTTTCCCGTTTTGTGCATTGAATATATCGAATATAAATTGCATTTCTATTGTTCATATGATGCACGAACTTATATGAATGTGTTGATAAAGTGAATATAAGATTAAGTATCTGTTTACGCGAAGATAACTAACTGTTATAAGAACATAAGTAAGATCCGCGGTATAACTTGGGAAAGTAGTGCAAATCGCTACTAGGACAACACGAAATCACCTCAGCCCTTGGTGAGGACTATGTGAAGGTGATTATAATAGATCGCGAAGGCCTCGCAGGTCAGGATAGTGCGCGAAGCAACCTACATGAAGGTATTCACAGTTGGACTAAAACTGATCCCTGAGACATCTCAAGGGTGCGGAAACTTGGTTCCAGCATCCCCCCATACTGCTTTGGGTGAGACCTCAGTTCGCGCTCCGCAGGCTGTTGCCAAAAGGAACAATGGTGTAGGGATTTGTTTGGCTAATTAACTCCAAACCTGGGTCAGGCCCCATCAAGCCAACAAAAGGACTTCCAATTTAGACATGACACATGGTACTTGGACTAAATCCTTAATCACGTTGTGATTGTCAACAACTTATGAATTTAGGTTGTGTGTAGAATTTGATAAGACACATTTGGGAGGGTGAGGCACTATCATTGGATGGTTTCTATATGTTTAGAGAGTCACTTGGATTAGATGAAGAATGATCCTTATCATTAGGTCCCATATTAGAAATGTTATAATTATGATCTCATGCATATATATGAACATCTTGTCACACATATAAATGTTGGAATTCATGGTATTTGTTGTTATTGTAGGGGAAAAGGATTTATTAAGATGATGGGTTGTTGTTGGGCTTCCAATATGGTAGATATCTGCGAATCTCATCCATCAAAGGACACATATGGCTAAGAGGATATCCAATGCAAATCTTGTAAGGAATTTTCATTTTCTTCTCCTCTCTAGTTCCTCCCAATGTAGCATTAGGATTAGGAGAAATCCTTTACCTAGGATTATACTTTTCTTCTTTTTATTCTTCTTATTTGTTGGGGGTTTATAATCCTTCCTTGGTTTTCATGGATTTAACAAAGTGAATTTGAAAGGTTTGGGTATGCATTGAGGCAATTTGCAAAGCTAGCATAGTAGTAAGAGTATTATGCATGGATTTCTCAATTCTATTAGAGGGGAATAACTACCTATGATCCAAGCATTGATGTGAGAGTTGAAATGTTGAATAAGGTAACCATTACAAACAAGTATCCTTTACTAAATATCAATGATATATTTGATTATTTCAAAGGAAAAAATGTGTTCTCTAAGTTAGACTTAAGATTGGATTATCACCAACTTAGAGTTGATGAAGTTGGCATAACAAAGACTACCTTCAGGTTCAATATTGGTTATGGTTCTTAGTATTATGTTTTGGGTTGATAAATTCCCCTATAGTGTTTATAAGGTTGAAAAATGATGTATTTCAAAATTATTTGTGCAAATTTATGTTGATATTCATGGATGTTATTCTAGACTATTCTAAAAATGAATAGGAACACCAAGAGCATCTTTAATTGGTGCTACGAAAGTTGTGAGAGCACAAGTTGTATGCTAAACTAAGGAAGTAAGAGTTTCTTAAGAAGGAGATTGAATATATTGGGTAGATAATATCTAGAGAAGGACTAAAGGTGGAGCCCAATAATATATAAGCCATATTTAGTTGTCCAACAACAAAGAATGTAATTGAGGTGAAGTTTTATAGGGTTGGTTGGCTATATTCAAAGATTTGTTGAAGGTTTCTGAAAGATTGTAATCCCATTGCCAAATTTGTAGGGTAAGGGAAACAAGTTCCTTTGAACAATTTTTAATGAAGAGGCATTTCAAGAACTTAAAATACTCCTCATATATGTAGCCATATTAATGATCCTTGATTTTGATAAGGATTTCTGGGTATGAACAAATGTGAGTAAGGAAGGGATCGAGTGGGGGTGGGGATAAATCATATAATAAGCAATAATAGTGAAATACGAGTCAAATAAGTTAAATTTTTGATAATATAAGTGCCCAACTCATGACTCAGATCTCCTTTCAATAGTGAATATTGTGAAGGCATGGTGACACTACTTAATCGATATGAAATTTCAATTTGGATGAATCATTAAATTTCAAATACTTGTAGACTCAACCATAATTGAACTCCAAGCAATGGAATTGAGTGAAATTTCTAAGAAAATGTGATTATGAATTACTACATATAAAAAGGAAAAGGGAGTCTAGTAAGTAATTCTTTAATCTAGAGATGACATATATCTACAATATGAGATGATTAGTTGGACTTAAGGGAAATGATCAGGATATGATCCAAGGAGGATAAATAGTAATAGAAAGTCAACAAATAATTGTTGAGCTGAAGGAGAGATTATACATGAAAAGATGTTAAAAAATATGTTAATTGTCGTTTAGATGGAGATGAGGTGTTGCCATGGAGGAACCAAATTTATCTACCAGACCACAAGGATTTGAGAATATTGGTCTTTCATGAAGCACATGATTCCCCTTATTTCAAACACATAGGAATCTACAAAATGATGTATTAGAGTATGAGGAAATTGTACTATTGACCTAGTTTGAAAATATATATTATTTTGTATATGGCTTATTTTATGGAATTTCAATAGAAAAATGTAGAGCATTAAAATCCGACTAGAAAATGGAATCCCAAAAATACACCTTCTGGGTAGTGGGAAGAAATATAGATATGGGATTCATTTTAAGGTTACCAAACACCTCTAAGGATTACAATGATTCAATATTGGTAGTAGCCAATTTACTGACAAAGAGATCCATTTTGTCTTAGTCAAGGAAAGTCATTAAGAGTGTAATATAGTGCACATTTTCATCCAAGAAGTAATGAGGTTGCATGGTGTATTGCAAATACTTATAACATGTCATAACTCAAAGTTTACCTTTATGTTCTAGTATGGGTTGTATTGTGAGCTACACATAAAGTTCAGCTTAATTACATCTTACTATATATGTCTAGATAGAAGAGCCAATAGAAGTCTGGAATAAATGCTCATAATTTATGTGATAAATCAACCAATAACCTGGGAATGCTACCTACCATTAGTGGAATTTCCCAATAATAATGAATATAATCACTCCATTAAATAACTTATTTTTAAAGTCTTATATGGATGGAATTGAAACTTCCCTATTAGTTGGGATAACTTGGGAGTATTGTTGACTCAAGAGTGGGACAACTAAGAAGAAATGCAAAATATAGTGAACTAAGTATAGGAAAATCAAAACACTACTAAAATTTGACAAAAGGACTATGTAGATCAAAGGAGTTCAAAACAAAGGTTTAGGGTTGGAGAAAATGTGTTTCTTAGAGAAGATTTATTTATACTTGGGTAAAGGAAGAAACTAGCACTAAGATATTGTGGACCTTTTGAGATCTTGCAACAAATGGGTATCATTATTTACTTACCATCACATGTGAAAATTCATGATGTTTTACATGTATCTTTACATAAAGAATATGTACCTCACCCTAACTATGTGTTGGATCTTGATGTTATATAAATGAAGGAAACTATCAAATTTCTAAGTAAGGAAAATTTTAAATATCCATGCTTGTGTAAAAATCTTGGAAAATATTACAAATTCTTAAAACACCAACCATAAAATATTTAACAATATTTTTATAAAAATATTCAAATTTTTGTGATCTTTATATAATTTCTAGATTTTTTGACAAATTTTAGAATAAAATACTTTTAACTAAAAATGAATAACTATAAACATAAATAAAAATTAATAAAAAATATAAATAAGTAAAAAAGAATCCATAAATAAAATTTGACCTCTAAGAATTTTCACAATAATAATATTTATATCACATCTTATTATTCCTACCGCACACAGGTAATATCGTATTCAATTTTTGGTCAAATCCATATTAGTTTCGGTTAGACAATTTTTTTGTGCAAATTTACTATAGTCTAACATTAGAGATTAAAATTTATTATTTTTAAATAATATTTTGAGCTATTTATCTTGAAGTTGTTTGGGTATACTTTTATTATGTAATCATTATCAATATATACCCACCTGTACCATGCTCTAAAATACATACTATGACGTAATGCAATTTGTACCATGCTCTGAAATACATACCATGACTTGATGCAATCTATATTATGAAATGGTGTTACAGTGTACACATTATTATTTCAAAAATAAAAAGTCATCCCACAACATATCACCTTAAGTACAATCATCGTTATCCTGAAAGAAAATGGAAACAAAGAATTTAATGACTATAATATAAAATAATAAAGTAACTTATAAATCTGTATAATTCTTTAGAGTACCACGCTTGTGCTTTGTCATGGAAAATGATTATATATATTCATTCACTCTTTGATCTGTCATCCAATCCATTATTTTATTATATTATGAATGGAGTTATCTCGTTAAGTATTAGATGCAACATTTATTATGAATGAAGTTATCTCGTTAAATATTAGATGTAACATTGTTTATGTGAAGGGATGTGTGCCACTTTTGTTTCATTTAAGAGTTAACAATGTGATAATGTAACCGATGGATGTGATGCATTGTTTAAATTAGTGGTTCTACGACTAATATTGCTATGTAATATTCCTAATTGGAATTTAATAGCTAATACCAAGCAATGGACTAAGAACAATAAATAAACTGGAACTCATACACAATAATTAAAACAACAAAATGTCCAACAACACCATCTAAGCCATTTTATTAATTTTATGATAAAAGAGTACATAAAATGAGCTGAAGTTTTGGAACCTAGGCTTGCTATGCAAGTTATGCAAAGCCCATGTAGTACAACTATGATCTGGCGGAAATATTAGCCAAAACTGGTACTGTGCACTACCCAAAAATTTACTGCTACTGCTACTGGAATGGAACTGAATATTCTGCCCTAAAGAATGCTTAGATCACCTTGAAATTGTAGCCATGGACTCCCCTCAAAAGCCCCAGAAATACCTAGAAATGGTTTGGCCCAACTCCAAGACAAAATTGAGCCCACCAAGTGATGGAGACTCCCCAACTAACTAACAATTCACCCTGATATAAGAATGAGGATTTCAGGCACGAATATTGCCCAAAAAATTCTATAAAATTAGCCGCAGACTCCTCTCAATAAACCCACAAAAACCCAGAAAGGGTTTGGGCTGAATCTAACGTGCCTCGGTGAACCCAAGAAATGTGTATGGTTCTAACTAGCTGAAAAGACGCCCTATAGAAATAATTATGTTATACAAGGCCAATAAATTACTATAAAAGTTTCCTCCAAGCCTTGCAAATCACTCCAAGCCTCTTTATTTCTCCTTAGCCCGAACTTCCCAAATCTCCCTATCAAAATGTATGCACAGTAGCTATTCAAAAACCCCTGAAATAGATAAATTCGGCCCTCCAAAATGTAGCACTCTCGGCATTGCAAATAACCAAAGAAAAACTTTCCCTCCCAATGGATAAATCTCTGCACATTCTTCAATGAAAACTCCACTATTTTCTAGATTCTCTCAGCCCCTTCGAATTTCCTTCTGCACCCTACGAGAAGCACGCTCCAGCTGGAAATGGTCTGTAATATAGATCCTAGAGAAGCCTTGAGATGGACTCCTTCTTACTGCCCTAGGGTGACACTTGAAGTTCACCAAAGGTAGAGGTGGAATTCCCGCTCGGAAATTCCTTATGCTGAACATCACAGTTGTCTTGGCTAAGTAGCTCAAGAGAACTAATGTTGAAATTGTAAAATGACTAAAGATCCCCCAAATGAGAGCCTCCTTGCTCTATTTATAATTGTTGGCCTCCCTCTCCCTTGGTGGCATCCACTTTCCACTAGTTCATCCCCTTTCTTTTTCTCTCTCTTGCTCCATATGTCTGCATTCCCTTTTTGTCTCTCTTATGGCCCCCACCTGCTAATGAGCTGCAATCTTACCTTTTCACCCAAGCTCCTCAAGACGAAATCATATCTGAAACTTGAACTACAAAATTGTGCTATGTCTAGCACCTCCCCAATAAACTTCGTTAATCTCCTCAAATGAAAAATCAAAATTGGGGATATTATAGTCCTCCCCGTCAAAAATTGCTTGTCCTAAAGCAATGCTTGAACAAGCACCCTCTCTAGTTGTTGATTCCCACTGTTACTGCAAATTATGCCAGGGTTCTAGATACGCCACTGAATCGTCCCTGACATTTGCAATGTCCTGTCATGAAGGAATCCCTCAATACTAGGATCCCAAGCCATCATGTCCAACATGAAGCTCCCCTTGCTCCACTCACTATCTTGCCATGTGTAAGTACCAGAAGCCCTCTGCATACCATGAATGAGTAGGGAATCAAGATCATGATAATTTAGCACTTTATCCAACTCCTCATGAAGCTTCCCTACTGAGTAGTCCATCTCATACACTCCAAGAGTAAACTCCTGAAGTTACCACCCAATCCCTGCAGAGATAAAGTCTTGCTCTCATGAGATAAAGTCTTGCTCGCATGAGTTTCCCTTCATATCTTCCTGTTGATGCCCTTTCCATGTTGATGAAGTCCCCCACACCATTATCGAATCACTAAATCCCAATGGAAGGTCTAAATGATCTCTCCCTATAGAAATCGGTTCATCCCCAAGGGTAGTTGTACTGCCAAATCCTATGATGTCCAGATCCCATGCTAGTCTAAAATGGGTTCCACCATGATGTCGTTCGCAACTTCGACCATGAATGTCTGCCCATCATGTTCTAGTTGTATCATCCTCTCCTGGGACCTTATGGAAAAATATCTATAAAGCCCCAATGCATCTGGCCTAGGAATCTCCATGATGTCACGACATACCCATCCAACACTCACCCTGATTTGTAGCAGCAACAAGGAAAACCAACCTTTCCATGCGATAAAGGCTTCAACGCTCCCCCACATGTCAAACCAAGTGTGAGTTGGGTTATCCTCTATCTTGATCCCACTCATCACAAAACAGAGTGTCCCATCAACCAACCAACTCCCCAGATTCCATAGCTAGAACGATTGCAGCATAGTCTTGAAAACTATTGGCACCAACCTGTACCATGTCTCAAGTCCCTGCGTGCAATCAATATATGGACTTTCTACATCATGAACCGATTTAGTGCGTGTGAAATTTCCCTTTGTCAGTCATACCACGTAGTGGGATTTGTCATCCTGCCTCCTGAAAGCACTCCCAAACATTGCCTAAAGTCTAAACATCCATCTGCAAGTAAGGTCCACCAACCATTGTAGATGCTCATGAGACACCTCAGAATGTCTCACCAAAAGGGGGTCATGCATCTCCCTGAGTGTGGGCTCAAGGGTGGTGCAAGTGTTACCTCTATAGAAGATCAGACTACCCCCAAGCATGCATCCACCAACTCGTGCCCTGACCATATGCCACAGCTGGAAATCCTCTCTCTTAATGCACCATGTCCCATCCAACTGTCTGAAACCATCCTCTAGGGTCCTATTGCTCATGATGCGAGCTTCAAGAGATGATATCCAAGTCCATTGTGTCAGTCTGAAATGCTGGAGAGTGAAAAATGGAAGCTCATAGTCGACCCTGTCATCAACTCGCTCTCCAAATTTGAGTGTGCCAAACCCAATGGTGTGTCTGATGCCATCATCAGGAGATCTCTCTGGTGGAAACACTTCAAAAACCTGTCATGCATCATCATCCTCTGCTACACTCAAATACGTACCACTACACTCCTCTTCATAGCATTGAACTCCATGGCACAACAGGATACAAAAACTCAATGCCATGCCACCATTTACCATAGGGCATCCCATATGTGCCCATGCATCCACCAATCTACTAGTACACCAACCACGATGTGATCTACACCTCTTCATCTGCCCAGGTATACCTATGTGGCCTAACGCCTCACATGCAATCGAGAATAATGCTACGATGTCGAACCTTAATAGCTCTAGTGCCCAATACATCAATGAGAGAGCACTGTCTCCATATGATGCCCTATTTGGTGGCCTGAAAATACCACCTCCTCCTGCCAACTCCTGCCATAAGAGTCTAATCATCCTACAATCCCATGTCAACCCAACATGCCATGACAACTCATGAAATCTTCTTGCCCCTTTGTCAATCCATCTTGTCAATAGTGCTGTCAAGAACTCTAAAGGGGATATGAAAAGGTGTGTGCACCCAACCACCGATTCCATCATGCAGCTACTACCATCACCTACCAACTCCACAATGTGATGGAGAATCCCAAATGGATTCCAACAATAGTTTGGCTCTTGAGCCCCTCTGGTAATCCACAACCTCTGTTGAACTATGGCCATGGATGCATCTAACCTCCTAGCCAGCTCCACCAGATACCAACTCAATATCTCTCACCATCCAACCCTGAGAGAGGGATCAAATGCATGAACAACCATACATGGAGCATGTCCTCCATCGTGCAAATGTTTCACCCTGCACAGCTCGTGTCGCCCCATCTCACTACTCTGGAAAATCCATGTAATCTGCCTAGGTAATGTGGCCTCTCTCTCACCAACATGCAGAGGTGGCCCAATAATGCCGCAAGCCTCATCGATGTATGCTTGAAGGGGACTGTCGTATGAAAGTATGACATATCCATTGGCTTCTGATGCATCTGACTGCTACTCATCAATGACCGACTCTAAGGATAGATGCTCATCCTCCTCCACCATGGGCTCAACATGAGCCACTAACCGTCCCTCCAAAGATAGCTCATCATGCATAACATCCTCAATAATCAGTGATAGGTAGCTATCGTCTGGAAACTCTATCACAGATGCTTCTATACCTATCAACTCCTCATCAACGGTGGATATGTCTCTTGACACCTCATCAACCTATTATGTGCTACTATCACCTGAAAAATTGGACATGGCCCTGGACACCTCCTCAATGGATCCCTCAACAATGGACGACATCTCATCCATGGGTGGCTCCTCATCAACAAATGACCCTTTGAGTGTATGCTCTACTCTCTCCACTAGGGTGTCAATTAGAGATACCGAAGGGATCTCCAACAAGGGTGACTCATGCGTCACATTGGACACATCAACATGCTCCTCACACTCTTATGTGCCCACAATCTCATGCTCAACCTCCCCCTCAGGCTCCTGATATCTAAAGCCAGGTCTCCACCAACAAAAGTGCCTCTTGGTCTCGTCCTCTAATTGTCCTCCTCTATGCTCCTCAAATGAGAAAGCCCTCCTGATCTTAGGATCCAACACCTCACACTCATCAATCCTATCCATGGAGGGCCTCATGAAATCTGCAAAGGTGTTTGGTTCCCTATCCTTCTTTGGTTCACCCAGAAAATGAGTCATGGTAGGTCGGTTGGGATGGCCATAGATATTGTTCTGCTGAATTGAGTGTGCATGTGTGTGGCTTCTCTGTTAGTTATGTCTCAATGTCCCCATCATTTGTTGCATCCTATATAGGACTTTTTGGTTTTTCCTCCTCAACAATCAGTTCTCCTTCATCATCTCCTCCATGATCCCTTCTATACTCTTCCTTTTTAGAGTCATCAGAGTGCTCATAAATTCACGAGTCAATGTGAATGCATGACCAAATCCTCCATGATATTGTTGGCTCCCCCACAGCTAGCCAAGATCATGCTTTGATACCACTGTAATATTCTTAATTGGAATTTAACAGCTAATACCAAGCAATGGACTAAGAACAATAAATAAATTGGAACTCATACACAATAATTAAAACACCAAAATGTCCAGCAACACAATTTGAGCCATTTTATTAATTTTATGATAAAAGAGTACATAAAATGAGCTGAAATTTTGGAACCTGGGCTTGCTATGCAAGTTATGCAAACCCCATGTAGTACAACTATGATCTGGAGGAAATACTGGCCCAAACTGGTATTGTGCACTACCCAAAAAATTACTGCTACTGCTGCTGGAATGGAACTGAAGATTCTGCCCTGAAGAATTCTTAGATCACCTTGAAATTCCAGCCACAAACTCCCCTCCAAAACCCCATAAATACATAGAAATGGTTTGGCCCAACTGTAAGCCAAAATTGAGCCCACCAAGTGATGCAGACTCCCGAACTAACTAACAATTTGTCTTGCTATAAGAATGAGGATTTCAGGCTTGAATATTGCCTGAAAAATTTGATAAAATTAGCCGCAGACTCCTCCCAATAAACCCACAAAAGCCCAGAACAGATTTGGGATGAATCCAACGTGCTTCGGTGACCCCAAGAAATGTGTATGGTTCTAACTAGTTGGAAAAACGCCCTGTGGAAATAATTATGTTATGCAATGCCAATCAATTATTATAAAAATCTCCTCCAAGCCCTGCGAATCACTCCAAGCCTATTTTTTTCTCCTTAGCTCGAACTTCCCAAATCTCCCTGTCAAATGTATGCACAATAGCTGTTCAAAAACCCCTTAAATAGATAAATTCGGCCCTCCAAAGTGCAACACTCTCGGCCCTGCAAATCACCAAAGGAAAACTCACCCTTCCAATGGATAAATCTCTGCAAATTCTTCAGCCAAAACTCCACTATTTGCTTGATTCGCTCAACCCCTTCAAATTTCCTTCTGCACCTAAGAGAAGAACGCTCCAGCTGGTAATGGTCTGCAATAAAGCTCCTAGAGAATCCCTAATATGGACACCTTCCTACTCCCCTAGGGTGACACTTGAAGTTCACCAAAGGTAGAGGTGGAATTCCCGCTCGGAAATTCCTTGTGCTGAATAACACGGTTGTCTTGGCTAAGTAGCTCAAGAGAACTAACGTTGAAATTGTAAAATGACTAAAGATTCCCCAAATGAGAGCCTCCATGCTCTATTTATAATTGTTGGCCTCTCTCTCCCTTGGTGGCCCCCACTTTCCACTAGTTCATCCCCTTTATTCTTCTCTCTCTTGCTCCACAAGTGTGCATTCCCTTTTTGTCTCTCTTGTGGCCCCCACTTGCCAATGAGCTGCAATCTTGCCTTTTCACCCAATCTCCTCAAGCGGAAATCATATTTGAAACTCGAACTACAAAATTGTGCTATGCCTAGCACCTCCCCAATAAACTCCGTTAATCTCCTCAAATGAATAATCAAAATTGGGGATATTACATGTTATTACATGAAAATCTGAAAATTTGGAATGAGATTTTTTAAATTATTTTATTTAATAATTAATTTTAAAATAAAATAAAAAATGAAATTTAGTTATTGAAAAGTTAAATAAATTAATTAGTTTAAAATTTGTAAATATTTTTATGGTTAATATGTAATTATATATATATAATATTCAATTTTGCAATTTTAATATTAAATTTCAATGTAGTAAAAGTATTTTTGTAATTAAGTATAATAAAATTATATTTATGTGTTTTTATGTAAAAATGTTCATCAACAACTATTTTTTATATAATCTAATTTTTTAAGGGCAAAAAATGAATGTAGTATTTTTATGTTAATCATGGAGTTTTCTTCAAACTCAATGATCATCTTCCATAGTTACTAATAGTAGCAATGCACAATCCAAATTAAAATTTCCAACCATATGTAAATTAGCAATTTATCAATGGAGTACTTTATTAATTAGCTCTAGGAATGAAAATGCCAAGACATAAGCTCCATAAACATAAATAAAATCAAACAAATACACAATCAATGTCTTGAAGAAAAGGAACGATAAGGTGTTAGAGATGAGAAAGTGACCAATGCATAATGACATGGATTATAAAACTAGAGATAAATAAAAATCAATTTATGTTTTATTTTTTATTAAAAACACACACACACATTTCTTGAATTACATTATAAAATATACATGAAATTAAATTACAACAATATCATTTCACTCATGTATTATAACATACATACACATGCATGTATACACACAACTTATAATATTATTATTGAAATATTATTAGAATACCACATGCTCTACTTAGTCATAGGGTTATTGAAATCACGACACAAATGAACAAATTTGGGTATTTCCAAAATCAGATGTTTATATAGGATTATATCATAAAATTAATTTTTAATTTTCAATTTTCTTTTTGTTTTGGACAACACTTTGCTATACATATACGAGGAACTTATTAATTGAGAGAAAATTCAAAATAAAAATATTTCAATATTATCCAAATACTTCCTCGTTTAAATAAAAAATGATATTATTTAAAAATAATTTATTTTACTCTAATCAAAAGTTTAATAGTTTCACATTTTAAATTTGCATATGAATAAAATTAATTAAATTACTATTATAATTAATGAAAAATAAAACCATTTAATCAATCAATATATTAAATTAAAGCAAATTAATAAAACTATTTTTCATTTCATAAATATATGATTGAAATTAATCAATCCCAATTAAAATCAATAAATAAAATGTAAAACAATTCCATATTTTAATTTAGCTATCCTCGAGATCCTGGATAGAGAGTGATTGGGTGCACTGTTAAGACACTCCTAGATGTTAAGTCACTCACTCAATTCCCCACCCTATTCAGTTGTTATTCTTGGACATGACCATGATGTAGCCTCATTGTTGCTAAACTTACAAAAAAAATGTAAATATTTTAATTTAGACTGAAGTGTATCATTTGTCGATTCAAAGGAATATAATAAATGGTAAATCAATTTGTATCAAAGGTTCTAAACATAGGTAGATTTCATTAGATTTTATCAACCAGGATCAACAAATATTAGTAAATTGTTTGACAACAATGAGTCTCTCATTGCAACCATTAGCCCATATAATACTATCATTCGGAACTTACAAATAAAGACAGAATATTTGCATGTTAATCATAGTTAACGAAGATGCTACTTAATTCCAGTCAAGCACAATGCCACATTATGCCACATTATGCCTACTAGGTTAATATCCCATAAATATCTTGCTCAACATAAGTACAATAACAATAACTTTGACCTTATAACATGAACATTATATAAAAAAATTGTCATCATTCAATGTTAAATAAATAAATATATATTTTTTTTATTGTTATCATTCTCTTCAATGTCAATTCTATATATATATCCTCTTATATCTATTGACGCATCCCCTGATGATGGACTCACTTGGTAGTCTGAAACATTGGGTTCATAAAACTTTATAACAGGTCATTCCTCCTCTATCTAAAATTGTCTTCACCTGTATGAATTCATTATTTAATAAAAAAAGATTAAATAAATATTTATATAACTTATTTTACAATTTTATTATTGTTGAGACTACTTCTTATGACACATCATGATATCAAAATATTTTATTTGAACTAAGTGACAAATAACACTAACTATAAAACCTTATTTTAAATATCTTTTTAATTTATAATTAATATTTGTATAATACAACCACACACAATTACTATAATAAAATATTTTTAGGCATTAATTATTCCTCTCCCTTAAGCTTCTTAGATTCCACCAATGTTTAAGTTGAAAAGACTTTTTCCTTGAACCTAGTGAAAACATAGAGAGGACAACACTACATGGACGAAGCCAACACTATAAGATAACCTAGTGAAAATTAATATCTTATCCTTATTATTTGTACTTTCTTTATTTTTGGCATTCATGTATTCCCGGTGGAGAGGACAACACTATATGGAGGAAGCCAAGTTCTTAGTCTACCCTACAATTTTTGGAGACCTTCGTACGTTTTTGTGAAATGACATTCACAAAAATCAGAATCAGAATCAATGGTATTATATAAATATTTTTGTGACTACGGCACAAATTATATTGGATTGTCAAGGACTACTAAAAGACAAACCTAGTTCACATGAAACTTTAAGACGGGAAGGATCTAAATTTTCCATTTTGAGGATTTTAATTGAGATGGTGAATATCAACTAAAATAGATCATGGCAATGTTTCAAGTCGTGTACGTAGAATTGGATCACAAGTACAAATTTAAATACCATTTGTTATCACAAGGGATTATATATATATATATATATACTATAAAGATAAAGTGAAAGATTGTATATTTATTTTTATAAAAAAATTATTGTCAAAAATATAAATAAAATTAGTTATTCATTTTCTTAATCATAAATTACGGTGAAATAAAGTGAGTTATTTTATAAAATATAAATTTATGATTATCTGATATGTATGTTTAATTAGTGTTAGTGGCATAACATTACATTAAGAGTATGCATTTCTTCTTAATATGTCACAGGTTTAAAACCAAATGGAGTAGAGTATGTATACCTTTGTAGACTTAACAGTCAAATCGTTACGCAGAAGTGAGTCCCTTGTCCCACAAACACAAAGGTCTCATACACCAATTTTGTGTCTAACTAGACCATGATCTTAAAATTAGATAATAATAATAATATAATTAACTTTAGCTCTATTATTATAACATTACATTTTAATTTAAGAGCATGAATCCATTAATATTTTATTATGATTGTAAAATTGAAAAAAACAAATAAAATGGTTGTTTAACTTAGAATTAAGCTACGAAATTAATGGTTTTCAAACTTATGTTAAGAAATTAAGGAAAATATGGATTTGAAGGACTTTTGGAACTCAAGTGAGGTGGTGAAGCAATTGATATTTTATTTTTATCTGAAAGGTTAATATTAATTTGTAAATTAATAATCTAATTTATTAAAAAGATTTTGGAATTCAATTGAAATAAAAAATTAAATAATTAATTTTGTAGTTTTTTTTTGAATGCTAATACTATCTTGTAAACAAGTCTGGAGGTGTACAAAGAAAAGAGTAGGATCACAAATATTATGGGGAAATTTCTCTTGGACTCGAGTAATTGGAATAAAAAAGTGGGATGCATAAATTTGATTATTGTTTAAACACTAAGTGGATGCATTGAGAATATAAAAAAATACTTGCAAATTAATATAAGAGACTAAGTTAATAGAATGCTCGCTGTTGTGTTTATTGTGTTTATATGTGGTAGTTTGCAATTCCTTAAGTTATATTATGATAATATTTTGAAGTGTGGAAATTACTAATGTGGGATTATTTACAATTTTTTTTTAAGCTATACAACTTATTTTGTGATTTTGGTAATTAACTGATAAAATCATAATCTACCTTGTATTCATTTTGTTTTGATTTATTTCTTAACAAATAAGTTTTATATCAATTAAGAGTTTAATCAAATTTAAAATTTACCTTGTATTCATTTTGTTTTGATTTATTTCTTAACAAATAAGCTTTATATCAATTAAGAGTTTAATCAAATTTAAAATTTTATTTCAATATACATAATGAAGGTTAATGCCAAGGCCTTATTCTTTGAAATTAAATATAATTAGAGAATAGTTTATATTTTTCTTTTCCTTACACTATCTCATTTTCTTAATTTGAAAAGCTAGAATTATTAGAACACAACAATGCACATGGTTAATTCTTTTAGTAGTAATCACCTACTTTATCGTGATAGCCTATTATTAACTTAAACGCTTTAGTGGTTGACTGGTGTGGGAGCCCACTTAGGGCCTCAATTTATTTCAATACATTATAAACTACCCTAGTTGGGATTTGATTTATTTCATGGTTAAGATAATGAAGATATATTTCTATGTCATAATAGGGTGATAGATGAGGACAACCATATTGAGAGGGTTAAGACTATTTGAGATTATGATAGTTGGTTGATTTCTACACATTGTCAACTAGTTAGTGGATGTCTAAATCTATATAGTATTGAGAAAATAAGCTCTCATGTGCTTTTGGTATTGAGAGGATAACTTATTTATGTGATAGTGTCTTCTTGAGAGGATTGATAAGAAGATAGTACTTCAAGGATGCCATTATTTCTAAGTAGTAGGAGATGTACAACTCTCTTATGCCACATAGAATGTATTTGCTTATTTATTAATGATATGGATAATTTATTATACCTCATTTCAACTTGGTGAAATAGTTATTGTTAATGCATTTGTTTATATCATTTCATCTTTAGGGATGAAGTTGAAATGATGAGACGATAAATTATTTATGTGATAGTTTCTTATTGAGAGGATTGATAAAAATATAGTAACTTTGAGGATGCCATTATTTCTAAGTAGTAGGACATGTACAATTCCCTTTTTCTACATATAATATATTCACTTATTGGTTGATGAGATGAAAATTTTGTTATACTTTGTCCATTTCAATTTGGTGAAATAGTTATGATATATGTATTTGTTTATATCATTTAAACTTATATGGTCATGAGCTAATGGACCTTACATTTGGACATCATACCTTAAAGTACTCATGATAATATCTATGCATACATGCATATTATGATGTGATTTGAGTAGCATAAATACAAACCATAGTTATCCACTAGTATAACACACACACATCACCTTTCTATTTTTGGTTGATACTAGTTAAGTACCAAAATATACCTTTTTGAGATGATGAGAGAATATGTGGGAAATGCCTGTTTGAATAATATTAAAATATAATATTAGCCCTAAAATTTTCCCAAGATCCTTTAAAATAATCTTAGATTCATCATTTTTTTGCTAGTGATGAATGTCTAATGACATTTAACCCATAAGAGCCAAAGTTAAGCCCTTATGTAGCTTCACCCTAAAGGGAATAATGAAGTCCCATGAGAATTCTAATGAACCCTCTCTTTCTTCTTGTTAACACCCAGGTTATTCCCTTTGACTCCTGAGGGAATACGGCCGGGGTAACCACTAACCAAGCTTTGGATTACAGGTTCTAGCCAACCTGCAATCAGAGAGGGCTCTCTCTTTTAGTTTTTACTTCTTGAGGATCTTAGGCTAGTTATGAGGTATGGGTTTTGATTTAAATTTTGGTTGAATGATGTCTTTTAGTGGCTAAGATGAGATTTTCAGACAGTTTCAGTCCATTGGGCAATGGAGTCTGTGATTATGGGTGGTTTGAGGTGTTGGGTAAGATTGCTTGGAACTGCAGGGCCTTTAGATATGTCATGAAACAAACTTAAGATTGTGGTGATAAAATATGATTAGCCAGTGAAAGGAAATTAAGAGTTTTTCACTAAGCTGATGACGTGAGAAAGAGACATATCACCCAGGAGCATATTTGAATTCCTGAATAATAGTCTCTGTGAAAAGTTTTAGTCTGAAGGTGTAGCAGTTAAGAATTACACTTTCATAACTATAACTGGAGAAAAACATTCATAACAACATAGATTGAGTTCAGGGTACTCAGTGAATAAATCCTGAAACTATTCTTTTTCTGTGCTATTAAACTGTGAAACATAGAGCATGAACGGATTATGAAAGAATGAAATACATAACAAGAAGGTTAAAGAAACTTATTGTGCCACGAAATATGCAGGAATCCTGTAGCAGTCAGCAAACACACCACAACGCATCAAACAACACAAAACTTTGGAAATTCCATTAGCTCCCTGTATTAAACTCTGAAATTTACAACATAGGCTTTTTTGAAGAGAAAATCAACAACCCCTGCAAGCTTATGTGAGGGGAAATATATACAATCGGTTTTACAAAATATCTGAATCGCTGAGTCACTCGATAAATAAATGCGTTCACCAACTTTCAAAAATAGCAGATATGAAAGTTATTGCTGTCTTAAATTTATAATGAATACCCTTTACTTCTGTCAGAAATCCTTTGACCCTTGGAGGCCACTGAGTCGGTTGAGCGCTCTTCATTAATTCTGAATGATATGTCTTGATGGCTCTGTCGTGCTGTAGCTTTCTCGGCCCTGTCATCTGCACCTGTCACTGTTGCTTCCGTGGCCGGATTACTTTGCTGAGTTGGCTCGTCCCAGTCTTTTCAGTCATACTGAATGCATTAACCTTCTGAACCTGCTGATTATATATTTTTTATGCAAAAACTTGATGAATACCTGTTGGTTCACAACAATAGCTGTATCATGTTGGTCCACCATTCCTGTGTAGGCAACTGATGCCTCAAAATTGTGCCTAATGTTTCATCTGCCTCTGTATATTTGAAGTAATTTGGAGGTACTTCAAACAAATGTCTGATTTCATTCATAATAAAAAACAAATTTTCCACTTTCTCATAGAGGCTCTGCCCAGATGCAGGCCCTGCTTCCTCTGGGATACTTGATCCTGCAGTGATTTGATTGGCAGCAAATGTGTTTACCCTTTTAGCATAGTTCTCATGGGATAGTAGCCTTCCTGCGCTGTTCAGTAAGCTGGGAAGGCCTCGGCTGTGTAATGCTGTGAATTTATTTGTAAATTTGTTTACCTCTGTTTGCATCTCCTCGCACCTTCTATCCAATGTTTGGAGCAGATTTCTCAAAGTGAGGACCCTCTTTATTATCAAGATGGTGTCAGTTCTATTGGTGATCCCTATTGCTGCGAGATGAGGGCCTGTGCGGTTATTAAGGACATTTATCATTCTGTTGGCTATCTCAAGCATATTGCCTAGAGATGCTCTTCCTCTTTGGCTTTCCTTGTGTTCTTTGCTTATGAGCTCCATGTGCTCATGAATGGTCTCTATGTACTGCCATTGATCTGTTATTGATTAGCCAATATTGGCCCATAGGACTTTCTTGATCTCGGCCACTATTTTCTCAAGGGTGAGTTCTTTCTCTAGCTCTTTTATCTTCTCCTTAAGAGCTTTCACCTCTCTTGCCTTTTTAGCTACACTTTGCTTTGATTGGTCATATTTCTCATTGAGTGTGGCCAATTTCTCCTTGGCTTCATTCAGCTCTGCCATCTGTGTCTCTAGAACCTGAATTTCTTTCATCATCTTCTGCATGTCAAGGCTTTGAGCCTGTTCTGATGTCGTTTCTGGTATTGTTGTTGATGGGCCTGTTTAACCTATCTGCCCTGTGGGAGGAGTGATAGTTTGAGGGGGCTCCTCAAGGTTTATCACTGGTTGAGGGGGCTGAGATTTTTGGACTTCCCCTTTCTGCTTTAATGTCTCCTGAAGTGCAGCCTCTGTCTCTACCAGCTTCCCTTCTGTTTGTACCAGTTGCTTATGTAGTGTTAGCAGCATGGCTGCTACATCCTGGTCTTTCCTCTGTTGAGCAACCTCTTCCGTTTGAGGGTGAAGGGTTGCTGGGATCTTTATCATTTTTCTCAAAGCTGCAATGTCTGAATCTCTTATCTTTAGCAGCGCCTGTATAGCTTTGGGATCCTTTGGGTCATGCCCAAGCTCTATAATGATGTATTCCAAATACCTGATCCTATTGTCTTTGGCCTGAGAGGATGCTTTCTCCAACTCAAGTTGAGCAGTTGTATTATGCAGACTGTTTTGCAACTTATGTGCCAGGAAGGTCTTGTCTGCAAGTGTTGAATAGACCATCTCACCCGTTTGCTTGTGAAGCTCTATCTGGTCCATAGGGTGGATGTCTTTGGCAAGAACCTCAAGGTTGGTCCTTATATAATCTGCAGCTGACTGTGGTTGCAACATGGTAGGCATGAAATGACTCATGGTCATTTTCCCCTCTGTTATGTCATATGCTGACATAAGCCTCTGCTGGTTTGTAGGGGCCATTTTAAGCAGGTGATTATAGAGTTGGAGCCTGACTGGCTCATTTCTCTTTTTGATGTCGATAAACTGTTGCTTTATGCCTGATTCAGCTCTCCTTTGCTGACTTGAGGAGCTGACCTCTCCTCCAAGGGTTCTTTCTTGTTCCTGCTGAAAGGAACTGGCAGATGCCTCCATGCTAGGAGGGCCCATACCCAAGGATTGCCCAATGGGCATCTCCTCTTCAGAAAGAGGATTTAACCTTTGCCTTTTCTCCCCTTGATTTGTGGATGCGGTGAGGGGAGTCTCTTGCTCTCTGTCCCTCTTCTTGCCTATTTCTTCATTTACTGGTGTTTGGAGCACTGAGGTCTCCACTATTGTTTCCTGCCTGGGAGGCACACTTTGTTGAGCCTGCTGCTCTGTAGAAATGGGAGCTTCAGCCACTTGTTCTTGCTGTTTTGGTTGCTCTTTTTGCTATTCTGCTGTAGGGGGTGGCTGTTCCTGCTCCATCTCCTTTTCTTTACCCTTGCTGGCTGCCTATGGAGTAGTTTTAGCAGCTTGCTGGTGGGCTGTAGAGGATGAGGCAACTGCTCCAAGTTGCCTTTGATCGGAAGAGGAAACCTGCCCACAATTTTCCAAGTCAGCTTCTTTCTCAAGATTCTTAGCTTCTCTTTGTAGTATTTCCTCTCTAGGACTTGCTTCCTCTAAAGTGCCCTCTTTCCATCCTAACAGATTAGCATATTTTTCAATGTGAGGCAACCTTATATGATCATAACTAGCCAATTTATGCTTGACCCTTCTAAGACTAATGAAATGATTGGGGTCATAGGGTGACCAGAGGAAACTGGTTTGCAATTGGAGGCCCTCTAGCATCTTATCCGCTTCTTTCCATCCTTCTTCTCTTTTGTTATAAAGAAATGGGCCTAGCTGGTTTCTGATTTTGAGCTGTACCTTCTTGTTTTTGCTGTGGAAATGGACCATGTCTGCATTTCCAAATTGCCTGAAATATTCTAAGGCAAAGAGTCTCATAGAGACATATCTTGGCAGTCTATATGGGGCCAATTCACAGCCATATATTCTGATTACTGTATGGTTTTGGTAAAAGTACCAATCCCCAATGTTGTAGGACTTTGAGAGCTGGAGAATCCTTTGCATCTCATCTGTCAATATTGGAGGAGGGGTACCCAATAGCAAGGACATAGCTGGATGGATAAAGAGGTCTATGAACTCACAGTAGTTGTATGGTGAATAAGATGTGTGGTGAAAGACTGAAGTCCAAAATACCACAGACCTTGGGTTCCCTTGAGCATCAAACTTCTTGAGAGGAATAGGGAAGCCATCAGGTTGATAAAACAGGAACAAGTGATAGATGTATGAAGTGTATCTAAACACCTTTTCCCTCTCTAGATTCATCAATTGTTCATGAATCTTATTGGCAATGTATGCAGCATAGTCATAGTGCACAGCAGGAGGCATTCCAGGGGCGAAGATAGACATCATTGCCAGAATGGTTTCATTAGCATCCTCAGCTAATCTGTAACCCAAAACATAACTGATCAAATCTACAAGAAACTTGCCCAACTCATTGAAATATACATTTCCTATAGGAGGGGTTCTCACAATTTCAGATCCTGATTCAATGAATAGCTGATTAATCTTTAAAATTTGGGCACTAGACAGCTTGCCTCCTTTCTTTAGCAATTCCTTCATGGAAAGAGGAGTCAATGGCCTTGTAGAATGAAAGTTCAGCATCTGATTTATAGCCTCAGGGGTGACATGGAACAAAACTGAACCTGAGGTATTGAGGACAGCTCTTTGACATGGGTCGTAGCTGGCACTGCATCTGTGAATTAAATATGGAAGGACATTGACTTGAGGGAGGTTATAAATGGGAAAATTGGAGTCCCAAATCCCTAGAATATCAGTACCACTGAGGTGCTGGGCCTTCAGCTCATTGAGTACATGGATATTATATTTAGTGCGCATTGAGAGTGTTTCTGTCATCTGGTAATCTCTATCACCTAGGGCCTGCCATTCCAGCTCTCTGTGTGGGGCATTAAGAGGTGCAACATTCAGTGCAACTGGGGTCTCCATGTTTCACTAACACTTGGAAATGGATTTGAGCTTGATTTTGTAGGCACAACAACACAGGGCAGTGAATTTTGCAAGAGCAGGGCGATTTGCAGAGGAAAACAGGTGAATTATGGTGAAAATAAGTCACAATGCCCCTGAAAGAGGTTCAATGAGCAGACATTTGAGATTCACAGGTGGTTTTCCCGGTGAATTAGTGCAGCAAAGGTTTTAAGTTCACGAATGCACGAATTGACTGTAAATTTATGGAAACTCGACTCAATGTGAACTTCTGCAGGTGAATTTCAACCTTATAACTGAAGATAAATGGTGGTCCCCGAGGATTTACTGTAGGTTACAGTGTTTTTCACTCCTTTTAAGCTTGCTTTGGTGAATTGTGCACAAAACCAGGTGCGGAGGGGAAATTGGAGAAATACCTGGTGGATTCTGGCAACGGTGACAAATGCAGGAAGATTGAGGGTGCCCACGGTCTTCAAGTCGATTTCTGCAGGTTGGTGGCAGAATGGTCGTAATTTACATGCAGAGAGCAGAAATAGTTCTTTTGGCAAAAGTGATAAAAAACACGAATTTTGGTGAAAATATGGACTTTTTGGGCTATTGGCGCCTTTTTGGATGACGTCAGCATGACGTCATCGGGTGGGGTCAGGTACGGAAGGGTGACGTGGCGGCCTGTGAGTGGTCCACGGGGACTGGTGAGGTGGCGGACAGGTCGGAGCGATGGCAGGCCGGGCGCTGATGTGGGCAGACGGTATACGGAGGGCGGTAAGCAGTTCTATCGGACCGCTTATGGTATGGGGGCAGTATTGGCAGGTGGTCTCCCGATACGACCTGGGAGCGACGCGTGGCACAGGCCTGACGTCATGGTCTGACACTTTTCGGGAGGTAACATCCGGACTTCGGGGCGGCCCGATATCAATATAGGCTGTCGGATGGGAAAGCCCAGATCCGACGGTCGACGGGTCAATAAAATAAAAGGACGATACGGCAGCGGGGCGGGGAATAATTTATTATATTTTTTGAAATATGCGCGCGGGCGAGACTTTGGAAACCCAAGAAAATATGGGTTTTTTCCAATGTTTTTTGTTTTCAATGCGCTTTAACACAAAAACTTTGGATAAGGGGTAAAAGTGGGTTTATTGGTGCATTTTGCAAATAGCGTGGGTTAGACATAATAGTTCAAAGGGGTTGTAAAGGGAAAACGGGTAGGGCCTAGGTTATTAAACCAACGTGGGGTTAGTTTAATCCCTGATTTTGAACAAAACATCTTGAACCAGACTTAGATTCTGCATGGTTGTCCAATATTTGGACATATGGCTATAATGCCAAAGGGGAGGGATATATACAAATTTTTGGGGTTTTATACACCATAGTGTTATAGTAATAGGGAGGGGGAAGCACAGGGAGTTAAGTATAGATAGAGTTAGTAGTTAGTTTTGGAGGGGAATGTGAATGGGAAGTGATAGATACTAAGTTTTTTTAGGAAATAAACTTAGTTAGGGAGTAGATCAAAATGAAAAGAATTTTACACAGGAAATGTGGCTCTTTATAAAACAAGAATCAACAAAAGAGTTTGACTTCTCTCATGAACAGAGGTAGTATTGGGATGTTAGCAAGGAATATGATTGGGGATGATTGGGAAGTTAGACATGCATCATTTTGCTGCTACAACGCTGCTGAATAGGAAGATCTGCACTGACACCATGTTTTTCCTTTGCTTAGGCCAGTGAAAGGTCATAAATCATGCTTCTGCAACCCCATCTACCTACCCATTCTATTGCCTAGCATTTTTTGTTACTTCAATGAGGGTGCACTTGGACTTGCAAACCCTTATGTGCCTTTTCTTTTCCTTTGGCTTTTTCTTTTGGTTTTCTATCTAAGACTAGCCTTATTACTTCCAAGGCCCCAGATTAAACAGTTGGGAACCTTCATTCTCTACCTAACTACTTTATCTGCCAAGATTGAACAGTTTGGACAGATTTCTTTCTCTAATCTACAACAAAAAATTGAAACATGGCATGACCCAGCTTAGACTGTTGGATCACCCATTCAGAAGTAGGACAACATCAATCAATTGTAGGTATGTGTCTTTCGCAAGAATATGAGATCTTTGCATCATCAAAGTAGATCATATTGGCACTTCCCCTGCCAATCATGAAAAATGAAACCTATTGGTATAGGTAGCTAACAATGGCTCCACTTGGGGATGGTTTTTCTACTTGAAAGACCAAGAACAGCAGGTCAGAATGCCTTGGCTTTTGACTTGTTCTCAAAACTTACAAACTTGTTACTTTGGACCTCAAAACTGGAATTTGCCACCGTTGTGGAACTTTGCAGAAATGAAAGCCTTTTCCTGTTTATTTACAAGACTTCTTGAATTGAACTATTTATAGGCTGAAAGAGAATAGTATATACAACTGATTATGTACAGGGCAGAGCCATGCTATATACATGGAAAGTAATCAAAGTAGTGCTTTAGCATCCAGCCATTCACAGGGCCCTCTTCAGCTTCAGTGCCATCCAAATTTTCCAAGAAATAAGTGTTATTTCCTTGTACTGCTTGAATAACAAAAGGCCCCCTCCAAAGGGAGTCAAATTTGCCATGCTTACCCTTGTCTTCCCTTCTTGAATCCCATTTAAGCACTTTATCACCCACAAAGAAATCTTCAGCTTTGGTTCTTCTATCAAAGGCTTTCTTTAGTTTCTCTTGTAGGACCTGAACTCTGTCATACACTTGATCTCTGGTTTGTTGCAAACATATGACCTGGTTTATTCTTCTTTGCATGTCATTTGGTTTAGCTTGACTTTCCTGAAGCAGCTTCATGACATGGACCCCTAATGATGAAGGAACTTTGGCTTCCATTCCATAAACCAATTCATATGGGCTGACCCCTATAGATCTTTTGGTTGTTAGCTTGTCTGCCCACAAAGCATTTACAAGCTTCTTGTGCCAATTCTTCTTATTCTCTTCTAGTATCTTCTTAATGATGTTGATAAGACTTTTGTTAGATGATTCAGCTAACCCATTCCCTTGAGGATAGTATGTAGTGGAATGTCCCAAAGTAATGTGGAATTTGTGGCAAAAGTTCACCATTTTCTTGGATCTAAAAGCAACAGCATTATCTGTTATAATCTTGTCAGGACAACCAAATCTAGAAAGAATATTAGTCTCAAGGAACTGAATGATAGAGGAATCATTTGCTTGTCTACACGGAACAGCCTCAATCCATTTAGTAAAGTAATCTGTGGCTGTTAGAATCCATCTATGTTGGCCTGAGGATGAAGGATGAATTTCCCCAATGAAGTCCAAGCCCCATTGCTGAAAGGGCCTTTCTGTTGCAATAGGCTTTAGGGGAAGTGGTAGAAACTTTCTTTTTCCCTCAAACACCTGACACTTATGACATGAAGTGGTAAATTTTTTGACATCAGAGAACAAAGTGGGCCAATAGTAACCTGCCCTTAATATCTTGTCCACAGTGGACTTCCAGTACAAATGTCCACCACAATCTCCTGCATGGAATTCTTTCATAATATTGTTAGTCTCATCCATATTCAAACAGTTCAGCAGTATACCTTCATGATTTTTCCATAGTAAATTACCATTTATGACACAAAATCTTGAAGCCTTCATCTTTAAAAATCTAGATTTGGTTCTGGACAATCCTGGGGGAGCACACAGGTTTTGCAATATATAACAGATATCAGAATACCACAGGGATTGTTCAAAGGCTACATTGATCTTTGGAGTCGCCAGCTCCGATTCATTGTCCAGTTGGTTAATGTCCAAGGCTTGAAAGTTTGTTTCAGACATTAATTTAGCCAAACCTTGCCCTTTTATCAGTTTTGTAGGTTTTATTTCAATGTCAAATTCTAAAATACTAGCAATCCATTTTCCTCTTCTGCCCTCTAAGTTTTCTTGAGTTAGTATGTCTTTCACAATCGGATTTGGTACATAAGCAATAACATGGGAATATAGGATGTAAATCCTAAAGTCTTTGATGGCTTTGACCAAAGCATAAGATTGTTTTTCCATGATCTGATATTTTAGAGGTGCATCTCTAAGGGCTCTGCTAAAGAAAGCAATGGGTTTTTCATTCCCTTGATCATCTTTCTGTAATAAGACAACAACAATAGTATGCTGGGAGGCAAAAGAGAAAATAATAAATTCTTTTTCAAATTGAGGATTTGTTAATACTGGGGTTTGGGTAAGGGCCAATTTAATACCTTCAAAAGCTTGATTTGATTCTACCGTCCACTTCACTTTTGAATCCTTCTTTAGCACGTTGTTTAATAATCTGATCAATTCTGCTAAGTTTGGGATAAATCTCCTTAAAAAGATGATCTTTCCCAAGAAGGCTTGTAGTTCTTTAATGTTTCTTGGATGGGGCATTTGCAAGATGGCCTGTATTCTGTCTGGGTCAATTCTAATGCCATCCTTTGAAATGATATGACCTAATAGCTTACCTTCTTCCAAACCAAATAGAGACTTTTTGGGATTTAAGTAAATTCCATACTTCCTACATGTTATGAATATTTGTCTCAAATGTTTTAAGTGTTCTTGGTCAGATTTTGAGAAAGGTGTGAGGTCATCTAAGTAAATAACAAGGAACTCATGAATTTCTTTGGCAAAAGCAATATCCATTGCTCTCTGAAATGTAGCTCCTGCATTTTTCAATCCAAAAGGCATTTTAACATATTTGAAAGTTCCCCATGGGGTTGTGAAAGTTGTTTTGTCTTGATCACCAGGGTGGACTAGGATCTGATTAAAGCCTGAGAATCCATCAAGTAATGAGATTCTTGAAGCCCCCACCACTCTTTGGAGAATGTGATCCATTTTTGGTAAGGGGTAATTGTCCTTAAGGGATACTTGGTTAAAATTCCTTAGGTCAACACAAAGCCTAATCTCCCCAGTTTTCTTTCTTATGGGGACTAAGTTTGAAATCCAGTCTGAAAACCTGATTGGTGCTATGATACCAGCTTTAAACATTTTTTGTACCTCTTTCTCAATTGAAGGGAGGAGCATAGGATTGATTCTTCTCAATTTTTGCTTGAATGGCTTTTGATTGGGCTTGAGAGGGATTGTGTGCTGAATAACAGAGGTGTCATAGGATTTCAAATCCTCATAACTCCATGCAAACACATCTTGGAACTCTTTAAAGAGATCAATGTATTTAGGCTTCTGGTCAGGAGGTAAAGAGGCAGACAATTTTATTATCTTGGGTTTTTCACTAGTTCCAATGTTGCATTCTTCAATGGCAGCATTAAGGGGTTGCATTTTTGGTTTTCTAGGAACGTCATTTGAGTCAAAAATGTCTTCCAATGGAGTTAGGCCTGTTGGTAGAAAGTTGTCTCTTAGCTCTATGATTTCAGCCTCTGTACCAGCTGCTTCATCGAAATGCAATTGTTCAAGTTCTTGTATTTTCTCCTTGTCAAAGTTTGTTGGACAAAGTATTTGATTTGCTGTTTTAGGTGATATTGCTGTTTGGTCCTCATCACTCACTGGCTGTGTGTCTTTCACAGTGTCAACATCAATGTTCAAGCTTGAAAATTCATGCTGCAAGGTTAGGAAACTGTTTATTTGTGTGTCATCCTCAAACACTTGCCAATCTTTGACATTGTCTGGGACAGAAGGTCTGTGTTTTATCTCAGCCGTAAAGCAGTGATTGGGTTCAAAAGGCAATTTGCATGTACTGGAAAATGTAGCTAAACTGTGAGCATGAAGGTTGTGAGTCCTGGGTATTTTGGTTATTTGAAATTCAGTGAAAGCTTCGAGTATTTCAATAGTAGCAGCCCTGTACGATCTTAGTCTTTTGTCATTGGTGACAAAGTTGCCTTTTACTTGTTGAATAATAAGGTCTGAATCTCCCATGATTGAAAGTTTTGTGGCCTGTAAGGATTTTACCAGTTTGAGGCCTAACAGAAGAGCCTCATATTCTGCCATATTATTAGTACATCTGAAATTAAGCCTATAGGCTCGACCTTGTGCATGATTGCTTTGTTTGTTATGAATCCACACTCCAGCTCCTGCCCCTAATTTGTTGACTGATCCATCAAACTCAAGAAACCACAAGATCCCTTGATTTAGGGGAGTTTCAACATTTTCTCTATGACTTGAGATTATAAGTTGGATCTCTTGTTTTTCACCTGGTTTGCCTTCTAGAATAGTTTCATCACTTGATTGTACCACCTTGATTTCTTGGGGACTTGATTCCTCACTCATATGTAGATCTTGTTCAAGTATGATAGATTCATTACCACTCATTTGACTTGTATCATCATTGAACAGAATAAAGGAATCCATATCTGAATGGACTGCATAAATGGGGAAATTCTGAGGTTTTTCTTCACTGCTCACCATGTATTTCATGAGTGACTCTCTGTATAACCTCTTGGGTTGCCCAAAGACGGAGATAGTGGCATATGACATATCCAATTGCAGGGAACCTTAGAGTTTAGCCCCCCATGATCTTGATAACAGCATTCCATACTTGGGTGGGATATCAGCAACTACCACATCCATTAAGATTGTTTTATTAGGGTACTGGACTAGGGACACACATAGGTCTTTTATCAAGCCTAAACACTTAACTTGGTTGGAATCAAATGAAAATAGGTCCTTATATGGTCTTGTAATGTCTAGATTCAACCTCTCCATGACTGATTTAGGCATAAGGTTATGAGAAGCACCTGAATCAAACATTGCATTGTGTAATATCTTATCATGAACATGCAGGCTGACATAAAAAGGCAGGATTCCAGTGACTGCTATCTTTCCATCAACCTCTGGACCGAAAAGCAGTTCTGGGGTGTCATCCAATACATTGACATCATCTTTATGGTGGGTCAGTTGAAGGGACTTCTTGATTTGTCGTTTGTAAATGACATGCTTGGCTAGCTCTGAAAGAGGAATGGCTATCTTCAATTTTCCAATTTCAGCTTCTAAGTCAAAAGGTCTTTCAGATTGGGTCTTGGTATCCTGTTTAACAACCTTTTCTTTGTTAATCAAGTTTTCTTCATGACTCTCACTCTGATCTTGAAGTTTATCCTTTGTGCTCATCTTTTGGAAAGTGCTGATTGGATTGTGCTGTAAAGGAGGTGTAACCCTTGTTTCTTGATGTGAGGGAAATGGTTCTGTTACCTCTTCAACTATTACTTCATTTGCAATTGAATCAGTTTTGTTGGTCGACTCAGTGACAATAGCTTTCCTAGGCTATAGGCTATCCTTTGTTTTCTCAGGTTGTGTCACATTTATAGTTCTGCTCCTTAGCTTGTATTGCTTATGAACTTCATAAACGGCTGTGTCATAGCCTTGTTTAAAGTCAAATGACTCACCTGACTTGGTTTGAAATTGCTTGATGTCTTCATCTTCATGATCCTCTTGACTTAGAAAAACTTGCTGATCATTGTTGAGGCCCATCAAATTGATGTGGGTATCATCTACCTGCTCATTAGCAGCGGATGTTTCGGCATAGTTTTCTTGGAATGGGGGTCTAATTTCTGGTTCAGGGCTGGCCTTGCCAACATTAGGATTTTGGTTTCTTCTAAAATTGGGATTCCTGATAGGATTATTCTGTGGTACTTCCCATGATGACTTCCTCTCAACTGATTCTACTCTGTCACCTAACCTATGCATGCCCGTGATTATTGCATCCAATTTCTGATCCCAGCCTGAAGGCTCTTCTTTGAAGGTAGTCTTTCTTTCAGTTCTGGTCCTATTTCTCCTAGCTATCAGGTTGGCTTCTACACTCACTGCTATGTCTTGCATTTCAGCTAAAGTTCGAGGAGCTCTTTCTCTCAATTGATATGCCATATCTGAATCAAACCCATCAGGAAAAGTGTACAAAGCTAGGTCAGGTGGGGGTCTGAGATTTTGGGGCATGGAATTGTAAACATTGTTGAACCGAGCACAATAATCCAAGACAGTTTCTTGGGGACCTCTTTTGATGGTATTGTATTCAGATAAAATATGAAGTGGATCCTTTTTCTTCTCCCATCTGTTAATAAAGGTTTGATACAGGGCTTCAGGGTCACCTATGGAATTTACTGGGAGTCCTCTAAACCATGTTCTTACATCACCTGTTAGGCTTTGCACAAAAATTTTCATCCTAACCCCATCATCATCTATCTCATAATTTTCAAAGTAGTCCTGCATTTTCTTAGTATGTTGAAGGGCTGGATAAGAGCCAGTACCATCAAAATATGAAATCTTGCTTTGGTACTCTTGGGGCATAGGACCTGGATTGGCAGGTAACTGCAGTGGAGCATATCTATTAGCCATGTTTGGTGGGACAATAGGGATAACAGGAATGAATGGGACAAGTGGAGGAAAGGGGATGAGAGGGGTATGTGTAGTTGATGGAGTAGCTGAAAGGATACCTTGTGAAGTGGATGAAGAACTAGGAGGTTGTGGGACAGTTGTATGAGGATGTAGAGAAACCTTAACAGGGGTTGGAATGTCAGTTTGAAGACCTGCTTCAGAACTTGAATCTGAAAGAGTCCCTTCTGATTTGTGTCTCTTGAGGATTCTTGAAATCAAGTTTGGATTTTGAAATTCAGGTGATGGATCAGGGTCTGGGTTTGACCTAGTGTATCGGGTTTTCTTCTTAGGAGCCAGTTTCTGTGATTTTCTTTAGGAGAGTTTTCTCGGAGATAGTGATATTTGACAAGGACTGATCAGGCATAGCACATCTGTATGGAGCTTAAGACTGAATAAAGATTGACTGAGGCAGCTTTTATGTACTCCTGCAAATGCAAAGCAGAGGCAGTTTCTAAGGCTGTCTAGCTGTCACTCAAGCTTTATCTACAATATTAAGAATCAGACAAGGGGTTATAAAGTTCATTCAGTCCCCAGTGGAGTCTCCATTTATGTTAACACCCAGGTTGTTCCCTTTGATTCCTGAGGGAATACGGCCGGGGTAACCACTAACCAAGCTTTGGATTACAGGTTCTAGCCAACCTGCAATCAGAGAGGGATCTCTCTTTTAGTTTTTACTTCTTGAGGATCTTAGGCTAGTTATGAGGTATGGGTTTTGACTTAAATTTTGGTTGAATGATGTCTTTCAGTGGCTAAGATGAGATTTTCAGACAGTTTCAGTCCATTGGGCAATGGAGTCTGTGATTATGGGTTGTTTGAGGTGTTGGGTAAGATTGCTTGGAACTGCAGGGCCTTTAGATATGTCATGAAACAAACTTAAGATTGTGGTGATGAAATATGATTAGCCAGTGAAAGGCAATTAAGAGTTTTTCACTAAGCTGATGACGTGAGAAAGAGACATATCACCCAGGAGCAGATTTGAATTCCTGAATAATAGTCTCTGTGAAAAGTTTTAGTCTGAAGGTGTAGCAGTTAAGAATTACACTTTCATAACTATAACTGGAGAAAAACATTCATAACAGCATAGATTGAGTTCAGGGTACTCAGTGAATAAATCCTGAAACTATTCTTTTTCTGTGCTATTAAACTGTGAAACATAGAGCATGAACGGATTATGAAAGAATGAAATACATAACAAGAAGGTTAAAGAAACTTATTGTGCCACGAAATATGCAGGAATCCTGTAGCAGTCAGCAAACACACCACAACGCATCAAACAACACAGAACTTTGGAAATTCCATTAGCTCCCTGTATTAAACTCTGAAATTTACAACATAGGCTCTTTTGAAGAGAAAATCAACAACCCCTCCAAGCTTATGCGAGGGGAAATATATACAATCGGTTTTACAAAATATCTGAATCGCTGAGTCACTCGATAAATAAATGCGTTCAACAACTTTCAAAAATAGCAGATATGAAAGTTATTGCTGTCTTAAATTTATAATGAATACCCTTTACTTCTGTCAGAAATCCTTTGACCCTTGGAGGCCACTGAGTCGGTTGAGTGCTCTTCATTAATTCTGAATGATATGTCTTGATGGCTCTGTCGTGCTGTAGCTTTCTCGGCCCTGTCATCTGCACCTGTCACTGTTGCTTTCGTGGTCGGATTACTTTGCTGAGTTGGCTCGTCCCAGTCTTTTCAGTCATACTGAATGCATTAACCTTCTGAACCTGTTGATTATATATTTTTTATGCAAAAACTTGATGAATACCTGTTGGTTCACAGCAATAACTGTATCATGCTGGTCCACCATTCCTATGTAGGCAACTGATGCCTCAAAATTGTGCCTAATGTTTCATCTGCCTCTGTATATTTGAAGTAATTTGGAGGTACTTCAAACAAATGTCTGATTTCATTCATAATAAAAAACAAATTTTCCACTTTCTCATAGAGGCTCTGCCCAGATGCAGGCCCTGCTTCCTCTGGGATACTTGATCCTGCAGTGATTTGATTGGCGACAAATGTGTTTACCCTTTTAGCATAGTTCTCATGGGATAGTAGCCTTCCTGCGCTGTTCAGTAAGCTGGGAAGGCCTCGGCTGTGTAATGCTGTGAATTTATTAGTAAATTTGTTTACCTCTGTTTGCATCTCCTGGCACCTTCTATCCAATGTCTGCAGCAGATTTCTCAAAGTGAGGACCCTCTTTATTATCAAGATGGTGTCAGTTCTATTGGTGATCCCTATTGCTGCCAGCTGAGGGCCTGTGCGGTTATTAAGGACATTTATCATTCTGTTGGCTATCTCAGGCATATTGCCTAGAGATGCCCTTGCTCTTTGGCTTTCCTTGTGTGCTCTGCTTATGAGCTCCATGTGCTCATGAATGGTCTCTATGTACTGCCATTGATCTGTTATTGATTGGCCAATATTGGCCCATACGAATTTCTTGATCTCGGCCACTATTTTCTCAAGGGTGAGTTCTTTCTCTAGCTCTTTTATCTTCTCCTTAAGAGCTTTCACCTCTCTTGCCTTTTCAGCTACACTTTGCTTTGATTGGTCATATTTCTCATTGAGTGTGGCCAATTTCTCCTTGGCTTCATTCAGTTCTGCCATCTGTGTCTCTAGAACCTGAATTTCTTTCATCATCTTCTGCATGTCAAGGCTTTGAGCCTGTTCTGATGTCGTTGCTGGTGCTGTTGTTGATGGGCCTGTTTCAACTGTCTGCCCTGTGGGAGGAGTGATAGTTTGAGGGGGCTCCTCAAGGTTTATCACTGGTTGAGGGGGCTGAGATTTTTGGACTTCCCCTTTCTGCTTTAATGCCTCTTGAAGTGCAGCCTCTGTCTCTACCAGCTTCCCTTTTGTTTGTACCAGTTGCTTATGTAGTGTTAGCAGCATGGCTGCTACATCCTGGTCTTTCCTATGTTGAGCAACCTCTTCCGTTTGAGGGTGAAGGGTTGCTGGGATCTTTATCATTTTTCTCAAAGCTGCAATGTCTGAATCTCTTATCTTTAGCAGCGCCTGTATATCTTTGGGATCCTTTGGGTCATGCCCAAGCTCTATGATGATGTCTTCCAAAGACCTGATCCTGTTGTCTTTGGCCTGAGAGGATGCTTTCTCCAACTCAAGTTGAGTAGTTGTATTATGCAGACTGTTTTGCAACTTATGTGCCAGGAAGGTCTTGTCTGCAAGTGTTGAATAGACCATCTCACCCGTTTGCTTGTGAAGCTCTATCTGGTCCATAGGGTGGATGTCTTTGGCAAGAACCTCAAGGTTGGTCCTTATATAATCTGCAGTTGACTGTGGCTGCAGCATGGTAGGCATGAAATGACTCATGGTCATTTTCCCCTCTGTTATGTCATATGCTTACATAAGCCTCTGCTGGTTTGTAGGGGCCATTTTAAGCAGGTGATTATAGAGTTGGAGCTTGACTGGCTCATTTCTCTTTTTGATGTCGATAAACTGCTGCTTTATGCCTGATTCAGCTCTCCTTTGCTGACTTGAGGAGCTGACCTCTCCTCCAAGGGTTCTTTCTTGTTCCTGCTGAAAGGAACTGGCAGATGCCTCCATGCTAGGAGGGCCCATACCCAAGGATTGCCCAATGGGTATCTCCTCTTCAGAAAGAGGATTTAACCTCTGCCTTTTCTCCCCTTGATTTGTGGATGCGGTGAGGGGAGTCTCTTGCTCTCTGTCCCTCTTCTTGCCTCTTTCTTCATTTACTGGTGTTTGGAGCACTGAGGTATCCACTATTGTTTCCTGCCTGGGAGGCACACTTTGTTGAGCCTGCTGCTCTGTAGAAATGGGAGCTTCAGCCATTTGTTCTTGCTGTTTTGGCTGCTCTTTTTGCTGTTCTGCTGTAGGGGGTGGCTGTTCCTTCTCCATCTCCTTTTCTTTACCCTTGCTGGCTGCCTGTGGAGTAGTTTTAGCTGCTTGCTGGTGGGCTGTAGAGGATGAGGCAATTGCTCCAAGTTGCCTTTGATCGGAAGAGGAAACCTGCCCACAATTTTCCAAGTCAGCTTCTTTCTCAAGATTCTTAGCTTCTCTTTGTAGTATTTCCTCTCTAGGACTTGTTTCCTCTAAAGTGCCCTCTTTCCATCCTAACATATTAGCATATTTTTCAATGTGAGCCAGCCTTATATGATCATAACTAGCCAATTTATGCTTGACCCTTCTAAGACTAATGAAATGATTGGGGTCATAGGGTGACCAGAGGAAACTGGTTTGCAATTGGAGGCCCTCTAGCATCTTATCTGCTTCTTTCCATCCTTCTTCTCTTTTGTTATAAAGAAATGGGCCTAGATGGTTTTTGATTTTGACATGTACCTTCTTGTTTTTACTGTGGAAATGGACCATGTCTGCATTTCCAAATTGCCTGAAATATTCTAAGGCAAAGAGTCTCATAGGGACATATCTTGGCAGTCTATATGGGGCCAATTCACAGCCATATATTCTGATTACTGTATGGTTTTGGTAAAAGTACCAATCCCCAATGCTGTAGGCCTTTGAGAGCTGGAGAATCCTTTGCATCTCATCTGTCAATCTTGGAGGAGGGGTACCCAATAGCAAGGACATAGCTGGATGGATAAAGAGGTCTATGAACTCACAGTAGCTGTATGGTGAATAAGATGTGTGGTGAAAGACTGAAGTCCAAAATACCACAGACCTTGGGTTCCCCTGAGCATCAAACTTCTTGAGAGGAATAGGGAAGCCATCAGGTTGATAAAACAGGAACAAGTGATAGATGTATGAAGTGTATCTAAACACCTTTTCCCTCTCTAGATTCATCAATTGTTCATGAATCTTATTGGCAATGTATGCAGCATAGTCATAGTGCACAACAGGAGGCATTCCAGGGGAGAAGATAGACATCATTGCCAGAATGGTTTCATCAGCATCCTCAGCTGATCTGTAACCCAGGACATAACTGATCAAATCTACAAGCAACTTGCCCAACTCATTGAAATATACATTTCCTATAGGAGGGGTTCTCACAGTTTCAGAGCCTGATTCAATGAATAGCTGATTAATCTTTAAAATTTGGGCACTAGACAGCTTGCCTCCTTTCTTTAGCAAGTCCTTCATGGAAAGAGGAGTCAATGGCCTTGTAGAATGAAAGTTCAGCATCTGATTTATAGCCTCAGGGGTGACATGGAACAAAACTGAACCTGAGGTATTGAGGACAGCTCTTTGACATGGGTCGTAGCTGGCAATGCATCTGTGAATTAAATATGGAAGGACATTGACTTGAGGGAGGTTATAAATGGGAAAATTGGAGTCCCAAATCCCTAGAATGTCAGTCCCACTGAGGTGCTGGGCCTTCAGCTCATTGAGTACATGGATATTATATTTAGTGCGCATTGAGAGTGTTTCTGTCATATGGTAATCCCTATCACCTAGGGCCTGCCATTCCAGCTCTCTGTGTGGGGCATTAAGAGGTGCAACATTCAGTGCAACTGGGGTCTCCATGTTTCACTAACACTTGGAAATGGATTTGAGCTTGATTTTGTAGGCACAGCAACACATGGCAGTGAATTTTGCAAGAGCAGGGCGATTTGTAGAGGAAAACAGGTGAATTATGGTGAAAATAAGTCACAATGCCCCTGAAAGAGGTTCAATGAGCAGACATTTGAGATTCACAGGTGGTTTTCCCGGTGAATTAGTGCAGCAAAGGTTTTAAGTTCACGAATGCGCAAACTGACTGTAAATTTATGGAAACTCGACTCAATGTGAACTTCTGCAGGTGAATTTCGACCTTATAACTGAAGATAAATGGTGGTCCCCGAGGATTTACTGTAGGTTACAGTGTTTTTCACTCCTTTTAAGCTTGCTTTGGTGAATTGTGCACAAAACCAGGTGCGGAGGGGAAATTGGAGAAATACCTAGTGTATTCTGGAAATGGTGACAAATGCAGGTAGATTGAGGGTGCCCACGGTCTTCAAGTCGATTTCTGCAGGTTGGTGGCGGAATGGTCGTAATTTTACATGCAGAGAGCAGAAATAGTTCTTTTGGCAAAAGTGATAAAAAACGCGAATTTTGGTGAAAATATGGACTTTTTGGTCTATTGGCGCCTTTTTGGATGATGTCAGCATGACGTCATCGGGTGGGGTTGGGTACGGAAGGGTGACGTGGCGGCCTGTGAGTGGTCCACGGGGACTGGTAAGGTGGCGGATAGGTCGGAGCGATGGCAGGCCGAGCGCTGATGTGGGCAGACGGTATACGGAGGGCGGTAAGCAGTTCTATCGGACCGCTTATGGTATGGGGGCAGTATTGGCAGGCGGTCTCCCGATACGACCTAGGAGCGACGCGTGGCACAGGCCTGACGTCATGGTCTGACATTTTTCGGGAGGTAACGTCCGGTCTTCGGAGCGGCCTGATATCAATATGGGCCGTCGGATGGGAAAGCCCAGATCCGACGGTTGACGGGTTAATAAAATAAAAGGACGATACGGCAGCGGGGCGGGGAATAATTTATTATATTTTTTGAAATATGCGCTCGGGCGGGACTTTGGAAACCCAAGAAAATATGGGTTTTTTCCAATGTTTTTTGTCTTAATGCGCTTTAACACAAAAACTTTGGATAAGGGGTAAAAGTGGGTTTATTGGTGCATTTTGCAAATAGTGCGGGTTAGACATAATAGTTCAAAGGGGTTGTAAAGGGAAAACGGGTAGGGCCTAGGTTATTAAACCAACGTGGGGTTAGTTTAATCCCTAATTTTGAACAAAACATCTTGAACCAGACTTAGATTCTGCATGGTTGTCCAATATTTGGACATATGGCTATAATGCCAAAGGGGAGGGATATATACATTTTTTTGGGGTTTTATACACCATAGTGTTATAGTAATAGGGAGGGGGAAGCACAGGGAGTTAAGTATAGATAGAGTCAGTAGTTAGTTTTGGAGGGGAATGTGAATGGGAAGTGATAGATACTAAGTTTTTTTAGGAAATAAACTTAGTTAATGAAAAGAATTTTACACATGAAATGTGGCTTTTCATAAAACAAGAATCAACAAAAGAGTTTGACTTCTCTCATGAACAGAGGTAGTATTGGGATGTTAGCAAGGAATATGATTGGGGATGATCGGGAAGTTAGACATGCATCATTTTGCTGCTACAACGCTGCTGAGTAGGAATATCTGCACTGACACCATGTTTTTCCTTTGCTTAGGCCAGTGAAAGGTCATAAATCATGCTTCTGTAACCCCATCTACCTACCCATTCTATTGCCTAGCATTTTTTGTCACTTCAATGAGGGTGCACTTGGACTTGCAAACCCTTATGTGCCTTTTCTTTTCCTTTGGCTTTTTCTTTTGGTTTTCTATCTAAGACTAGCCTTATTACTTCCAAGGCCCCAGATTAAACAGTTGGGAACCTTCATTCTCTACCTAACTACTTTATCTGCCAAGATTGAACAGTTTGGACAGATTTCTTTCTCTAATCTACAACAAACAATTGAAACATGGCATGACCCAGCTTAGACTGTTGGATCACCCATTCAGAAGTAGGACAACATCAATCAACTGTAGGTATGTGTCTTTCGCAAGAATATGAGATCTTTGCATCATCAAAGTAGATCATATTGGCACTTCCCCTGCCAATCATGAAAAATGAAACCTATTGGTATAGGTAGCTAACACTTCTCACTTTGTGGAAATACATAATTGGGTAGTGTATGGTTATGATGTATGCATGAAGTTTCATTGTTGAGAATAAGAATTCATTATTTGATTGTTTGGATTCATTCTTGTATGATTTTGGTTTCTTTAATTAGTATATGCTTCGTATTGGATTGGTTTTCTTTGGGAATTGAGTTTGGGTAGAGTTACCATGTTAGCATTTAAATCCTAATCTAGTTTAAGAGAAACTTGTTACTTGGCCATATTTACCTATAGTTTATTACCACCTTACTAAGAGGGTTAGGATTCAATCTTTTATAGTTAACTTGGTGATACTATGCTTAACAACATCCCACAAAAATAATGTTTACTAGTTCAAAAATTGAAATATTGATGCCATTGAGGTTCCATATGCTATTAGGATAGTGAGCTCCCACCTTTTCAACCTTGATCCTAGTTTGTTAATTAGGGTTTCAATATCTTGTATGTTTCCTTGTCATTAGAACAATGTGAAGATGCTAGTTGCATGGAGTGTGACAAACTCATGTATCATCGTAGATAGGTACATCATGATTGGCTTAGATGTAGCATTGTCATCCTAAAACTTGGTGTATTTGTTTGAGAGATAAGCACTATTTTTTTTTGCTAAATTTTTGAAGTCAACATGGGAAAGCACCAAATGTTATAATTTTATATTCAATGGAAGAAACCATTATTCCACATTATGGATGTTACTATTCAAGTAATAGGCCATGAATGGGAGTTATCTTTTCTATAAAAATCAACTAATACTTGCAATTGGACATTCTTATTTTTTGTAAGTACAAGTGCACATGAACACGAGAATAAGCACAAACATGTCATTGGAGATATTTGAACCTTGGTGGGGGCAAAAATAATACCCCACTTTCACCAACCAGACAAACCGCTATTGAAAAAGTAAGCTCTATTTTACTTTTGGCAATTTTTATTTATGTTCTTTTGCATATATATATATATATATATATATATATATATATATATATATATATATGCATATCTTATTTAGAAAAAGAGAAATTAAAGACCCTTGATTTCTACCCAACTTCCTAGAATTCAAGTGATGAGCTCTTTAATTAACTTTCTAATTCATAATAAGGAAAGTATGTAGTCTATGCATTAATTTTGTCAACTTGGGCTTCTGGATTTGCTTGCAAGTTACCATGCAATGTATATGCACACTTCTACCTTAATTATTTTATCTAACATGTAGTTGTAGTTTCACCAATCACACTTATAAGCAATGGAAAGAGAACAAACAATCACGCAAGCATTGAAAAGGAAATAAATAATCACACAAGCATTAACAAGGAAATTGTAACACCCCTTTTTAAGCCACAAGTTTTATAATATGTAACCAGGGAAAATTTTAGGGGCTAATATTCGCAGGTGGGCTATTTTTCTTTTTTCCAAAAAAAAGATTCCATAATTTCCATTTTTTCTAAAAATGATTCGCCCAAATTTTATATTATAACATTATTTCACCTTAAAAATCGCCAAAATTTTACAAACTATTGTCAAACATTTTATAGATTTCATATGATGGACTATGAGATTCTCCAAGGTTTCTAAACTTCAAGATAAATGTCCATCCTTAAAAATTTCCTTGTATGTAACTATGATTGATAATGCTGGAATGACCAACATGGGTACTTTGAAATTTTTTATTTATGTAAATATTAACTCTTATTTAATATATTTCCAACTCTAAAGAATAGAGAAACCAAAAAAGACCCTGATGCCTGAGTGGAAAGTTATAAGGGGGGTTTGGAAAGTTTCCTATCTTACTTCAATTAATTGTCATATGTTTGATTTGGTATTTGAGCTACCCAACTATCAGTAATTATGAGCATAATATTGGGGGAGGGAGGGGGAGTAGTATTAAAATTCTCTAGGAGTATAGCATACATATGCATTATAGATACTTTTGTTTAACCACACAACTCGAGGAGGGAACCAAAATTCTCATGATGGGAAGTGTGTGTGTGGGTGAGAATAGATAGAGAGGAAGAGCATAGAGAGAGAACAATGTGAGAAGGCTAGAGAATGCATGCTAGTGAGCTAGTGGAATCCATGAGTAGAAAAAAACTACAGATGAGGCAATGAGTGTGACTTTGAAAAGTGGGTGATAAAGTGATCTAGATTTTATAAGGAATGAGAAAAAGTAATGACAACAAAAAAATGTCACAAGTGCATAAAAGAAATAATCAAAATTCATCTGAAGAGAGTCTAATTATTAAACGGTAAAAATATCATGGGAATACATCACGAGAAAAAAACATGCTTTTACAGTAGTGAAGACCCATATTTATATTATTTATAGTGCCTTTTCATCTAGAGTCATGCACTTTCATTGTATGCAAGGAAAATTTTAAGGATAGAAATTTATTTTAAAGTTTAGAAACCTTGGTGAATCTGGCTAGAAATTAATATGCAAATTGTAAAATGCTTGGAAAAATGTTTGTAAAAATTAAACAATTTTTTAATGATTTTATATAGTATCTATAAAATTTTGGCAATTATAAGGTAAAATAATTTTATACTATAAAATTTGGGTGCATAATTTTTAGGAAAAAATTATATTGGTGAATCCTTTTTTTTGGACAAAGTATCGAAAATTAGCTCACTTGCGAATATTAGCCCCTAATATTTCCCCAAATCATATGTCTAATACCATGGGTGAATACGATAAATTACTATGGTAAAAACTAACGAATAGTTGTATATGATAAAATATAATCATGCGGTTATATTTTTATTTTGTTTTCTTCTATCTCTCAAATACCATGGGTGGATACCATTGTTTACCATAATCATGGGCTTGGAAGCCACCGATAATAGAAAAAAATTATTGACTAGGGATATTTGATGGAAAAGAACCAATTTCCACTTGGATCAGACCTCCCCTCCTAAGGAAGGAATGGTCCTCGTTTCTTTGAGTGACTTAATTAGATGGGGAAACTTCTGTTGAACTAGACATTAGGTGATCCATGCGCCTCAGTGCAGGAGCTACCCTTCTTTGATGAGATCCTTTATTGGCTAGTTCCTTTAACTTTTGTGTGCATGATATAATCAATGGTTTCTTGTTTGATGTAGTTGGGGTTGATCTCTTAAAGTGTCAAGTGCTTTTCTATCTATGATGTATCTAATAATGGTGGAAAGTATGATTGAAGGAGGTCCAAATTGAACATTATGTGTAAGCCAAGGAAGGAGGGAATACTTAGCTCAAAATTATTGTCACCCACAAACTTGGTGATGGTGTAAGGTCCACAGTGAAGTGAATGAAGCTTTCTATGGGGTCCTATAAGGTTCTCTTTCTGCAAATGAAACCAAACCTTGTATCCCACCTGAAACTTGTGTGGCACCTAGTGTTGATCATGGCACTACTTATACTTGGTATTGTCTCTCTGTAAAATATCATGGAACTATTGACAGATGTGTTGAATCCTCTCAATTAATTTGGTGGCTTTGTTGGCCTCAAATTTAGAATGGGAATATTCTGCCTACGTGGACACGAGGGGTAGTGCTACATCAATTGGACCCAATGGTTTAAATCCTAGACCCACCTAAAAAGGGATATGGCTAGTCGAACTATGGAGGTATATATTGTATATGTATTGAACATAGGGGAGAATTTCATCCCATGTGCATGGATGTTTTGATTTGTACATGCACAAGATATGCATGATGATCTTGTTGACGACTTAGGTTGGACCATTAGTTTGGGGGTGGAAGGTAGTGGATTTGGTGAGCTTAATGTCCAACAATAACCAGAGGCTTGACCAGAACCTACTATCCTGATTTGATATGATGGTCTACGGTATCCAAAAATTTACCCACACTCGTTTAAAGAAGAGCTTAGTAGTGGCATTCATTGTGATAATCTTTTCGTAGGCCATTTTAGAAAATTGGTCAACAACTACGAAAACAAAGTTATTTCCCTGCTTGGTAGAAGGAAAACCAAACATGTATCCAATTAATATGGATTCCCAAGGCCTGTTGGGATTAGGAAGAGGGGTGTAAAGGCCTTTCTTCTTAATGACTGGTTCAGAAATGTTGCAGACAATGCAGGACTTGATATGCTTGGTAACATCTTATCAAAGTTTTGACCAATAACAATACTTTTGTAGCACAACACCTATCTTTTCCATGCCAAAGTGGTAGTCCATTTGAATGTAGTGAGCTTCCCAAATTATATTTTCATGCTCACTTGAAGGAACATAAATATGCCCAAATGGCATAAAAGACAATCCTAAAGATGAAATTTAATGATAGTCATGCCTATGCTCAACATCTTGTAAATGCTTGTGAAATTAGGATCATTCTCATAAAGTTGGGCCCATGTGGAGGTCTCATGTCCATAGGAGTGGTGCACCATGGTTAGTATTGCAATTGGATATTGATTGAGGTTGTTAACAATGTGACTAGTGCTTCTTGCCTTATATTTGATGTTGAGATAAAATTGTTGCATGTGGACCAATTTTGATGGTGATTGTTCTACAATTTTCCTTATATCTACATGAACTGCAGAGGCATGTGATTAGTGTGGATGACTATCTCATTCCCAAAAATGTAATTTGATCAATGCTTCTTGCCTTATATTTGATGTTGGGATGAAATTTATGCATGTGGACCAATTTTGATGGTGATTGTTATGCAATTTTCCTTGTATCTACATGAATTACAGAGGCTTTTGATTAGTGTGGATGACTATCTCATTCCCAAAACTTTAATGCTTCTATTGGTGATATACTTGTACAATGGAATACATTTCTTTGTAATAGGTTGGGTACTTACAGATGACATCTGATAGTGTCTCACTATGGTAGGCCATTGGATGAACATGTTGAGTGTTGAAATGATAGTGTAGAGGCACCCTGACAGGTGAGGAGAAGATGTATTTGTACTCTTTCATGGCCTTGTCCACTTGCTTCTATTATGTGGAGAGCTTCACCCACATTTGAAAGAAAAAAAGGTGCTCACCTTCCTCTATTTCTTCGGGCACACTTGGCCATACCTTGGTGGTAGAAATAGTGGCTCTGGGTTCTGCATCAATTATCCACTTCCCCTTGTCCAGATATTGATTATGAGTTAGAACCTACATTTAACTATGAAGCTTTTAACTTATCCACTAATGACTACTTTGAGTTACATTCATCGGTGTTATGTTAGGGGCTTTTATGGAATTCACACCATTATCTTGTGTCTTTCTTCATCTTCCCATTGCCCTTCTTTGTTTGAAGCTTAGATGGGTTGTCCTAGTATGGTCCATCTTAGATCTACCCTTTGTTCTACAGTTTTGGGTTGTGTTTTCCATGATTCTAATATGAGGAATTCATAGGACCAAATTCTTGCTTATTTTATTTAAATTTTTTCTCAATTTTGATAAAATATCAGTACGTTGCACCTAGTGAAGAGATGTATAGAAAATCCATTCATGTCTAGATGTATTTGTGCAAACTAGCATGATATGTAAGCACTGGATGTTACTCAAAGTCTCTGATTCCAAATTTAGTGTGCAAGGTATGGAAGATATTTGTGAACTCCAAAATTGTTTGGACCCTCTCCTACCACAAGGTGGTCCATCTCATGTATTCGCATTTGTAGATTCCAATAGGGTAATATTATTCCTTCATAGAGTATTTGAAAGATCCCCAAGTGGGCGTGACTAAAAATGTTGCAGATTCCTCTATAGTGTTTTTCTCATGGTAAGTCTCCAACCAATCCTTCTCATGCATGATGGATTTAAGGAGTGCAAAGATAATATTTTCTCTATCGAAAAATTTGTGGATAGAAAAATATCCTTCCAACATATTTATCCATTTGTCTAGAGAATTCAAATCTATCTGACCTTCAAATACTAGAATATTAAAACTAAATTGTACATTGAAGGGGAAGGTTCCTCCAAAGAGATCGTTTGATGAAAATGCATTGATTGTTGTCATCTATTGAAGGATATGGAAAAAATTACTCATCATCTCATCCCTTTTCATGTGAGGGATTCCTCAAGCAAGGTTATGTACCTATAATATGAGTGTACATCCCATATTGTTATTGTTGAGCCCTTACATTATTATTGCCATGTAGGCACTAATTATATTTTGACCCTTTAGACTCCTATAAACACCAAGGAGGTATTGTCATTTGAATCATCCGAGAAATGTTCATTTATGTGATGTAAAAGTAGGTCACCCCATTGAAGAGGCTTATTTTCACATTTTTGATCTATTTTTTCTTTTTTTTTGTGATATGGTTACATAACATTTAGTATCAAAGCTTTGGATCCTAGGCTTTTGTTGCTTCAAACTGATCACCTTGGAATTTTCACTATGATGTTTTTTGTGAGAGGCTTAAGAAGTTAAAAAATTTACCACATGGATTCAAAATATTAGTTAACTTTGTTTAAAAATTTCAAATATTTTTTCGCTATATTTTCAGAGATATGGTCCAAGGAATTTAGGGTTTCTGCATGCTCCATAAATCAGTCTCAAACATGTGACCTAGGGATAATCATCATAATTTTCTCTTCATTGATCATATTTGAATTCTGTAAAATGTGATTGAAAGTGAACAAAATTTTGTTTCTTAGGGATGAGTTTTAGGGCCAGAGGTCAAAACAGTGACACGTGGGAGTTCGTACAAGTTTGATATATGGAACCAGTCCATAATCAGGTCATTGTGGGATATTTGGTATAAATTTGTCTTGAATAATAAAATTTATTATAACTTGTGGGGTTGGAAATAATACACAAAAATATACCTCAAGACGAATTTTCATACCTTGGGAGGCTGAAATTACAAAGATACAATAGTTTGAAGATCAAGCTCCAAAAAGCAAGAAAAAAAGTGTGTATTTTTTAAATTTTCTTATCTTTTGTTTGAAAAATCAGATTGAAGTGATTCAAAGGTCATAATGAAGCATATATATCATTACTTGGTTCTAATATGCTTCACAACAAAAATATGGATACACACAGTAAGCCAAAAAAACTCTACTATGATGCCTGAAGAAGAGGAAGAAATGCAACATGATTTATCAAAATTACAGGACCAAGTGCAACAAAATTCACTCTCAAAAAGAGCAACAAAAAATGAATTAGATGTTTTAAAAATAGACATGGAAGAAATGATAAATTTTAATATGGAAGGGTTAAAGGAAGTTTTGACATGTTGTTGCAAGAAAGGCTTCCTAGTGGTGACAAGGAATTCTGTGAAAATAAGGATGAGGACAAAAGGAATACGAATTATGATTTTAGAGACTCCAACAATGTGTTGAAGACTAACCACAATCCAAAGATCGATATGAGGAAGTTTTATGGAATGAATTTGGTAACATGGATACTACAGATGGAGAATTTCTTTGATCTACATGATGTGTAACACACACAAAAGGTATGAATTGCATCTTTATATTTATAACTCAATCAATTTGTATGGTATCGAGGAATTTGTTTTCGTAAATAACTAGTCACTTGGACAATATTTATGGGGCAATTGATAAAACATTATGAGGATACAAATAACAATACCTTATTTATCCAAAATATAAATCTCAAAGAAAAGGGTTCAGTTGGGAAGCACATTGAGGACTTCCTGATAACTAATATTCCAGAGGAGCATCTGAATGATGTATTCATAGGGACTTTAAAGGATAACATCCAACATGAGGTTCTCCTTTGGGAACCTAAGTCATTGGAGAATGCATTCAGGGTGGAAAGAAAATGTTAAAGAAAAATTATGGAAACAAGGAGGTCTACAACTCACAACTATAAAGATGGAAGTGTTTCCACTCCAAGTTTCCCATAACCTACAAGGTTGACATCATAATAAATGGAGGAAGAAAGAGTAAAATGGATTTGTTATAGTTGTGATAGAAAATACACTAAAGGTCATAAGTGTGCCGAGAATAAATTATTGTACATATATTGCGAAGAGGAGGAAGAAAAGGAACAAGATACATCGAAAGAAGAATATATACACCAGGAAAAACCCCAAGGGTTGGAAAATAAGAAATGAATTTAACTGTATATTATAGTTCATTGACATGAATTACCGCTCAAACTCTCAATATAGAAGGATATATCAAGAAGAAAGAGGTAATAATGATGATTGATTCAGGTAATACCCATAATTTTAATCATTGTAAGATTTCCAAGGATTTGAATTGCTTTCTATATCCAACACCAAAGTGTCAAGTGATGGTTATAAATGGAGGAACTATAAATTTCCTAGGGAAGTGTCATAATATCAATCTAACCATGGGGGAATATGTATTGAAGAGTCCAATTATTTCCATTCCAATGGGTGGTGCTGATGTTGTATTAGGAGTCCAATTCTTACAATCTTTAGGGATGATATCTTTAATTTTAAAGAAATTTTAATGAAATTTTTCTGGGAAGGAAAGAAAATTGAATTAAGAGGCATCGCAAGGAAACATGGGAAGATAATAAGCTATAATGACATGCAAAATGTTTTGAAGAAGGAACAATGAGGGGTAATTGCACAATTATTCTCCCTATATGTTCAAACATCTAATTCATCCATTTCTCTTGATCTCTGAAGAGTCCTTGACAATTATTCCAAAGTATTTGAGACTCCCAAAGGTATACCACTTATTCACGATCATGACAAAGCTATTCACTTGATTCTAGGAAGTGTTCCTCCAAACATCATACCTGTTAGAGCTTAAATCCGCCTTAGGCTGTGGAAGGCAAAATTCAGGATAACCACAAACCATGCTCAGCCTCGTAGCTAGCCCTACGAGGACAAGAGACGGCTCTCTCCGGGTCACACTCAGTAAAAATACACAATAGGGTCTGAGATGACTCAAGATGAATACTAATTTTAGGCTAGTAAATAGATATGAAAGAGGTAATTTAATGAATGACTGAATTTTCTGGGCAGTATGGTACCAAAAGACAGCAAGAGGTGCGAAATTAAATCAAAGACACAGAATATTTCGTGAGGCAAGATAGGCAGGAGTTTAGCAATCAAATTAGAATAATATGTAGTGGAAATACTATTTGAGAGGCTAAAAATAGCATAGGTGATGAATCCTTTTCAGACAGAAGAAGACACAAAGAAGATGAACGCTTTCCCAAGGCAGAGCAATAAAATGGATTCTACCTTTCTCACTAAAAAAACATTCAACTGGAAATGATCATGAATGAACTGTAAACATAACAGGATACATATGAAACAGAGAAAAAACACATTGCTAAACTCACACCACAGGGATCTCATGAATTAGAGCTGCATCATTTTTATTAATCTCCTGGCCAAACTACATAGTGAAGAGCTGAGTTTTTTCCTCCACACCTTTCCAAAAAATTCCAACCCTTTCAAAATGATTTTCAATACAATAAATCAAACTACACTATGAGAAAATGGATCGATCAAAATAGGGAGCTGTTTAATCATCATTAACAAACTGAAGCTGAAGAGCCAACCAATTGTTCTGAAAGGGAGCAGATTTCAATATGACATCTATTTGATGACCACTGGGTAAGCAGAACCTGTAGTGCAGAACTCTTAAATCGCAATTGAAAACAAAAATAGACCATTGAATCATATTTCTCAGCCATGGTGGATATATATGTTTTAAATTTAGGCGTTTGGTCTTTGATTGTTCGCCTTCTCTTTGCCGTAAAAATCAATTAAAAATAGCCTTTAAATAAAATTTCGCTTTTGATGAAGGGGAAACAAAATTCCTCCAACTTCAGTTATAATTTCTCCTGCATTTGGGTTCAAACTGGAAGGTTCCTTGACAATTACGCTTTTTGTATTCAGCATCAAGTTTCACTTCTATTCTTCTAGCTACATCCTTCAGAATCGTTTTGCCTCGACAATCCTCAGCACCAGCATCTTGCAAATTCTGCTTTTCTTCATCTGTCATCAAAACTTTGTGGTCTAGAAGATTTTCCCAAATGCTTTGTTGGGGACCATTGTCATTCCCACTTGGTACAGATCCATTCTCTGTTATCCACTTTTCCTTAATACACTCTAGAAGAACATGATTGGGCTGCTTTATATGCTGCACTTTGACAAAATGGCACTTTGACGGTACACGGGCAATGTGAAGCCTCATACTTATGCATACCTGTCTTGATATTCTTGCTCTTAGAGCAACAAAGATGAACTAATTTGATTTTGGACCAATGATAATGATTTTTTAACTTGTTGACCCTGTGCGGCGCGTGCACACCCAGTGCACTGCGCCTCTTGGATGTGTCGCGACAGTGCAAATTTACACGGAGAATTTGCGCCCAATGCGCCACGCGTTCTATGTGCGCCGCGACCTCCTCCAACGCGCCATGCGCACCTTCAACGCACCATTTCAGCTCTTAAACACAAAATTCACTCCTCGAATATTTGTCTGACAGCTGAAACTATGCAAGATCGATATGATACTGGGAAATTTAAGTTTTCATTTTGCGATTTAAACGTGAGGAATAGCCCAATTAAATCTTGATAAATTTGCAATTGACGTTCTGTTCTCCCCTTATCTCACTGTCCACGCAAGAGAATTGATGTGCTTTCTTTTCCTATATTTCCAAGTGGCCTGTATTTCGCTCAGCTGCCCATGATCTCCAGTATAGTGATTCATACCTGATTGCTCCTTGAACTCGCGGATTCCTCATACAACGAATAAAATTATTGGTGACATATACAAGATCCGCAGCTTTCGAGAGTGAACGCCTCAACAAGCAGGACGCATTCACCGTTACAGTTGCTTTCAATACATCCATCTGGGTCTCTTTTTAGTCTCCTTGCCATGAATAGTATATTCTCTGACTTTAAGTCCTGGTGGATCACGCCTTGTCTTGAGCGATATCTAGAGCTATTGATACAACTCTTTCACATGTTGTTAACCTTCCACGTGCTACCACGAAGTCCATTTGAGCGATTCGAATAGGTTTTGGGCGTTTTTATGCCTTTGGCTATATACGCCATGTGGGAGGCCCATTGTGCTGTGCGCTGTGGGTGTGCCGCGCCAGTGTATTTCTACACTGCAGAATTTCACCAAATGCGCTGCGCGCTGTGGGTGCGCCGCGCTAGTTTCCCAATGTGCCGCGCCTAGATTTCACACAGAGTTTGCCTTCCAAACAATTGACTCGCCTTTCCACATTTTTATTTGGCTTTCACGCTTGTCTCTTGGCTTGCAAACGAATTGTATACACACTGAAAAAATAACTTAATGTTGCAATGACTTTGATTTTTTGATTTGGCAAACTCACTTTGTAAAGTTTGAAACTTTGACATTTCTCTTCAACTCTGTTTTGCTCCCTTTGAGTTTGTGAATGATGAACTCTTTGTCTGTTTGCAGGGATGATTGGCGTGTTTTGACCAAAGAAGACCAGGGTTGCGCTAGAGAATTCAATAGTTGAAGAACTTTGAAAATGTTACAAAAGACAAAATGTTGACTTTTCTTCAAAACAAAGTTTTGAAGAATAGTCATAATCCATCAATATGACGATGAAATTTGCTAAATAAAGAACCTGTGTAGAACCTCCCTCTAGCCTGCTGGCATTTGGACACTTTAACGACTCAATTTGTGAAACCCTAGACCTATGATTGACATGACTCTTTTCCCATTAAAAGATCAAACATTGACTGTCATGGACTTTAATAAACATTGATGAAAAGACCTAAGCCAACAGGTACAATACATAAGTGGAATGAATGACAAAGCCATTCCGTCAGGCTATGGCATGCTCCTAAATGGAATGCAGGTGATCGAGCAGAATGGGACACCTAAAAATGAAATGCAAAAAGATTTTTGATCTCTGACAGAGGACTGACAAGACCAACTCTAACATTGGCTCCAATGGGGATGGTAGCTCCTTGGAGGTGCCAAGAACGACAGATCTCTGGAAGAGCTAGACAATGCCTTCGTCCATTGGGCTATGGAGTCATTATTTCAACAACAACGCAAGACTTTGACTCATTTATTGACTGAAACTTTACTGAAACTGACTCAAAGACTGACTTGACAAACTCAAACCAAAACTGAAATAAAATGGTATTTACAGTGACAATGGAAATCGCAGAAACAACTCAGAAATGGTACCGCTTGAGCAGCTGACCATTGACCAGCCCTACTGGACAATATTCCCCATTCATCTCCTTCAGAAGAAAGGTATTCTGACCCCGATATGCTGCAATCTTGAAGGGACCTTTCCAGAGGTTCTCGAACTTACCATGCTTACCCTTTTCCTCATTCCTTGCATCCCATTTCAGCACCACATCATCCAACTGAAATTTGTCCGCCTTTGCTTTTCTGTCATAAATTTTCTTAATCTTCTCTTGCAACTTGGATGTGTTTTGGAAAACTTCTTCCCTTGTCTGCTGCAAATGGATCATTTGATTCAATATTCTCTACATAGGATCGTCTTCACTGCTGGCTTCCTGAAGAAGTTTGACTACCGGAGCTGTGAGAGAGGTAGGAAACACTGTATCAACTCCATAAACAAGCTCAAAGGGGGACATACCAATGGATTTCTTCTGACTGACCCGATCTGCCCAAATTGCATTGACCAACTTCTTATGCCAACTCTTCTTGTTGATTTCCAAAAACTTCTTAATGATGTTGACTAAAGATTTGTTAGAAGACTCCACCAACCCATTTCCTTTCGGATGTTAGGCGGTTGAGTGACCCAAAATGATTTTATATCTGTTACAAAACTTGATCATCTTCTTTGATTTGAAAGCTGCTGCGTTATCAGTGATCAACTTATTCGGGCAACCAAAATGAGACAAAATGTTATTTTCTAGGAATGAAATAATTACCACATCTGTAGCTTGTCTAGTGGGAATTGCTTTGATCCACTTCGTGAAATAATCATTTGCCATGAGAATCCACTGATGCTGACCGGAAGAAGCGGGATGAATTTCAACAATGAAATCCAACCCCCACTGCTGAAAAGGGGCACTCACCTCAATGGGATTAAGCGGAAAATGCTGTAATTTCTGCCTTCCTTCAAAAATCTAACATTTATGACAGCTCTTGACAACCTTATGTACATCTGCAAACAATGTCGGCCAATAGTACCCGGCTCTCAGAATTTTATTTGCCGTTGTTTTCCAAAAAAGGTGACCACCACAATCTCCTTTGTGGAAATCCTCCATGACCTGCTTTGCTTCTTCTTCCACCAAACAATTCAACAGAACGCCACCGGGATCTTTCTAATAAAGTGCAGAATTCAGAATGCAAAACCTAGAAGCCTTTAATTTGAGAGTTCTACTTTTGTTTCTAGTCATGCCAGGTGGTGGTGACAAATTCTGAAGCACATATATGATATCTGAATACCACGGAGAAAGAACAAACATTTCAGATACCTGAATTGACGAACCTTCCTCATTCTCATTGGACATAGCAACGATCAGATTTATGTCTAAGGCGTGTAAGTTTGATTCAACCATTAACTTTTCCAATCGCTGTCCTTTAACAAGCTTTGTGGGCTTTATTTCCACATCATACTCCAACAAAGCTGCAATCCACTTGCCTCGTCTTCCTTCCGGATCTGTCTACACTAAAACATCTTTGACAACAACATTAGGAACACAAGCCAAAATATGAGAATGCAGAATGTATACCCGAAAATATTTCAATGCTTTCACAAGTGCAAGGGCTTTCTTTTCAACGATGTTGTACTTTAAGGCTGCATCTCTTATAGTTTGGCTAAAGAAAGCAATTGGTATTTCATGCCCATATCTTTTCTGCATCAACACAGCCACCATAGTATGCTCCGAAGCAAATGAAAACAATATAAAATCCTGAGTGTACTTCGGGCTGATTAGAACTAGAGCTGAAGAAAGAGCCATTTTGACTAAATTGAAAGATTTTACAGCCTCTTCCATCCACTTCACTTGGCTGTCCTTCTTAAGCATGTTTGTAATCTCTCTTAGATGTTCAACAAGATTGGGTACAAAGCAGCGTAAAAATTCATCTTACCATTAAAAGATTGAATCTCCTTCTTATTCCAGGGCAGATCAATTTGCTGAATCACTTGTATACGTGCTAGATCAATACAAATTCCATCTTTTGAGATAATGTGCCCAAGTAGTTTTCCCTCCTCCATGGTAAACAAGCTCTTTTTCGAATTCAGCGACAGACCATATTTTTTGCACTTTTGAAAAATAGTTTTCAGATGATACATGTGTTCTTCATTTGATTTGGAAACACCATCAGATCATCAAGGTACACAACCAAAAAGACATCCTTCCCATTTGCGAAAGCCAAGTCCATTGCCCACTGAAATGTGGCACCCGCGTTCTTCAAACCAAAAGGCATTTTAGTGTAACGAAAAGTTCCCCACGGAGTGGTGAACCCTGTCTTGTCTCGGTCATCTTCATGGACCAAAATTTGGTTATATCTAGAATAACCATCGAGTAGTGACATACGAGATTCTCCAACTACTCGCTGAAGTATATGATCCATTTTGGGCAATGGATAGTTATCCTTCAATGACACTTTATTGAGATTCCTAAAATCAATGCACAAGCGAATCTCACATGTCTTCTTTCGTACGGGCACCAAATTAGAGATCCAGTCAGAAAATCTGATGGGAAAAATGATTCCTGATTTGTACAACCTGTTTATCTCCTTTTCAATTTATGGCAACAGTTTTGGATTTAGCCTTCTCAACTTTTGTCTGAAAGGTTTCTGATTAGGCTTAATGGGTATAGTGTGCTGAATTATATTGGTAACATATGTCTTCAAGTCATAATAATCCCAAGCAAACACATCAACAAAAGATGACATAAAACTAATATATTTGGCTTTTATCTTTTGTGGCAGTGCTTTAGACAGTTTTACCATTTTTGGATTTGCAGCTGTTCTGATATCGACCTCTTCAACACCCTTCTCTGTTGGCTGCAATGTTGGTTTGCGGGCTACGTCATCTTGATCAAAGAGTTCTTCTAAAGGTATCAAGCCTTTAGGAATAATATTATCCTTAAGCTGCAACACATCCATTTGATTTATCTTCACATCATCTTTACCATCATCATTTTCTACATCAATTGAGGTATCTTTGAACTTACCTTTGTTTTGCAGAAACTCGTCAATCTCCTCATCATCTTGGAAAACTTGCCAATATCTCTGATTTTCTAGAACAGTCGGATGATGCTTGACATGGATTTCAAATTTATTACTGGAGTTCATTGGAATCTTCAAACTACTTGCTGCCTTAGCAAGTGCATCAGCAATGTCATTTTGAATACGAGGTGCACACGTCAAGGTATACTCTGAAAACAATTCCAGGATGTCTAGGAATACATTTTAGTAAGCTCGCATCTGAGGATGTTTTTCTTGATACTCGACTTTAACTTGCTTAATCACCAATTCGGAGTCGCCGTATATCGCAATCCTCTTAGCATTCAGCTTTCTTAGAATTTTTAGGCTAGCAATCAAAGCTTCGTACTCAGCCTCATTGTTCTAACAATCAAAAGCTAGCTTGTAAGAACATACCCACACATTATTAGGCACTTTGTTCGGAGAAGACAAAGGACTGCGTACCCAAATACCAATTCCAGCACCATCATTTCCCACTGCTCCATCGAAATCCATGGTCCACAAACTTTCTTCCTCTTCTTGCAAGTGCTAAAACTCTGTTTCCTGTGCTTTTTCTGCTTGCTGTCCATTACCTTTAGCTGATTTCTAAACGGTGTTTTGCTGTTCTTGTCCTTCTTTCTTCAAAACTTCTCTAAAATTTGCTGCTATTTCTGGAATATCATCTGCTACAACTAGTTGACTATCAATATCATGGAAACTATCTGAATACAAAAGAAAAGACTCTAGCTCTGTATGTACATAATTAATCAGATGATTAATTGGTTTCTCCTTGCTTGTAATCATGTATTTCATTTTTTGTTCCTGATACAGTTTTCTCATTTGGCCAAACACATGAATCGTTGCATAGGAGAAATCTAGTTGTAGTGTCCCTTTCAATTTTGCTACCCAAGACCTGGAAAGAAGCATACCGAATCGGGGAGGAATATCTGCCACAACAATATCCATCAAAGCATTCTTCATTGGGATTTGATCCATAATTACAACCAAGTCTTTGATGAGGCCGATACATCTTAATCTCCTGGAATCAAATGAATAGAGATCATGGTATTTCCTGGTGATGTCCAAACCCAGCTTATCCATGATAGCGTTTGGCATAAGATTGTGGGAAGCTCCAGAATTGAACATGGCGTTATGTAACAAAAAATCATGCAATCTTAAACTGATATAAAAAGGTGGCACATCACTCTCTGGAGACTCACCATTCAATGTTGGCCCAAAAATCATTTCGGGTTGATCATCTTCGACATTCACCATATCAGACATTGGGTCAAAATTCAAAATTTTAGAAACTTGCCCTCTTTAACTGTTGTTCGTCATTATTTCAGTCAAGGGAATGGATACCTTCAATTTAGAAATTTCATTCTCTAAACTAAAAGTGGAAGGCTTTTCTACCTCTTTGACTGGGACTTCTTTCTTTTCCTTTTCTTTCGATACAATTGGTTGATTTGATTTTTTTGCAGATGGTGATTTGCTGATATTGGAATCAATTGCCTCTTTTCCTTTCTTTTGTACAACAGGTGAATCATTCTTTGATACTGAAACTTCCTTCCTCTTCTGAATTGGGTTAACAGGCACATCTCTATTTCTAAGTGAATATTGCTGCTACTGAGTGGACAGAGCATTCATAAAGCCTCTTTCATACTCATATGATTCTTCTTCCAGAACTGTGTCATTTGCTAGAATGAAATCTATATCTTTGTGTGCAGCTGAACTTTTTGCATACTCCTCATCTTCAGTAATATAAATAAGCAAATCATCAGGAGTAAAGAAGTGGTTTTCTTCCCCTATTATATTCCCTTCCTCATTTGACTCCGGTCCATGCACAAAATTTTGCTGCAAAGGTGGCTGTACTGGCTACTGTGCTATCTGATATTAGGCTTGCTTCTCTCTCTATTTTATTCTATATTGTGGCTGCTGTTGGCCACAGAAGTTAGGATTTCTAACTTGTGGCTCAGGTTTGTCAAGTTTCACCCTTTCAAACATCCACTCTACCTTCTAGAGTAATTGATCCATTGAGGAAGACTCTTATTTACTGTGACCTTCTTTTATGATTTTTCTCTAGCCCTCTTGGTCAATAGATTTGCTTCAACGCTGACTACGATCTTCTGCATGTCTTCCATTGTGGCCGGCTCTCTCTCTCTTAGTTGATAAGCCATGTTAGCATCAAAACCATCCGGAAACTTCATCAGGCTAGCCCCACAGGTGGACTTAGATGATCAGGAATTTCATTATAAACGGAATTGAATCTAATGCAGTAGTCTTGGACCGACTCACCAACGTTTCGCTTAATCTGCTCATATTCAACAAGAATTTGAAGAGGATTCTTTTTCACTTCCGAGTGGTCTAAAAATTGTCTTTGTAGGTCGGCCAAGGTAGCGATACGTGCAACTGGCAAAGATCTGAACCATTTCCTAACTTCACCCACAAATGTTTGTACAAAGAGTCTCATTGTCACATTTTCTGCATCGATCTCATGAAGGTCATAGAAATCTACCATTTTGTCTACATGTTGCTGAACGGTAATGCTGTGAGGAGCGCCATCAAACAAAGGGATTTTGCTTTGATAATTTGCGGGCATATCGTCCAAGACTTGAGGCAGCACAAGAGGTGCAAAACGAGCAGCCATCACTCTTGGTGGATTTGGTCTTGGGGATATTGTAGGAGTGGGTGCAGCTTGTAGGGAGTCAACAATTGGAGTTTGAAGCTATGTCACAATATAATCATCAATTGATTGGTTAGCCCTTTTAGTTTCTTGGTCTACAAGAAAATGCAGATTGGGGACAGTAGAGTCAACAACCCTTTTGGATTTGGTCTCAAACAATGATATTTCAAACTTCTCATCAAAATCAAGCTCTTCAAGATACTCAAAAATGGTAGGACATGAATGGGATTTGAACACGGGAGTCACAAAGCTATCTTGACGAAGAAATCTTGGAATCAAATTGGGATTTTTGTAGACAGGAGGAGGATCTGAATCTGGATTAGCTCTGGTATATCTTCTTGAAGATAATGTGCTATTTTCAAAAGATCAAAAGGACATAAACAGATTACTCAGCCTATCAAATCCTAAAATTATCATCCAGAAGCTTAGAATTATCGTAAGTACTGGGGTGTTTGTATGTTTACGCAACGAAGAAGACTAACAAACAAAGAATTTCGTCCCCAGTGGAGTTGCCACTATGTTAGAGCCTAAATCTGCCTTAGGCTGTGGAAGGAAAAATTCAGGATAACCACAAACCACGCTCAATCTCATAGCTAGCCCTACGAGGATAGGAGAGGGCTCTCTCCGGGTCACACTCAGTAAAAATACACAATAGGGTCTGAGATGACTCAAGATGAATACTGATTTAAGGATAGTAAATAGATATGAAAGAGGTAATTTAATGAATGACTGAATTTTCTGGGCTGTATGGTACCAAAAGACAATAAGAGCTGCGAAATTAAATCAAAGACACAAAATATTTCGTGAGGCAAGATAGGCAGGAGTTTAGCAATCAAATTAGAATAATATGTAGTGGAAATACTGTTTGAGAGGCTGAAAAGGGCATAGGTGATGAATCCTTTTAAGACAGAAGAAGACAAAAAGAAGATGAACTCTTTCCCAAGGTAGAGCAATAAAATGGATTCTACCTTTCTCACTAAAAAAAACATTCAATTGGAAATGATCATGAATGAATTGTAAACATAACAGGATACATATGAAACAGAGAAAAAAAACATTGCTTAACTCACACCACAGGGATCTCATGAATCAGAGCTGCATCATTTTTATTAATCTCCTGGACAAACTGCACAATGAAGAGCTGAGTTTTTTCCTCCACACCTTTCCCAGAAATTCCAACCCTTTCAAAATGATTTTCAATACGATAAATAAAACTACACTATGAGAAAATGGATCGATCAAAATAGGGAGCTGTTTAATCATCATTAACAAACTGAAGCTGAAGAGCCAACCAATTGTTCTGAAAGGGAGTGGCTTTCAATATGACATCTGTTTGATGACCACTGGGTAAGTAGAACCTGTAGCGCAGAACTCTTAAATCGAAACTGAAAACAAAAATAGACCATCGAATCATATTTCTTAGCCATGGTGGATATATACGTTTTAAATTTAGGCGTTTGGTCTTTAATTGTTCGCCTTCTCTTTGCCGTAAAAATCAATTAAAAATAGCCTTTAAATAAAATTTCGCTTTTGTTGAAGGGGAAATGGAATTCCGTCAACTTCAGTTACAATTTCTCCTGCATTTGGGTTCAAACCAGAAGGTTCCTTGACAATTACGCTTTTGGTATTCAGCATCAAGATGCACTTCTATTCTTCTAGCTACATCCTTCAGAATCATTTTTCCTCGATAATCCTCAGCACTAGCATCTTGCGAATACTGCTTTTCTTCATCTGTCATCAAAACTTTGTGGTCTAGAAGATTTTCCTAAATTCTTTGTTGGGGACCACTGTTGTTCCCACTTGGTATAGATCCATTCTTTGTTATCCATTTGCCCTCAATACACTCCAAAAGAACACGATTGGGCTACTTTATATGCTGCACTTTGACAAAATGTCACTTTGATGGTACACGGGCAAAGTGAAGCCTCATACTTATGCATACCTGTCTTGATATTCTTGCTCTTAGAGCAACAAAGATGAACTAGTTTGATTTTGGACCAATGATGATGATTTTTTAGCCCGTCGATCCTCTGTGCTGCGCACACACCCAGTGCTCCACGCCTCTTAGATGCGCCGTGACAGTGCAAATTTACACAGAGAATTTGCGCCCAATGCGCCATGTGGTCTATGTGCGCCGCGACCTCCTCCAACGCGCCGCGCGCACCTTCAACGCACAATTTCGGCTCTTAAACACAAACTTCACTCCTCCAACATTTGTCTGACAGCTGAAATGATGCAAGATCGATCCGATACCGGGAAATTTAAGTTTTCATTTTGCGATTTAAACATGAGGAATAGCCCAATTAAAGCTTGATAAATTTGCAATTGACATTCTATTCTCCCCTTATCTCACTGTCCATGCAAGAGAATTGATGTGCTTTCTTTTCCAATATTTCCAAGTGGCCTGTATTTCGCTCAGCTGCCCATGATATCCAGTATAGTGATTCATACCTAATTGCTCCTTGAACTCGCAGATTCCTCATATAACGACTAAAATTATTGGTGACATATACAAGATCTACAGCTTTCGAGAGTGCACTCCTCAACAAGCAGGACACACTCACCGTTACAGTTGCTTTTGATATGTCCATCTGGGTCTCTTTTTAGTCTCCCTGCCATGAATAGTAGATTCTCTGACTTTAAGTCCCGGTGGATCACACCTTGTCTCGAGCGATATCTAGAGCTATTGATACAACTCTTTCGCATGTTGTTAACCTTCCACGTGTTGCCACGAAGTCCATTTGAGAAATTCGAACAGGTTTTGGGCATTTTTATGCCTCTGGCTTTATGTGCTGCATGGAAGATCCAATGCGCCGCACGCTGTGGGTGCGCCGCACCAGTGTATTTTAACACTGCGTAATTTCTCTCAATGCGCCACACGTTGTGGGTGCGCTACGCTAGTTCCTAGTGCGCCGTGCCTGGATTTCACACAGAGTTTGCCTTCCAAACAACTGACTTCGCCTTTCCACATTTTGCTTTGGCTTTCACGCTTGTCTCTTGGCTTGCAAACGAATTGTATGGACACTGAAAATAACTTAATGTTGCAATGACTTTGATTTTTTGATTTGGAAAACTCACTTTGTAAAGTTTGAAACTTTGACATTTCTCTTCAACTTTGTTTTTCTCCCTTTGAGTTTGTGAATGATGAAACTCTTTATCTTTTTGCAGGGATGATTGGCGTGTTTTGACCAAGGAAGACCAGGGCTGTGCCTGGAGAATTCAATAGCTGAAGAAATTTTGAAAATGTTACAAAAGACAAAATGTTGACTTTTCTTCAAAACAGAGTTTTGAAGAATAGTCATAATCCATCAATATGACGATGAAATTCGCGAAATAAAGAACATGTGTATAACCTCCCTCTGGCCTGCTGGCATTTGGACATTTTAACGACTCAATTTGTGAAACCCTAGACCTAAGATTGACATGACTCTGTGCCCATTAAAAGATCAAACATTGACTATCATGGACTTTAATAAACATTGATGAAAAGACCTAAGCCAGCAGGTACAAGTTTCTAGCTGAATGTTTGGTTTTCCAACAAAATAAAGTTGAGACAATTAAGACCTTGGGTCTTTTAAAACCATTAGTTATTCCAGGTCAACATTACAAGGAGGTCTCAATGGATTTTATCACAGGTTTACCCAAGTTCAAAGGAAAGAGTTTCATCATGGTGGTAGTTGATAGACTTACCAAGTATGCACACTTTTGTGCACTATCTCACCCTTTCAAAGCTAGTAAAGTCACTATTGCATTTATGGAAATAGTTCAAAAGCTACATGGAAACCCAAAGATTATTGCAAGTGACAGAGATCCCATTTTCAATGGAAATTTTAGGACAAAATTATTTTCTTGTCTTGGTACTCAATTAGCTCATAGCTCATATTATCATCCTCATTTTGATGGGAAAACTAATATAGTGAATAATGTTTGGAAGGATACCTTCGTTGCTTTATTGCTGATAAAAAAACACAATGGGTTAAGTGGTTACCTCTGGTAGAATAGTGGTATAACACTTCCTTCCATACCGCAACAAAAATGACCCCGTTTATGGCGGTTTATTGATATCATCCACTATCCATCACATCATCTTTAAGATACAATTGTAAGGCTCAAGCAGTGGAAGATGACATCGAACATCAACAACAAGTTCTCTAATGCTTAAAGGATAACTTGACTCTGACACAAAATCGAATGAAACAATAGGTAGATCAACATCACAGTGAAAGAAGTTGTTATGTGGGAAATTGGCTACAACCGTACAAACAAATGTCCCTCAAGAAATCTAAGAAGGAAAATAAATTATCACCCAAGTACTATGGCCCTTATAAGGTGTTGTAAAAAATTGGTACTATGGCATACAAGTTGTAGTTGTCTGCATCTTCAGGAGTACACACAGTTTTCCATGTTTCATGCTTAAATATTATAGGTGACAGGATCCTAGTTAAAACTATGTTTCCAACTTGACGAGGAAGGAAAAGTCATATTGGAGCTTGAAGCAATCACACAAATAAGAATCCGATAACTAAGAAATTGATCAATTTCTAAGTATCTCATTAAGTGGAAGAACTTACGTGCTAAAGATTCCACATGGGAGGATGAGTATTTCATACAGAAGCATCCAAAACTGCTCAGGCATTGGGGACGACACTTTTTTGAAGGAGAGGGGCATGTTAGGTCCTTATAATATTGGTGTAGCCCCCATATTGTTATTGTTGTGCTTCATAGAAACCCACTATTGCTATTGTTAAGCCCTTACATTATTATTGTTATATAGGGCCTAATTATATTTTGACCCTTTAGAATCCTATAAATACCAAGGAGGTATTATAATTTGAATCATTCAAGAATTTTTCATTTATGTGATGTAAAAGGAGGTTTTCCCCTTGAAGAGGGTTATTTTCAAGTCGATCAATCTATCTTTTCTTATGTTTTGTGATCTAGTTACATAACAAGGAACAATTTAATGGGATATCTTTCTCCCTATGATAGAAGTGGATATTGGTGGCCACCCACCTATTCCAATTGGTCCCCTACCACTATTTCTTTTGGTTTTTCAATTTCCTTAATTATATCACAATTTACTATTTTTGACAGTTTTTCGGGTCCTGAACTTCCAGAGCCGTTTTGAGGCCCTAAACAACATTTTTTTTTGGAAAGCGAGAAAAACTAAGATTTTAATTGATGCGTGTATTCCATGGATAGCTCTTTCCAAAGAGGTATTGTGCATATCAAATGAAAATCATATGCCAAAGTTACGACCCCGGGAAGTTGTTGTACCAATTTACACAAACGAGGCCCACAGTTTTGGCGCTTCATCTCCCAGGGTTAGGTTTTTAGATGTTTAGGATTTTCCATTTTTTCTCAATAATAAATAGGACTTTGAGCTTCATTGTAACACAATTTAGAGTCATGTAGCTACCACATATCTTCTCAGAGATAAGCTACCATCGCCCGAGCTAGTTTATTTCCATTCTGTATGTAAGCATATTTAAGTTATTTGATATTAATGAAATGAAGTGTTATTTCTGCTACAAATTTGTATTTATGGTTATATATGTATTTGTTTGTGTTCCTGTTTAAGTTCAGATCAGTGGTATCAGACAGATCTACTCTTTCTCTTTTTTTCTTTGCATGTCCCCAACGAGGTCATGGTATAAGGGGTTAGGGCTTGAACTGGTTGAACCTTTGCAAGACCAACTATGCAAACTCCAAGGACCTCCCATGGTGGAAGAGAAGAAAGATGGGGGTGTAGGAGATCCTTTCAAAATATTTCTCAAGGAAGCCCTTAGGTGATAGAGGAATGCGATGATGGACAACTTTCCCCAGATCCTTTGGCGACTATTGTTATGAAACCAGCTCACAAAAAGATAGAAAATATAGATCAACACCTTAGAATTCAGCCTCTTCGAGGGGAAAACCTTCTTTACATTACACAAATGAACATTTCTTGGATGATACAAATGACAAGACCTCCTTTCTATATATAGGAGTCTAAGGGGCCATAATATAATGAGAGACAACATAACAATAGTAATGTAAGGGCACAATAATAACAATAGTGGGCTTCTATGGGGCACAATAATAACAATATGGGGACTACATGGGCACAACAATTTAATAAGGGGGTTGTACTAATAACAATAAGGGGTTACACTAGTAGTATAGGGACCTAACATTCCCCTCTCCTTCAAAAAGTGTTGTCCTCAACACTTGAGTAGTTCTTAATTCTTCTGTATAAAATTCTCATCCTTCTATGTGGAATCTTTAGTGGGTAAGTTCTTCCACTTGATGAGATACTCTGATATTGATCGATTTCATAGCTGTCGACTTCTTGGTTCTGTGAATGCTTCAGGTTCCAATATGATTTTTCCTTCCTTGTCAAGTTCTGGCAATATTGTTGGAATTGGGATCTTCGGCAACTTTTGAATGAGTTCCCACCGTGCTTCGCCATTCTTCCATTCATCCCTTGCTTTGTTGATCAAATTTGGTTGGATAATTATACCAACCTCTACCATTTCTACAACCATATGTTCAATTTCACTCTTTTTGGCATATGGATATCTATAAGGCCTGATGTTTGGAGGAACACTTCCTGGAATCAAATGAATAGCATAATCATGATCACGAATAGATGGGAGACATTTGGGAGTCTCAAATACCTTGGAATGATTGTCCAAGGAATTTTGTAGATACAGAGAAATATATGATTTTGATGTGGGAACCATTAGCGAACATAATTGTGAAATTATGCCTTGTTGTTCTTTCTTTAGAAGCTTTGTCATTTTTTTAGAGTTAATTATCTTTCCTGTTTTCCCTGTGATACCCCTTAATTCAACCTCCTTTCCTTCCGAAGAAAATTTCATGAAAATTTCTTGAAAATTAAAAGCTATTGTACCCAAGGATTGTAGCCATTGGAATCCTAGTATAACATCAGTACCACCCATTGGAACGAAAAGCATTGAGCTATTCAATACATATTCTCCCATGGATAACTTGATATTATGGCACTTTCCATAGCACTTTATGGGTCCACCACTTACAACTGTCGCTTGACACTCTGGTGCGGGATATAGGAAGCAATTCAATTCCTTTTCTATCTTCCAATGAATAAAATTATGGGTACTACCCGAATCCATCAACACTATTACCTTTTTCTTCTTGATATGTCCTTCTATCTTTATAGTTTGAGGAGTGGTAATTCTGACCAGTGAATTACAAGATATGGTCGGATTAATTTATTCTTTCTCGAGGATTGGATCTTGGTGAGTATCCTTTTCTTTCGATGTTTCTTGATACTTTTCTTCATGATATTTCACTGCTTGAACCTTCTTCTTCTTGATATGTCCTTCTATCTTGAGAGTTTGAGGAGTGGTAATTCTTGCCATTACAATACAAGATATGGTATGATTCATTTGTTCTTTCTCTAGGGTTGGTTCCCGGTGTATATCCTATTCTTTTGATGTTTCTTGATCCTTTTCTCATTAGGAGGCCTTTCTTGTAGCAACTTTGTCCCACCTTCCTTCAAACCTTCCATGTCCTTCTTCAAATCTTCCATGCCTTTCTTCCAATATGCTTTCATATAATTGACATCAACTTCCATGGCATAGATAAAACTATTTATCTTTTGCTTCTCTAGAATATCATTTACCCTTATATTCAATTTTTGAAAGTCCTCAATTTTCTCTACCATTGAACCCTTTTGTTTGAGATTTATCAATTGGCTAAAGAAGGTGTTGCTCTTGGTATCCTCATAATGTGCTATCATTTCCTCTGTGAAAATTGACCACGTGACAAGTGGTTTACAAGAACAAAGCCCTTTATACCATAAAAATTGATTCGGTTCTAAATAATTATATGCAATATGTACCTTTTGTAATAGTGGTACACCATGTAGATCAAAATATTTCTCCATTTGTAGTATCTAATTTACCGAATCCTTGCCATCAAATTTCCTCATATCACCTTTTCTTGATTTTGGGAGCTCGATCTTGAAACGACTGTAACTTTGTAATATCAGATCTTCTAGTTTTGAAATCACGACCTTCAGTATCCCTCTACGTCCTCCTTCCAATGCCACAAGTCTAATCGAAATTGGATTCTCAAAGAAGGAGTTATGCACAATCTCCTAAGATGACCTGATTATATACCTTTTTAGAAGAGCAAATTTATATGAAGTACCACATGTCACTATTTTGACCTTTAGATATGAAAATATACACAAAAAACTACAGTCCGTCCTCTTTCTACAACTTCTTCCGAAATTTCAATCTGATGCTCAGAGAGATAGTTATGACGATTTGCCCCAAGTCACCTGTTTAGGATGTAATTCAGGAATCTTACAAAACCCTAACTTCCTCAGATCATATATCCGCAAATATAGCGAGACAATAACTAAAATTTGGATCCGAGGTTTAGATCGATTTCTTCTCAAATGGGTTTTTGTTTTAGCTTCTGAAACTTTGTATCAACAAAGTTATAGTGAAAATTTCACGATGACCTATTTTAGATGAAATTATGGAGCTTGCAAAAATCCTAACTTCCTCAGATAATTTCTCCGAAAATATAGCGATACAAGATTTAAAATTCGAACCCAAGGTTTCATAGGATCACACCTCAAATGGGTTTTTTTTAGCTTCTAAGACGTCATAGAAAAATAGTTATGGTGAAAATGCCACGATGACTTGTTTGGAGCGGCGAATCCCTATAATCCAAAGCTCTGATACCAAATGTTATGAAACCAGCTTACAAAAAGATAGAAAAGATAGTTCAACGCCTTAGAATTCAGCCTCTTCGAGGGGGAAACCTACTTTACATTACACAAATGAACAATTCTTGGATGATACAAATGAAAATACCTTATTTCTATATATAGGAGTCTAAGGGGTTATAATATAATCAAAGTCGACATACAAATAATAATGTAAGGGCACAATAATAACAATAGTGGGCTTCTATGGGGCACAATAATAACAATATGGGGACTACATTGACACAACAATATAATAATGGGGTTGTACTAATAACAATAAGGGGCTACACTAGTAGTATAGGGACCTAAAAACTACCCATAGGTGACGCATCTCCTTCTAGCAGCGACTTTGGAAGCACCACACCCTATAAGGTATAAGTTAAATTTGATATCCCCATATTTGAAGGTCAAATAGATGCAGATGTCGTAGATAAATGGTTAAATATACTTGAAGGATATTTTTGGTTCATGATCTTTCCAACCAAGAAAAGATTACTTTTGCACTCCTCAAAGTCACCCCCCACGTCAAGGACTGGTGGTAAACCTACTATGAGAAGAGGGAAGAGAGTGCAACTTCACTATTTTCAGGCACACCCACTTGGAATTATTTATGGGACGCCATCAAGCAGTAGTATTACCCTGTCGGGAGCTACGATGATAAATACATAAAGTGGACCTTGCTGTAGCAGGGAAGGGACCAAGACATGCCGGAGTTCACAAATATTTTTCATACCCTTCACATGAAGTTTGGTATCAAGGATTCTAAGCAACATTTTATACTCAAGTACTGCGATTTTCTATACAAGTACATCTAGGATGAGATGGATTTCCTGGACATCTCCTCGCTTGGCACGACCTATTGATACACTGTCAAGATTGAGTAGAAATTTAAACAGAAAAAGCGATACTTTGTATCTGTGAATATGAAGCAAGGGAAATGTGCCCCCAAACAACAAAGTGAAGGACAAACCCAAGGGGGGAACCCAGGACAACCCACCGAAGCCACAAGCAAAGAAAAAAACCACGAAGATAAAGAAGGAAACGGGAAAATCATGTGAGTTCCATAAGAGCCCCACTCATAACACATCGGACCAAGCAATCACTAGTGGCCAAGTTGAAGGCTTCGGAATCAATGCATGTTTTGACTTTGAGTCACAATCCGACAAGGGGAATGACAAAGGGAAGGAGATTATTGACACAGATCCCAATGCCACCATTTCCACTATTAGATCTCTAGGAAACTCTCCTAGGTTGTATCTCGAGATGCCTGGTAACATATAATCTTCAATATTTTTCTGGGAACTATTGGAATGGATGATGGTTTGGTTCAAGCCAGATAACCACTTCAACTCTGTTTTCACTCCAGACATGCATGAACACCCTCAAACTACAAGGCTTTAGACCACCAATGCTCAACAATTTTGGAATTAGGTGAATAGATGAAGAATACCAACCACACCAGCAGATGCGTACAGAATGTATGATGGCCAGCTGAAACTAGTAAAGAAACTTGCAAATATAATCTATCAATGCAGAGATAAGATGACAGTTATCTTGCATTAGATATAGAAGAAACCTACATGACCTATTCAACAACAACTCCAATTCCCCAACACAGGGATAAGATGACAGTTATCTAGGATTAGGCATAGGAGAAAGCGCGAACAAACCAGTCCATGCGCAAGTTTAGAAAATAAGGGGAATGGACATTGAGCATGTAACAACAAAAGAAGCTTGTATTTATGAAAATGAAGATGAGACGCTACAAGTTACAGAGTATCTACAGTCTCCAGAAGTTGAACTGCACAACAACAACCAACCTTGATTACATCTTGTTGTCGGCTATTTATAGCTTTACTTTTTACAATGATCCTTAGCCGTTTTAGGGCTCGAGATGTCTTAATCGATCACGTACTAGCTTTAACTGTCTAATTGCGTTCCAGGATGCAATTTCTTTTCCATCACGAAAACATTATTCAATTTTGGTACTGTGTTGTACTACTAGGTAGTTGGTGTTAGGGTCCCACCCTAACCCCCTTACTTATGTCTTGGGATCACGTAATAGTCAAAGAGTCAATAAAGCGCATATATTTCGTAAGTGGTTAACCCGAAATTAATGACGGGACCACAGTTAGTTGCAAATGGGCCGTAGCCGTAGTATTAGATAGATGGTATTAATAAAATTCACGGTATTGACCCGTGGTATTGCATGTATGAGTCATATATAAAGGATAGAGACTCCCTGCGAGGAGCATCGTGTCTTATTTTGTAATCGAGCTCTGCTCTATTGGAGGTTTCCCCCTCGAAGAGGCATGTGAACATTGCTCTTTGAATAATAAAATCATTGCTCTTCTATGTTCTGGGTATCTTTTCTTCGCATATTCTGTGTTCTGGGTATCTTTTCTTCACCTATTCTGTGTCTGGGTATTATTTTGCAGGTTAAGAGCATAACAAGTGGTATCAGAGCACTTTCCAGGGCTCGGTGGGATCTCCAATTTTTAGCAAAATTTTTTTTTAGCTAGAGACGTGTTCTGGCGTCTTTAAACCATGGGATCTGTCGTTAAGCGCATAAACCTGCGGATTTGGGGAGGCATGCACACAGGAAATACAAGAGGTGGTCATGTCTGTTGGACTCCCTTGTAACCCCTATGGGTACCCCTTCGAGTAGTAGCGCATTAGACAGAACCGCGCACGGACTGTCTTCCATGTACCCTCTGGGTATATAGGAAGCCCCTAGGCTCCCTTGAAACCTCGCCATAGATAAACCTTCGGCCGTCTTGTGGCTACAGTACACCGAGAACAGCACTCGGAGAGATTACTCGCCCGTACGATAGGGTAGTCGGGTTGTACGGCTAAGGGTACGGTCGATCCTCCTTAGTTAGAGCCTTGAAACATTGGGCCGAGTACTACTATCAGACCCTTATGTATATCGATCTGTAGCACCTGACACTCCTCTAGACCATAGTTCCTTTTTCTATCGGGGATCACACATCAAATCTGTAGTAGCAGTTGTTCCACCATTTAGATCCGCAGCAGCAGAAATCAGATCCGCAACAGCAGACATCAGATCCGCAGCAGCAGACATCAGATCCGCAGCAGCAGTTGTTCCACCATCCAGATCTATCAGATCCACTAGATTGAAGTTGTTGTGAAGGGTTCCTATACTTTTCGCAGGACTTTTGGCAGCATTGACATTTTGAGGATTTAGCAACTGCAGTATTGATGAAGAAGGAGTAAAACTCCGTTAGGAGTTTTCAAAAAAAAAAAAAAGTCTGAGATCTTCTGGAGCGTTTATTTGTGATCTAGCCCATCAGCATTAGGACGACGAGCTGAGCATAGTGGTACCATTCAATTTATTAGTACAAATTTTTTTGGCGGTCCCAATTTTTCATCCAGTTGGTGTATGGTAGAAACTAGAGCTCAAGCGATGGCCAATGAAAGGATAGACAAAATTGAAGCAAATCTGAACACCCTCCAACGTCTGATTGAAGGCCTAACTACCCAAGTATAGGAAGTACTCGATAAGGGCAAGGCGCCAGCCCACGAGGAAGCGTATGATGGCCATGAACACCATGAGGGTGAGTCTAGCCACTCTCCTCACGTCTGGCACACCAATCCACCTCCCAGTCAGCGACCTCCCAAGTTGGATATGCATAAATTTGACGGTTCTCACACATCCGCATGGCTAGCCCAAATGGAGCAGTATTTCAGACTGAATCATATCCATGATGATTGGACTAAGCTTATGGTAGGGACCATGTACTTGGACAATGAACGATGGCAATGGGCGGAATGGCATCAGCATTGCAATGGACCTTTTCCGACTTGGGCCCAATTTACCAAAGCTCTTCGAGCTCGCTTTGAATAGGAAGACTCTTTTTTGGGGCGTCTCACTAAGCTTAGACAAACGGGTACAGTGGATGAATATATTACCGCTTTTGAAGCCTTAGCCTTCCGCACTAAAAGTCTCACAGATGAGTTCTACATGGAATGTTTTATCAGCGGTCTTAAAGAAGCCATCAAAGCTCAAGTTCTACTCCACCACCCTCCCACGTTGACGGAAGCTTGCCAGGTAGCTCGTAAGGTGGAACGTGCATTAGCAGCACAATACAACCACCCCAGTTTCCCCACTAAAGGTCGTCCCCCACAAGCTCACAATACGACTCAGACACTTAAGATCCAAAAGGTGTCACCTGCGGAAATGGCCGAAAGAAGGAAGCAAGGACTATGTTACTACTGTGATGAAAAATATTCCCCTGGTCATAAATGCAAGGAGCCCAAGTTTTTTCAAATAGACACCACTGACTACAGCTCAACAGAGGAAGATCCACCACTTGAGGAACCTGAGGCGATAGAAGAAGACAACCAAAAGGAGATTGTACCTGACCAACCAGTTATTTCGCTAAATGCATTGGCCGGAATTTCTTCCCCTCAAACTCTCAAAATCCGGGGTTTTATTAAACATCGCCCAGTAGTAGTCTTGATTGATAGTGGAAGTACCCATAATTTCATCCATCAAAAAGTCGTCGACGCAGTGCATTGTTTTGTACATGCAGTTTCTAACTTCCAAGTCCAAATCGCGGATGGGGGCACAATGAAATGTGAAGGCCGCTGTGAAAATGTCAAACTTCAAATGGGGGATTATCAGTTGAAAACAAACATGTTTGCCATCCATATGGGGGGATGCGACATTGTCCTCGGCGCTGAATGGCTCCGCACTCTTGGGCCAATCACAATGGATTTCCAGGAGTTATATATGAGTTTTAAGCAAAACAACTTCACACATACCCTCCGGGGACTCCAGGCGGGACCCCCCTCGATCATCAGCTCGCACAGGATGGAAAATTGTTAAAAAAGGGCAATCATGGAGTGGTAGCTCAATTTAATGCCATCCAGGTCGTTGAAACCCAGTCCCCGCAAATTCATCCTGAGATGCAACAAATTTTAAATAAACATAGGCAGGTCTTTGATAAGCCTAAGGAGCTTCTGCCATCACGAGGGGAACATGATCATAGCATCACATTGGTTCCAGGGGCCCAACCCCCAAATGTGCAGCCATACAGATATCCATTCACCCAAAAGAATGAAACAAAAAAGATAATCAAGGAACTTCTGGAAGCAGGTGTCATTCGTCCCAGCATTAGTCCTTATTCATCCCCAGTGGTCATGGTGCTCAAGAAAGACGGAGAGTGGCGGATGTGTCCAGACTTTAGGGCCCTCAATAAGTTGATAGTCAAAGATAAATTTCCCATCCCGGTGGTTGACGATTTGCTGGACGAACTCAATGGGGCTCAATTCTTCACTAAGTTGGATCTTCGCTCAGGCTACCACCAAATTCGCATGAAGGAAGTCGACATTCCCAAGACGGCGTTCCGAACTCATGAAGGCCATTATGAGTTCCTGGTCATGCCATTTGGTCTTTGTAATGCCCCTTCTACTTTTCAGAGCCTTATGAATCACCTTCTTAAACCATATCTCAGGAAATTTGTCCTGGTCTTCTTCGATGACATCCTCATCTATAGTGGCACTTGGTCTGCACATCTTCACCATGTAGATCTACTCTTGCAACTGCTCTGCCAACATAAATTATTTGTCAAATTGTCCAAGTGTTCATTTGGCATGGAAGAAGTTGAGTATTTGGGCCACATTGTGGGGCAGGAAGGTGTCAAGGTGGACCCCAAAAAGATCCAGGCAATGCAAGAATGGCCTCAACCTAAGACCTTGAAGAGCTTGAGAGGATTTTTGGGACTCACTGGCTATTATCGCAAATTTGTCCGCAACTATGGCCGCATAGCGAAGCCCCTCACTCAACTCCTAAAGAAAAATTCCTTCTTCTGGAATGAGGAAGCCCAACAGGCATTTACAACCCTCAAAAATTGCCATGTGTTCCACTCCAGTCTTAGCACTACCTGACTTCAACAAATCTTTTGTCATTGAATGTGATGCTTCAGGGACAGGTATTGGGGAAGTCTTAATACAGGAAGGGCGACCCTTGGCCTTCACAAGCCAACAACTAAGTGGGAAGAATCTGGGCCAATCTACCTATGAAAAAGAAATGATGGCCATCTTACATGCAGTCGACACCTGGCGCCCTTACTTATTGGGGCAATGTTTCCAAATCCGCACAGATCATCACAGTCTTAAATATTTTCTGGAGCAACGCCTATCTTCCACACAACAAAATAAATGGCTAGCTAAAATGCTGGGATATGATTATGAGATCATTTACAAGAAAGGGAAAGACAATAGGGTAGTAGATGCATTATCTCGCCAATTTGAGGAGGAAAGTACTCTGCTAGCGATTTCCCTCCCCATTCCAGAATGGGTTGAAGAAGCTCGCAGAGAATGGTTTTCACACACAGGGTTATCCCAACTCATTTCTCAATTGCATGTCGATCCAAATTCCATCAAGGGCTACTCCTGGCAGGATGACATTCTTCGCTACCAGGACAGAGTAGTAATATCACCAAAATCAACCCTCAAAAGTCGCATATTGGACGAATTGCACTCATCCCCCATTGCAGGACATTCGGGCTTTCAGAAAACTTATGCTCGTACCAGAAGATCATTTTTTTGGACCGGCATGAAAAAGGACATCCTTACTTTTGTCGCAGAATGTGATGTCTGTCAACGCCACAAAGGAGAAACCGTCAACACACCAGGCACATTACAACCATTGCCCATTTCGACATCAATTTGGACGGAGGTTTCCATGGATTTCATTACAGGTCTTCCAAAATCATGGAACAAGTTCGTCATCATGGTGGTGGTGGACCGCTTGTCAAAGTATGCTCATTTTTGTGCCCTACCCCACCCGTTTACACCAACTTTGGTTGCGCAAACTTTCATGGATCAGATATTCAAACTACATGGCATGCCCACTTCTATCGTGTCTGATCGCGACCCGATCTTCACCAGCAATTTTTGGCAAGAACTCTTCAGGCTACAGGGCACTCAACTAAAACTGAACACTTCCTATCATCCGCAAACGGATGGTCAAACCGAAGCAGTCAACAAATGTCTAGAAACCTACCTCAGGTGTTTCACTTCAGAAAAGCAACACCTTTGGGTACAGTGGTTACCTCTGGCGGAATGGTGGTATAACACCAACTATCATGCCTCTACTAAAATGACTCCTTATGAAGCAGTATATGGTCAACTTCCGCCTTCCCCTATTTCTTATCTCCAGGGATGCTCCAAAGTACAAGCAATGGATCAACTACTACAACACCGCGCCACCATGCTCGCCCATCTTAGAGAGAATCTTCATCAAGCTCAGAACCGCATGAAGCAACAGGTCGACCAGCATCGCTCAGAGCGCTAGTTTTAAGAAGGGGACCAAGTCTTTTTGAAGCTGAAACCATATAAGCAAACATCACTCAAAGACAAGGGGTGTCAAAAGCTATCTCCAAAATTCTACGGACCCTACCAAGTACTTCAACGCATTGGAGAAGTGGCTTACAAGTTGGCTTTGCCACCTACTACAAAAATTCATCCAGTTTTACATGTATCATGCCTCAAGAAAGTAATTGGGAACAATTGCCGAGTTCAAACCAGTCTACCTGAACTAGACGACGAAGGGTCAATCTGGCTTCAACCCGAACAGGTCCTCGCCACAAGAGACAAGCACCTGCGCGGCCGCATGATTAAGGAAGTCCTCGTCAAATGGAAAGACACCTCTCCGGAAGATGCAACTTGGGAACCAGCTACTATTCTTCAGCAGTTTCCGCAGCTTTAGCCTTGAGGACAAGGCTAGTCTTAAGGGGGAGGGCATGTTAGGGTCCCACCCTAACCCCCTTACTTATGTCTTGGGATCACGTCATAGTCAAAGAGTCAATAAAGCCCATATATTTCGTAAGTGGTTAACCCGAAATTAATGACGGGACCACAGTTAGTTGCAAATGGGTCGTAGCCGTAGTATTAGATAGATGGTATTAATAAAACTCACGGTATTGACCCGTGGTATTGCATGTATGAGTCATATATAAAGGATAGAGACTCCCTGCGAGGAGCATCGTGTCTTATTTTGTAATCGAGCTCTGCTCTATTGGAGGTTTCCCCCTCGAAGAGGCATGTGAACATTGCTCTTTGAATAATAAAATCATTGCTCTTCTATGTTCTGGGTATCTTTTCTTCGCATATTCTGTGTTCTGGGTATCTTTTCTTCGCCTATTCTGTGTCTGGGTATTATTTTGTAGGTTAAGAGCATAACAGTTGGCTTGATTATGGTAGTGGAGCTCCATGACTATTTAATTCTGTTTGCTGGATCGTGATGTGTCCTTCTTCCTTTGGCCATGCTCTCTGTTAATTCGATTCAGCGGTCTGACTATCATCAGACTGACTGAGTCGGCCACCTTATTCTTAGGACAACAGATAGGGAGTGGAGAATGGAGTACATGGGTGGATGGACGTGTTGAATCAAACAGACAGAGAGGTGACAGAGCGGTGGAGGATGATTGGGGACGATCGTGAATGAGGGCCATCGGATCGGGGAAATGCACGGTGGAGATCGTAGGAGGGGATTTGAGGTCGTGGTGGGAGCGGGACATATCTGGACCGTTAGATCTCGGGTGGATAGATCAGATGGTTATCGGGTGGAAGAGGTGCGTGGATGATAACCCTCGGGGGTGGTTTGGCTCGGGCAGTTATGGTTTTTATCGGAAGGGCATCGGGCGGTAAGTGGTAAATGTATGAACTTGCCCGATTCCATTGAGTGGATGACACGTAGCGGCGAAGGAGACAGAGAAATCGCCCTCATCAGACGGGTACTTTTCACACTAGTTGTTTATGCGATATGGGCAATAGCTGTTAGATCTGGCGGGGGTTGATCTAACGGCGGAGATGCGGTGGAGGTACGAGATGTCTTTGTGGAATGTGTTATAAGCATGTAAGACATATGGGTAAGGTTTTATGGGTATTTTTAGCTTTCGTGCTTGGGGCTAATGCCAAAGGGGTGTTTTGTTGGGATTAGAAGGTTAATAAAGGAAGTGGGAAAGGTAAAGTGTGAGCGGGATAAGGGAAGAAGTGGAAAATGGCCTGTGTAGGACCCCTTCAAGAACAGAAAATCCGACTGAACCTTTCCGTTGACCTCCAGAAAGTCAGCACTGCACTTCAGGGCTAACACTGGCTCCTTCTAGGGATGAAATCCTCCCTATGAGGTTTGAAGAACTGTAGACCACTGCCTTTTACATAAGAAACAAGATCAGAAATATTACCTAGTATTCCATTGGGCATGGAGTCTATCGAAGCCTACACTAAAACTTTAAAAATAACCTATTTACAATATTAAGGCCTGAAAGCCTTAAACAAAATAAACTTTCAAAAACTACCCATTGACTGGGCCATCAAAAATAGTTTCTCCTTCCAAACTTTGCAGCATGAAAGTATTGTTCTCCTGGACCTGAGAGATGACAAATGGTCCTGTCCATAGAGCATCAAATTTACCATGATTGCCTTTCTTTTCCTTCAGTGCATCCCATTTGAGAACCCAGTCACCAACCCGAAAATTGTCCATCTTTGCCTTTCTATCGAAAGATTTCTTGATTTTCCTTTGATGTATTGCAGACCTCTCAATCAGTTGATCTATGATCTGATGAACTTCAGCCAAGTCACTCATCCTCCTTGCCATGTCACTTATCTCGTTCTGCTCTTCTTGCAAGAATTTGGCCACAGGGAGGATCAATTGGATTGGAAAAATAGCCTCAGTGCCATATACCAGCTTGAATGGAGAATTCCCTGTGGACTTCTTGGTGGTAACCCTGTCAGCCCATAATGCAAACTTCAGTTTGGAATCCCAGCTCCGCTTGTTGTCTTCCAGCAGCTTTTTGATTATCCTTACTAGGCTTTTATTGGATGATTCTGCTAGGCCATTACCTTGAGGATAATATGAGGTGGAATGCACTAATTTAATGCCCATTGAATCACACATGTCCACCAAATCTTTTTCCCTAAAGTTGTTGCATTGTCTATAACCAATTTGGTTGGGCAACCAAACCTGGTGAAAATGTTTTCTATCAGGAATTTCATGACAACCTGTTGATCAACTTTCTTAGTGGGGATGGCCTCAATCCATTTGGAAAAATAATCAGTGGCTACTAAAATCCATCTATGCTGGCCACTGGAATGTGGATTAATCTCCCCTATGAAATCCAAACCCCACTGCTGGAAAGGACCATTAGTGTGTATTGGTTTCAGGGGCAAAGATTTCAGCTGCTGTCTTCTTGCAAACCTCTGGCATTTGTCACAAGACTTCACAAATGAAAATACATCAGAGAATAGAGTAGGCCAATAATACCCAGCCCTTAGGATCTTGTGGGCTGTGGTTTTCCAATAATGATGCCCTCCACAAATGTTGGAATGAAACTGGTGCATGACTTCCATAGATTTCTCCTTGTCTAGACATCTTAAGAGGATTCCAGCTGGGTCCTTCCAATAAAGCAGGTTCTTATTAATACAAAACTTGGCTACTCTGAGCTTGATGGTTCTGGCTTGACTTGAGCTAAGCCCTGGAGGGACTTCTAGCTTCAACAGGAAATGAGTTATACTGGAATACCAATCACAAGAAGCCAAATTCTCAGCTAATGACTGGTTCTGCTTTCGTTCTTCTGTTTCCTCCTCTGCTTGTTCAACCTCTGAATCTGCACCTATGCAATTTATGTCCAGCAGACTACAATTTTCCTCAGCCATAAGCTTAGCTAGGCCCTGGCCTTTGACAAGCTTGGTGGGCTTTACCTCTATGCTGAACTCTATGAGTTTTGCAATCCATTTGGCCCTTCTTCCATCAACATCTGGCTGCGTTAGGATATCCTTTACTAAAGCTGAAGGTACATAGGAAACTACCTTGGAGTGCAGAATGTAAATTCAAAATGCCTTTAAAGACTTTATGAGAGCATAGGCTTGCTTTTCAATGAGGTCATACCTTAATTCAGCATCTCTCAAAGTCTTGTTGAAGAAGGCCACTGGGTGTTCTATACCTTCATTATTTTTTTCCAATAAGACTGCTGCAAATGTATCATAAGAAGCAAAAGAGAAAATATAAAAATCCTTCGTGTAGTCTAGGCTGACTAAGGTGGGAGCTTCCATGATAGCTTTTTTGATGGCTTCAAAATATCTCCTTGCAGCCTCTGTCCATTTTATCTCTGACCCCTTCTTTAACATGGAGGTGATGTGCTTCACTAGTTCTGCAAAATTTGGAATGAACCTCCTCACAAAGTTAATCTTTCCCAGAAAAGATTGAATGTCCTTTTTCGATCTTGGGATGGACAATGTCTGTATTGCTTGAACCCTTTCTGGATCAATCTTAACACCTGTAGCAGAAACGATATGTCCTAAAAGCTTGCCTTCTTCTAGAGAAAACTGTGACTTCTTAGGATTTACTGAAATCCAAAACTTTCTGCACTTCAGAAACACCTTCCTCAAATGTTGCAAATGATCCTGGTGACTGCTGGAAAAAATTGTTATATCATCAAGGTAAATCAGGACAAACTTGTCCTTCTCTCCCACAAAAGCTATATCCATGGCCCTTTGAAAGGTAGCCCCAACATTCATCAGTCCAAAAGGCATCTTGGAGTACATGAAAGTGCCCCAAGGAGTAGTGAAGGCAGTCTTTTCTTGGTCCTCTAGATGTACAACAACTTGATTGTAACCTGAAAATCCATCTAAGAAAGACATGACTTTAGCCCCTGAAACTTTTTGCAGCAAATGTTCCATCTTGGGCAGAGGGTAGTTGTCTTTCTTAGAGCACTTGTTTAGATTTCTGAAGTCAACACAAAGCCTAATTTCTCCATTTTTCTTTCTTACTACCACCAAGTTAGCTATCCATTTTGAATACCTTAGGGGAACTATGATCTTGGCAGCCAACAATTTCTTAATTTCCTTTTCAACCAAAGGGAGTAGCAGAGGGTTTATGGGTCTTAGCTTCTGCCTGAAAGGGATGGTGTCTTTCTCCAGTGGGACCTTATGCTAAATGATTTTTTTGTCATAGGTCTTAAGGTCACTGTACTCCCAAGCAAAGACATCAGCGAATTGCTTCATTAGGGTGCAGTATTCAGAACTTTGGGCAGTAGACAAGTGGGTGGACAGATTTATATACTTTGGATGGTCTGGACTCCCTATGTTATGTCTATGGACCGCAGACTCATTTTATTTTTGGGCAGTCTTATAGGGTACATCATTATGGTCAAACAACTTCTCTAGAGGCACCAACCCTTTAGGTATATGGTTACTAGGCAATTGTACAATGCTGTCTTGACCAATTTTGTTTCTCAGTTGGGACTGATGGCCTTCCTCCACGGTTTCATTATCTTGATCAATTTTCATTTCAGAGAATTCATCAATGACTTGTAGAAACCTATTGACTTCATCATCATCCTCAAAAACTTTCCAGTACTTGACATTATCAGGCAGAGATGGTCTATATTTCACTTGGATTTCATAAGCCAATCTGGGGTTAAAGGAGGAACAAACATACTAGCAGACAAAGCAAGGGAATCGGCAAGCTGATTCTTAGCCCTAGTGTTAAATTTTAGGTATGTTCTATGCTTGAGCAATTTATTTAAATTTTCACTGTTAGCAATCACATCAACATTACGATAAACTGCAGATAGAACATAAATACAAAACGCAGAAGACAAGCCAAGACAAGAGGACACAAGATATGGCGCGAGCCAGGGACAAACCCCACAATGTGTGGGGAAACCCTTTGATCAAATCTTCTTTTATCTTCAAAGTTCAGCAGAGAAAGAGAGAGAGAGAGTACATTTACAACAGCAGTCAATACTTTGACTTATCTAGATCTAGCATAGATCATTTCGTATAATTATGAGATCAGTTGAAGACATTCTGCTTCAACTGATTCTCAAGGTGACTCCTTCACCTATCATCATTCTGCATCTCGTTCATTTGTTGTACCTTACAGTATAGCGCCAACACACAGCATCCTACATGCTGCTCATGATCTTCACGCTGCCAATTCATCACGTTACGCTGTACCCAAATATCACAGTGTTGATCTCAACATCAAGGATCTGCACCCATCTAATGTGTACTCAATGACTGGTTTACTGCTCTCATTGCTATACAGAGATTTCTATTATGACAGTCATTTCATTATATCAACCAGGTCTCCAATGAGTTCTACAGCATGATGACCATCTCTGATATCCTTATCATTACTGCAACAATGATTATTAGATTGTAGTAGCTTGGGTACAGCTTTTCCTTATAAATAGGCATGTGATCTATAGAATAGATCCATGATATGGTCATCCTTATACCAGGTATTCTACAGGCATACCACAACAGCATATAGTCATACCTTATCCATGTAATACGAAGATTGTCATACCAAGGGTGGACTGCGTCTTCATTCCAGCGTGGACAGTGTACAAGTGCTTCAGGCTGTGCGTATATATATGCTGTGTGTAGACTGCGTTTAGGCTGCTACAGGCAGCGTATTAGGGCCTTCGTATTGGCTGTGTATAGAACCTCCTCTTAGCTGCGTATTAGGCTCCAGTTGCTGTGGAATAGGATCACTGTTTAGCTGTGAATAAGGGCTCAACAGACTACGGATTTAGGGCATCTCTTGACCTGCAGTTAGGGCACTTTGGAACAGTGGATAGGGCTCTTTAGCACCGCAGATAGGAGCCTCTTTAGGACAGCAGTATAGGGGCTTATTCATGCTGCACATAAGTCTCCTCTTATCTGCATTTAGATCTTCTTATAAGCCTGCGGCTAGGGCATCATCTGCACTGTGGCTAGGGCACAACTGAACTGTGGCTAGGGCATCAGCTACTGCGGCTAGGGCATCAGCAAATGTATATTTTAGGTGTCCCTCCTTCTCCAAAAACCCAAGACGTGGAGAGGAGGAGAACACACCAAGAATGTGTGTTAAAATGACTTCAAATCCTCACCAATTTATACTAGAACGTAGATGATGAATAGACACGTCTATTGGGCTTCTGAGCCTACTCAAGTTGCTGGTCGGCTTGGTAATAATTATATAAACAAAATAAATTCATATCTCCATAAATACTTATCGGAATCGGATGATCTTTGGATCAATCCTACACCTCTCGACGAGAGGGATCCAATAAAAATATCAGCTGTCATAAATAAGCTGATCCACATGGAGTTTGGCCCTAGTTGCCAATTTAACACTCCCTCTCAACTAGGGAGAACTCCATCCAGTGATCCATAAGTCCGACTGTACAATCTCGGCCATCAGTGCCCTGCACTGCTCTGCCCAACTCTGCTCAGCTCTGCTGGCTCTGCTAACTCTGCTTTGCTCAGCTCTGCTCTGCTCAGCTCTGCTGGCTCTGCTAGCTCTGCTCTGCTCAGCTCTGCTAGCTCTGCTCTGCTCAGCTCTGCTAGCTCTGCTCTGCTCAGCTCTGCTGGCTCTGCTCTGCTCAGCTCTGCTAGCTCTGCTCTGCTCAGCTCTGCTGAACTATGAAGAAGAAGAATTGATCGAGAATGTCTCATACCATTCTCCACTGACCCGAAGTCAGTTTCAGAGTGCGTACTACTAGTCCCAGACTAGTCTCAACCAACCCGAAGTCAGCGTCATAGTATGTACGACTCTCACTAGTCCCAGACTAGTACCGCAGGCTCAGAGAGTGTACTACTGGTCCCAGACCAGTCCCAACCGACCTGAAGTCAGCATCATAGTATGTACGACTCTCACTGGTCCCAGACCAGTCCTGCACTGACACGAAGTCAGTCTCGGAGTATGTACCACTGGTCCCAGACCAGTTTCAGCCGACCCGAAGTCAGCGTCATAGTATGTACCACTCTCACTGGTCCCAGACCAGTACTGCACTGACACAAAGTCAGTCTCGGAGTGTGTACCACTGGTCCCAGACCAGTCTAAGCTGACCCGAAGTCAGCGTCATAGTATGTACAACTCCTACCACTGGTCCCAGACCAATATCATTGATCCCAGATCAATGGAGGTCATCCTAGCATAGGGAGTACGGTAGATACAACGATGCATCCATCGGTACTACTATGGTCCCTAACTTCATTTCCCTGCTCATTGATCAGATGAGAGGTACTTCCCATGAGTCCTAGACTGCATGGGTAGGATGCCTCGACAGGAGAACTAATCAATCCTGTCCTCGCAGGAGAACACATCAATCCTGCTACAATCGCCATGGAGAACACATCAATCCAGGCCGCCATGGAGAACACATCAATCCAGGCCTCACAGGAGAACACATCAATCCTGCTACAACCGCCATGGAGAACACATCAATCCAGGCCTCACAGGAGAACTAATCATCCTGCTACACAGGAGAGCGAATCATCCTGTTCCAGTGCGCACCACCAGGGGAGGGTGAGTCACCCTGTGGTCGTATGTTGCTTCAGTAGAACTGCAAGCCCCCCAGAGCTCCCAGAGCTCAATGTATGCAACATGTAGGACCCTTCTTCAAAGGTCTCTCGATGACTCCAAGTCGTCCAGGAAAATCACAAATTTGATCTTTCCTCGGGGCTCTGTCCTTTACATCATCATAGTTCGATGGAGCCTCCTAGATCATCAACTTACCATATCCCAGATGATGTCTATCGGCTGGAGCAATCGACGAATACAGGATTCCTCAATAATCGAATCCCATCTCTGGTTGTCACAGAGAATCACAGTGGTATTCATCATGTGTACAAACAGCTCACTGAAGAGCTTCAGCAACCAGACTGCCTCACAGAAGGCCATACTATCAGTAATGTATTCTGCCTTAGTGGTGCTCAGAGTCACCGACTTCTTCTTCCTGCTCATCCAGGGTATCGAGGCAGATTCCAAAGAGAAAGAGCACTTAAAAGTGCTTTAGTGATCCTCCACACTGCCTGCCCATTCAGCATTCGAATAATAATGCAATTTCATCTTTTCGGCAGTGTATCTCAATCCATGAGAGATTGTGCCCTGAAGATACCTCAGAAGATTCTTGGCACCAATCCAGTGAGGCTCAACCAAATATGAGCTCACCATGCTAACTGCAACACAGATGTCCGGACAGAGGTTCTCCAAGAACATCAACGCGAATGAGTTTATAAAACTCAGAGGCATTTCCCAAATCAGGTCCGACATCACTACCATATAACTTCTGAAAGTTAAGACCCTTGAGGTAGTCATAGGCTTGCAGCTTATCTTTTCACATTCAGAATCCAACTCCCTCTATCTCCTATAAATGAGAGGGTCTGCACCTGTCAGACATAGGTGCCGGTATGAGAGGTTTATCATCCACAACCTTCGAGTAATGGTTTGGATCAGTTTCACTCCTGGTGAGACTCAGCTGCATTAGACAGCTATCAATCCTCTCATACTATGCCCGAGGTGTTTTGCTTCATGCCATAGAGGGCTTTCTTCCACCTGTTTACATGAGATTCTCGATCATGAGTCTCAAACTCCTCGGGTTGTTCCAAGCCTGTGGACCTGCTGCATGAGGGGAATGGTCCCCTTATAATATTTTCCTTCAGTACATTTCAGACAAGTACCTGCATGCTCCCTTTTGAATTCAGGCATTTAAGTCACCATCTGACTCACAGACCTCCGGTGCTGAGTCAATGGACATGGTCCCCAATGGACTTCCTGCAACTTGATACAACCCTGAACTCAAAAGTATCTTTAAAATATCTATTTTCAAACACGTACCTTTGTAACCTTCGACTTCCATTCAGATGGACACCAGGTTCTTCTTGCGATCAGGTACATAGAAGAGATTTTAGGGTTTCTTGCTTTCGTGGAAGAGTCGACCATTTCCTTGATGACCTGCATTACCAGTCATTCCTTTAATCGCCCAGGAATGATTGTTATCTTCATCAAGAGATGTGTCCCTGCCATTCGGACACTCCTTCGCATAACGGCCGAACTTATTTCAACAAGGCATCTGCCTTTCCTTCCACCCTTAGATCCGAACTTCCCAATGAAGGGATCATTAGATGGGCCATCAGAAACTCCTGCTGTGCCATTCTGATAACATTCTCTGCTTTGACTTCACCCTAGGTGAATTATGGGGAACCCATTGATCCTTCTGTCTTGTCCCAACTGCCTTTGGTGATTGCTCTTTCACTCTTGCTTGGGCATTGTCTTCACCTCAGCTCTGATACCATGTTAAATTTTAGGTATGTTCTATGCTTGAGCAATTTATTTAAATTTTCACTGTTAGCAATCACATCAGCATTACGATAAACTGCAGATAGAACATAAATACAAAACGCAGAAGACAAGCCAAGACAAGAGGACACAAGATATGGCGCGAGCCAGGGACAAACCCCACAATGTGTGGGGAAACCCTTTGATCAAATCTTCTTTTATCTTCAAAGTTCAGCAGAGAAAGAGAGAGAGAGAGTACATTTACAACAGCAGTCAATACTTTGACTTATCTAGATCTAGCATAGATCATTTCGTATAATTATGAGATCAGTTGAAGACATTCTGCTTCAACTGATTCTCAAGGTGACTCCTTCACCTATCATCATTCTGCATCTCGTTCATTTGTTGTACCTTACAGTATAGCGCCAACACACAGCATCCTACATGCTGCTCATGATCTTCACGCTGCCCATTCATCATGTTACGCTGTACCCAAATATCACAGTGTTGATCTCAACATCAAGGATCTGCACCCATCTAATGTGTACTCAATGACTGGTTTACTGCTCTCATTGCTATACAGAGATTTCTATTATGACAGTCATTTCATTATATCAACCAGGTCTCCAATGAGTTCTACAGCATGATGACCATCTCTGATATCCTTATCATTACTGCAACAATGATTATTAGATTGTAGTAGCTTGGGTACAACTTTTCCTTATAAATAGGCATGTGATCTATAGAATAGATCCATGATATGGTCATCCTTATACCAGGTATTCTACAGGCATACCACAACAGCATATAGTCATACCTTATCCATGTAATACGAAGATTGTCATACCAAGGGTGGACTGCGTCTTCATTCCAGCGTGGACAGTGTACAAGTGCTTCAGGCTGTGCGTATATATATGCTGTGTGTAGACTGCGTTTAGGCTGCTACAGGCAGCGTATTAGGGCCTCCGTATTGGCTGTGTATAGAACCTCCTCTTAGCTGCGTATTAGGCTCCAGTTGCTGTGGAATAGGATCACTGTTTAGCTGTGAATAAGGGCTCAACAGACTGCGGATTTAGGGCATCTCTTGACCTGCGGTTAGGGCACTTTGGAACAGTGGATAGGGCTCTTTAGCACCGCAGATAGGAGCCTCTTTAGGACAGCAGTATAGGGGCTTATTCATGCTGCACATAAGTCTCCTCTTATCTGCATTTAGATCTTCTTATAAGCCTGCGGCTAGGGCATCATCTGCACTGTGGCTAGGGCACAACTGAACTGTGGCTAGGGCATCAGCTACTGCGGCTAGGGCATCAGCAAATGTATATTTTAGGTGTCCCTCCTTCTCCAAAAACCCAAGACGTGGAGAGGAGGAGAACACACCAAGAATGTGTGTTAAAATGACTTCAAATCCTCACCAATTTATACTAGAACGTAGATGATGAATAGACACGTCTATTGGGCTTCTGAGCCTACTCAAGTTGCTGGTCGGCTTGGTAATAATTATATAAACAAAATAAATTCATATCTCCATAAATACTTATCGGAATCGGATGATCTTTGGATCAATCCTACACCTCTCGACGAGAGGGATCCAATAAAAATATCAGCTGTCATAAATAAGCTGATCCACATGGAGTTTGGCCCTAGTTGCCAATTTAACACCTAGGGATGTATGAAATACTAAAGCTATTAAAAGAATCCTTGAGGTTCCATACCTCATCCCTATATGCTTTCAGCCTGGGGTGCCTTGCCTGGAAATTCTGGTTCACCTGTTGAATAATAAAGTCTGTATCTCCAAACACCTTCAGATGTTTGATGCCCATTTCTTTAGCAGCGTTCAAGCCTAAGATCAAAGCCTCGTACTCTGCTATATTATTTGTGACTTGGAAAGTCAGCTTGAAAGATAAATGTATGCATTCTTGCGTGGGGGATATCAGAACTACACCTGCTCCTGCAGTTTCCCTAGAGCAAGCTCCATCAAAGAACATGTCCCAAATTTGTGGACCTTCTTCCTCTGTGACCTTACAAACTGGTTTCCTGAGTTGCATGGAGGCCAACTGAGATTCTTCTATTTGGAGAATACAGGCTCCGAAGTCAGTATCAACAGCATAGATGGGATGATTAGTGGGATGCTTCTCATCACTGACAATATAAGCTAACTGAGCTTCCCTGTATAATCTCCTACTTTCTCCTCCAAAAACTGGAACGGTAGCATAAGACAAATCATTTTGTAACGTTCCACCCAATATTTTTATCCATCCCCTGGAAAGAAGCATGCCAAACTTTGGGGGCACATCAGCTACCACAATATCCATCATCATGCTCTTCATGGGTAGCTGAGACAAGGTGATGGCTAAGTCTTTGATTAACCCCAAACATTTCAACTTTCTAGAATCAAAAGAAAACAAGTCGTGATAAGGCCTGGTGATATCAAGGCCTAACTCATCCATGACAGCCTTTGGCATTAGATTATGGCTGGCATCTATGTCCAGCAGACAGTTGTGAAGGGTTTTGTCATGAATAGTCAAGGAGACATAGAATGATGGGGAATTGTCATCAGAAGGTTCAGTCATTGGGCTAAGCACAACTACAGGTTTGTCATCTTGTAAATTCACATAGTCATTTGATGCTTGTGTGGCCTTAAGCTCAAGGGCTTCAAGGATGGGTCTCTTAAAGGCTTCATTCTTTACCAGTTCCATTAGAGGTATAGATATTTTTAGCTTCTGGATTTCTGATTCAAAACTAAAAGGAGAAGGGAACTTGTCAGGGCCTCTCACCTCTTGAGCTGGAGCTTTGAGAATGATGGGATCAGCTGCTGGTGGTTTTTACTTGTTAACTTGTTGTTCTGTAGGAACAATAGTCTTTTGGACAGGGGTCTCCTTGGCACTGTTCACCTTTGACCTCAGATTATATATTCTTTGATCTTCAGTTTGTAGAACAACCTCATCGTCCCACTCTTGGTTGGTCTAGTCCCTGAGTAATGACTCTTCATAGGTAGCCAAGGTCAAAAGGGGATCACTGCCTTTGTCTTCCATGCAATGGATCTCATCATCTTCTTTAAATTGCTCTTCTTTCATGACTACATTCTGGAAAGGGGTATTCACTCTTTGGTCTTCATTAGCATCTTTGCTCCTTTGCATGATCTGCAACTACTCATTTGCTTTTCTATATGGATTCAGATTTCTAGGAGCAAAGGTGTTAGGAACTCTTCCCTTCCCTGGATGCTGCTCAACTTTTAATTTGGAGATTTCAGAGGCTAGTGACTCTATCATCTTGGTCATCTTATCTATCTTGGGGTTTGAAGATGAAGAAGATTCACCCCTCTGTCTCCTTTGATCAACATGTCCCTTGAGTTTCTCTGCAGCCATGATGTTGGACTCTACTTCCAAGGCTGCATCCTGCATTTCAGCCAAAGAAGCACATCTTCTCTCCCTCAATAGTAGACAAAAATCAGAATCGAAGGCATTGGCATAGGTAAGCTTAGCAGAGGTAGGGGTGGGTTTCACTTCAGCTGGTATCTTGTTGTACATGCGGTTAAACCTTTTATTGAAATTAGAAAGTGACTCCCCATTTTCCCTTTTTAGGTTCCCAAACTCAGTATGATAGTAGAGCAGATATTTCTTATCACCCCAATGCTTTAGGAACACATCATCTAAGGCCTCAATATCTGTTATAGATCTAGGGGTCAATTCTCTGAACCATTTTCTTGCCTCTCCATCAAGGCTTTGGACAAAAACTCTCATCCACACATCATCTTCACTAATGTCTAGATTATCTGCATAGCTATAAAAGGACTCAAGATGTTCTTCAACTATAATTCCTTCAGTCCTGGTGAACTTAGGCATGTATTTCTGATATTCTCCAGTAGGCATTGCATTCAAAGGAGTGGGTAGTACTAGAGGTCCATACCTAGCAGCTATGATTCTTTCCATTTTGGTGAGTGCTTGTGGACCTGCCATGGCTATGGTGGATTGAAGAGTGCTGGCAGTCTGGATGATAGAAAGCTGAGGGGTGACTGACAAGACTAAAGGAATATGAGGGATAGGAGGTGAGGTTTCCTTCGGGCTTAAAGCAAGAGGAGAACCTAAAGAATAAGGAGCTTTATGAATCTCTGAAAGTTTTTCTTCACTGCTAGTGTTAGAGGCTATACTCTCAACATGTATTTGTTCTATTACTAGCTTTTCTTGCAGAAGTATAGAGGATTATTTAGGTTTACCTAATCTTGATGCTCCTTTCTGTGATATATTTCTTCCTTTGATGATATTTTCAAGGTCAGGTACTGGGTCAGCTGGTGACTTCTGAGGATTTCTCCGAGTATGCCTCACAAACTGAGCCAGAACTATGATGTGGAGTTGCCAAGAGGTTCGGACTCCAGTAGAATCGCCATATAGATTATTACAATAAAAAATGTGTCCAGAATTTGTCTATCATCAAAGTTGGACCTGTGTCATTCTCCCAAGGAAGCTAAGCTTCAATCTCCTCTCCCCGGCAACGATGCCAATTATGTTAGCTCTCCAGGAAAATCTCCTAGGTTGTGTTTCGGAGATGCCTGGTAACATATAATCTTTAATATTTTTTTGGGAACTATTGGAATGGATGATGGTTTGGTTCAAGCCGGATAACCATTTCAACTCTGTTTTCACTCTAGACATGCATGAACACCCTCAGACTACAAGGCTTTAGACCACCAATTCTCAACAGTTTGGGAATTAGGTGAATAGACGAAGAATACCAACCGCACCAGCAGATGCATACAAAATGTATGATGGCTAGCTGCAACTAGTAAAGAAACTTGAAAATCTAATCTATCAATACAGAGATAAGATGACAGTTATCTTGCATTAGATATAGAAGAAACCTAGATTACCTATTCAACAATAGCTCCAATTCCCCAATGCAGGGATAAGATGACAGTTATCTAGCATTATGCATAGGAGAAAGTGAAAACAAACCAGTCCATGCATAAGTTTAGAAGAGAAGGGGAATGGACATTAAGCATGTAACAACAAAAGAAGCTTATATTTCTAAAAATGAAGCTGAGACACTGTAAGTTACAGAGTATCTACAGTCTCCAGAAGTTGAACCACACAACAACAACCAACCCTGATTACATCTTGTTGTTGGCTATTTATAGTTTTACTTTTTACAATGATCCTTAGCCGTTTTAGGGATGGAGATATCTTAATCGACCACCTACTGGCATTAACTGTCTAATTGTGTTCCAGGATGCAATTTCTTTTCCATCACGAAAACATTAATCAATTCTGGTACTGTGCTATCCTGCTAGGTAGTTGGATTGATTATGGAAGTGGAGCTCCATGACTGTTTAATTCTGTTTGCTAGATCGTGCTGTGTCCTTCTTCCTTCGACCATGCTCTTCGTTAATTCAATTCAGCGATATGACTGTCATTAGACTGATAGAGTCGGCCACCTTCTTCTTTGGATAACATATAGGGAGTGGAGAATGGAGTGCATGGGTGGATGGATGTGTTGAATCGGATGGACAAAGAGGTGATAGAGCAGTGGAGGACGATTGGGGATGATCATGAACGAGGGCCGTCGGATCGGGGAAATACACGGTGGAGATCGTATGTAGGGGATTTGAGGTCGTGGTGGGAGCGGGACATATCCAGACTGTTAGATCTCAGTTGGACAGAACAGACGATTATCGGGTGGAAGAGGTGCATAGATGATAACCCTCGGGGGTGGTTTGGCTCGGGCGGTTATGGTTTTTATCGGAAGGGCATCGGGAGGTAAGTGGTAAATGTCAAAACTTGCCTGATTCCATTGAGTGGACGACATGTAGCGGCGAAGGAGACATAGAAACCGTCGTCATTGGGCGGGTACTTTTCATAGTAGTTGTTTATGCCATATGGGCAATAGCTGTTAGATCTGACGGGGGTCGTTCTGATGGCGGAGATGCAGTGTAGGTATGAGATGTCTTCGGGGAATGTGTTATAAGTGCGTAAGACATATGGGTAAGGTTTTATGGGTATTTTTGGCTTTCGCGCTTGGGGATAAGGCCAAAGGGGTGTTTTGTCGGGATTAGAAGGTTAATAAAGGAAGCGGGAAAGGTAAAGTGTGAGCGGGATAAGGGAAGAAGTGGAAAATGGCCCCTGTAGGACCCCTTCAAGAACAAAAAAGCTGACCGAACCTTTCCATTGACCTCTAGAAAGTCAGCACTGCACTTCAGGGGTAACAGCCACCACCAAGATCCAGAAGAATGAGCCCGAAGATCCATAGAAGGGGGAGCACCTCTTCCACTCATAGATTTGGGCGAAGGGTTCTTCTCTGCAGTTCATTGTTGACAGCTGGAGCCAAAATAACCTAATTTCAGTAGAGGTTGTGAAGCAGTTGGGCTTATTGACCAAAAAAAACCCGCAGCCATAGACCATTGGGTGGCTTTACTAAGGACGAGATCTTCACATTTGGTAGCAGTGTCACCTTCCCTACAACATAAAGCCATTCATGGATGAGGTAATATGTGATGTTTTTCCTCTTGAAGTTTGTGATGTATTATTAGACCTGGTGAGCGCCAGTATTGTAGCAAGAATGCTACAACTCATGAGCTACTAACTTTACTTTTATCGACCTGGTAGTTCGTAACAAACTTGGAAGCGTCGGTGTTGTATGCACAAGTACTAGTTCTCACCGCAGGTTGTCACCTGGTCAGCCAGCGCAAGATCACTAGGAGCTCAAGCCAAATTCTATAGATTTCAGAAGAAGCTCTATGTATGATGAAAGAAAAGAAATATTACTCTATAGATGTTATTCTAATTGTAGAAGAGAGAAAGACTTGGAATGTAAAGCAAAACCTAGTAAACCCAAATTAGCAAGCTAATTCTACTTTTGCCAAAAACACTATGAAAACCATGAAAGAAATGCCATTACCTACTCAAGGAAGTAAACAACATCTGACCATGCTATGTTTGGAAGTAAATAATAAAAAAACATATTTTTGGATGTTTATGTGTTTTTAAGTGAATTTAACATGCATCTAATTTATTGTGTGTGAGTGTGGCAGTGAATAGGTAGCGTTAGAGTGCGGTTTTGGAGCTTTGGATGATGTAGGATGGTTTGGATGGGTCCTAGGAGGTATTAAGTGGCCTTCTACAGGCTTTTCCCACACTCGGCCTTCAACAAAAATCCTACAGGAAAAACTACAGGAGGAAAACAGGGAAACTACAAGAGGCCTATAGGAGGAGGCCAAGAGCAATTTTCGCTATTTTGAGGGTGTGAGAGTGGGTGGAAAAGGTGGATGAAGGTTGGAATGAGGTTTTAGGGTGCCTAAGGTCTACCATGGATTAGTAGGAGAGAGAAATATGATTGGGTTTGCTCAAGGAGAGAGGAAGAAGTTCTGAAAAATGAAGGAAACTAGGGCAGAATTAAGGTGAGATTTGGGAGACCTATAGGGCATGGATCAGATGGAGGGTGTGATTTATGGTAAGCTAGCCTACTACTGGAAGATATTTGCTGCATAGAAACCATGAAAATCAAGAAACCATTGAAATGAATGCATTCTAGGAAAAAACAGAGTTTTGTATAAAAATGGCCTAAACTATGATGCATAGAAGGAAATGTTGGGAAATGATGCAAGGAAGGAAAGCATGCAAGAGGACTATTGTAAATCAAGAAGTGAACATGATAAAGAATACCTACAACCAAACAAAACTGGATTATCAACCTACTAGAGAGATGCAAACACTAGAAGTCCTAGGAATGAGGAAAATCTGTGTTTTTGGGGCAACAAGAGGGTCTTTGCCTCAAATCATGGTCCCATAGGGAGGAAGAGAGGCCAAGGAACTATTTATAGCCTTTTGAATATTCTCTGATCACTTCTTAACCTGCTACAGAAAGCATTAATGGAAGCAAACTACTAATTTATCAAAAACAACCTATTCTTAACCATAAAAGAAATACATCTAACAGAAACCAATCTACAAACTGAAGTAAAGCATACAAACACATGTAAAGAGGAGCTTGGATGCTTGGATTGGGCCCTAACCCAAGAGCTTCAGCCCTATGAGGTAACTATATACTAGCTCAAAAAGGATTCCATATTCATTATCAAAAAATAACAAGATTACATAAAACTGTCATAAAATAGTAAGCTCGAAATTTGAGCAAAGTTTACATAAGCCAAAAAAAGTCGACCCTAGTAAGGCCCTAGGCCTCTCTACTTATACATCTGAAGCTACCAACAGCTTCCTTAAAATCACGGAGGCTTGGCTCCCAAAACTCGAGATAACTCTAAATCATCTTCCACTTGCTCGGCTACCTGCTAGTGCATGATTCGACTGCTTGTACTCCGAGCTAAATGAAGGGGAATTCGAAGTGAGGAGAAATAAATGAGGGGGATTCCCTCCTATAATTCCTCTCCTCTATCTACTTCGAGTTATTGCTGCAGTTTGGCCACTAGATCCTTGACTTTGACCTTGAAATCCATCAATGATCTACATTAAATACATGTTAGACCACATGGTGTAATAACTAACTCAACTCACCCTATAAGCATAAATATAATAAGAAAATCATACAATAAGCTACGAGAATGGTTGATTTGACTAGGTTAGGAGGTAAAATGAGCCTATATAATTACCCATTTATGAGGCTCATCATCACCCCCTACTGAAGGTATTGATCATCCTCTGAGCAACCTAGTCAATCTCTCCATCTTTTATGGCCCTGGTGGCCTCCCTAGCATTCCAGGCTACTAATGTGGTCTGCTCATGTTCTCCATAAAATCCTGCCTTTCTGTCTATGCCCTTCCACTGCTCCTTCTCTTCTTCTTCTGTTCTGCCTTCCCTTCTGCCTAATAGGAGTGGAGGACTCAGTTTGAGGCCAATCTAGTTGACCTTCACCCTTTGCATGGAGTGCTTGTACATTGGCACTCTTTTCAATGCCTCCCTCCTCCTCATTGGGGAATGGTATTCTTTGATCTGCAAGCTGTGGGGTAGGGTGTTCCATCTTCTCATGCATGCATGCACACAGTCATCCCCAAGTATCCTTTTCATATCTTCAAAGTGAGCAATGGCTTATGCTTGATTGGCTAGATATTTAGGGGAAATATGAGGGTCAATGGCAAGCATGTTGTGTGTGCTGATGAGTGCCATAGGATTTGATGGTTCAACTCTTATCATTAATGGATCATTCTGCTCTTTTATCATCAATCTTTTCATTTATGCTACACTCAATTCTTCATGGTTCATCCATGATGCTAGGGCCATTAATTGCAGATCACCTAGCTTGGCATTGGGGTCCCACACATTTAGGTCTGTGAGGGATAGGTTATGTAGTTAGAACTCTGCCATCTTTGCTTTGTCCTCGGAGGTGCTTTGGTCACACAAATCCATGAACTACCTGTAATCTTGGAAAGGCATTGTGCCTCTTTGTGCCAAACTTTTTATTTGGAATTAAAGCCATTGATCCTTCAGATAGAGGCCATAGGATTTGGCTGGTGTTCTACATTGTAATGCCTCCATGGATAAGCTGGCCATGTATTCCAAATGAGTCTCTTTCTCCTACAGCTGCCTCCTTAGTATTTCATTGTCATTCTCAAGGTGGCTTCTTGTAATGGCTTCTTTGTCTCGGAGAGCACTCAATTCCCTGCCCATTTCCCTGAGTTTGTTTTCCATGTGGCCAACATCCTCAACTCCTTTGGATTTGGCTATCTACATCCACCTGTGTGTTCTCACTCTCTCTTTTTCCAATTCGAAAAATTGTGGAATTACAAATTTTTGTGGGATTATCTTGCCTCCCTCGAGTATTCTGTAATAGGAGTCAAGATTAGGCTAGGGGTCAAGTTATTGTAGCTCTTTTGCTTCCTCTTTCATCTCTGTCTGTCCTCCTATCCTTTCCTCAAGGTTTTGAGTCTCCTGTAGTTTGGACAGTGTCTCCTGTAGGACTGTTTCAGCCTCCTGTAGGTCTGGTTTTTGGTCCTGTAGAATTGCCTTCCCCTTCCATGTAGAAGGTCTTGTAGTCCCTCTTTCATAGGTTATCGGTGTCTTGGAAGGAGAGTCTTTCACCTTGGTAGATGGTGAATCTTCAATGTGGATGGGAGTCTTTGATGAGGGCTGAGGTTTGCTTGTTTTAATTCTGGTACTCTTCCTTGCCCTGAAATACATGGAGGTTTGTCTTTTCCTCTTCTGCTTCTGCTTGCTTGGTGTACTGAGGGCAGTGAGGGCAACTGTTGCTTCCCTTTCCAAAGTTTCAGGGGATTCTTCTCTGTGCTCTGCCCTCTCTGCCTCCTTTTCTCCCTCTTCTGTCTCTTTTTCCTCCTCCTGCTCTGTCTCTTTTTCTACCTCCTTCCTTTCTTGCTCTACTATGTCACCACTAGCTTCATCTTCTCCTCCTTGCTGTTCTCCCTCCTCACTGACAGTAGGACTGACATCATAGGTTAATGCCTTGATGTCATCCTCGGCTGTCATGTTTATGAAAACTTCCCATGCTATAGGGAGTGTAAGGGCATGGAGGGCCTCTTCTACTAGGATCTTGATTAGGCCATGGTGAGCTAGCTGCTGTGAATTTCCTTCTTGCACCTTGGTGCTAGAGTCAATGAGGGATTGAAGGAGAAAGTAAGGGATACTGAGCTTTTAAGGTGCTGGGGTATCCATGCCATATCTCAAGTCTTGGAGGAATATGAAATGGTATCCATAAACAACGTTGTACCTCCCCTCACAAGAAATGTATTTGATTATTTGGTAGCTAACCTCATCCCAGGGGTGTGGTATACTAGCCCTCCTGATTCTATTTTTGTCTTCAACAGGGGTTTCATTATCTTTGAAAAATTTTTCTTGGTAGCCTGGCCAATTGGTTTCTCATCTTTACTCCAAGGCAACCCAAGAGGAAGGGTAGTGACCCTACTGATGAATTCAGGGGTTATTTCGATGGAGAGGCCTCTAATGGTTACAGTAGCATGAGTCCTTGTGTGAGGGACCAGAGAGAGAGAAAATTCTTGGGAAATTTCATCATCAAACCCTCTAAATTTCTCAAAGAAATTCATCCAGTTTGCCCTTGTGAATATGTTCACCACTTGAAAATGTGCATGGAGCCTAGTGGAGTTAGTGGGCTCCTTTCTCATAAACCCTCCTATCATATTGCCTGTACTTTTTTGGAAAACCAAATATGGAGGTGGAGACAAAGAATTTCGAGTGAAATAGTAGAATAGAGGGGACTGTGTTTTTTTTTTTTTTTAAACATAAATTCTTTTTATGTATTTCTACCCTCCTAAAGACTTATTTCATCTTCAAATTGAGACCACTTCTTTCATATATTGATATTCAACAGGGGGAATTCATGAACCCTACCTCTTTAGACTGAAATTCTTGCCACAAATTGCATTTTCTCCCTTCAAAATGACTCTCTGCCCCTCATGTAGAAGCACGTTGTCCCTCCTGTAGATTTCTTGTAGGTGCTCCTGTAGAAAACCCGTAAGTCTCTTGTACAAGATGTCGAAAGCAAAAATATGGAGGAAATCGATGGAGGATGGTGGTTACAAGGCTGTGGGGGCACAAGAAGACTGCTATGTGGCTGAGTTATGAGGAGAAGCTAAAGAAAACGTGGTGAGAATGCTCGGGGAGGAGCGCTCATTACCCTTTATGGATATTTTCGGTTATGAGTGTTGAGCTAGCAAGGTGTACGTTGCCCAAATTAGGATCATTGGTCCCCACATGCTTGGTCATCATGCCCCCTCCGCGTAATCATCCCTCATTATTGCATCGAAGTTACTCTTCCTCCCACTACCTATCCTTGGAATCTTTTGCTTGAGTTGACTGTGCACACGTGGGGGTGACATCTCGGTTAAGTGGAGTCAACTACATGAAGGTGGTCAAGTTAACTAGCCACCTTTTCCTCTTTTGATTTCAACCATCTCATTACCTTCACATGATTTCTAATTACACAAATGCAAATAGAGGGGTGATTTAGCTACTTACCTGTGATCCAAGTGTATTTGTTGCCATCTACTGTGAGGTGTTGTGGCTTTCTCTGCTGCATGCCTTCATTTTCCTCCATGCATGCTGTCTCTGCTTGCTGATGTGTTTTTGTGTGTGGTTGCAGGTTCCTCTCTTGCTGGAGCTGAGCTGCATGTGCCTCCTCAACCTTCATATTTGTTGTCCCTTGCTGCTGGTGCTGGACTTCTATGGGATCAACTGCTACAGGAATTCCTACAGGAGCTCTTGTAGCTGCTTCTCCCCTTGAAACTTCAGCTATTTCCCTATGCCTAGAGCTCGAGAATGATGCTAGAGGTGGAGATGCATGATGGAGGGATAGTAGGTAAGTTTCAGGTGAAGTGGATGGTGCCTTTTCCTCTTATTTTTGTTTTTTTTTTCAAAACTGAAAAATTGTTTTTTCTGTGTTTTTTCTTGGAAGGGAAGAAGAAAAATAATGATTCTAGGAGTGTGATGCATGATTGGAAATGATGGCAAGGACGTTTTAATATGGTAAGAGGGATTATAGGTTCCTCATGAAGCTTTCTTGTCCCTCAAGCTGCCTTCTGTAGACATTTTTGGCTCTCTGTAATTCCTACAGGAGCCTCCTGTAGAAAACACAAAGCCTCCTGTAGAAAACATAGTTTTGGAAAAAGAGGTATATTGAGGTGAATGAGATACCAAAAATGATGGAGGAAGGTGTGGAGAAGATGAGATGGATGCTGGTGTGAATGTCCGGGTCCCCTTGGCATCTTCTCCTGCTCCCTGTATTCCTCCTGCAAACCTGTAATGCAATAAAAATTCATTTTTTTCCTTTTTTTTTTTTTTTGAAAACAACTAGGGTGCCTCAGAGAGGTTTTCACCTTAGTTGCCTGCCTTGGGTGCCTCCAAGGGAGGTTTTCACCCAGGGATCTTATTATTTTCCCTTTTCTTTCTTTTTGACATCACCGGGCCGCCTCAGAAGAGGTTTTCAACCCAATGATGGGAGTCAAGCACCTCATGGAGGTTTTCACTTGAGTCCTTATTTCTTTCTTTTTTCTTCAGTGAGTGGGTGAAGTGGAAGCTAAGACATGCTCCACTACCATCACTGTTTTATTCAAATCTTCAATAAACTCTCGCTTGGAGAGGGGTTTCTTGTAGACTTTCAACCGATGTCCATTGACAAGCATGGGGATGGCTTCATGATCAATGGTTCTGATGAGAACTGAGTCATTGTCATTGCATTTATCCACAATGTAGGGTCCCAGCCATCTTGTCCTCGGCTTGCCTTCGAAATCCTTGTATCTTGAATCATATAGTAGTGCCCTATCTCCCTCTTGAAATTTCTTCTCCCCGATATTTTTGTCATGCCATATCTTTCTATGAAGCTGAACTACCTCTGTATGGAGAAGGGCCTGCAATCTGTATTCATCTAATCCATTGAGCTAAAGTAGTCTCTCTTTTTGTGCATGGCTGAGGTCTAGGTCTAGCTGAGATGCCATCCTTAGGGTATTGAATTCAAACTCTATTGACAGAAAAGCCTTCTTCCCATAGACCAGTTCATAGGGTGTGAACCTGGTGGTGGTCTTCCATGTTGTATTGTAGGCCCAAGTGGCCTCAACTAATCTGTCCGCCCAGTCTTTTCTGCTACTACTCAATACCTTGGTTATGATCCCTTCCAATGCTCTGTTAGTGACCTCCACTTGCCCAATGGCTTGTGGATGGTAAGGAGTGGAAGTCCTATGCTTGATCTTATGATGCGTGAGCAGGTCTTCAATCAGGTTGGAAGTGAACTCACTGCCTTGGTCTATGACCAACTCTCTCGGATACTCGAACTTGTAGAATATGTTTTCCCTAAAAAACTCAGCCACTTTTTCCTCTATCGCTGCTTTGATTGCTTTTGTCTCTGCCCACTTTGTCAGGTATTCGGTGCACACAATAATGTATTGTTTCTGCTTTGAAGGGGGGTTGATAAGCCCTACAAAGTCCATGACCCACTTCTCAAATGGATCAAAAGTCACTTGAGGTTGCATGAGAATTTCATACTTTGGAGTGGGTTTCCCCATCCTCTAAAACTGATCACATTGGCTTGTGTATCTCCTCACATCCTGATGAAGAATGGGCCAGTAGTAGTTTGCTTGCAATATCTTGAAGGCGGTTCTTTTTGCTACAAAATGACCTCCACAAGGCTCGTCATGACAGGTCAAGAGGATGTCAAATACTTCCTCCTCCCTAACACACCTTATCAAGATCTGATCTGGGCCAAGTTTGAAGAGATTGCCTCCAATTCAGGTGAAAGGGGCGCTTTTCCTTACTATCTTGCTCTTCTCTTTTGACGATAGGTGTGGTGGGAACTGTGCTGAAACCAAGTAGTTTGTTGTATCAACAAACCATGGATAGAGTAATGATATAGCAAATAGGTGTTCATCCAGAAATTCGTCATCCACCATTCCTTCTTCACCTGCAAGCAAATTCACTCTAGACAAAAAGTTAGCAACAACATTCTCTTTACCAGGCTCATCAATAATGGTCAGACCAAACTACTGCAATAAAAGAAACCATCTAATAATGCGAGCATTTACATCTAGTTTGTTCATTAAATATCTAATTGCATCATGATCATTGTGCATAAAGGTTTGATATCCTATGATATAATGTCTGAATTTGTTTAAGGAATGCACGACAGCTAGGAGTTCCTTCTCGGTCACTGTGTAGTTTAGCTCTGTCTTTGACAAGTTTTTGCTTATAAAGTATATGGCATAGGTAACTTTTCATCAATTTGTCCTGAGGCTGCTCCTATTGCTTTGTTCAAGGCATCTATGTGAATGTGAAAGGGTAGGGCCCATTTTGGGCCTTTGATAATTGGGGCAGTCACTAGCTTGCTTTTCAAGGTATCTAGGGCTTCTTGACAGTTTTCCGACCATATGAACTCAACATCTTTGCCTAGGAGGCCAAACAAAGGAGAGGCTATCTTGTTGAAGTCTTTAATGAATCTCCTATAATATCTAGATAAGCCTAGGAAGCTTCTGACATATCTCACCTTTTGAGGATGTGGGACCCTTTGGATGATAACAATTTTGTTGGGGTCCACCTGCAATCCTTGTTGAGATATTGCATGACCTAGCACAGTCCCTTCAGTCATCAAAAATTCACATTTTTCTGGACTGAGGGACAGGTTCATCTCAATACACTTATCTAGAACTTTTCCTAGGTTAGATAAAGCTTCCTGGAAGTTAGAGCCATAAGGAGTAAAATCATACATGTATATTTCTACTGCATCATAAACCAGTTCAGAAAATATATTCAATACCGCTCTTTGGAAAGTGGTTGGGGCGTTGCAAAAACCAAAAGGAAGGACCCGGTATGCAAAGGTACCCCAAGGACAAGTGAAAGTCGTCTTATCTTGGTCTTCTAGGCTGATTTGAATCTGATTGTACCTGCTAAACCCATCTATGAAAGAGAAAAAACTTTTTCCTTGCCAGACTGTATAACACTTGATCTATGAAAGGTAAAGGAAAATGGTCCTTCTTGGTGGCTTTGTTCAATTCCCAATAGTCGACACAGATTCTCCACTTACCATTTTTCTTTGGCACTAGCACCAAAGGAGAGACCCATTCGCTGTCAGAGATGGGATAGATGAATCTTGCATCAAGCAATTTCTGTAGTTCTTCCTTAACAATATCTTTAAACGGTGGGTTCATCCTCCTTTGAGGCTGCCTGACTAGCTTGCAATCTTTCTTGATGTATATATGATGAGTACATACTAAAGGGTGCACTCCCTTCATCTCCTTATAACTCCAGGCGAAGTCATTTGGATGTTTTCTCAGTATGCTGCATAGCTCCTTCTCTTGGGAAGTAGATAGGGATGGATTGATTTTCAAGGTTCTTTCTGGGCCGAACTCTATATTTTTAACACAGAGAGAAGTGGAGTTGGCTACACAGAGATCAGTTGAGGGGGTGTTTTGGGTTTCTCTTACTATGTCTTCTAATGGTGATGCACTGGGAGGTGGATTCTGAATTAAATTTTCAATTATATCATCCTCATCTTGCGGTTTCCCCCCATGGCGATGTCTAATGCACAAAGTGGTGCGGAATAAACTTCATCCTCATCCTCCTCTTCCAATCAGAGAGGTAGATCATGTTCTAGCAAGGGTTGGGTAGGAGGATATAGGATTAACTGCTTGGACATGTGCCCATTCTTTATGGTCATGTTTCCAGCTTGGCAACTGATGTAGGCGTCGGTTGTAGCCAACCAGGGTCTTCCCAAAATGAGAGGATCCCAGTGAGCTTCACCTTTGGTTGGAGAACTAAGAAATCAGCAGGGTCCTCCCAAGAATCGATAGAGACCATCACATCTTCCACAATCTCCTTAGAGGTCACTGTCGAGCGGTCTGCTAGCTGTATCACTGTCGTGGTCTTCCTCAAGGAGCCCTGGAGGTTAAGTTTGAGCATTGTGTCGTTTGTAATCACATTAATAGAAGCTCCTAGATTAATCAAGGTATGTGGGATCATTGTGCCATTGATGTGGACATCAACTACCGGATTCCAAGGTCCAGATATTTCAGACAGATTGACTGCCCCAGCATCAGGTCGGACAGTTGTCCTATGACATTGATGGTTGGGGCATCTCTCTTGCGCCTTCCTGGATGCCTAAATCACTTCTCTTTGATCAACCTATTGTAGATAGGCACATCTTTTATGGCTTGGAGAAGTGGTATCTTCACACATAAATGTTTCAATTCTCCCAGGAGTTCAGTTTCTTCTGGGATAGGCTGGATTTTCATGGATAGTCTCTCAGGAAAGGGTGGATTTGCTTTAGGTTCGCTTTCCTCTTTATCTTCCTCAACCTCCCTGGGTGGAGGCTGGCTATCTAGGAGAACTTTCCTAGATCGCAAGTTAATTTCTTGAATCTCCACAACATAAGTTGGGCATGATGGTTCCCCACTATACACTTGTTGAGCCTATCTGTTGTTCGGGTTCAGATTTGGCTGGGTAGGCATTTGGGGTTGCCTTGGTGGAGTAGAAGGTAACGGTTGTGGTTGGGCAAGTGGTGGAGGTAGAAGATCGGGAAGAGAGTTGTATTGGGGCCTTCACCCCTGATGAGATGCATTCCATTGAGGTTTCGGCTGAGCATAGGATTGAAATGAATGGGTGGCTGGTTGGGCATGATATTGAGATGTGAAGGACCAAGGAGGAGGCGTGGACCAGGAAGGATGAGCAGGAGGGCCCCAAGAAGGTATGGAGGTGACTTGGTTGGGGTTGTAGTATGCCTGAGATGGCCCTTGCACCCCCTGCTGGTATGGTCTAGGTCCATGCAGTCTCGTTTGGCTTATGTAATAGATCTGTTTAGTGACTCCTTCGGCCCCTTGGTATACAACTTTAAGTTCAGGCAAGGAAGGGAACTTATCTATAGAATGATCTTCTTCACAGACTGAACAAACCTCTATAGAATTCAATGGGCATTCATTCCTAGGATGCCTCTTGGTGCATCTAGGGAAGAAAATGGCCAAAGCCCTCTTTGCTTCCTCTTGTTTTCTTTTGATATGTAAGGTATCCATTTTCATGGAAAGAGTCTGCAGCATCTCACTCTTGAAGTCTTCCAGCATGTTTTCAATTTCACCTTTAATGGATGAATTGGAAGAAGAGGTACTGGCTATGGGTTGACTCCCCCTACCTTTCTTTCTGGCTACTCTAGAATGGTTTCTAAAAGTAGCCTTTATGTCCTCATAGGATAGTTGGCAGATGTCTCCCCCGACCAGTAGATGGAGGGGGTTTATAAGGTCTTCCCAAATTCCCCTGATCAGGACCAACTTCAGAGACTCATGGTCAAGTGTACACCTGGCCCTTTTGTAACTGAGCTGGAACCTCTCTTCATAGTCTTCCAGGGACTCATCACTTCCCATGGTTATTCGGAAGATTTCTTCTTTAGTATCTTTTGACCTACAATAGTCTCGATACTTGTCATTAAAGGCCTGCTGCATCTGAGCCCAAGTTGTGATGCTATTGCCAGGTAATCCCATGAACCGGCGCAGTGTTGCATCCTTTAGAGTAGAAGGGAACAATTTCAACTTTTTCTCGTCTTTTGCATAGTCAAAAGTTTGACAGGTGACAACAAACTCGAGCAAGAAGGTGTCAGGGTCTTTTGTAGTCAAACCATGGAAGTGAGGTAGGGTTGAAGGACTTATATTCTTCATTTTGGTGTCCCCATTGGTCTCCCAAATGGGAAAGGTACTCTCTATTCTCTCTCCATTTCCCCTAGCATTTCTATTTTTAGCCATTGGCTCAGGAGGAATGTTTTCTTCTTCTTCTTCTCCTATAGTTTCTTCAAATATTTCTGGTTGTTCACCTAAGGGTTATTCTTGAGTGCAGCCACCAAAGAAGAGAGAAAGATGGTTGTGTGAAGCAGTGGGGGTGTTGGGCAAAATTTTTCCTGAGTTATCTCTATTCCTACGAGGCATGAAAGGAAATCTTGTTGGTTGGTTTTTGTTTCTTTTTCCCCACACTGAAAGTACCTGCAGAAACTGGAATTGTGATTGAAAAAAACAAATTGCAACTAGCTGAAATAAAGTTGTTGAATGGAAATTTGTAGAATTTTAAAGGAAAGCAAGGAAATGCAGAACTGAAAGAAAAGAAATGACTAGTCTACTTTTGCTGAAATAAACTATTAGCAGAATGTTGCAATGGGAAATAGAAGAAAGCAGTAATCACATACTACTCTAACGCTTCTGTTATAGACATATTTGGGCACTTCAACCCCAATCTTATATGTCAATAAACTAGGGCTCTTCAACCCCTAAAAGTGTTGTTTCATACCCTAAAAGATCATGGTCAACTGATTACATCATTCCCCAAAAGTTCCACCTGAAAAACCATCTAGAATTGGCCTAAACTGGACCATACTGACTGCTCCACTGTTAAGGTGCGATGCATACTGACTTCTACACTAGCCAGGTGCGATGCATACTGATGAGGCCTTCTGTAGGGTGCGATGAGCGAGGATGGACAAATGTCCGAGACAGTTTGCTAAGTGGATGCTCATGGAATCTTCTAGAAACTTCTCCTATGACACTTGCCTCTCTGAATTCGCCCAGGGATGAGTAAGAGATCCAAGAAATATCCAAGTGGAACCAAATGCAACAAGTGGAATGACACTAATAAAAAACCTAGAGATGACTCACACCCTTGCACACATCTATAAATGGATCCCTCATCTGAGAGATCTAGAGGCTGGAATTTTGTGAATTGCAAGGAAGTGCTGATAGTTTGTATTTGAGAAAGAGCATTGTATTGTTGGTGTGATCTTGCTATTTCATGAGGTGAAGAGGGCTTCATGCTGGGAGGATGATGCTGGATCAGACAACTGGGTTGTAATTCTCCCTTCTATATAATAAAGTTCTTCGATTTTTCTTCCATATAACTGTGCGACTTTGAATGTTATTATTTGTGAATGCCATTATATGTTCATTATATTTCTGATTCTGTAATGATTATGATATAATAGATCAAGATTCTTTGACGGTTCTTTGTTACTGTGTTTCTACAGGTACTCTCCAAGCGGGATAAGTACGGAGAGGAGTTGCAAGCTCTGTCAAGGGGGAGAGAGATCAAGCAAGGAGTTAAGTGGAAGATCCAGGTTGGTTCCTTTGTCTTTCTCTTATCTATTATACATAGAAGAAATCATGAATTGCTTTAAACTATTGTTTCTAGGGTAGCTGCCAAACCTAGAGGGCTAGTCGATCGAAAAGACACTAGTTTTCCCAGAAACAAAATGGTGACTCCGTTGGGTATAGAATAAATGTTTGTTTGTTTTATAAACTATAGATGGAGCCTGAAGTCAGCCAGGTAGCCTTCGAACTGCTCTTGCTTTGCAATTGCATAGTAGATGAACGCTGCTTCAGTCAATCTCCGGTTTAGTTTATGAATTAAAAATTTGACTTACAAGAATTCTAGATGTCCTTTTGGTAGCTCATTAACCTCTCAATATCATTCCTCTATACTTTTCTCTTTACTGTCCATCATAACTCAGCTTAACTCACTAAAAACAGCTGCAAATTTGATCCAAAACCCACTTCAGTTGTGCTCCTTATCCCATTGCACTGTCTGTCACTGTCAAACAATATGCATCACACCTCCCAAGCTTGAAAAGTGAGATGCATCCCTGTTTCTGTGAAGCCCAGGTGCGATGACTGATTGAGCCTATTTCCATTCTTGAAATTCGGGGTTTTTGTCCTTGTTTTCAGTTTGTTTAGTTGTTTTTGCTGCTTATGAACAATACCTCATTACTGAAGCCTGCTTGCATCACATAGATTAGCCTCCTTTGATTAGGATTAGTAAATGTGTTTTTGTATTTTTCCATCATTTACAATCCTTTGTCGAAAAGTTGCTTAAATCGATCTGTCGTTTTGGTACAAAAAGTGTCATAACTGTCGTTTTGTGTCAAAAAGAGAAGTGTCGTGGAGTCTTCCTTCCTTGGATAGTCGATTGAACTTTTTTTCATGTATTTCATTTGATTTGTTGGTATTTGAAGTGTCGAAAGCATTTTCTATTCTAAATTGAAAAGTGTCGTTTAGTCTTCCTTTCTATTTTGAAAAAGAAATTGTTGAAAATGTCACTTTGAGTGAAATATTTCAAATCTTTTCTATACTTAGTTTTCCTTTTTGGCATTTTCACATTAAGCGAAACAAAAAGCAAATACATGCATTTGAATTTGCATTTAGTTTGTGTGCGAAATATGATTTAGAAAAATGCACTAGTGTGTGCTCTTTATTCTTTGTTTGAAAGAAATTGTAATCTTCTTTCCCTAGTAGCTAGGATTTTCATTGCTCAAAATAAACAACAATTGTTTATCATCGTAGATTGCATTTTAGGAATTTCAAGTCAACATCACGCGGTGAACCATTGAAAGTAAAACTTTTAAACAAGATCAACTCTAAAATAAATTTCAATGAACTTAACAATGCTTTGGAACTTAACGCAACACATCTAGAGGTCTAGGCTAGAGACATGTTCTAGCGTCGTAAAATCTAGTAACTATCGTTTTCATCGAAGGTTGGGTGATTCCTCCTCCTTGATACGACAAGTGCTAGCACAGACTTTTGCTCCTCGTACCATCGATTATATATTAGGAGACCGCAATAGGCGTATATCCTTTATCCATAGGAAGCTGAGTCTACCGCCCTATCGATCGCAATGCACTGAACACAACATTCGGGAATATTGACTGTCGTACATAAGTCCTTGGTAATTTCTCTTTAATTTATCACTAAGGTGTATATTGCAGTTTTGCAATTGGTTTGGTATTCCCTCTGTTTAGATTTTCTAGAGTAGTCACTTTCGTTCCTTTTCGACTCTTTAAAAGAAAAGTTCGATCTGAGCACTTGTCACTTCAGGCTCATTAAAAATCGAAGGGGACTAGATTCATATTTAGATTTTTCTTGACTCTTAAAAATTGAAAAAGTGAAGTTGTGTCAAAGCATCATTAAAATTTATTAATTCAGAATAACATCATTTCCCCTTAATTTTGAGTTGATCAAGTAATCTGCAATCATGGAAGAAAGTCAATCAAAACCCCATCGTTCACGGAGACTAACGAGTCAACTGTCTTTGACTCCGGAAACGAAGCCATTCTGGGCAAAACAGTCTCGTTTAACTGAGTCCAATTCACCTGGTTTATTTGAAACTTTTGTTTCAACATCGTCAGATACTAAAATTACTCCAATCATTTCTGGTACATCTGCCTTTACAGAAGAAGTTCTGTAGTTACAAAAGGACATTAGAACTAATCCTAGTGTAACAGTAGACACTTCTATACCTGAAACAGCTCCATCTAGAGTTCATCCAGAGACTGAATTTCACTTACCTGAACATCTGGAAGTTTAGTTCTAGAATTCAGAAGGTGTCACCCCTCCGGTATCTGTCACTGCAGAAGTTATACCTTCTTCAGCCCCAGAAATATTTTACGGACCTGACGGTCTACCTCTTCCACCTGGACTGAATGCTATAGAGGAGAGAGTAGAGGATCCTCCATCTAGTACCCCATTACATTTTGGAACTAGGATTCATCTGTATCATTCTACTCCTAAAGTTGGTTCTTTTAATCATCGTTCATAGCAAGTTCCTGTGAAATTGCTAGGAAATCTTTTGGATAGACTAAACATGTCTGAGCAACCATCAACATCTAGGATTGTGTCATCTGATACAACTACGACAGAACTTCCTGCTGCCATTTCTACAATGTTTGTTGGTATACCATCTGTTCTAGCTAGTTATCAATCACTAGCAAGAGTCCACTTAGAGGCTTCTTTAGAAACATGGTCTGCTCCTATTTATTCATTCGGAATCCCATCTGATATTTCTTATGTTGAAACTCAGCAAATTGATCCTACATGCCAGTATCAATTTGGGCAGACCAGTCTTCAAAGACCGATATATCCTTTGAACACTGGACTGCCACCATATGGAGGGTAGTATGCTTTTTCATTGTTCCCTCCTAGGGAACAACCATATGAGAGTTTACAACAAAATTCAGGTCAAACTGGAATTACATCTAGTGGTTGGGTACCAATACTGCCACAACAACCAAGGGTTGTATATTCAATGCAACCGATCCAACCTATGTCAAATATTTCCACTACACCTGCTATTGTGACTGTGTCGCAAGTATAAGCACTGCCTATTGTGTCTCAACCTCAAGTCTCTCAGGTTGCAATACAACAGCCTCTTATCTCTATGGCTCAATCACAACCTTAGGTTAGTGCTTCCTTACCTAGAACGACTCAGGCTCAAACGGGTATTATCACTCCACATCTTGGTCAATCTTCTAGTATTGGGCAATAGAAAATGGTCCAACAACCATGGTTGGTACAATACCAATAACCGCAATTCCAGCAAACCCAACCTTAGTTTGGGCTTGGTCAATATCAAACCTACCGAGGACCTGAGCAACAAGGCTTTATAGGTGATGGACAACCGCATTTTCAAAACGGTTATCAACAACCACACTATACTGGCTATGTCCAAAAACCTTATCAAAGTTACCAGTATTAGATACATTATGTTGGTATGCAAAGACCTACTGCTCAGGTGATTCCTTCTTATCTTGGGTATGCTTCGCCTAACTTGAACCAGCAGTTGCCTTTTGTAGTGACTCTGGAATTACCAGATTTAAACTGGCTGAGAATGATCCAATTCCATACACCCCTTGGTGGCCGGCGATTCCTCATAAACTTCCCTCCGATTTTCCTAAGTTCAATGGAAATCCAGGTGAAGATCCATCGAATCACGTAATTAATTTGCATTTTTGGTGCTCATCTAACACCCTAAGTGATGATTCGATTAGGCTTCACCGTTTTTAGAGAACGCTCACTGGTCTGGCAGTGAAATGGTATATTGAGCTTCATTTGATAACTTCAGTGCCCTTGCCACAAATTTTCTAACCCACTTTCAGTTACCCATAAGGTACGAAACGGGAACAGAACTCCTTACCAACTTTAAATAGACCACGACCACTCACATATCTGATCATATTCATGAGTGGCGACATCGTCATCGAATGGTAAAGATGTATGTTCCTGATCAGCTTTTAGCTGAGTGGTTTATTAAGTCCTTATTGCCTTCTATCACTGAGGATGTGGCGAAAGGAGGAGTTGTCATAGAAGAGAAATTCATTGCTCGTGCCCAATATTTAGACTTGATCTATACTCAGTCTGGCACACTCTACGACAAAATTCCTGACGCTCCCAGACCAGAATTTTCTGTTCCACTCCCTCCTAAATCAAATAGGGACTCTCATTCCGGTGACGACGTGATCAGTGCCTCAAGCACGCAAACCGCAAAGGCTCCATCAAGTAAAGCTCTTTCTATTTCTAGTCAGAATGCAAATGAAAAACCTCTTGCCTCAGAGATTAATGTCGTGTCGTCTGACAAGGGCAAGAATCCAAAGCAACCAGGGGGTAAGAAGAAAGGGAAAAATAATAAGAAAAAACAAGAGAATTCAACTCCTGAAAAATCTTCTGAGAACCCTACTGGGCAAAAGAAACCTCCTCGTTTTCCATGTTACATATGTAACAAGGACCATTATACGAAATATTGTCCACATCGAGTGGAGGTTGCGAAATTTTTAAAGACTTCAAGTACCTTAGCGATGTTGACTGATCTGTTTCTGAACCCAAAAACTAATCTGGTTGCTATCAATCATGCTTCCACATCCCAAGTGCTTATGCTATTCGTCTCAAAATAGCAAAATTATGCTTTGATATCGACAAGGAATAAAGACTATGGGAATCGATCGTCATCAAACAACTAGGCTACAGATCAACCTAGTAGTTCGACAACAACTTCGCTAGAAGTTGTTCCACCCATTATTCCTGAATTAATTATAAAGCCGCCAAAGGGAGTCGTACATAAATCGACATTTAATCCTCGTGCTCGAGCTGCACAGAATTATAATATAGTGGAGGATCTAGCTCAATCGCCATCCGCTATGTCGAAACTTGAGGTACTGCAGAGTTGCCCCTCCCAAAAGTAGGCTTTGTTATCAGCAGTCGGTGGGATTGATCCAGCGCATTCCAATCTTGTGGCCTTTAATCATAAAGGATATACACCTCATTTACCGGCCCAACTCACTTTCATTATATAGGTAAAAGCCCTCAATAAAAATGTTCATCGAACAATCATTGATGAGGGGGAATCTACCTATATTATGTCAATGAGTTGCTGGAAAACTTTAGGTTCACCACCCTTGTCACGATCATCAATGACATTAAAAGCATTCGATGGAAGAACATACACACCATATGGGATTTTAAGTAACTTGCAAGTTGAACTGGGGGGAAAGACAGTAGAGATTGAAGTCGAGGTCATTGATGGAAACCTTGATTACAATATCTTACTAGGAAGGCCCTGGATTTATGCTATGGCTGCCGTTGTGTCTACATATTTTAGAAAGATTGCATTTCCCTTCCAAGGTGGAATTACAATCGTTGACCAACTAGCCTTTTTTCCTAACAGTTCACAAGCTACTGGAAGCATTCCATTGATCCATGGAAGTTCTCAATCACTTCAAAATGTCAAAGTAGGTCTCCTAAAAGACCCTTCCTTAATGGATACTTTTCCCTCCCGCATCCACTTTGACTTGCGGAAGTGGCCACAGTGGAAACCTGTCATATGATATATTGTACATCCCCTGAGATTAAGAATAACTTTGAAAATTTTGATAGTGCGGATCACCACGAGGTGTTGTCACCAAGCCCCATAGAATCTTTGTAGCAATCAATTTTTTGGGCCTGGGTGACAAACCAGAATCAACACTCAATGAGTGTTTAGATAGATAGGTCTTTAGAGTATGGTACCTCTTCCGATCCTTGGTCTCGTATACATTCTACAGACAAAGGAATCATCCATTCAATGATGATAGGAGAGACGCCGTGGGAAGATTACCACCATCGTTCCCACCTTCAAGATAACAATGAAGATTATTCAAGCGACCTTAATCATCCTTCAGTTTTTGATTTTTTATCAAATACTGTAAATACAGTGGATTCCGAGCGAAATCTATCCAATATTGAAGAAACTATCACCATTAATATCTCAACCAAACCTAATGTTGTAGAGAATATTCATGTTGGCAAATCATGTTCTCCATCAGAACTGGAAATTTATTGCACTCTCTTTCGCAAATTCAGAGATGTCTTTGCATGGTCATATGAAGAAATGCCAGGCATTGACTCGAGAATTGTTGAACATGAAATTAAGATGTATCCAGATGTCAAACCAGTACGACAACGACTTCGACCTATCCATCCGAAGAAATTCGCTACCATTAAGGCAGAAGTTGAATTTTTTTTTGCATGCTAGTTTCATTTACCCTGTTCCTCTCACTGATTGGGTATCGAATATTGTTCTTTTAATGAAAAAACAAGGAACGATTAGAGTGTGTGTCGATTATAGGGATGTAAATCAAGCATGTCCAAAGGACAACTATCCTACACCCTTCATCGACCAGATAATTGATGAATGTGCCGGATGCAAAATCTTTTCATTCATGGATGGATTTTCCGGATACAATCAAATCAATATCTGCCCATAGGACCAATCGAACACTGAATTTATATGTCTGTGGGGCACATTCGCGTATCATATTTTACCTTTCGGTTTGAAGAACGCAGGGGCAACTTTTCAGAGGGCAATGAACTACGCCTTCCATGACATCAAACACATCATTCAACCGTATCTCAACGATCTACTAGCTCATTCGCGAAAGCAGACTGATCATCTGTAGCATTTGAGAGCGATATTTCTACGTTGCCGACACTACAAGATACGACTCAATCCACACAAGTGTGTGTTTTGTGTTGGTTTTGGTCATTTACTTGGTTTTGTAGTTTCTAAGGACAAAATTTGACTTGACCCTTTTAAGGTTCAGGCAATCCTTGACATGCCTCCACCTTCCAATTTGCTTCAGATTCAAAGACTCCAAGGGAAAGCTAACTTTCTGAGGAGGCTCATTCCACATTATGCTGAAATCGCTAAAGGTTATACGCATCTTTTGAAAAAAGGAGTACCCTTCCACTGGGATCAGGTTGCACAAGCTTCCTTTGATGCTTTAAAGGATTCCTTGATAAAAGCATCATTAATGTACGCTCCTGACTATCAAAAATACTTTAACCTGTATCTCGCCACCACAGATACAACCATCGCCATGGTTTTAGTGCAAGAAGATAATGGAATAGAACATCCTATATATTATTTAAGTTGCAATCTTAATGATATAGAAAGCAGGTACTCTTATGTTGAAAAATTGGCTTTAGCAGTCGTTCAAGCAGTACAGAGATTTTGACACTACGTTCTCTTTCGCAAGACTACCATTGTGTCAGACTGCAACCCTATGACCTACATTCTATTGCATCAATTACTAGGGGGAAAATATTCCAAATGGATAGCAATTTTGCAGGAGTTTGATCTGGAATTCACAAAATCCAAATCAAAGAAATCTCTAGTCTTTGCGAATTTACTTTGCGACCTTCCCTCGTCATCCAACGGTTTGACATCCAAAGCATCAATCGTGGATGAGTCTCTGTTTCTGATATCGTCAAGCGATCCATGGTATGGGGACATACTGGTATATCTCCAAACCCAAACGTTTAGGCCTAACACCTCTCGATCTGAACAACGGCGTACTCGATACCAAGCCAAAGACTACCTGATCATTGGCAATACGCTTTACCGTCGCGGTGTCGATACAGTTCTACGGAGGTGCCTCATGCATGAGGAGGCCAAAAAAGTTTTGAATGATTGTCATTTAGGTGCTTGTGGAGGGCATCTATCTGGTTACGCTACTGCAAAAAAGATCTTACAAGTAGGTTACTTCTGGCCCACCATATTTAGAGATTGCATAACTGCAGTTAGAAGTTGCCATGCTTATAAGATTTTCGATTGCAAAACCAAATTACCACCTGCACCACTGCATCCAGTAGTTGTTGTTGGGCCATTCGCTAAATGGGCATTGATTTCATGACATGTAACCCCACCTCGGCTGGGGGCATGGGTATATTATAGTCATTGTTGACTATTTTATAAAATGGGCCGAGGCGATGCCTACATTAAAAAACAACGGCAAAAGGACTGCTCTTTTCTTTTTTAATCATGTAGTTTCTAGGTTTCGTGTTCCACAGGCTATAGTCACAGATCATGGATCGCATTTTCGCAATCACATGATGGTTGAATTAACTACCAAATTAGGACTGTCCCACGATAGTTCTACTCCATATTATCTGCAGGCTAACAGACAGGTTGAGGAAATAAACAAAGTCCTTAAGCGCATACTGCAAAGAATGATTGGAGTCCACAAACGGAATTGGCATTTAATCCTGTACTCAGATCTCTGGGAATATAGGACTTCAGTGAGAAATGCGACAGGATTTATGCCTTTTTAGTTGGTGTATGGTCTAGAAGTTGTCTTGCCAATTCAGTGAGAAATCTCATCCCTCAAGCTTGCAATTGATCTGCTTCCTGAAACTTCTAAGGAAGAGGCTCATTTCTTGGAACTAATACACCTGGATGAAACCCGTCGTGATGCCGTGTTAGCTAATGAAGCACATAAGAAACGTGTCAAGGTGAAATTTGACAAAAATGTCAAGCCTCGTGTCTTCTCAGAAGGTGACCTTTTCTTGCTTTATGATCAGGACTCTGAGAAATTAGGATTGGGTAAATTCAAACCATTATGGTTGGGCCCCTACATTGTTAAACGGGTATTGAAAAAGGAGCCTATGAGCTAGTCGATTATGATGGAATTCCACTGTCGTAGCCCTAAAACGGGTTGTATCTTAAATGTTCTTATGCTTGATTAAGTGTAGTAAACTCATTGTACATTTGCCTTTATTGAATTTTTGTTTTTTCTTTTAGAGTTGTCATTTTGGTTAGGTAATCCACTTCGCATTTGTTGTAGATGTCAAGCTTTTTGGAACCATTTGTTGGGTATGCCGACGGAGCTAGTCATAGTACGCAGAACCTATCTTCTACATCCTGGGCCATTTTCGCTCCAAGCGGCGAGTTAGTGAGTTTCAGGGGGATATGTATTGGCCGATCGACGAACAACATCACTGAGTATAGCACGTTGATTGAACTTATCTCTGATGCCATTTCACATGGCATACGCCGACTGGTTGTCAGGCTAGATTCACAACTCTTCATTCTACAACTTACTGGCGTTTATTCTGTTCAGAACCCAGCTATTTGTCGCATGTTACTAAGAGTCAGGATTTTGGAAAGACATTTTTATTCCATTCAATATCAACACATTTCTAGAAACTTAAACACATTGACTGATTCATTAGAAAACTATGTGTTAGATAGACATTTGCAACATTTGTAAAGAAAGCATTTCACATCAACATTTGCATCAGGATTGCATAACTTAACCAAAATAAAACTCCAAAAATAAAAAATATATAGATATTTATAGTTTTTACAAAATGTTTTGTGTCCAAGACAAAATCGGTCATCTGACCAAGAAACTCAAAATGAATGCAGAAAAGCATCCTAGACTAATGATGCTAGTGATAACATGTCACCGCCTGTGCAATCATGCGCAAGAGCCTGGTCCATCGACTCGGCACACCAGTAGTATGGTGTTGTAACCTCAAAGGTAACTCATTGATCCTGACATCCTAAATACCGAGAGTGAGGCCCTCGATCTAATCCTGTAGCACTGCTAGAGTTTCTGATATGTCCAGGTCCCGAAGGATGGCCCTCCCTACAGCCTCTCCTGCTAGAGCATCATCTGCCGCCCGCGGGCGTGCCACTGGTTGCACTGGTCCAATATCTGCACACACATATAAGTTTGATTAGTCTTGGTAACATTTAAAAACACAAAAACATTATAAAACTGATAAACAAATATGTGGTTGAATCATTTTACCTATAGCACTCCACTGCTCACCAGCTGGTAACGCCAAATCTGGGTCACCTCGGAAATCCATCCCAATGTATGGATACTCTGCAAAGACCATCTCCTGATGGTCGAACCACTCGAAAAAGGCATCAGAGAAGGAAATCTGTGACTGACCGGCATGTCTAGCCATAAGATCAACCCATCTCTGCATTCGTGGTTCCCTCGGTGCTAGAAATCCCAGTGAAATGTTCTGAGGCTACATTAGTGGAATCCTCTCCAAAGCAAAAGCAGTCAATATGGAACCATAGCCAAAATTCTTGGTTCTTCCATTCTTTACTTTGGAGAGTTGTTCTTTTATGACAGGAAGTACCGCCTCGCACCAGTTGAACACCTTCAGTTCCAGGCATTCCAGGGTGTACTGCATGTAAGATCTGTTTGCCAAGTGTAAAGCCGCGCTGCCAGCCAATCTAGAAAAGGTAAATCAGTGACATCTCAGATATTGATCTTGCCATCTCTGTTGGGCTGAGATCCATCTCTGTAGAACTGATGAATATAGTCTTTCACGGATTCACCTCCATGAGCGAATCCTGATAGTGAAAGAGGGGCACCACGCCTTGAAAACCCCGTCAGAAAGTAAATATCCTCGACTGTCAATGGAATAGATTTTCCTCTGATCTGGAATACCTGGTCAATCGGATCCCAAGAATCAAGAAAATACTACAACAAACTGATTTGTTGCCTCATGCTGGATATGCGAAAGAACTTCAGCAAGCCACAGTTTCGTAATGCAGCAACTGTACCCTGGTCATGTAAGGAAATCATGTCCTCTTCTTCATGTTCGCGTTCACGCCATGTGACAACCATCTTGATCCAACAAAAATCTGAAATGCAAACAAAATATGAGTTAGGATCCAAATTTGAGCAAAAACAGGCAAAAATTTGATGAAAAATCACTGTGTAAAGATGCCTTTCTGCGCCCATCGCACCCTGCCCTTGAGCAAGGTGAGATGCATACTAACTGGCCAGTGTACAACTTAGTATGCATCGCACCTTTCGATGCAGACTAGGTGCGATGATTGGGGAACGAAATCTTCAAACCCCAAGGGCCCAGAAATGTGGAAAAACTTGCTCAGAATCAAGAAAAGATGGAATGAAAATGAAGAGCTCAGGGTTAGCTCCTACTTGGTCCTGACGGTGTGGAGAATAGTCCACTGGATCTCCCGAAATCAACTGATGAAATTTGAGGGGGAAAACCACTCTAGAGCTCCAAAATCCCAAATTTGAAATGAAATGATGAAAGTGAAAGGTAAAACTACTTTTATAATATACTATTCACGTACTTCAAGTAAAATGTTAGTTTTAATTCATTTTTCGTACATATATATGTATTTCTAATCAATTTGATGGAGTGATTGAGCAAGTTGAACGACTGAAAAAAAATCTAATGTGCTAAACAGTAAATTGAACATCTTTGACCACCAAACCGAGCATAGTTCCCCCATGGTTTAAGCTCATTCAAAAATAAACCCACCACCGAGCATAGTTCCCCACGGTTCAAGCTCGTTAAAAAAATGAACCCACCTTCAATAAATAACCTTTGTGATTGCCATGCTATCAGCCTTTTGAGCCTTGGTTGTGTACCTCCCATTACCTCCATTCTTTCGGCCGATCATATGCTTCCACTTGGTTGTTTACCCTTTTTGAGGAACATCTGCGACGAGTGGTCTTATTAGCCAACCTCTTCACATCACCATGTTTTGAGAAGTTCCAAGCTTACTCGAAACTAGTTGATACCATAGACACCACTCGTTCCTCAAAAAACGAGTCTCCTTTAAACTCTTTTTAGACTCGTTAAATATGAAAATATTGTCGAGCAATTGGCCTTTCCAGCTCGTTAAAGTGATTGGGAGTGCCATCCCTGCTATATATTTTAATCTTTTTTCGGACCTGAGGGATTATCTCACGAAAAAGTTTGAGCGCTTGTATTTTTCGACTCGTTAAAGTGATCATAAAAGTCATCCCTTTCATATTATTTTATCCTTTTTCAGACCTAAGGGATTAATTTATGAAAAAGAACTGCTGGAGTTTCCTTTTCGTCCCTTTTTCAAACTCTCTAAACATGAAAAGGACCGAGTTATCCTTGTCGTTAAACTCGTTAAAACAATAGCGACAAACTCATCCACCGGAGACAAGACAGAGTCCCCTTTTCATCCCTTTTCAAACTCTCTAAACATGAAAAGGACTGAGTTATCTTTGTCGTTAAACACGTTAAAACAATAGTGACAAACTTGTCCACCTAGACAAGAATGAGTTTCACTGTCGCTAGGCTCGTTAAAACATAGTGACAAGTTTGCCCGAAGGGCAAAATATTTAACAAGAATATGTTATCCTCCTCAAGCTTGACAAAAATAAAGAGGTATTGGTCAACAATGACTGGGGAAAAAGGGAAGAGAACTTGAAGAATTTTATGGTAGTAGGTTGCTCTTGAACATGACACTTCCACTCCATCACAATTATTGAGTCGGGTTGGGTTATTTCGTTCACCGGTCATCTCACCATTGGTCTTCCACACCATCCATCTTTTGGGGTTAACGCTACCAATCCATCTCAGTGTCGTCGATATGTTCAAGAGAAGTCATTCGGTCGAGAATTCACCATCCAGTTAATGCCTCATCCACTGTAATACCTTCAACCTCCATTTTTCATGAACGCCATTCCTGAACCTTGTGTCGTCAGATCGTTTTCACCTCCAGGAAATCATTTGCTTCGTTTCATGTCATAGATGTGGGATACATTAAGGCCCTCCTACGATGAGTCACTTCTTGTCGACATCAACTCATTATCCAAGAAGTTGACTTAGAAACAACCCTTTCAGTACTTTGAAGCTTGCATGCCTCAATGGCAAGTTTCTTACTTCCAGTGACAGGTTGACATCAATGGCCTTTGATTGAAATATTTTGCGTGGTGTTCAACATCGAATCATATATTCACACCATGTGAATTGTATTGTAGTACCTTGAGGTTCATTATCATTATCAGTGATTCCTCTCGCATCTGTTAACAGCTCACATTATTGGCTGGTAATCAGGCGATGTCTTTCCATGTTCGACTTCAGAACATCTCTTCACATGGATTGACTTGTACATTGGGCGAAGATTGAACGAGTTTGAAGACCCCAGATCTAGTTTCATCCATCAGGGATGTGATATATTCAGGGATATAAAGACATCAAATGTACATAGAAGCTGCGCAGACAGTCATCCAAGCCAAGGACGATGACTCTACACCTAAAGAATCACTAGTCTGCATTTGCAGACGACTATCTGTTCTATATACATGAAATGAATTTATAAAGATGAGCATGGGAGTTCCCACCTCAGCTAGATCATGAAAATTGTATTATGATGATGTATTTTATTGTATCTTATACAGGTCACCTTCCAGTTTGAAACCTCAGATCCTCATGATAAATTGTTTCACCCGACATCAAGATTTACGACTTCATGCTTTAGGGGGCAACTGTTATAGACATATTTGGGCACTTCAAGCCCAATCTTATATGTCGATAAACTAGGGCTCTTCAACCCCTAAAAGTGTTGTTTCATACCCTAAAAGATCATGGTCAACTAATTACATCATTCCCCAAAAGTTCCACCTAAAAAACCATCCAAAATTGGCCTAAATTGGACCATACTGATTGCTCCACTGTTAGGGTGCGATGCATACTGACTTCTACACTAGCCAGTTATGATGCATACTGATGAGGCCTTCTGTAGGGTGTGATGAGCGAGGATGGACAAATGTTCGAGACAGTTTGCTAAGTGGATGCTCATGGAATCTTCTAGAAACTTCTCCTATGACACTTGCCTCTTTGAATTCACCTAGGGATGAGTAAGAGATCCAAGAAATCTCCAAGTGGAACCAAATGCAACAAGTGGAATGACACTAATAAAAAACCCAGAGATGACTCACACCCTTGCACACATCTATAAATGGATCCCTCATCTGAGAGATCTAAAGGCTGGAATTTTGTGAATTGCAAGGAAGTGTTGATAGTTTGTATTTGAGAAAGAGCATTGTATTGTTGGTGTGATCTTGCTATTTCATGAGGTGAAGAGGGCTTCATGCTGGGAGGATGATGCTGGATCAGACAACTAGGTTGTAATTCTCCCTTCTATATAATAAAGTTCTTCGAGTTTTCTTCCATATAACTGTGCAATTGTGAATGTTATTATTTGTGAATGCCATTGTATGTTCATTATATTTTTGATTCCGTAATGATTATGATATAATAGATCAAGATGCTTTGACGGTTCTTTTTTACTGTGTTTCTACAGGTACTCTCCAAGCGGGATAAGTACAGAGAGGAGTTGAAAGCTCTGTCAAGGGGGAGAGAGATCAAGCAAGGAGTTAAGCGGAAGATCCAGGTTGGTTACTTTGTCTTTCTCTTATCTATTATACATAGAAGAAATCACGAATTGCTTTAAACTGTTGTTTCTAGGGTAGCTGCCAAACCTAGAGGGCTAGTTGATCGAAAAGACACTAGTTTTCCTAGAAACAACTTCCCCAGCAACAGTGCCAAAAAGTGATGAGCGCCAGTATTGTAGCAAGAATGCTGCAACTCCTGGGCTGCCAACTTTACTTTTATCAACCCAGTAGTTTGTAACAAACTTGGAAGCGTCAGTGCTATATGCACAAGTACTAGTTCTCACTGCAGGTTGTCACTTGTTCAGCTGGTGCAAGATCACTAGGAGCTCAAGCCAAATTCTATAGATTTCAGATGAAGCTATATGTATGATGAAAGAAAAGAAATATTACTCTATAGATGTTATTCTAACTACAGAAGAGAGAAAGACTGGAATGTAAAGCAAAACCTAGTGTTATAGACATATTTGGGCACTTCAACCCCAACCACATATGTCGATAAACCAAGGGCTCTCAAACCCCTAAAAGTGTTGTTTCATACCCTAAAGGATCAAAGTCAATTGATTACATCGTTTCCCAGAAGTTATCCCTGAAAAGCTGCTTAGAACTGGTCAAAACGGGACCATACAGACCGCTCCATGCTGAGGGTGCGATGCATCTCACCTACTACACACAAAGGGTGTGATGCATACTAAAAAGCCCTTCTGTAGGGTGCGATGAGTGAGAGCAAACAAATGGCAGAGACATTTTGCTATGTGAATGATCATGGAATCTTCCAGAAACTTCTCATATGATACTTGCCTCTCTGAATTCGCCCAGGGATGAGTAAGACATCATGAAATCTCTAAGTGGAACCAAGAACTATCAGTGAAATGACACTAATAAAAAACCCAGAAGCTAACTCACCCCTCTACAAATATCTATAAATGGATCCCTCATCTGAGAGATCTAAAGGCGGGAATTTTGTAATTTGTAAGGAAGTGTTGTTGGTTTCTCTTTGAGACATTGTATTGTTGGGTGATCTAGCTTTTCATGAGGTGAAGAGGGCTTTCATGCTGGGAGGATGGCACTAGATCAGACAACTGGGTTATAATCCTCTCTTCTACTACTCTATCAATGAAGCTATTTGAGTTTTCCTCCATATACTTGTATGTTTCTGAATCTTGTATTTGTGTATGCATTTGTATGGTTAATGTACATCTGATTCTACATTGTTTATGGTTATAGATCTCTATGCTTTGATGGTATTTTTCTGCTTTGACTCTACAGGTGTTCTTTGAAGTGGGACAAGTGAGAAAGGAGTGGCGAAGCTCTATCAAACGAGAGCGGAAACAAGCAAGGATACAAGCGAAAGACTGAGGTTGGTACTCTCTACTTCTCTCTCATCTATCTCTCGTAAAGGAAAACATAAGTTACTTTGGTTTGTTTGTTTCTAAGACAGCTACCCGTCTTAGTGGGACTAGCAGCTTTGCATGGACACCAGTTTTCCTGGAAACGAAATGGCGACTCCACTGGGGAACAAATAGTTTGTTTGTTTGTTACTGTTGTTTGCTTTATAAACTACAGACAGAGCCTGAATTTAATCCAACTAGCCTTCGAACTGCTTTTGCTATGCAACTGCGAAGTAGATCAATGTTGCTTCAGTAAATCTCCGGGTTGGTTTGTGAACTGAACATATTACTTGAAAACATCCTAAATGCCCTGGTGGTAGCTCAATAACCTCATCAGATCAGCCCCTATACTTTGTGTTTACTGTCTATCATAAGCTTAGCCTAAATCCCTGAACTTAGCTGGAAACTGTGGGTGAAAACCAAGCTCAGTCTCATCCCTGGTCCATCGCACTATCTATAACTATGAAATTTGGATGCATCGCACCTCCCGTGTGTTGCAGGTGGGATGCATCCCTGTTTCCCTATGTTACAAGTGTGATGATTGAGTGAGACTGTTTCTGCCTCCAGATTTTGGTTTTTTCTTCATTGTTTTCAGCTCTATTCAGTAGTTTTGTTGTCTATGATCAGTATATCACTGTTGAGAATCTCTTCCTTTGCATTATTAAGCCTCCATTGATAAGGAATTGTGAATGTTTTTTTTTATTATTATGTATTTTTCATCATTTACAGTCCTTTGCAAAAGGTAGCTTAATCGAACTATCGTCTTTTGATTCGGAAGTGTTGCAACCGTCGTTTTCAGTCAAGAAAAAGAGTGTCATAAAATATTCCTCTTTTAGATAGTCGATTACACTTTTGCCATTGTATTTGATTTGAATTATTAGTATTTGAAGTGTCTAAAGTAGTTTCCATTCAAAATTGAAAGTGTCATCTTAGTATTCCTTTCTTTTTGAAAAGAGAAAATTGTTAGTACTATCGCTTTGAAAGGAAAATAGTTCAGATCTGTACTTAGCATTCTTTTTTTCATTCACACATTAAGAAAGTGGAAAAAATACATGCATGTGCATTTGCATTTAGAATGCATGCGGAAATTGATTTAGGAAAAGTGCATTTAGTGTGTGCTCTCTGCTCTATGTTGAAAGAATCGTATTTTTCTTTCCTTAGTAGCTAGGATTTTCATTGCTAAAAGAAAATAAACGACTGTTTATCATTTTAGATTGCATATTTAGGAGTTGTACATCTACATCACGCGGTGAACCTTGAAAGGAAAACTTCTTAAGAAAGATCAACTTTAAAATAAACCTCAATGAACATAAAAACGCTTTGGAACCTAATGCACAACATCTAGAAGTCTAGGCTAGAGACGTATTCCAGTGTCGTAAAGCCTGGTAACTATCGTTTTCATCGTAGGTTGGGTGATTCCTCCTCTTTGATATGACAAGTGCCAGTATGGACTTGTGCTCCCACGTACTGTCGAGTATATATTGGGAGACCACAATAGGCTGATATCCTTTATCCTTAGGAAGCCGTGTCTACTGCCCTATCGATCGCAATGCACTGAACACAACATTCAGGAAGATTGACTACCGTACGTAAAGTCCTCGGTAATTTCTCTATAATTTACCACCGAGGTGTATATTGTAGTTTTGAAATTGGTTTGGTAATCCCTCTGTTTAGATTTCCAGAGTAGTCACTTTTGTTCCGTTTCAGACTCCTTAAAATAAAAGGTCCATCTGAGCACTTGTCACTTCAGGCTCATTAAAAATCAAAGGCGACTAGAGTCATCTTTAGCTTTTTCTCAACTCTTAAAAATTGAAAAAGAAAGTTGTGTCAAAGCGTCACAAAATTTATTTTAATCGGAATAACATCACTGTTCCCTCGTTGGTCTTAGGTTGAGAAAATGGAGTCCACCAATCAAGGATTTCCCCTTGGGGGAAATCCTAGTCCCTTCTCTTCTTGGGGAGATGTTGGTGCTCCACATATGGCTACATTGTCCCTTCCAGGACTCACAATTGGCTTGCTAGTATGGCTACTCTCGACCTTTGTCGTTCAAAACACTGTAATTCCTTAGCAATCAAATCAGAAACCAAATGATACTAGAGTTGTTCCCCCACCTTCTACTTCGTTTCTTTCTCCCTCTCCTTCTTCCTCTTCGCTTGGTGAAACTAGTAACACTAAAAACCAAGTAACTGAGAAGAAGAAGAAAGGGAAGGAGAAGAAGAAGAAGAAGCCAACGGTGAAAGGGGGAAACCATGCATCGTCTGGTGAAAATCCACACACTGCATCGTCCAAACCTAAATCTTCGTGTGTCATTTACAAAGGAGACCATTATCATCGAGATTGTCCTTGCATCCCATGGATCCTAAGGGACTGGTCTCCCCGTTTGCACAATCCGGTGTCTTCAACCTCTGATGATCATGTTGAGAGTACACCATCAACTAGTGACAATGAAGTCAGTGGATAGAAAGGAAGATCTAGATTTCCTTGTAGGCTGTGTGGATGCAATCATGCCCTCCACCATTGTCCCTTCTTGGACGAAGCGAAAAGAGTCTTGGATAACCATCCTGCTTCATCGTAGCGACTTCCTCCTGGATACAAGAAACTCTTTCCAAGTCCATCGCTAGTTGAAAATCTGACTGACACACCTCTGTTTTTGGTCGAAGCATCTATAATTGGAGATAAACCCTCTGAGTCCACACCGGACCAAAGTCAATAGGTCGAGACGGCAGTCGACCCAGTCTTGTCTTCAGAAGGTCCACCTTCGGATGATACAGTCTCCAAAGAGAATGAGAACGACACCATTCAAAGTATTTTTGTTAACACGGAGTCAGATGAACATGGGGGAAATCTACTCATTCCTTTACCACTGGAAGGAAGTTCATCAGAGATTCATCTGGCCATTTATTCGATCCCTCCTCCGAGCAATCTAGTCATTTCCTTCAATTTGAATCTACTAGCGAGACCCCGCCTACCATCTAATGTGCCTTTCCGGATCATAATACTAGCTTACAAAATGATCATGGCTAGTACTATCATAGATGAAGGGGCTTCTGTGAGTATCCTTTCCTCAACTTCTTGAAAAGCGCTTGGTTCGCCATCGCTTTTGCCTGAAATTCGAAATTTGTCAGGCTTTGATAAAGAAACCAGTGGACCATTAGGGATCCTTCCAAATGTGCCTATTACATTGAGAAGGAAAACCATTCATCTAAACATGATGGTAGTCCAAGGGCCACTATATTACAATCTACTACTTGGGTGTGACTACATTTACAACATGGGAGCTATTGTTTCCTCACTCTTTCGGGTGATGTGTTTTCCATATGAAGGCAGAATGGTCCAATTTGTTGACTAGCTTCCATTCCCTGGTTCAAACACAGCTACTAGTCAAATGCCATCCCTAACTGGTCTCTTTTCACAAGGAATGTCTCATCAACCTCCAGTCCATCCACCTGATGATCGCGAGTGATTTGGTGAATGTGACTAAACCCAGGGGCACGCGCCCTGGCCTGCTTCGGCAGGAAAACCCCAGATATAAGATGTGTTTCCTCATAGGATATATGACCAATCTGACACACCTGTCTGTTTAGGAAAATGGGATCAGTCTGGAAGTATCATTTCCTTGTCGAAGGTTATGTGATTGGAACTGACACCATTCACCTTTGTCCATTTCGATGGACAAAGCCAAGGAAGTGTTTTGTCTGCTACACGGATGGAACAATCTTGCTAATGCAAGAACTTCTGTATGGTAACCTGGAAACTTTACTCTTCTTTATACCTGGGGGCATGCAAACATTTTTGTACGCAAGTGAAAAGTGACCAGCGTAACTCTAACCCCGTAGTTTTTACTAACTTCAACTGCTTAAGTTAGGTGATTGGTTTGGTCAACCATTCACCTTTGCCAGGACCAACAGAAATGACAAAGTAAAGGAGATGTTTCCCACCGAGAAACTATCCTACCTAACCTTAGTAGTTCTTTAACCCCTAGGACAGTAGTTGGTCGTTCCTAGCTTGCATACAAAAGGCTCTAGAGCAAAGTTTCGCATGGGGCAAGCTCCCTAAAAAATGAACCTACTAATGAGAGACATCCTTATTATACGACTGGCATGAGCAGGTTTACGCGAAGTTCAAGCTCGTTAAAAAATAAACCTAGCGATGAGCATATGTTCCCCCAGAGTTCAAGCTCATTAAAAAATGAACCCACCTTCGGTAAATAACCTTTGTGATTGCATTGCTATCAACTTTTAAGCCTTGGTCGTGTTCTTACCATCACCTCCACTTTTTAGCCGATCATACGCCTCCACTTGATTGTTTACCCTTTTGAGGAATAGCTGCGACGAGAGATTCTGTTAGCCACCTTCTTTACACTGCCATGATTGAAAAGTTCCAAACCTTACATGGAACCAGCTGCTACACGAAAATATCACTCGTTCCTCAAAAATGAGTCTCCTTTAAGCTCTTTTTAGGCTCGTAAATTATGAAAAGATTGTCGAGCAATTGGGCTCTCCAGCTCATTAAAGTGATTGGAAGTGCCATCCCACCTCTATATTTTAATCTTTTTGGACCTGAGGGATCATTACACAGAAATATCGAGCGTTTGTCTTTTTTGGCTCGCTAAAGTGATTGGAAAATTCATCCCTTTCGTATTATTTTATACTTTTTCGGACTTAAGGGATTATACTACGAAAAAGGACTACTGGAGTTTCCTTTCCGTGACTTTCCAGACCTCTAAAATTGAAAAGGGTCGAGTTATCTTTGTCATTAAACTCGTTAAAACAATAGTGACAAAATTGTCCATGCAGAAAAGAGCGAGTTTCACTGTCGCGAGGCTTGCTAAAACATAGCGACAGGTTTGTCCGAAGGGAAAATTATAGAACAAGCATATGTTATCCTCCTCAAGCTTGATAAAAATAAAGAGTACTGGTCAGCAATGACTGGGGAAAAAGAGAAGAAAACTTGAATAACTTCATTAGTAGTAGGTCGCTCTTGATCATGATAGTTTCACTCCATCACCATGATTGAGTCGGGTTGGGTTATTCCGTTCACCGGTCATATCACCATTGGTCCTCCGCACCATCCATTTTTGGGGTTAACGCTACCAATCCATTTCAGTGTCGCAGATATGTTCAAGAGAAGTCACTCAGAGAATTCACCAACCCAGCTAATGCCTCATCCGCTGTAATACCTTCACGCTTCATTCTTTCATGACTGCCACCCTGAACCTTGTATCATCAGATCGTTTTCACCTCCACAAAATCATTTGCTCCGTTTAGTGTCGTAGATGTGGGATTCATTAAGGCCCTCCTACGACGGGTCACTTCTTGTCGATATCAGCTCATTATCCAAGAAGTTGACTTAGGAACAGCCCTTTCAGTACTTTGAAGCTTGCATGCCTCAATGGCAAGTTTCTCACTTCCGATGACAAGTTTACATCAATGGCCTTCGACCGAAATATTTTACGTGGTGTTCGACATCGACTCATGTATTCACACCACGTGAATTGTACTACAGTACCTTGAGGGTCATTATCATTATCGGTGATTCCTCTCACGCCTGATAACAAATTTCATCATTGGCTAGTAATCAGGCAATGTCTTTCCATGTTCGACACCAAAACATATTTTCACATGGATCGACTTGTACATCGGGCAAAGATTGAATGAATTTGAAGACCCTGGATCTAGTTTCATCCATCCGGGTTGCGATATATTCAGGAAAATAAAAACATCAAATGTACTCCATAGCTGCACAGATAATCATCCAAGCTAAGGGATGATGGCTCTACCAGAATCACCAGTCTGCCACATAGATGATTGTCTATCCTATGTACATGAAAATGAATTTATAAAGTTGAGCATGGGAATTCCCACCTCAGCTAGACCATGAAAATATTATGAAGATAATGTATTTCATTGTATCTTATTATAGGTCACCTTCCAGTTCGAAAAACCTCGGATCCTCATGATAAAGCATTTCACCCGACATCAGAAGATTTATGACCTCATGCTTTATGGGGCAACTGTTATAGACATATTTGGGCACTGCAACCCCAATCACATATGTCGATAAACCAAGGGCTCTCAAACCCCTAAAAGTGTTGTTTCATACCCTAAAGGATCAAGGTCAACTGATTACATCATTTCCCAGAAGTTCTCCCTAAAAAACTGCTCAAAACTGGACTATATAGACTACTCCATGTTGAGGGTGTGATGAATCTCACCTGCTACACAAAAAAGGTGCGATGTATACTAAAAAGCTCTTCTATAGGGTTCGATGAGCGAGATCAGACAAACGACAGAGACAGTTTGCTAAGTGGATGATCATGGAATCTTCCAGAAACTTCTCATATGACACTTGCCTCTCTAAATTCGCCCAGGGATGAGTAAGAGATCATGAAATCTCCAGGTGGAACCAAGAACTATCAGTGAAATGAAACTAATCAAAAACCCAAAAGCTGACTCACCCTTCTACAAATATCTATAAATGGATCCCTCATCTGAGAGTTCTAAAGGAAGGAATTTTGTAATTTGTAAGGAAGTGTTGTTGGTTTCTCTTTGAGACATTGTATTGTTGGGTGATCTAGATTTTCATGAGGTGAAGAGGTCTTTCATGCTGGGAGGATGGTGCTGGATCAGACATCTGGGTTGTAATCCTCTCTTCTACTACTCTATCAATAAAACTATTTGAGTTTTCCTCCATATACTTGTATATTTCTGAATCTTGTATTTGTGTATGCATTTGTATGGTTAATGTACATCTGATTCTACATTGTTTATGGTTATAGATCTCTATGCTTTTTGATGGTATTTTTCTACTTTGACTCTATAGGTGTTCTTTGAAGTGGGACAAGTGAGAAAGGAGTGGCGAAGCTCTATCAAAGGAGAGAGGAAACAAGCAAGGAGCCAAGCGAAAGACTGAGATTGGTACTCTCTGCTTCTCTCTCATCTATCTCTCGTAAAGGAAAACACAAGTTACTTTTGTTTGTTTGTTTCTAAGACAACTACCCATCTTAGTGGGACTAGCAGCTCTGAATGGACACTAGCTTTCCCGGAAACACCTAGTAAACCCAAATTAGCAAGCTATTTCTACTTTTGCCAAAAACATTATGAAAACCATGAAAGAAATGCCATTACCTACTGAAGGAAGTAAACAACTTCTAACCATGCTATGTCTAGATGTAAATAAGCAAAAAACATTATTTTGGATTTTTATGTGTTTTTAAGTGAATTTAACATGCATCTAATTTATTGTGTGTGAGTGTGGCAACGAATAGGTGGCATTAGAGGGTGGTTTTGGAGCTTGGGATGATGTAGGATGGTGTGGATGGGTCCTAGGAGGTCTTAGGTTTCCTTCTGGAGGCTTTTCCCACACTCAACCTTCGAAAGAAAGCCTATAGGAAAAACTACAGGAGCACACAAGAAAACTACAACAGGAAAACAGGGAAACTACAGGAGGCCGAGAGAAATTTTCGCTGTTTTGAGGGTGTGAGAGTGGGTGGAAAAGGTGGATGAAGGTTGGAATGAGGTGTCAGGGTGCCTAAGGTCTACCATGGATCACCAAGATAGAGAAAGATGATTGGGTTTGCTCAAGGAGAGAGGAAGAAGTTCTATGAAAAATGAAGGAAACTAGGGAAGAATTAAGGTGAGATTTGGCAGACCTATAGGGCATGGATCAGATGGAGGGTGTGATCTCTAGTAAGCTAGCCTACTTCTAGAAGAGATATTTTGCATAGAAACCAAGAAAATCAAGCAACCATTGAAATGAATGCATTATAGGAAAAAATAGAGTTTTGCATGAAAATGGCCTAAACTATGATGCATAGAAGGAAATGCTGGGAAATGCTGCAAGGAAGGAAAGCATGCAAGAGGAATATTGTAAATTAGGAAGTGAACATGATAAAGAAGATCTATAGCAAAACAAAACTGGACTATCTCCTACTAGAGAGCTGCAAACACTAGAAGTCCTAGGAATGAGGAAAATCAGTGTTTTTGGGGCAGCAAGAGCGTCTTTGCCTCAAATCATTGTCCCAGGGGGAGGAAGAGAGAACAAGGCACTATTGCTAGCCTTTTGAATATTTTCTAATCACTTCTTAACCTACTACAGAAAGCATGAATGGAAGCAAACTACTAAATCATCAAAAACAACCTATTCTTAACCATAAAAGAAATACATCTAACAGCAACCAATCTAAAAACTGAAGTAAAGCATACAAATACAAGTAAAGAGGAGCTTGGCTGCTTGGATTGGGCCCTAACCCAAGAAATTTAGCCCTTTGAGGTAACTCAGTACTAGCTCAAAAAGGATTCCATCTTCATTATCAAAAAATAGCAAGATTACATAAAACTGTCATAAAATAGTAAGCTCGAAATTTGAGCAGAGTTTACATAAGCCAAAAAAATTTGACCCTAGTGAGGCCCTAGGCCTCTCTACTTATACATCTGAAGCTACCAACAACTTCCTTAAAATCAGGGAGGCTTGGCTCCCAAAACTCAAGATAACTCTCAATCATCTTCCACTTGCTCGACTGCCTTCTAGTGCATGATTCGACTGCTTGTACTTCGAGCTGAATGAAGGGGAATTCGAAGTGAGGAGCAATAAATGAGGGGGATTCCCTCCTATAATTCCTCTCCTTTGTCTACTTCAAGTTATTACTACAGTTTGGCCAGTAGATCCTTGACTTTGACCTCGAAATCCATCAATAATCTACATTAAATACATGTTAGACCACATGGCATAATAACTAACTCAACTCACCCTATAAGCATAAATATAATCAGAAAATCATACAATAAGCTATGATGGTTGATTAGACTAGGTTAGGAGGTAAAATGAGCCTATTGAATTACCCATTTATGAGGCTCATCAAGGAAAAGCATACTTTTGGAAGCAACATGTTGTGTATGACTCTAGGCCTCACACTATTATTATTACTTTGGGAAATAAGTTTCATAGGATACCATAGGTAGCACTGATCCAGGTGTATATTGGTGGCCACCCACCTATTCCACTTGGATCCCCACCATTGCTTATTTTAGTTTTCCAGTCTCCTTATTCATAGCTCAATTTACTATTTTTGGTAGCTTTTAAGGTCCTAATCATCCAGAGCCGTTTTGAGGCCCTAAACAACATTTTTTGGGAAACTTGGGGCCAATATGGCTCATTCATTCATTTGGTCACTTGAAAGTTGTAGTCCTCAGATAGATATTTATAACGAAGTATTGTGTGTGTCAAACGAAGATTCTATGCCAAAGTTACGACCCTGGGAAGTTGATGTACCAATTTACCCAAACGGGGCCCATAGTTTGGCGCTTCATCTCTTAGGGTTATGTTTTTAGATGTTTAGGGTTTTCCATTGTTTCTCAATAATAAATAGGCCTTTGAGCCTCATTCTAACATAGTTCAGAGGCATGTAGCTACCACATCTCTTCTCAAAGATAAGCTACCATCGCCCGAGCTAGTCTTATTTCCATTCTGTTTGTAAGCATATTTCAGTTTTTGATATTAATGAAATGAAGTGTTATTTATGGTACATCTTTGTATTTATCGTTATATCTGTAATTTGTTACGTTCCTGTTTAAATACAGGTCAAGCACTGACTACCACCATGTCTTTGATCAATTAATAAATGTAGTAAGATCATTTCCTAAACCGTGAAATTTGTTTTCCATATGATTCACCCTCAGGGAAACAAGAATATTGTGGCCACGACCTCTAGACATGGCTCCTTCGCAGGAAAAAAATCAAAGGACAAGGTAGTGGAGAAGTACAAGGACATTTTCACCTCACCCACAGGGGTAACTATACATTGCCAAGTCAAAGACTCCATCGATATGACCCCAGGTGCGCTGCTACCCAATGGATCAACTTATCGACGCTCTATTATGGAGAATGATGAAATCAATAGGAAAATTCAGGAGTTTTTGTAGAAAGGGTACATTAGGCCAAGTTCATCACCTTGTGGGGGCCTGATTATGTTGGTACAGAAAAGGACGGGACTTGCAGACTGTATTGACTATTGGGCGCTGAATAAGATCACTTTCACAAAATACGTATCCAATCCCACAAATTGATGAAATTTTGGACCAACTCAAGGGGGCCAAATATTTTAGCAAGATTGACTTGAAGTCTGGTTATCACCAGGTACGAATCGAACCCTTTGATGTGTGGAAGACTTCCTTCAAATCTAAGGAGATCCTTTTCGAATGTCTAGTCATTCCTTTCGAGTTAACAAATGCCCTCGTAACCTTCATGAGGTTGATGGATGACATCTTGCAACCCTTCACCAAATCATTTGTGGTGGTGTATTTGGATGACATCTCAATCTTTATATGGAGTTGGGAAGAACACCTCCACAATATTTGACATGTCCTCCAAACCCTGCGACAACACAATTTGTGTTCTAATTTGGAGAAATGCAATTTTGGTATGACCCATGTTCAATATCTGGGGTAGATCATTGATGAGAAAGGTGTGCATGTGGACCGAACCAAGATAAAATTCATTTGGGATTGACTGGACCTAACCACTCTAACAGAGCTCCGTAGCTTTTTGGGTATTGCCAATTTCTACCACATATTCGTGTTGGGTTTCTCTAGTATCACTTGGCCTTTAATTCAATTCACCAAGGGTGGAGCGAAAGAAAAGTTATTTTGGTTTGAATCCCAAAAGAAGGTGTTTGTCAAGTTGAACCACCGCCTATGCTCTGCACCATTTCTCACATTACGAGACTTGAAACAACCATTTGAGATTGATATAGATGCCTGTGACTATGCTATTGGTGCAGTTCTTACTCAGTAGGGGAATCCAGTGGCATATCACAGTGAGACACTTTCATACATAGTATCCCACCTGTGACAAAGAGATGTATTCCTTTGTGTAGGCCTGCCGACAATGGAAGAATTACATTATGGGGAAGGAACCGGTCATCCACACAGACCACCAACCCCTACAGTTCACGTAGACACAAGGGAAGTTGCAGAATGATCGTCATCAGAAATGGTCCACATACCTGAAATAGTTCCATTTGAACATTAAGTATAAGAATGGAAGCACTAATAATGTTGCAGAATGCCTCAGTCGATCACCAGTCATTGCGCTAATCACTGTGATCGACTGTTGTGGGCATGAGACTTCGAGGTGGCTGCATCTTTACAAGAGCGATCCAAAATTTGACAACACATACTAGATGCTCCTGGAAAGCAATAAAGTTCTAAATTTTCACCTCCAGGATGCATTGTTATGGCACCTGGTACACATTTTTGTTCCTTAAAGTGAGCGTCCAAAGATGATTTGGGAGGCACACTACAGTCAGGTTGCTAGACATTTTAGAGTAGAGAAAATAGTGGCAGTGTTGCTGAAGTATTTTTATTAGTCGAACCTTCGACAGGATGTTGGGAAGTACATCAGATCCTACACTGCCTACGCCTATATATCCTCTTCCTACTCTTAGTCGACCTTGGGAATCCATCTCCATGGATTACATGTCGAGCTTCCTTCTACTAGGTATGGGAACGGATGTGTTTTCATGGTCATCAACATATTCTCTAAGATGGCCATTCTGGTGGCCTACAAGAAGAGTATCAAAGAAGAAGCCACTGCTAAGATCTTCTTTGAACGAGCGTGGATACACTTTGGGATCCCACAATCCATTATCTTATATTGGGACAACAGGTTCCTAAGTACATTTTGGTTAAGTCTCTAGTCGATGCTGGATACGAAGCTCACTAAGTCCATGAATTTCCACCCCAAAACTAATGGCCAAACAGGGGTCATCAACAGGATGATCATGCACATTTTGCGCATGTACAACTTGAAGCATCCACGCAAATGGGATGAAAGCATCCCCTATGTCTAGCACAACTACAACACATCTCTCCATAGCTCAACTGGCCACAACCCATTTCAGGTGGGCTTGGGATTCCAACCACTATGTGCCATTGATGTGGCCATACCATTTGCAACTACTCAAGCAAATTCAGCTCATGTCCAGTATGAAGCTGATAGGGCTAAAAAATTCATTGAGTGAATTCAAGAAATCCTCCAACAGGTCCATGAAATATTGGATAGAGCCAATGCTAAGTACAAGCAACGTCATTATCAACATTGGGTGCCACACAAGTTCCAGGAGGGTGAAAAAGTTTGGTTACATTTACAGAAGGAAGGCCTTGCTAGGCCTCACTGCAAGCTTTGCCCGCTCTGATATGGGATTTAAACCATCACTAAGGATGTAGGGTAATATTATTTTGAGCTCATCATTACACCATTCATTGGCCTACACTCATTGTTCAATGTGGATTGCCTTCGACCATACTTTCCACCATTAATTGAGACATCAGACATTGTAGAACAACTCACACCAACAGAGTTAAACCTAGATTGCATGGAGCATGCCACAACTGATCGAATCATGGACACACAAATCAAGAACACTCGCCAACATAATCTCCAACCGTATCAGGTTTTCAACTCTAGCTAACTCCTGGACCAAGGCAAGTGGCTCACGAGGGAACAAGTTCAACAAAATTTTTCCCATCGCATGGAGGCACTCAACGCAATGGGGACCATTGCTTCCTAAGGGGGGAGGACTGATCCTGGTGGATATTGGTGACCACCCACTTATTCCACTTGGACACCCTCCATTGTTTCTTTCATTTTTTTCAGTTTCCTTAATTGTAGCATAGTTTACTATTTTTGGTAGTTTTTCGGGTCCTGAACTTCCAGAGCCATTTTGAGGCCCTAAATGATGTTTTTTTAGAAAATGGGTAAATGAGAGAATTTGATAGATGTTTGTAGTCAAAATTTTTAGTCTTGGGATATATATTTATAACGAGGTATTTTGTGCATCAAACAAAGATCGTATGCCAAAGTTATGACCCTGGGAAGCTGTTGTACCAATTTACCCAAACGGGGCCCACAATTTTCGTACTTCATCTCCCAAGGCTAGTTTTTTGGATGTTTAAGGTTTTCCAATATTTCTCAATAATAAATAGGCCTTTGAGCCTCATTGTAACATAGTTCAGAGGCATGTAGCTACCACATCTCTTCTCAGAGATAAGCTACCATCGCCTGAGCTAGTTTATTTCCATTCTCTATGTAATCATATTTCAATTCTTTGATATTAATAAAATGAAGTGTTATTTCTGCTTCAACTCTATATTGTGGTTATATATTTATTTTGTTGCGTTCTTGTTTAAGTTCGGATCACCCTCACGTTTCTTTTCTTTTCCCATGAGAGGTCGTTGGGGTCAAAGAGGACAACCTGCAAAGGCTCTAGTTGTTTGAGCCCCAATTCCTTATACAATAACCTTGATGGGCACATGCATAGAAAAATAAATAAAGAATAGGTTGTTGTGATACCACTGATATGGATTGTCTAAGGAATGATATAAACCAATGGCAATAAAAAATGTCACAAGTGTATAAAATAAATAATGTAGAGTAAAGTGATATGAAAGGATTTTAATTATTAAATGGTAAAAATATCATCACACTACACTACATCATGAGAAATGTTTTCTTATTTCTACAATAGTGAAGGCCCTTATTTATATTATTTACCATGCATTTTCACCTAGAGTCATGCACTTTCACCTAGAGTCATGAACTTTCACGATATGTCCAACACCATGGGTTAAAGAAACCATGGGCCAATATAATGCGTGAATACCGTCAATGAGTATGGCAAAAACTAACAAATAGTTTTATATGGAAAAATTTATTTATGAAATTATATTTTTATTTTGTTTCCTTTCACCTCTTTAATACCATGGGTCAATAACATGGTTTAAAAAAACCATGGGCTTGGAAACCAAAAACAATAGAAAACAATTATTGACCATGGAGATTTTATGGAAAAGGTGGATAACCAACAATTTCCACTTGGATCGCAAAGAACCCAATGAATAAGAATAATCTTGTGTGGAGTTGTGATTTTAGTTAAATTAATTAAGCAAATTAGTGAGGAATCCTTCATTCCAAGTGAGAGGGATAGGAGGAAATCTTGAACAATTTGTCTTATTCAAGCATGTAAGGCACTAAGGAAAGGAGAAGCACCATGGGATTGCTATATTAGTGAAGGGATCCCTTTTAGGCTCCATAGCCCCATGGTGGCCATACATTGCTATGTTAAAAGGACCAATCTCATTAATTGAAAAGTAGAATCCTAGTTCTTGTATGTGAAAGAGAGTGGCCTTGATGTTCTCTACCATGATTTGAAATCTATACAACCATGAGAGAATCTGCCTATCAAGGAATTTGATTTGGATCAAGGGTGGAAAACTACAATAAATTTGTAGTGTAGTTGTGCCGATGGTAGCATGGAGAGTGAATCTCCTTTCTTTAGTCAAAGTGGTTACCTCTAGTAATATAGTGGTAAACTTGATAGTTCCTTAGTTATATGAGACCTTGTTTGAATATCTAAAGGTAAAATAGAATATTTTTCACTATCTATGTGAGATTTTGAGTTGATAGTTGTTATGGGAAAATTTAGTGTTTCTTCAAATGACTAACCCCTAGACCTAGTAGCAAGTCTAGAACAATAGCTAAAGTAATTCCATTGCTTTTCCTATAGCTAACAGATAAAAGAAAGAGGAACAAAAGAACCAACTTGTATCTCTCACTCGATTCTTCTTCCCTTTGACCACTTTTGCCGCTCCCTTCCGTACTTAACTCACTTGGAAGGTACCTGCACACAAGTCGAGACAGAAAACCATCAAAGCATACATATCGATTTGTTAACTAAACATATTATAGAATTGAAAGTACAATATACATCACATAAACACATGAATGGGAAAAAGCATAGAACTCTTTATTGATAAAGGAAATATTACAACCCTTGAAGCCATGTTCGATTCAACATCTTCCTTCCAATTTCAAAACCTTTCTCTCCTCATGAAACAACAATTTGACATGATAACATTACTCTCTTTCAAGTCTCACTCAAACATCATTTCCTTAACTCAAGAAGTTCCAACCTAGACTAGCCTTTGAATGCTTATTCAATTTATAGCTGAATGGAGGAGGTTAAACCATTAATGGCCCTCATGAATGCTTTGCCAAAATTGGGAAGTGGTTCCATGGAGGAAGGGATAATGGATTAAGGTTCATTCATCCTCTTCCTCATCCAAAAGAGAGCTCCATCTATCTGGGAAGCGTCCATTGGATGAGGAATCCAATGGATTCATTTTTAAAAATTTGATGAATCTCGCTCATCGCAGGTGAAACAAAGGCTAAGTGTGATGCATTGCACCCAGTTAGTGTAGTTGGCTGCAATGCATTGCATCCTGACAAAAGGCTCCCTACGCTGATCTCTTTAGGGACAATTTTTGGATGAATGGTGACATGGAAACTCTTGGGAGGCAACCATGATGTCGGTTAACTTCATTAGGGAATGAAAACAACTAAATTAGGGGTTGATGGACCCTAATAATACGGATCTGGAAGTCGGGGTTGATGTGCCCAAATTTTCCTGTAACATTTGCCCCCTAAAGCATGAAGTCGAAAATAAACATGTCGAGTGAGATGCTTTACCACTTGGAGAGAAGGTTTCGAAATGGAAGGAGACCTGCATCAGTTATAATACATATATCATGATACTTTGATTTTTTCTCACAATTTAGCTGAGGGAAGGCATACCCATGCTTAGCTTTATAAACTTTTCATTACATGTACAAATATAGTCGTCTATAGATGTAGACCCATGAGCGAATGACCATGAGTGTAAGGCCATTAGAAATTTGATATAGTACTCCTGAAAATATATCGCAGCCCGGATGGATGAAACTAGATCCAAGGTCTTCAATCTCATCCAATCTTTCACTCAAGTACAAGTCTAACCATGTGAATAGATGTTCTGAAGTCGAACATGGAGAGACATCATCTGATTACCAGCCAATGATGTAAGCAATTAACAGATGCGAGAGGAATCACCAATAATGATAATGAACCTTAAGGTACTACAATACATTTTGCAAGGTGTGAATAAATGATTTGATGTCGAACACCATACGAAGTCCTCCGGTTGAAGGCCAGTGATGTCAACCTATCGCCGGAAGCGAGAAACCTGCCATTGATGTATGCAAGCCTCAAGGTACTGAAGGGGTGTTTATAAGTCAACTTCTTGGATGATGTGCTGATGTCGACAAGAAGCGACTCGTCGCAGGAGGGCCTTGATGTATCCCACATCAACGACACAAAACGAGGTAAATGATTTTGGAGATGAAACATAGACTGACGACACAACGTTCAGGAATGGCGGACATGAAAATGAAGGTTTACTGTATTGTAAAAGATGAAGTTTTGAACTAAATGACTTCTCTTGAACATATCGGAGACACTGAAGTGAATTGGTAGCATTGACCCAAAACAAAGTGATGGATGATATGATATACCAACGATGTGATAACCATCAAGCTGAATGACCTAACCCACATAGTCACGGTGATGAGGTAAAAGTGTCATGTTCAAGAGCGACCTGCTACCATAAAGTATTCTCGGCTTTTTCCCATTTTCCCCAGTCATTTCTAACCAGTACCTATTTATTTTTATCAAGCTTGAGGAGGATAACATATGCTTGTTGTATAATTCCACCCTTCGGGTGAATCCATCGCTATTTGATGTTTTAATGAGTCTAGTGAAGGTGAAACTTGGTCTTGTCTAGATGGACAAGTTTGTTGCTATTTAATGCTTTTAACGAGTTTAACAACAAAGATAACTCGGTCCTTTTCACATTTAGAGAGTCTGAAAAGGGACTAAAAGAAAACTCCACAAGTTATTTTTCGTAAGTTTGTCTCTCAAGTCTGGAAACTCATAAAAAAATACAAGAGAGAACCTATTGATCATGTTTGATCAACGAGTACCTTTTTCGTAGTTAATCTATCTCAGCCCGAAGAAGGGGTAAAACTATACTGAGTAGATATCGATTCTAATCCATTAACGAGCTAGAAACGACAAGCGCTCGGCAATCTTTTCATGTTTAGAGAGTCTGAAAAGAGCTTAAAGAGGACTCCACTTTGAGGAACGAGTGGTGTCTAGGGTAGCAACTGGTTTCGGTGATGTTGGAACTTCTCAAAACATGTTGATTTATGTGAAGAGGCTGGCTAATAAGACCACTCATTACAACTGTTCCTCAAAAATGGTAAAACAACCAAGTGAAAGCGTATGATCAACCAAAGGGATGGTGGCGATGGAATGAAGACAACCAAGGCTCATCTGATAGAAAATGCTGATAGAATGGCAATCACAAGGGTTAAAAATGGAAATGATTTCATTTTTAGACAAGTTTGAACCATAGGGAACTATGCTTGGATTCAGTTTCATGTTTACACAAGCTTGAAATGAAAACTATGCTTGGATTCAGTTTCATTTTTACACAAGCTTAAAATGAAAAACTATGCTTGAATTAGTTTACATGCCCCCAACATGATGAAACAAAGAGTCTCCTGTAACCAGATGGAAGTCATTGCAGTGATGCAAGATGGTTATCCAAAACCTATTTGGCTTTGTCTAGATAGGGACAAAGGTGAATGGGGTGAATGAATGGGGTGATTCCCTTCACATAACCTACAGAGAAAATTAACTTTACCATTAGGTGCATGCCCCCTAAGCTTCATTACATTCACCTAAGTAGACTACTCATGGTTATAAGGTGGATGGAATGCAGGTTCTTTTACGAGATCAAGTGAAAGACTCGACTTGGAACTTGCTCCAGGGGACTACACCATTTTGTTATGGGCAAATTTAGTGTTTCTTCAAACGACTAACCCCTAGACCTAGTAGCAACTCTTGAACAACAGCTAAAGTAATTCCATTGCTTTTCCTATAGCTAACAAATAAAAGAAAGAGGAACAAAAGAACCAACATGTATCTCTCGCTTGATCCTTCTTCCCTTTGACCACTTTCGCCTCTCCCTTCCGTACTTAACTCACTTGGAAGGTACCTACACACAAGCCAAGATAGAAAACCATCAACGCATACATATCGATCTGTTAACTAAACATATTATAGAATCGAAAGTACAATATACATCATATAAACACATGAATGGGAAAAAGAATAAAACTCTTTATTGATAAAGGAAAGATTACAACCCTTGAAGCCATGTTCGATTCAGCATCTTCCTTCCAATTTCAAAACCTTTCTCTCCTCATGAAACAACAATTTGACATGATAACATTACTATTTTTCAAGTCTCACTCAAATAGAATTTCCTTAACTCAAGAAGTTCCAACCTAGACCAGCCTTTGAATGCTTGGTCAATTTATAGCTGAATGGAGGAATTTAAACCATTAATGTCCCTCATGAATTCTTTTCCAAAATTGGGAAGTGGTTCCATGGAGGAAGGGATAATGGCTTAAGGTTCATTCATCCTCTTCCTCATCCAAAAGCGAGCTCCATCCATCTGGAAACTTCCAGAAGCATCCATTGGATGAGGAATCCAATGGATTCGTTTTTAAAAATTCGATGAATCTCGCTCATCGCAGGTGAAACAAAGGCTAAGTGTTGATGCATTGCACCTAGTCAGTGTAGTTGGATACAATGCATTGCACCCTGGCAAAAGGCTCCCTTCGTTGATCTCTTTAGGGAAAATTTTTGGATGAATGGTGACATGGAAACTCTTGGGAGGCAAGCATGATGTAGGTTAAATTCATTAGAAAATGAAAACAACTAAATTAGGGGTTGATGGACCCTAATAATATGATATGGAAGTCAGGGTTGATGTGCCCAATTTTTCATGTAACAACAGTGTGATGTTGGTAGTTTTTATCCCAAAAAAATGATATTAACATAATTTCAGTTGGGTGAAGTTGAGAAGATCTATCCATTGGACATTTTATGTCTTTCTATTGTGGAGATGCCAAGTTGAAAGTAGTGTTTGGGATGCATTCATAGGCTAGAGAATAATTTTGATTATTTATAAGTATTTTCACAAGGTTTCTACCTTATTAGAGTTAATTTCAACAACTTGAAATTGGCTTGGGAACCTAGCAATTTTTGTTTTAATTTCAAGGATGACCCTTTCAATTTTTGGATTTGTTTGCAGAAGTTTCATATATTTTGGGATTGAATAATTTTTCCCTATCCTTTGGTTGTATGTATGTGCTGGGGGGGTGGGGGGTGTTGTGAAAATATCTTAATCAAAAGGAGCTTAATTTAAGAAGGAAGAGATGTTGGGTTTATGAGGTATCAAGTTATTGGGTGTTGGGTAAAACATTGAACAACGTCCAATGTAAACCCCTTATACTGGTACACACATAAATGGCTATCAACTATTCATGATTATTCTCATCAATTGATTTCAGTTATTATATTAGATGGGTTTCATGAGTGGAGTTTTTATTTTTTCTGGTGGCTTGGTGACATGGTGGACAAGAATGTTAGTGGATGGAAAGAGAGGTCTTTACCAATTTATAATGAGTTAATTGGGTATTAGGACTTCATGTTATCATTTTTTTTTATATAGGATGATTGAATATAGGGAGGTCAAGGTATCTACTGTTAGGAATTCATACTATTGGGTTTGGGATATCGTATGATTGCGTATCAAGAGGTCAACATATCAACTATCAAGTTTTTCTCCTGATACTGATAGAAACTGATAATGTTATAACATGGCATGTTGGTGTGGTAGGTTGATATGGCTTCTTGGCATGGTGAGTTAATGTTTCATGGTTATATATAAGAGGACATGAGTGAAAAATTACTACCATGTGGTAATGAGATGGACGTTGACGAGGAACTTGGAGGACATATTTCCAAATAAGCATAACTTTATGTGAAAAGATCGGATTTGGATGAAATTTATATCATTGGAAAGCTTCCGACAAGTAGAAGACAATGGTGGTCTCAGAAAAGAGGTTTAATATTGTTAAAGGAATAAATAATTTTAAAACCATATATTTATAAACTAACCTTGGAGGTAAGGTATGGATACCTCGTATCCTTAATTAGGCATTAAGGAACTGGGTATGAGGGAACACAATATCAGAAAAAAGTTCAAACACTGCACCTTGATAGGTTGGATGTAGAAAAGTAAGGGATATCAGTAAATTATGGCTCAAACATTATATTTGGATGGGATAAGGAATAAAACAAAAAGAAAATATCTATAGAGCACTAGATTGAGAATTAAGCTAGAATGGATTAGAGGTAAATAACAAAGAAAATATTAAAGAGTGAAGAGTACAATAATAGCATTGTACAACATGGGAACAAAAAATATTAGAAAGGTTTTAAGAACCAAGATTTTTGGAAAAGAATGCCATATTCTCTATGGAACGTGCAAGATATCTCTATTAAGAAATTAAGATAGAACTATTGATGATTTCATGAACAAATAAATTTAGTGGAATGTTGATTTCCACAATTATGAAGGATGTTGACTATGTTTTCCTTGAACAACTCATAGAATGATAGTTGAAGAAGCACATGGCCAAGTGTTGCAACCATAATTATGAGGGGGGAAATCTCAAATTATCTCTTTCTATTTTGAAATTTTTCTTCAAGTTTTAAAAAGGTTGTTATATGTTTGTGAATAATATCATAGGAATGATAGAATTGCAAGAGGTTGAATATCCAAAAAAACTACATATGTATTGATAGGAATTAGTAAAATGATATGATAGGTGCACATATACATGATGAGTGCATAAGATAATGAATGAGCATACCTATAGAATGAATGAATACTTAGAAGCCTATTGTTATAAAAAAAATATGATGGTTAATTGGGATTAATGATGACACTGTAACTAGGTACAAGTTTATAGTATGGCTGAAAAAGATAATAAGGATAATACATATAATATTGTGGGGATAAGGCTATGGATAGTTAATTTTTTATTGATAGGTTTGAAAAGGAATGAAAGAACCCTCCTTAAGGTATCAAATGCTCAGGCAACATCCACTAGACTACTAATACGTGTGAGTATAGTTTTGGTATGCTATCAATATTGTGAAGGAATTAGGTAAGAATTCCATTAGTCAAAATATAACATTAGCAATGATATGAATGCATGAATGGAAGGTATATCAAGAGTTAGTATAGGCTATGTTCTGGGTGATGTTAATGGTCACCTAATAATTCCATGTTTCTTGGAATAAATGATTTCTGAAGGCTAACATGTTATAGATATGCTTTTTAGACGTGTCATTTGAATGATTGTAATCTATCATAAGCAAGGATGGTATTGTATTTAACTTGTTACATGAGAAAAAAGTGTACATAGTGCATAGGCATGTTACTATGCCCGACTGAAGCATTGATTAAATGCATAATGTGATTGCATGTTTAGGGATATGCACATGAAATGGATAGGCAACCATATGTAAGGATGTAGTTAGTACTAACTCATGAAACTAAGATAATATGAGGGGATACTAAATATTGCAACATGAAATAGTTTAATGTTGATGAAGTCACATATGGATGGACAACAAGAAAGCCCTAATTAACGAAGCATAGTTATGAAAAAATTATGAAAAAAACTAAGGATTCTCACATTATTATATTAGATTTGATATACTAGATCCAAACAGTATTGCACAATACAAATACATTATATACTATTACGGTCTTTGTGTATATGTTGTGTAGAATAATGGGATGAATCAATGAGGAAATGGAAATCCCAATTGGCAGTAACTGCTCAAGGGAAGTGGAGAAGAGTTACTTCGACTTCCAAAATTTAGGTTGTGTAAGGAATTAGAGAGATAAAACCCTTAACTCTCTGCCCTACTGATGTTTTATTAAATATGAAAGACTTAAAATGTAAAAATTTGATAAGCCTAATAATGTTAAGGAAATCCAATAAGAAAAATAATTGAATGTGAGAATTGCACTAATAAATGCATCGAGATAATTCTCAATAGAGTGTATTCAAATACATTGAGGCACATGCTTTACTATTGCATTGATAAGCTAATGCAATAGTGATTTTTCTATGTGATTAAGAAAGGTTGAATATAATAATGATATAATTTCCTGATAACCTCATATAGAAGATAAGGGAAAACGATAATAATTGAAATATTGATGAAGGAAACATTTTTTTCTCATAAATTTGATAATAAATACCACTCTTTGAAGCAAGATTTGAGGAAAGGAAGTTCCATTATTCATACAAATAACCTCAAGGAAAATGAAAAAAGAGTGCATATCCAAGAAGGCTAATGAAGGATCTAGATGGACTCCTTAAGAATTAATCAGCTGAGTATGCATAGTGATGGAAGCCATGTAAATATGGAAAATAAACCAAGCCAAAGCAAAAAGGTAAATGAATCAAGTGATAATTTCTTTATGTTAATGTTATATCTTTTCTATATGTTTTCACTCAAATGCATGTATTTCATGAATGCATAAGAGTGGTATGTTCAAGGAAGAAAGCTTTTAGCATAAAATATTTGATAAATGTTAGAAATATATGAAAGTTGTCCTAATACAAAGAAGTTAGATTAGGGGGTAATAACATTCATAGGTCAAAGAGAATTTATAGTGAACAATGCATTAAAGGGAATGCATGGACATGAATGATGCTAAGAGTGCTAATAAGGCACATGAACATATTATGATATGTAGGTCCATGCTTGTTGTAAATAAATTAGTGGAATGTGATAGCAATATGGTTAGATAAATTAGTAATATATATATTTGATGTGCTAATACATGCATGCTTGTGACGGCTAATCTTTCAAATGATTGAGTATGATGGATAAGAATGATTATTAATGCTTATGAGAAGTTATTAAGTGTTGAAGTGAGTGGTGTGAATCCCTCACTCCCACAAAAAGTAAAGTGGAAAGAATACTAACTAATTATAAATTTTGAGATGGATACCTCAGTGGAGAGGATGAATATTAAACTCTCATCCTTGAGCTCATTTTATTTGTTAGTATTGGGACATGTATTTGACATTATTTTGCACTCATTTTGCCTATATTTCCCACTATTTTGACCATGATAGCCACATCTTGTTACTCCATTTATTTCATTTTAATTAATGTATTCCTCTTTTCTATGTCACCTTAATTCATTAAGCTTTACTTGTATTTTTATATGAAGTTATTTTTTTTAGGTCATTTTATTAACGAAAGTGACAAGGGGCTATTTCAGGGAAGTCTAGCTCATTGAGGTGCTATTGTTGGAATGTTATGGTGTTTCTCTCAATTTTGTCTTTCTAGTTATAGAATAAAAGATCTTGCTGATACTACTACCAGTACACTAATACTTTGTCTCTCGGGTCCTATGTTTCTTCAACAATTGTAACGATGGTCGACATGGGTTGTCACTCGGTCAGGGTCAACATTAACCATTGTTCCAACAAAGAATTTTATTTATTATTAATGCAACCAAAGTTGGTTGAAACAACTATGAACTCTATTTGTTTCCATTTGGTTATTTTGGAAAAGTCTGTTACAACACTATTTATGTTGAAATGTGGCAACAAGAATATTCCAATTTTAAGTTGTCCTTGAATTAAAATTGTGAATTAAAATCGAATTTAGTCTCACCAGCTGCTTGGAAATAATTAATTAATTCATTATTGATTAATTAGTGGGAGAAATTCAAGTTATAAGTCTTTCTAAAGTCATGCAACAGTTATCCCTTAAATTAAGGAGATTATCCCTTAATTAAGGAGATAAGATTGAGTTATATTTGAGTTGTAATTAGTTAGCTCAGTTTATTGAGTTAAATCCAGTTAAATTAGTTCCAAACTGTTTGAGGAACTAATTGTGAGTTATCAGTCAATTGATGCATGCATGCACTCAACCAATGTACTCTAGATAACTGAAGATTCCCTAATCAGAAACTCATGCATGTCTATTCTGAGAAAGACCCAGTTGAGCTAAATGTCAAGGATAGTGTACTATTAGTTGCATGTGTTTTCATATAAATGAAACTCATGCATGCAGTCAAGGCAAGGTTCCTTGAGGATTGCATAGTTCTGACAGAGTGTGAGATCAGTGTGAGAGATCAGTGTTCCATTTGGTTGAGAGTTTTCCACCTTGTATTAGGAGGATCACCCAGGAGAAACATCGCAAGGAAATAGGAGCTTGGAGGGCGGAGGAGAAGGCTTGTGATAAGCCAGGTTTTCCTGTGAGTATCTAGGAGGATTGTACTGAGATCTGGATAGCTATGAGAGCTAAGGCTTTTTATAATTCTGATGTATTTCCACCTTGTATGATAATACAGATAGTGGGGTTTTTTAGCTGAGGCTTTCCCCAAAGTATTTTCATGTGTATTGTGCATTGATTCTTCTTCTTCTGGTTATATGTGTTCAGCTCTGATTCAACTAAATCTTTAAGCTTCCAAAAAGAAAATTAACAGTACAAGTAAATGATTATTAGGTTAATCTACAGTCAGATTTTCTACATGGTCTTAGAGGTGGATTTGTAGAGAATTTGCATAATTTCTACATGGTATTAGAGAAAAGTTTAACGGAGCTGTGAACGGTATATGGAGAAGAGAATTAGAAGTTTGAAGTTTGGGGTTGTAGGTGCAAATCAAATTCTTATCATACTTCAAGGTTGGCCAATGGCATTCTATGGCTTGAGACTCGAGTATGCCTTGGAAGGTAGCTCGAATTACATAGCATGGAAAGATCGCATGGAGGCTATATTAGAAGACAATGGCTTGAAGGATTTCATTGATCAAGAAATCCCAAAGCCAGGTTCAACTAATGCACAAGAGTTGCCTAAGTGGAAGAAGTGTGTGACGAGGGCGAGATAGATCATCCTTGAGGGAGTTTGAGACCATATTGTCTCGAGTCTCCATGGGAAGGATACTCCATATTCAATGTGGAAGATATTGAACGACCTCTACTAGAACAGTAGCGACCAGAGGAACTTGGTGCTCAATGATAAGCTTCGAAGAATCAAGATGGAGCAGGGCGATACTATTTCCACATATCTGAACAAGTTCACTACCTACAGAGATGAGCTTAGCAGTGTAGGAATAACTACTTTTGATGATGAGATGGTGAGCCTCACTCTCCTTGGCCTTCCAAAGAGCTGGAATAGATACCAGGACTCTGTGAATGGAAGGGAGAAACTGCTGAATTGGGAAAGACTATGGTTGGATATGATGCAGGAGGAGATCAGGAGGAGCACACAAGATGGTTCTTCATCTAAGGATGATGATGAAGAAAATCTAGCCTTAGCAGGTAAGGCAAGGAAAGGGAAGGGGAAGGATTCCCATTCAAAATTGAATTCTTCTCATGGAGGGAAGAAGGGTGACAAGTCTAAAGTGAGATGCTTTTACTGTCACGAGATGGGACATTATGCGACTAATTTCCCATCGAAGAAGTCCAAGAAGGGATCATCGGAAGGATCAGAAGTAATTAGCATCTCAGTTCGAAATAGAGTTTATCCTCATCGCATGCATGGTGCAATCGATGATGGGTTGTGTTTGGTATCTTGACAGTGGAGCCTCATTCCACATGACCGGCCATAAAAGTTTATTTAGTGCCTTGGAGGAGAAAGACCTCAAGATGCACATAGAGATGGGTGACGACAAAAGGTATAGTGTTTGAGAAGTGGGCATGGTTGCTTTTTAGAGGGAGCATGGAGCTCCTATCACCTTGATACATGTGAAGTATGTGCCTAGACTGAAGAAGAACTTGGTATTGGTCATGTTGTTGGAGGATGCAAGAGAGAATGTGGGAGCACCATTTTCTCAACGCAGACAAAGGAGGTCACCTGAGAGGTACACTATATACATGGCCCTTGCTGGGGAATGTGTTGAGATCAATCTTCCTTTGAGGAAGCCATGCAGCAGCTGATTTGGGTTGATGCTATGGTGGAAGAGTATGACTCCATAGTTCGTAACAGTGTTTAGGACGTGGTTCCAAGACCGGAGAACAAGTCAGTTGTGAGTCCCTGTTGGCTTTACAAGGTAAAGCAAGCTACTAATGGTAGTGTGGAGAAGCATAAGGCAATATTTGTTGCCCATGGCTTTTCACATGTCGAGGGGATTGACTATGATGAGACTTTTTCTCCTGTCACAAGGTACTCATCTATCATATCTATGTTGGCACTATCAGCACATATGGGTTGGAAGATCCCTTAGATGGATGTGAATACTACATTCCTCAATGGCGAGATTGAGGAAGAGGTGTACATAGAGCAACCAGAAGGTTTTGAAATCTTCGATCGTGAGTCGCATGTGTGCCGACTCAAGAGATCGTTGTACGGGCTGAAGAAAGCACCTCGTGCTTGGTTACACTAGGATATACAACTACTTCACCAGGTACGCTGTTGATCATCGTTCTTTATGTTGATGATCTCATCTTGACTAGTGATGATCAGTTGATCATGTCTTGCAAGGAGGACCTTGCAAGAGAATTCGAGATGAAAGACATGGGTCTCATGCATTACTTCCTTTTCATGGAAGTGTGGTAGAAGGATGGGGAGTTGTTTGTGTCTCAGGGAAGGTATGCCAATGAGATACTAAGGAGATTCCACATGGAGAAGTGCAAGCCCATGCAGACTCCTCTAGGTGGTAACTGGAGGAAGGAGGATGTTGCTTCAAGAGAAGTAGTGGATGCTACTGTGTACAGGTAGATTGTGAGTTCACTGATGTACTTAGTGAACACACAACCAGATTTGAGCTATGCAGTGAACCAACTGAGTCAAGTGATGCTTCAGCCTACCAAGATGTTTTGTAAGGAAGCAAAGAATGTTTTGAGATACCTTAGAGGCACATCTTAGTATGGATTAGGGTACATATGGACAGAGGGAGTGAAGCCACAAGGCTTAACGGATGCAGATTGGGCAGCGAGTCGATCAGATCAGAAGAGCACATCAGGCGAGATTTTCAACCTTGGGTCAGTGACAGTTTCTTGGTACAACAAGAAACAAAGGTCAGTTGCACTCAGCTTGGCAGAGGCTGATTACATGGCTGCAAGATAGGCAACATGTGAGGCCATCAGGATGTGGAAAATCCTAGTTGGTTTGTTTGATCAGAGGATGGATCCAACTGTGATCTATTGTGATAACCAAAGTTGTATCATACTCTTTGAGAATCTAGTATTACATGATAAGTCCAAGCACATCGAAATTTGGTATCATCATCTCAGAGACGGTGTAGCGAGGAGGATCATGTTGCTGCAGTATATTTCAACAAAGGAGCAAGATGCTGACATTTTGACAAATGCATTGTCAAAGTGTAAATTCGAGTTCCATAGAGACAGGATTGGGGTGGTAGATAATCCCTTTCTTGTTGAGAGGGAGTGTTGAAATGTGGCAACAAGAATATTCCAATTTTAATTTTTCCTTGAATTAAAATTGTGAATTAAAATCGAATTTAGTCTCACCAGCTGCTTGAAAATAATTAATTAATTCATTATGGATTAATTAGTTGGAGAAATTCAAGTTAGAAGTCTTTCTGAAGTCATGCAACAGTTATACCTTAAATTAAGGAGATTATCCCTTAATTAAGGAGATAAGATTGAGTTATATTTGAGTTGTAATTAGTTAGCTCAGTTTACTGAGTTAAGTCCGGTTAAATTAGTTCCAAACTATTTGAGGAACTAATTGTGAGTTATCAATCAGTTGATGCATGCATGCACTCAACTAGTGTACTCCAGATAACTGAAGATTCCGTCATCAGAAACTCATGCATGTCTATTTTTAGAAAGACCCAGTTGAGCTAAATGTCAAGGACAATGTACTATCAGTTGCATGCATTTTCCTATTAAGGAAAATCATGCATGCAGTCAAGGCAAGGTTCCTTGAGGATTGCGTAGTTCTGACAGGGTGTGAGATCAGTGTGAGACATCAGTGTTCCACTTGGTTGAGAGTTTTCCACTTGGTAACAGGAGGATCACCCAGGAGAAATAGCACAAGGAAATAGGAGCTTGGAGGGTAGAGGAGAAGGCTTGTGAGAAGCCACGTTTTCCTGTGAGTATCCAGGAGGATTGTACTGAGAGCTAGATAGCTGTGAGAGCTAAGGATTTGTATAATTCTGATGTATTTCCACCTTGTATGATAATACAGATAGTGGGTTTTTTTAGCTGAGGCTTTCCCCAAAATATTTTCATGTGTATTGTGCATTGGTTCTTCTTCTTCTGGTTATATGTGTTCAACTCCCATTCAGCTCGATCTTTAAGCTTCCGCAAAGCAAATTGATAGTAGAAGTAGATTATAGTATTTTGCTTTGGTATATTGCATTATTAGGTTAATCTATAGTCAGATTTTCTACATGGTCTTAGAGGTAGATTTGTAGAGAATTTGCATAATTTCTATAGTTTATTCAGAGTAAAATATTGTAATTTGCCATGTGGGGTTTGTGAATTGAGAAACATGAGGATCGATGGATCTTCATGATTGATTATGTTTCAAATATAGATGTAATGTAAACTATAATATGAAGAGTCCTATGACTCAGGGGGTAAAGTGACATATTTATTGTAATTTCAAAGAAAGTTTGCAAACACAACCATTTTTTAATTAATGCAACTCTTATGATTCATGGCTTCACATCTTTCTATTGATTAGATTGTGAGCTATGTGATTATGAACTCCCTACTAAGGAGGAAGGGCCCTCCTCTTTAGCAGTAATAGAGAGGTATTGTGATAACATGTTTATTTTATTTCAGTTATAATTCATGATTATTTCACTATTACTGTTATAGGTTTTTTTGATGCACTACATTTACTGATTGGTTGAATTGTAGAGTAGTAGTTTTTGTCACTCATGTAACAACTTAAGTCTTGGACCAGTCCACTTGTTAATATGTGTTTTTTGTATTGATTTACTATTGTAGTTCTCAGATCTCAATTGATGAGCTGTTGCATGTTTGTTACAATATGATTTCCCAAATTGTTTGAGTGGGTTCTTTTATTGAGTGATGCATTGAGTGGATGATTTCTAGGAGTGCTACTTTCATTTTTCAAGAATTATTGAGTGATATAGTGGTTTGTTTTTTATAATACTTTATTTTACAAGGTGCGTTTACTTTCAAGAACTCTGTGCAAGGTGTGTTTAATGTTTGAGTGTAATAACGATAGTTTTGGAGTGTAGAGAGTGACAATCACAACGATGTGATTCTAAGAGTATTTATATCAAATAGTGCTAGTTGGAATGTTACTTGCATATACTTTTCATTATAACCTTAGAATAAAAATACTTACCATGGTTGAAAATTTATGTTTGAGTACGATTAATTGATCCTAATTTAAAGACAATTAATCTTACTAGTATTTTGGCACTGCTAATAGAGAGGTTATTAGAGGTGCATAAGTGTGACTAACATTCTTTTTATGCATTTTTTGTGAGTGTGCTAGATGTCATAACAACCCTAGTAAAAATTTCATGCAATAAAAGTTAATAGAGGAAAAATAAGACCACGCTTAAGGGACACTTATTCCAAGCTGAATGTTGGGAAAAGATATCCTTGTGCGCATCACTAGATGTGTGTTTTCACTAAGGAAATTTGGCAAAGGCTAAGGCAAAGGCATTAAAAGAAAAAAATGAATTTTTGGCACATTTATTTATGAAAATAAAGGAAAATAAGAGAAAAGTAAGGTGAAAGGTCACAGGTTACACGTGAGGAGGAAAACGAAGGAAAATAATGGAAAATGAAGAAATAGAGGCCTCATTAATAAAAAGGCTTATGAGGATGAGTTGGTAACATTTTGATAGTTCAAGTTTGGAGCTCTCTCATTATTCTCTCTCTCTCTCTCTCTCTCTCTCTCTCTCTCTCTCTCTCTCTTGGTCACTTAGAGTTTTCTTGGAGCACTTTAGCTTTGAATCAAGGAAGGAAAAGCAAGAAAAGGGAAAGGAAGGAAAGTAGGATCAGGTAGCTTCAACAAGAATACTTGCAGGTAACCTTTTTTATGTGTTATGTCCTAGTTGTTTTGGACATGGTTTTGCATGTTGGTGTATGGTTCTCTTGTTGTCGGTGGCGTGGTTTTGTAGGGTTATGATAGTGGTTTTCACCCTAGCCTTACATTTTTTCGGATGCCATGGTATTGGGATGTTTATTTTTGTGTTTTAGCTTTGTTTTGCTAGATGGATTTTAGAATTTGGGGCAAAGGTGGTCTCAAGTTTCATTCCCAAAGTCCTAGGAATCCCTCGCTGGTTTTGGTGGGATACACGGTAAAGACTGAGGGAGAAGTCTCGATTTAGGGCCTAGTGATTTGGGTTTGGATTGTGGTAAAACCTGAGAGATTGGTCTCAATTTAGGGCCTAGTGATCTGGGATTGGATTGCGGTAAAGCCTAAGATATAAGGAGATTGTAAATTCCTCAAGGATAATGATGGATTCTGGATGGCATTCCAATTTCAGTTCGATTGTGATCAGAGCACCAATTTTGGTGTGATCATGGTTTGCTGAGGGTGGAGGTGGTTTAACCTCTGGATTCCCTTGGTTTTTCATGGATTGGATTTTCTATGAGATCCCACATTCATGATTGGAATATGGTACGGGGGTGACTAGCTGAAAGAGAGATTTGGTTCAACCATGTCTATGGTCGAGTGGTACATGGAAGTCTCGAACCTGTCGAATTTTCCTATGATTGATAAAAGATAAGTTCTATTAATTTTTCATTGATTTTTATGTGGATTTAATGGCTATCATATCTCAAATATTTATATGGTTTTATGCTAGTTACAAGCATGGTTAAATGACTAGTTCATGTCATGGTTATTTCATATATTTACTTTTAATTGTTAAATGGATGGACTTAAGACCTAATTAATGATATAATAGTTCAATGGAGAAGGAGGTGATCCTTATGATTATGTTTCATAAGTTCTTTCAGTCATTTATGCTATGTATTGTATCCTAGACCTGTAGGTTGCGTTTATGCCAAGTTTTTGACAAAATTTCAATCCTGGTTGGGGATTCTCAGGCCTTGTCCTAAGGTTCATTTTTTATTTATAAACATTTTTATCATGTATTTGATGGATTCTGAAGGTTTTTGCAAGTTCTGGGCAGAGGCCGGGATTCTGGGCTAGAAAAGTGGCTCAAATCTCAGGGTTGATGGCATAGGTATACTGAGAAAAGTCCACAGTCACTGGTACATATGACTATGAGAGCAACTTTGGGTTGCTAGACGTTGTCATGGCTATACCATGAGAGTGACCAGAGGTTGAAAGGATTAAATCATTAGAGGGACTTAGGGACAGGATGTTTGAGTGGCTGACATGTCTCCTGAGGGTGTTGCTGCAGATATGGATGAGTTTGTTTATTATGTTCCGTCGGTTCCATTTCCTTAAGGTCACTAAGGAAGTTGAATCCCTTATAGTAGCCTCTCTCATCACATGTTTACCCCGGCTGGTAGGTTTCTTTGATGGACTTAGGAGGAGGGCGTGTTACAGATTGGTATCAGAGTGTGGCTGCACTCTCCTTGGGTGAAGATGCTTGGTCATGCATGCATGTCAGTTTCATCCGTGTATCTCACACTTTCATTCCATGTGCTTGGTGCATTGCATAATTTTGATCATGATTGTAGTAAGGTTGTGATGAGGAGCTTGATGTGATTTTGTGGGATGCATCGTCGGAAGGATATGACTAGTTGCATATGGTTATATGTCACTTACATGTTGATCATATGTTGCTTGACTACATCGTTGTATGTCAGGTGCATTCTTAAATTTTTTGATTACATGTATTAGTCTTGTAGGTTGGCTACAATAATTGATCACTTATGCTCGACTACAGACATTCATACATATGTGTAGTTGATTAGGCATTGTTTATGCATGCTGATAGTTGCATGTGACAATGTGTGCAATGGATTAATGGTTGTTTTCATGCATGGGTCATAGCATGCATTGTTGATGTTATCACAAAATCAGGTACTGAAGGCTGCCAATCAGCAAGATTCTGTGTAACTATTTCAAACCAGGCTTTAGACTAAGGCTTAGCCTCCTTAGTCGGAGAGGGCTCTCTCACAGACTATGAATATTGACTAATGACAAGGAAAGATGGCTAACTCTTAAAAAACACATGAAAAATAAGCTGGCTGGACAAATATCGAAGTGATTCCCATTGGGCTTATGGAGTCTCACACATCTCAGCAAACAAAAAACACTATCCTTTCATAGAAATCAGGGCACTTTACATCTAATGTTCAAACATAACTTACATAAAACACAGTTTGCCAAGGCATACAGGAAGTCAGAGCATGACACATGAGTTCTGAGTGATTATGCAGTAAAAAAATTGTAAAAGAACACTAAAGAGAATAAACCATCATACATTTGAACCATTAGATCTATTGTGAATCCTGAGAAGAAACAACAGTCATTTGCATTACTGAAATCTGCTATACATAAACCAAAATAGTCTTGTCTTTTATCAAAACATCCAACTACAATTACATCCAAGTCTGATCTATATATAGGAATACATTCTTAACCACCTTGAGCTTCCTCCTCCAGCATGAGGGGAGCTCGAAGGTTGCTATTAACTACTCCTATCTTCTGTTTAACTAACTCATTAAATACATAAGTACTGAACTGTAATTACAAAGAGTCCTAATTTAATCAAAACTCAAAATCTGTCCTCCTCGTAGCATGATTCCTTCTTGATTCTTGACATCTGTCTTCTTTCTGTTTTGGCCGAGATATCTTGGAGGAGAATGCAATGAACAAGCTGGCTTTGGATACTGGCTGCGTAGATGGTTCATTAATCCTCAAGATAAGTCCCCTGTTTTCCCGGTCCTTGTCTCCCACCATCCTTCGAAAGTTAAGCAACATGTTCCCAGCTCTTTAATACCCCAAAATTGATGAGCATCACCATATTTCAGATGTGTTGGAGGCCTTGTTGACTGAACAGGTGTATAAACCAAAATCTCCGTATGCATTTCCTATCAGAACCCTAATAACCGGTAATAAAGTACCTTTATCAAGGTTTAACTAAAGACAAAAATATTTCACCTTTTCCAAAAGGCACACTTGTCATTCTCTGAATAGCTAGGATAGTCTTATGTGGTCTCCCTTATGTTCCTTAGGCATTTTCTTCAAAAATTTGCTGATCCCATCATTAAACTCTTTGTTTTCATCATAAAACAGCACCTACAGCAGTTTCGTAGCGCGCTACGAAACTGCTGTTTTTGCTAAAACAGTGTTTATTTGCCCTTAGGAATTATTTGCTTGATTTGCTCTGTCATGATGATGGTAATGCTTAAAGCATTTCACATACTACCCTACCCTTTAGTGCAGTCTCACAGCCACACTCTGTACTGTCTTCATAGATCTGTTCTTTGTAATCTCCATCTTTCTTACAAAAGTGAGGGTTATTATTTACAAGATTTTCCTTTGGCTAGTCTTTAAATACAATGAAGACATTACTATCAAAAAATTCGAAGGTAGAAATATGCTTATCATCGAAAATTCTGCTTCATGCACATGGATGTCATTGTCATTTGATATTTTCACATTCCCGGTTGGATTAAATATAGTTCAAAATCCAAGTTCTGGGTATAGCTTTTCACTCAAAGTGGTAAATTATGCACCATGACTAGAGGCATTACTTTGAGCAGCTTGATATTTCTCTTTATCATGACACTCATGCCACTGTTGTTTTGGAACACCAAGCACATCGTTATGATGTGGATCTTCATTCCATATATTATTTTCTTGATTTTTGGTATTGTGTTTAATAGGGAAGCTGATGGAAATATCATCAAAACAGAGTCCATCCTCCCGCCTCCAAATGCTCTGTCACCTTTTACATGGTAGAACTTTTAGCATTTCATATAAAACCTCATCCATTTCACTTATCCTTTTGAATGGCCTTACAACAATGGTTAACACTTATATAATTCTGTCCCTTATAAGCCTCTTCAAATTGCTAAGCGCCCTTCGAATTTTGAATTTGATCCTCAATACTCAATGCATGTCTTCAAATCTGAAAATAATCCTCTAAAATCACTGGTATTTCTGGACACCCATAAATCTCTTTTCATTATCATCATTACTTTATAATCTTGCTATAAGATCCGATAATAGTTGCAGGTAGTCCATCTATCACTAAATTCATCCAGAGTAGTTGAACAGGTACAAAGTCTCTGGCATTTCTAGATCTTCCTTTTTGAGAGCAGGTGCATCATTTACACTGTTATCACCCCCGAGCAGACGTCCCAATTCGACCCCGATGTTGATACGATTGATATATATGGCGCAACTCGGCATCACCACAAAAAAGAAGAATCAGGAAACTTCACCCAATTTTAGCTGTTTGGCATGCATAAAGCTGAACGGAGAAACAAATTTTGTCGGTGACAATAAATGTTGCCAAAGTCTGATTGCGTTAGAGGAAAAGGCAGGGCGATCTCTCGTCCTCAAGGACGGCCAATTGAAGAAGAAGACCCAAGGGCCAACAGTAAGTGACACAAATGAGGAGGGAGCTGCATTTTTGCCATTCCTTTGCATCCCGCCAATTCAACCTCAGTGATACTTGTGAGCTAACCGTTCCACAGCAGGTGGCATTGTTGCACTGAACATATATGTTGTTCTATATATCCACTTTTCGTCCAGCTCCTCATTCTCATTCTCAAGCTTCAAGTTGCTTGAAGGCCTAGCATCTAAAACTCCAACAACTTGTGGCTCAAAACCGATGTCAATCATGCAATCTGCTTCATCCAGAACAGCATATCTTCTTTCAAGACAGTCAAGCAGACGGCCAGGTGTTGCTATTACAATTTCACACCCCTGGCGCAAATTTGAATCCATTTGACTCGGCAATATCAATTTTTCCTATATCTTAAGAAATAATAGCCCAAAAGCACAATCTTGATAGAGAAGAAACAAGGGACTTTCATCCACAGGAACCTGTAAAGGGACTACCACCAGAAGATGAGACAAGAGTCTGATGAAACAGGTATCATGATGATCCATAATGATAGAAGAATACGACTTTTCAGAACCATTAAAGACCATTTTATGAACCGCACAAAAAGGACTCTGAAGCTGTAAACTCTTTCATAATCATTCATGCCAGTCCAGTTTCTTGAAGAGTTAGACAAATTCAAACCAAAGCCAATATATTCTATAAGGGGCATTTTCCTATCCATCTGAATGCAATGACTATAGGCTTTTAACTGACAGTCATCCTTGGCATGAGACCGTTCACGCTCAAACTGGAAACCTTTCTTCTATTATACACCTGTGTGCTTTCCTTCTTATGATTGGCACCTTTATCCTGGTTAGCAAGCTTTAAACTCTCACTAGAAGGCAAGCAAACCTGTAGCCATAACTCAGATGAATTACAAACTTCACCATCAATTTGCAGAAACAGGCTTTTCTATGCATATATCATATTCCCACAGAACCCATAGGAGACAAAAGTGATATAGGTGAGATATTGGCTATGGATTTGAACAATTCCCCAATTTCGTAGCGCAGCCAGTGCAAAGTCATTGATTTCACTACGAAATCACTAAAACAGGTTGCGCTACGAAACTGCTAAAGGATTTATGTGCTGCGAAATCACTTTGTCCTTAAGCTAGTCTGAGCAATTTTGGCAACAAAATTTTCAGTGATAACAGTTGATATGGCCTTGCATTGATGATTGGACCCTATCTAGAATGATGTTTATGCATTGATACACTTATTTGATATATGTCTATATGTTGTTATGATTATGTTATACATGTACCATGTTGATTTGATGATCTTGCAGACAAGGTATCCTTCCCGAATTATGCTATGGTATGTTGGTTTATTGTGATTTGGTCTAGATGACATAGTATGCCTTGCAGGAAAGATATCAAATGGCTAGCAAGGTGGTAGACTACATATAATATTCTTATGCATCAGATGGGTAGCATGGTGTGGGGAACTATTTTGACTTGGAAAACACATTGAGAAGCCTAAATGAATAAATAAGGAATTGTCAAGCAGATAATGACAAAATCAAGTAGGCACAAGAGAAACAAACAAAGGTGAATGTGATACTACTTCAAAGTTTGTTAGATTTTCAATGACAGGGACCACTTCAGATTAGCCATGGACATGAGGATAGAACTAATGGGGCATATGGCAGTAGGTCTCTGAATAGGCACAGGTTGGATAGATTCGACACAATCATAGATGGTAGGCTGTTGGACACTCCGGATAGGAGAGGTGATCAATGGAGGTACTATTCCAGTTCTGGTTCTGATAGGCATCATTATCATCATCGTTATCATCCTTACAGGAGGAGCGATAGGGGATAATAGCTGGATTAATTTAAGAAGGAAAATCCACCTACCTTTGATGGAGAGATGAAGAAATCATAGGATGCAAAAGCATGGTCGTTGGGCATGAATAAATTCTTCCAATTGCATGATTATTCAGGAAACATGAAAGCAATGATAGCCACTTTCAGTCTCAAAGGTAAAGCAGATATTTGGTGGGAAGATGTGAAGAATTTCAAAGGTATACATGAGGAGGATTTGACTTGGCATGCATTTGAAAGGTTTTTAAAGAAGAATTACTTTTCTGAGAGGTACTATGATGATAGAGCTAACGTGTTTTATGAGTTGCGGATGGGTACTATGATAGATGATGAGTATACTAGTAGATTTTTGGAGATGTTGATATATGTGCCTTACCTCAGAGAGGAGAAAGCCAAGGTTAAAAGGTTCATCAATGGACTTCTAGTTGCATACAAAGACCAGATTGAGTTCGATCAACCTAGATTTGGAGGAGGCCATCCAAAAGTTGAAGCATTGTTATGAGAAGTCAAAGCGCAAAGTTGTGCCTAAGCATGACTTGAAAATAAATGAGAAATATAAAGGAAAATGGCCACTAGAGAGGGGAAGACCTAAAGATGCAAGTGAGAAAGAAAATGAAATTCCTTACAAGAGGTTCAATACAGCTGAGAAAGGATGGGGAGAGAAGTAAGCTAGAGGTGGTGGTAGGGAACCATTGCAATGTTGGATATGTGGTACGTGTTAACACCCAGGTTGTTCCCTTTGACTCCCAAGGGAATACGGCCGGGGTAACCACTAACCAATCTTTGGATCACTGTTTCTAGCCAAACTGTGATCAGAGAGGGCTCTCTCTTTATGATTTGTATCTGTTATGATAGTGTTTTAGGCTAGGTATTATGCACAGGTTTTGTTTATGTTTTGGTTGAAGATTTTCTTTCAGGTCTTGTGATATAATGTTCAAAGAGTCAAATATCATTGGGCAATGGAGTCTATGGCTACAGGTGTCTAGAAACCTTGAGGTGAATTGGTGAAACTTACAGGGCCATTTGGATACTTCATACAACAAAATTTTTGATTTATAACATGAACAGGTGAAAAAACCAGTGAAAGCAATTAAGAATTTTCACTAAAGTATTTAAGTATTTCCACCAAACTAGGTATGAGAAACGGATAGATGTCTCAAGGGCAAAACTTGAATCCCTGGGAATGTCTATCACTGCAAAAGATATAGTTTTAAAGTGCAGCAATTAAGAATTACACTTCATTCACTGTATCTGAAGAAAACATGGATAATAGCTCAGATTGAGTTCAGGGTAATCAGTGATTAAATCCTGGAACTATTCTTCTACTTTGCTATTAAGTGTAAAACATTTAAACAATAAAAGAGAACAAAAGACTCGAAAACATGTAACACAGAGATTTAAGAAAGACTTATTGTTTTATGAAACAGTCTGGAATCCTGCAACATTCACCATTCATCACCATGCATCAAGGTACGCCAAGCTTTGGAAATTCCATTCACCCTTTGTATTATTTCTCTGAGAATTTTACAGCAAGTGAGATCTCCAAAATGAAAATAACAACAACCCCTTAAGCTTCTGTGCGGGGCGAATATATACATATGATTTTTACAAAAATATCTGAGTTCTAAGTTATCTCAGACTTAATGTTCTCACCAACTTTTGAGATATTATTATCAGAAATTTATTACAGCATTGAATACAAAATAAAGGCGTCTTGATGTTCTGTCAGAAGATATTTTGGCCTTTGGGAGCTGCTAAGTCGGTTGGGATACTTTGATCAAATGCTGGAGAACCCGACTTTATGGCTCGTGCGCTGTATTTTTGGTCTGCCACCTGTGATTGTGATTGCTGCTGTGGTGAGTAAATAGCCCTGCTGAGTTGGCTCAGCATCTGTCTTTTCCTTGTGGATTTATCCACCAAAATTTTGCCTGTGCATGACTGCTCAAAAACTGGAGAAAATTAACGCTCATGGGTTCTGGCTTGATAAAATTATCTGTGTCAAATTCCTCCATACTTCCTGTGTGGGCAATTGGTGTTTTATGATTGCCTCCATAGTTTCATCTGCTTCTGTATACTTAAAGAAATTTGGTGGTGTATCAAACAGGTGATCAATTTCATTCATAATAAAAAATAGGTTATCCACCCTATCATACAAATTCTGCCCTGATGCTGGCCCTGTTTCTGCTGAGGTACTGGGCTGTTTTGCAATTTGTGCTGCAGCATGGGCATCAACCCTTTTGATGTAATTTTCCAGGGTAAGCAGTCTTCCTACACTGCTTAATATGCTGGGGAGGCCTCTGTTTTGTAATGCCAGGAATCTGTCCAGGAATTTGTTGATTTCGGTCTGCATATCCTGTGTTCTCCTCTCCAGCGTTCCAACTAGGCTTCTTAGTGTCAGGACTCTTTTAACTACTGAGATTGTTTCAGTCCTGTTAGTAATTCCCATGGTAGCTAGTTGAGAGCTAGTTTTGTTATTTAAAATATTGATCATTCTGCTGGCAGCATCTGGCATGTGGCCAAGGCCTGCTCTGGCTCTGTGTATTTCCCTGTTTGCCTTTGTAATGAGTACTATTTGCTCATCCATAGTCTCAATATACTGCCACTGATTGGTGATGGACCGACCAATGTTACCCCAGAGGACTGCTTTTAACTCTGCTGTTACCTTTTCTAGTGTGAGCTCCCTTTCAAGTTCAGTTATCCTCTTCTTTAGAACTTTTATTTCTCTTTCCTTTGCAGCCTCATTCTGCTTGCTCTTATCAAGTCTTTCATTTACTTTAGTCAAAGATTTTTTGACTTCATCAAGCTCTTTCATTTGAGCCTCAAGAACTTGGATTTCGGCTTGCAGCCTCTGCATATCCAGACTAGGAGTATGCTCTGTTGTTGGCGTAGCTGTTGCTGTAGTTGGTGCTGTAGGCCCTGTCTGTTGAGGAGGAGGAGTACCATGCAATACTGTCATGGCTGGATAAATGAATAAGTCAATGAACTCAGAGTATGTGTAAGGGGATACAGAGGTATGATGAAAAACAGAGGTCCAGAACACAACTGACCTTGGACTTCCCTGGGCATTGAGTTGCTTCAAAGGAAAAGAGAAGGTGGCTGGCTGATAAAACAAGAATAGGTGGTACATGTATGAGGTATACCTGAATAGTCTTTCCCTCTTCAAGTTCATAAACTGGTCATGGATTTTATCTGCAATGTATGTAGCATAATCATAATGTACAACTGGGGGTTTACCAGGAGAGAATAGAGACAGCATTGCCATTATGCTATCATCCACATCCTCCATTCCCTTGAATCCTAGGGCATAGCTGATCAAATCCACTAACATCCTGCCCAATTCATTCAAGTATTGATATCCAATAGGAGGAGTTCTGACAGATTCAGAGCCTGGTTTTACAAACAGCTGATTGATTTTAATGAGTTGGTCACTTGACAGCTTGCTCCCTCTCTTTATCAAATTCTACATATGGAGGGGGGTCAATTGCTTGGCAGTATGGAAGTGCAGCATCTCATTTATACTCTCTGGGGTGATGTGGAACAGGACTGAGCCTGTGGGGCTGATGACAGCTCTTTGGTTTGGGTCATAGCATTCCTGGCAGCTGTAGACCAACTCTGGCATAGGATTTACCTGGGGGAGGTTGTAGATGGGCAAGTTTGAGTCCCAAATCCCCAAGATGTCTACTCCACTCAGGTGCTGGGCTTTCAACTCATTCATCATCTGAATATTATACTTGGAGCCCATAAGAAACCAGTCCAGCATTTGATAATCCATGTCTCCCAGGGCTTTCCATGCTAATTCCTGGTGAGGAGCGTTGAGGGGCTTCATATTCAGAGCAATAGGAGTGTCCATGGTTTTCTTTAAGCTCAACAACTCTAAGTAAATGGCTCAAAAGGACCAGCACAGAACAGAAGTGCTTTTGTAAAAACAGTGTTGAGTTTCAGGTATCAGAGCAGGAAATTATACAACAGCAATTGAAATACTGTTTATATCAGGAATCAAGGCTACTGTGTGGTCTCACTATGTCCTCTTCAATAGGTGAATTCCGTAAACAAGAGTCTTTCGGGAATGCGCAGGCAATACCTCTTTTTTAGTGAAAATACGGGCAACAAGGCTCAGCTGGTGTTTTTGGACTTCACAATTACAAATGGGATATATGCAAAGGGAAATGGCTGGTGAAATTATGAGTTTTATCTTTTCTCTAGCCCTCTGAGTAATTTTACTTTCAACTGCAGGCGTATGGAGGATAGAAAACGAAAAATACCTGGTAATATCACGAACAGAGGTTGTGTATGCGTGCAAGGTTGATGCTGTGGAGGTCGCCTTGGTCAACTGAGCAGGTTGGCAGAGTTCAGGACGTAAACGGCCATGCAGAGAAAACAGTAGAGAAATGCGTAAAAATGGGAAAAATAGGCGTTTTTTGGCTTAATATGGGCTTTTTACAATTTTGGCGCTTTTTAGTGATGACGTCAGCATGACGTCATTGGCGGGTCAAGGTCAAGTGACGTCAGCTGACATCATCGGGTGACGTGGCGGTATGCTGTTGGTCCATGGGGGATGGTGCGGTGGCAGCCACGTCAACGGCGAGGTGGACGAATAACGAAGACAAGGACAAGCGGACTTGACGTGGCGATGTACTACTGGAAAACAGTTGGCGGTTAGGACCGTAGCGGTTACGGTTAAGGCTAGCCGCTACGGTCTCTCGGGGCGGTTTAGGTACGGTCCCAGAAATGTCAGACCCGGCTCCGAGAGCCTTCATTGTGCGACGCGTGGACTGGCCCTGACGTGACGCAACGTCACTTTCTCGGGCGTTAACTGTCTCCTGCGGGGGCTGCTCCGATATTATTGTGGATCGTCGGATCCTCGGGACCTGATCCGACGGTGGGCGGAGCAACAACATACTCGGAGTATATGCGCGGGCGGAAGACTTTGGATTGTGGGTTTTTTGCAAGGTTTTCAATGTATTTGAGTTAGTATTGGACCCCCGCGCTAATGCTTGGAATAAAGGCTAAAAGGGGGGTTTTGGACCTTGGCAATCTTTGCAGAGAGGGTTTAGGGGTAAAAAGGGGTTCTTATGGGGTTTTTAATACAAATGAAGGTTTGAAAGGTAAGTTGGGCTTTTGCAAGGGGGAGTGGGGTGGGACAGGTTCACCAAAGTGACCAGAGGTCATTTTGGTTCCTTTTTTAAGAACATATGGCTATAATGCCAAAGGAAGGGGTATTTATAAGATTTGGGACTTTATACACCATAGTGTTAGTATTATTAGGGGAAGGGTAAGATAGGGGAGCTATATAGTAAAATTAGAGGTTAATATGAATGAGGGGAGCAAATGAAGGGGATCTTACTGAGTTTATCTGAAATTGATTTAGTTTAGAGACTAGATAAAAATAAAAGATTTTTAGACAAGAAATGTGGCTTCTGAATGAACTAGAACCACCATAAAACCATGATCTCTCCATGAATCTTAGCTGAAAAAAGGGAATGTTAGTAATGGAGTGAAGGGGGAAAAGGAGGTTAGTCATGCTCCTTGCTGCAATTTGATGGAATTAACCACTTTGTCCATTGACAGATTTTGCCTTGGCAAAACACCTTTTGACATATGTGCAATGGTGAAAATACCCTTTCTGCAACCACAACTGCTTACCCAGCTATTTTCCTAGCATTTTTTGTTTCTCCATTGGAGGGTGCACTTGGACTTGCAAACCCTTACTTGCCTTTTCTTTTCTTTGGCTTTTTCTTTATTCTTTTCTATCTACTTCTACCCTTATCTCTTCCAAGGTCCCAGATTAGGCTGTTGGGATCCTTTTCTTCTCTACCTAAACTAGTTGTCTGCCAAGATTAAGCAGTTTGGACAGACTCCTTTCTCTATTCTATAACTCAAAATTGAAACATGGCATGATCCAGGTTAAACTGTTGAATCATCCACCAAAATTGAAATAAGGTCATCAATATTTGAAACACTTTACACACCTCTTGTTCTCTAGGAAATATGGGATCTTTGTGATATCAAAGCAGAGCATATTTGGACTTTCCTTGGCCAATCATGAAATATGAAACCTATTGGTATAGGTATCCAACAGTAAGGATCATCGTAAGAGGGATTGTCCATAGTATCAGAGTGGTGGTAGACCCCAAACCTACCGTGCTCAAAAGGCGCATATAGTTGGTGATGCCGTCATAGAATTCCTTGGATCTATTCAGCTGTAGACAACAAGCAAGCGGATCATCAGGCATTGATCATTGAGATGGACAGTAAGATTTTTGATCAAGTTGTTTCTATTTTGATTGATCCTGGATCTAACTATAGTTATATTAATGCTGATCTAGTGGATAAGTGCAGTTTGAGAAAAGAAGTGCATGCAGAATCTTGGTTGGTACAGTTGGCTACAGGTATAAAGAAGTGAGTTCACCATTGGGTAACAGCTTGTGCATTTGAGTTAAATGGCATGCCTAGAACAACACATTTGAATGTATTTCCATTGGGATTGTATAGTATGCTTTTGGGTATAGATTAGCTATACCTTCAGAGAACCAAAGTGGATTGCTTCGACAAGGCCATTGAGTGTGTGGATGATAGTGGGGAAAAGGGGACATTGCAGGGGAAAAAGAAGCCTACATCAGTGAGGATGGTTACTGTTATGCAAGCTAAGCGTAGTTGAAAAAAAATTGGTGTGATGTTTGAAGTACACATTTCTAGTGACACGGATAAGGAGGTTGATGATGCTGATGTGTTGAGAAGGTGCCCAATTTTGCAATAGTTTCAACATGTATTTCCTGAGGAAATTATAGAGTTTCCACCTCACAGGGAGGTAGAATTTTCTATTCAGTTGGTGCTAGGTTTAGGCCCAGCATCAAAATGACCTTACAGGATGAGCACACCTGAGTTGGATGAGTTAAAGTTGCAGCTGAAGGAAATGTTGGACAAGGGGTACATTAGGTAGAGTGTATCACCTTAGGGTGCACTAGTGTTGTTCATGAAGAAGAAATATTGTACTCTCAGATTGTGTATTGACTATAGGCAGTTGAACAAGGTAACAATCAAGAATAGGTACCCATTGTTTAGGATTGATGATTTGTTTGATCAGTTGAAGGGAGCAACAGTGTTCTCTAAGATCGACTTGAGATCAGGATACCATCAGGTATGCATAAATGAAGAGGATATATTCAAGACTACGTTTAGGACCAAGAATGGGCATTATGAGTTTGTTGTTGTTCCATTCGGTTTGACTAATTCTCTAGCTACATTTATGAGTTTAATGAATAGTGTGTTGCATCCTTATTTGGAAAAGTTTTTTATTGTATTCATTCATGACATCTTGATATAGAGGAAGAGAATGCTGAGAATTTAGCAGTAGTGTTGATATTTCTAAGAGAGCATCAATTGTATGCTAAACTTAGCAAGTGCAGCTTCTTTTAGATGAAGGTACATTAATTGGGGCATGTTTTCTCCAAGGATGGCATAATAGTGGATCCAAAAAATATAAGGGCCATCATGGAGTGGGCATCTCCTAAGAATGTGGATGAGGTGAGATCATTTATGGGATTGGCAGGCTACTACAGGAGGTTCATCAAGAACTTCTCGCAAATTTCATATCCTATCACATCATTGCAGTGGAAAGGTAAGAAGTTCAAATGGATAGAAGAATGTGAGGCTAGTTTTGAGAAGCTTATGCAGTTGTTGACACATGCACCAGTGCTAAAGATTGCGGATCTGGACAAGGAGTTTGTAGTATGTACATATGCCTATAAAAGAGGACTTGATGGAGTTCTCATGCAAGAATGACAGGTGGTGTGCTATCAGTCATAGAAACTGAATGAGCATGAGCAGAACTATGCAACCCATGATCTTGAGTTGGCAACGATTATACATGAATTGAAGATGTGGAGGCACCATCTTCTGGGCATGAGGTTTACATTGATGAGTGATCATACTGGGTTGAGGTATTTATTTGATCAACTGAATCTTAATGTCAGGCAAGCTAGATGGTTGCCTACCCTTAGTGAGTTCAAATTCGAGATCAAATACATCAAAGGGAAGGAGAACTAGGTTGTGGATGCTCTTAGCAGGAAGGTACAAGTAAATCATATAGCAGCTATGAGCTCTTATGGGACAAAGTTACAGGATAGGATCTTGCAGGTAGGACAATGAGATGACATCTACATGGAGATTATGCATAACTTACAATAGAGCATAGGTATAGGTATAGGTTTAGGTGTAGGTATAGGTATAGGTGATCGGGATGCAGACTATCTTCTCATGGAAGATGGTTTGGTGAGGTTTAGAGACAGGATCTATGTGCGGAATTGCAGTGAGTTCAAGAAGCTTATATTGAGGGAGATTCACGCCAAGCCATACTCGGGTCATCTAGGATATCAGAAGATGTTGACGGTGGTAAATGATTTCTACTATTGGCTGAATATAAAGAAGGAAGTGGTAGAGTTCATGGATAGATGTTTAGATTATCAATAGGTAAAGGAAAAATGTAAGCATCTAGGTGTTTTACTACAACCTATAGCAATTCCAGAATGGAAATGGGAGGTCATTTACATGGATTTCATCACGGGACTTCCGATGACATTGAGGTAGCATGATTCTATTATGGTCGTGGTTGACAGGTTGAGCAAGGTATCTCACTTAATTCCAGTAAATACTACATATTCATCCAGTAAGGTAGCACAGGTGTTCATTAGAGAGATAGTGAGACTACATGGTGTTCCGAAGAAGATTGTGTTGGACATTGATGCAAAATTCACTTCCAAGTTTTGGAAGGAGCTATTTATAGGCTTGGGTATAGAGTTGGCCTTTAGTATAGCTTACCATCTACAGAAAGATGGGAAGACAAGGAGGGTCAATAGGAACTTGGAGGATATTAAGGATGTGCGTGATGCACCAGCAGAGGAAATGGGAGGAGTATCTTCCATTGGTTGAGATTTCATACAACAATGGTTATCAGGAGTCATTGAGGATGAGTCCTTTCGAGGCATTGTATGCACAGAGTTGTAACACTCCCATCAACTGGAGTGATCCAATGAACAGGGTACTTATTGGACTAGATATGTTGGTAGACATGGAGCAAGAAATGCATGCTATAAAGAAGAATCTAAAGGAAGCACATGATAGACAGAAGATTTATGCAGATCAACATAGGGTGTTCAAGGAGTTTCAGGTTGGGGAGCATGTGTATTTGTGCATCAAGATCAAGAAAATCACTTTGAGGATTTGTTCATGTGCCAAGTTAGCACCATGGTATTGTGGGCCTTTCGATATCCTTGAAAGGATTGGACCAGTGGCATGTCGAATTTCACTACCTCCAACAGTGAAAGTCCATGATGTTTTCCATATTTCATTGCTTAAGAAGTATATAGACGATGTTGATCATGTTATTGATTGGTCTGTATTATAGGTGGAGCAAGAAGGAGAGTTCCATTCAGAGCCTCAGTGCATATTGCAGCAGAAACATCTTATGCTTAGGAATAGAGCCATAGAGAAATTTAAAGTGCAGTGGAAGCACTTTGGGCTTGAAGAAGCTACATGGGATATGGTGGATCAGATGTGGGTCTTGTATCCTTCATTGTAATCTGGTTGAGGCAAAGCAGTTTTGGTTTGATGTTAGTATATGTTTGGCATATGTTTTGTTGATGTTTTGGTATATGTATGTATATGTATATGGATGTAAATACTGCCATGAGATAAGTTATAAATATCCAATAAGTGGTATGGGTGTCATGTTAATATGGTTGTTATGTTTTCATGGTTGTCACGATGTTTTTCTTTTCAGCAAGTCTTTCATTGTAAATACTACATCGAGCTAAGTTATAAAGCTCCATGGGAAGTATGTTTGATTTTCAGTGGTTTTTCTGAGGTCATGGTGTGGTTTAACACTGAGGACAGTGCTTCCCAAGGGGGAGGGTTCTGTAACAGCCCTGGTGAAAATTTCATGTAATAAAAGTTAATAAAGGCAAAATAAGACCACGGTTAAGGGACACTTATTCCAAGATGAATGTTGGGAAAAGATATCCTAGTGGGCATCAATGGATGTGTGTTTTGGCTAAGGAAAATTGGCAAAGGATAAGGCAAAGGAATTAAAAGGAAACAAGGATTTTTTGGCACATTTATTTATGAAAATAAAGGAAAATAGGAGAAAAGTAAGGTGAAAGGTCACAGGTTGCATGTGAGGAGGAAAATGAAGGAAAATAATGAAAAATGAATAAATATAGGCCACATTAATAAAAAGGATTTTGAGGATTAGTTGGTAACCTTTTGTCAGTTCAAGTTTGGAGCTCTCTAATTATTCTCTCTCTCTATCTCTCTCACTCTTGGTCACTTAGAGTTTTCTTGGAGCACTTTAGATTTGAATCAAGGAAGGAAAAGAAAGAAAAGGGAAAGGAAGGAAAGAAAGGATAAAGGATGGAAAGTAGGATCAAGCATATTCAATAGGAATACTTACAGGTAACCTTTTGCATGTGTGATTTCCTATCTGGTTTTGACATGCATGCATTTTCATGTTGGTGTATGGTTTTCTTGCTGTCAGTCGCATGGTTTTCTCGGGTTATGGCAGTGGTTTTTAGCCTAGCCTTTCCTTTTTTCGGATGCCATGGTTTTGGGTTTTTTATTTTGGTGTTTGAGCTTTGGTTTGTCAGATGGATTTTAGAATCTAGGGTGGAGGTGGTCTCAAGTTTCATTCCCAAAGGCCTAGGAATCCCTTGACCCGTTTTGGTGGGATACATGATAAATCCTAAGGGAGAAGTCTCGGTTTAGGGCCTAGTGGTTCGGGTTTGGATTGCAGTAAATCCTGAGAGACCGGTCTCAGTTTAGGGCTTAGTGCTCTGAGATTGGATTGCGGTAAAGCCTGAGAGACAAGGAGATGATAAATTCTTCAAGGATGGTGATGGATTTCGAATGGCATTACAAGTCCGGTTCAGTTGTGATCGAAGCACCAATTTTTGTGTGATCACGGTTTGGTGAGGGTGGAGGTGGTTTAACCTCTAGATTCCCTTATTTGTTCATGGATTGGTTTTTCTATGAGATCCCACATTCATGCTTGGAATATGGCATGTGGGTGACTGGCTGAAAGAGAGATTTGGTTTAGCCATGTCTATGGTCGTGTGGTACGTGGAAGTCCCGAACCTGGTTGCATTTTCCTATGATTAATAAAAGCTAAGATCTCTTACTTTTTCACTGATTTATATGTGGATTTAATGGCTTTCATATGTCTGATATTTATATGGTTTTATGTTGGTTACAAGCATGGTTAAACTATTGGTTCATGTCATGGTTATTTCATATATTTACTTGTAATTATTAAATGGAGGGATGTAAGACCTAATTGATGATATAATATTTCAATTGAGAAGTACATGATCCTTCTAGTTATGTTTCATAAGTTATTTCATTCATTTATGCTTTGTCTTGTATCCTATACCTGTAGGTTGCATTGATGCCAAGTGTTTGAAAAAATGTCAGCCCCGGTTGGGGATGCTCAGGCCTAGTCCTAAGGTTGATTTTATATTTATCAGCATTGTTATCATGTCTTTGATGGATTCTGAAGGTTGTAGCAAGTTCTGGGAAGAGGCCAGGATTCTGGGCTAGAAAAGTGGCTCAAATCTTAGGGTCGTTGGCATAGGTATGTTGAGAAAAGTCCGTAGTCACTGGCACATAGGCCTATGAAAGCGACTTTGGGTTGCTGGAGACTGTCATGCTTATAGAATTAGAGCAACCATGGGTTAAAAGGATTAAATCACCAGTTGGACTTAGGGACAAGATGTCTGGGTGGCTGACATGTCCCCTGAGGGCGTTGTTGTTGATGTGGATGAGTTTGTTTGTTATGTTCCTTCGGTTCGATTTCCTTAAGGTTGCCAAGGAATTTGAATCCCTTATAGTATCCTCTCTCATCGCATGTTTAGCCTGACTAGCAGGTTGCTTGGGTGGGCTTGGGAGGAGGGGGTGTTACAAATGTGTTTGTGATAGTGAGGCGTTAGGGAGTTAAGATGAGAGGAAAGAACCTGTGCATCACTTTGATAGAATGAAGTGGGCTTGACCTTGTAAGGAGTCAGGGCACATAGGATTTCATGAATAGAGAAGAAGAAAACTATGGTCCCCCTAAATAAACTAACTGTGTTGGTAGAAGAGGATGTGGGAGAAGGAAGAAATATGATTTAGGAAGAGTAACATATATTTAAGAGATAATTTTAAAAGTCGAGGCCGAATCATCCATTTAGAGGAAAAAATATGGAAAATAAGAATTTAATAAAAATTATCCACGAAGGTCACCATACCCTGAATCATTTTTGTTGGGAGCTCACATCAGGGAGGTGGAATTTTATGAACCCTCAGCCTTAGAAGCAAGCCCAAGGATTTATGATATATCTATATAAGTAGAGGGAGGACATCAATAATTGTTGGAGGGGTAGGGGGATATATATGGGAACAATATGGATAAAGAATTGAGCCCATAAAAAACCACCTAATTTTTATATTCTAGATTTAGGGAGTGTTGTGAGAAAGTTTTCTAGTGATCTTGTTGTGAATTTAGGAAGTGTTGTGCAATATCCTGAACAATTTTAACAACTTGAGAAACTTGAAAAACTTGAGTAGCCTAAACAATTTGAACAACCTAAGCAACCTGAATGATTTGAACAACCTGAGAAACCCTAGCAACATGTGGAAGATTCCTCTCCATCAAGGAGACAACAAATTCCTAAACTAGTGTGGCATGATTTTGAAATATTGAAGAAAGAAAATATGGCAAAAGATAAAAATACTATGTTTGAGTTACCTATTATAAATTTTCTAGGGGATTACCCAATGAAAAACATTCCCTTATCAACCCTTTTAGTTTTCCAAGATATTACCAACGAAGAACTAGATAGTTCCATTTTGAATTTGATTTTATATGTAGAAGCTATGACTATATCTTCTATGCCAAAAATCTAAAGCTATTCCTTGCTACTCTAAAAGGAGAGACCTTCAGGTGGTTTATAGGTTTATGGGGTTCATCTATTTCCTCATGGGATGATATGAAAAAAATCTTCTTGGACAAGTATCAAAACTATTGAAGGACTAGGGATTAAAGACAAGAGTTGTTTAGAATGTCCTAAAGGGATGAAGGGAGCTTGGAAGACCATATATAATGTATACATTATAACTTGAAGAGATCCAAGAATATTAATTTGAGTAAGGACATATTGAAGATTATTTTGATCAAAGCAATGAGAGAAGATTTCTTAGACATGTTAAATATCATGGAGAAAGGATACATATCTAAATAACCTTATGATGTGATCATTAAAATTTTCTTAAGGAGTTCTATAGGATCAGAAAAAAGAAAGGCCTCAACATGAGATGACTCTAAAAGAATACAAAGGGCAGCCAATGCTGGGGTGATAAGAGAAGAAATTGGAAATTTGTTAGAATATCTTAAAATATACATTATGAGTTCCCTATCTTCTCATTTTGATGTATTATATGAAAAATAAAGGCATATTTAAGAAGAACAAGCCCTATCAACATTCTACCCTAAATGCCGAAAAAAACATTCTCAAGGAATTCCCAATTAATGACACAAAGGCATCTAACATTTGTGAAAAGGATCATGGCACAAAACAATGCTCATCATTTCCAGGATTAAAGGAAATATACAGGGACTAAGGGGAAGAGTTTGAAACAAAATACTTCAATGGTTCCAAGAAACCATGGAAACCTTGGCCACTAGGTATGGTACACAACCCTTTTTCTTCTTTTTATTCTTGGTCTAGTATGTATAATCCTCAACCATTTTCTTAGCAACTACAATTCCCTATAACTCCATGGTAGTCCCATGACCTTCCCTTGGTCTGATATCCAATGCCATGGCATTAATTGTATTCTCCCCTAAACCAATCACTTTCATGGCCTCAAGATGGCGAGGGACCACTTTCCCTAATCAAGTACTTGTGCAACTACCAATTTAATAACAACAATTGCAAATTCCTTCATATGTACCCGTTGACGGTGCTGGACCCACCGACATGTCAGGGAATATCCTCGGTAAGAATTCCTAATTAGACCTCAGACCATTTGGTATAGGAGTCCCAGTAGTGGGTCGTACGGTAATTCCTTGACTGCAATTTCACACAGAGGCAAGTAAGATGTCCCTGTTGGTAGCAATGGTGTGGCAGCTGCAGTAAGTCAAGGAAGGTGCATGAGAGGTTCTAACACACTGAGTGATCCGGATTTAAATAGGAACGCAATAAATTACAGAGATAACCATAAACACAGAGATGCGATAACCATAAAGACAGATATGCAGCAGAAATAATACTTCATTTCATTACTGTAAAATACTGAAATATGCTTACAAATAGAAATAGAAATAACCCAGCTAGGGCGATGGTAGCTTATCTCTGAGAAGAGATGTGTCGGCTACATGCCTCTGAACTGTTCCCAACTGTGTTACAATGAGGCTCGAAGGCCTATTTATTATTGAGAAACAATGGAAAACCCTTCACATCCCGAAACCTGACCCTAGAAGATGAAACGCCAAATTGTGGGCCCCGTTTTGGGGTGAGTTGGACAGCCAACTTCTCAGGGTCGTGAATTGGTCGTATTATCTCCGTTTGATGCACATGATAGCCCGTTGGAAAGATCTCTCCAAGGACTACGACGGAAAAGATGATTTTTATCATAAAAATTGATGGCAGTGGATTTCCCAAAAAACTTCGTTTAGGGCCTCAAAACGGCTCCAGAAGTTTAGGACCCGAAAAACTGCTAAAAATAGTAAACTGCGCTATAATTAAGGAAAGTGAAAAACTGAAAGAGATAGTTGTGGGGGTCCAAATGGGATAGGTGGGTGGCCACCAACATCCACCTGGATCACTGAGAGTGGGATGAGTGCGCCCCTTGGAAACCTATAATAGTACGCGGCTTGGAAGGGAACACATAAGAGAAGATGCATCACAAGATGGAAAGAAAGTTAGCAAGTAATCCAAAGTGATGGTTAAACCAACATCATATTTTAGAAAGATTCATACATACTTATATAGAATAGTCCATACATACATGCATAAGAAAATAAATACATATATCATTTAGAGTAAACCAGATAGCATAGAATACAATACAACATATGCATGAAACATGTTGGCTCTATTATATTAAGAAGTGTAAGTTCCAGTCATACAATACATCCATGTCAAAACACTAGTTTCGATAGTGGAATGTTACAGCCACAACCACCTGCTCCTCCAAAGAGATATACTAGCTCTGTGCAGTGGAGAAGCCAAGGCGCATTGCAATACTATCCAAGATTTCTGTAAGATACTCCTATCGAAGCTTGGCTGACCAAAAGCCTATACAATGAATTATGAGGGACTATACATAGCAAATGGTGGCGTAGCCCTTGACATTCTCCTTTGTGACAGTTCATCTACCCTCATGATTCTTCATCTATTCTATGACTGTTACATCCACTGTCGACACTAGAACTTACACTTGACAAAACGTTACATACAATCTTCACATGTACCCATGTGAGACAAAATTGCTTGAGCAAGGCATGCAATACATCACTAACACTTAGACCGTTGTGGTGAGACCCACTCTTGACATCCTTGTGATGGTCGATGGTGGCGAACTGATGCCAATCTTGTTCGGCCATGATGGTGTTCGTGCACTCAATGGTGACATCTTGCTAAGGTGAACTCTTGCCTCCGTTGCATCCGAGTACACTCATACGTCTCCTTCGTCCAACTCATCTAATAGCCTATGTATGGTCATCCTGGGTCTGACCGAATTGACAAAATGTTGATCCATAGTGTCTGTGCTGATCTCCAAGCATGTACTGGTGGCTGCGCGCATCGACTTGTCAAAATACATGTTTAGCTCCAGCTAGACTTGTTTCTTCTCTTCGCCTTGGTGAGTGTGCCAATTGGGTGGGATCGCATGCATGCGGACAATGACATGCATGCTGCTGAATTTCCTTGCATGCGATCAAAAACATTACTCACCTTGTCTGCTTCATGCCAGCTGCTAGGATGGATCTATAACTTGTATAGGCACAATTTCATCTATGAATGCATGTTGTGCCCCCTACTGTACTTGTTCCTGTTGCAACTCATTCTCTCATCTATGAAGCTCTTGTTCTTCCTTGAGTTGTTGTTTCAGCACATGCAACTCCTTCTCTGTTCCATTCTCTGCCTTCGCTTCGTATTCATGTCGCACCATCACCTCATAGCCTGAGTCTCCAAAGTTGTAGGTTTTAACCCCGTACAGAAATTACCTGCATACGAATTCTAAAACACAGAAAATAAAAAATGTGAGAGCATAACACACATAAAACACATATACATAGAGATTATCCCTTGGATCCCAAAACTTGGACTACCATCTTGATTTTTTCATTATGTTCCTTTGAATTTTACAATACATATTTATACATGCTGAAGCATCCAATACCATGGACCAAAAACCATCGCATCCAAAAACATGGACTAAAAACCATCGCGTCCAAAATCATGTGTGAAAAATCATGCACAAAACCATAGGTAGGTCTACCCAACCTAATATAGGGTCCAAAAATAAAATTTCCCGGGGCACTGCCCCGGACCCCATAGAGTGGGGTTACCTGCACCCCTCAAACCCCCCGTGACTCCCCTCACTACACAACCAGCACAACGAAGGGGGGGCATTCGCCCACCTTCTAACCCCCGGTTAACTATGTGGGCTAGTCGTGGAAAGAATATAACAGAACCCAACATTCTCCCACTTGTTGTTTTCTTTCCACAGGGGGCCACAAAGAGAGCTTAGTCATTTATCCAACCCTGCAATGTCCATTGTTTCTCTACACCAAGAGAACTTCTCAGAGCTCACATATTTTGTCAATGCATCTGTAGTATTCTTCAAAGTGTCCACCTTTACCAGCAACACCTTTTTGTCTTCTATCATATCCCTCACAAAGTGACACTGAACATCAATGTGCTTTGTCTTTGAATGATATGCAAGGTTCTTTTCCAAGAAAATTTCACTTTGGCTATCACAGTCTATCCTTGTAGCTCCCTATACTAACCCCATACTTAAACACAATCTCTGCAACCAAACTGCTTCCTTGCTTGCATGAGTGGCTGCCATGTATTCTGCCTCTATAGTTGATAGTGCCACTACAGATTGTTTCTTACTCATCCAACTGACTGCACCTCCAAATAGGTTAAACACATACCCACTTGTAGATCTTCTTTGATCCAGATCTCCAGCCCAGTCTGCAACAACAAAGCCATGAATATCCAACACTCTGTCCAATCTTGGTCCTCCTTGGTAGCACAAACCATAATCAATAGTGCCATGCAAATACCTGAAAACCCGCTTCACTGTTATCCAGTGCTCCTTTCCTGGTTTTGACATAAACCTGCTCAATACTCCCACTGCATGTGCAATGTCTGGTCCAGTACAGACCATTGCATACATCAGGCTACCGACTGCACTTGCATATGGAACATGGGACATGTCCTCTTCCTCTTCTTATGTCTTGGGACACTGTTCAGCGCATAACTTTACACCTACAGGAATAGGAACCTTCACCGGTTTACTATCCTGCTTATTAAACCTCTACAATATTATGTTGACATACTTCCTCTGGTTTAACCAAAGCTTCCTCTTTGTGTGATCTCTTTTAATTTCCATGCCCAAAATATAGTTTGTATCACCAAGATCTTTCATGTCGAATTTGGAGGACAAATGTGTCTTCAAATCCTGGATAATTTCTTTGTCATTTCCAACCAGCAACATATCATCCACATATAAGACCAGATAAATAACACGGTCACCAATTAATTTAAAATACACACAATGATCTTCTTTGCTTCTGGTGAAGCCAAGTCCCAGTATAAATGTATCAAATTTCTGATACCACATCCTTGGTGACTATTTTAACCCATACAGATACTTCTTTAACTTGCATACCAGTTCTTTCTTACCCTTCATCGCAAAGCCTTCAGGTTGCTTCATGTAGATCTCCTCTTCCAGATCCCCGTGAAGAAATGTTGTATTCACATCCATTTGTTCAACCTCAAAATCAAAAGCAGTAGCAAAAGATAAAAGTAATCTAATAGAAGTTACCTTAGCAACAGGAGAAAAAATATCACCAAAATCAATTCCCGGCACCTCGGAATAACCTTTTGCTACCAACTGAGCTTTGTATTTCTCCACCTTTCCTTATGCATTTGTCTTCTTCTTGAACACCCATTTTCTGCCAATGGGTTTCCTTCCAGTCGGCAACTCCACCAGATCCCAAGCCTCAATTTTGTGCAAAGATGCCATTTCATCAACCATGGCCTCTTTCCAGAGTTTTCCATCCTCTGAATCTACTGCTTCCTTCACAGTTCTAGGATCATCATCAGTAATAGATAAAGAAAATTTTGAACAGAAAGCAGATGGACTATACCTTTCTGGCTGCCTTCTTTCTCGAAGTTATCTTCTCACACCTAGAGTTTGTGGCTCTTCATCTTCTGATTCCTCCTCTGCTGTAGAGTCTGATTCTTTCTCCTTTAGCTCAAACTCTATCTTCTCAGGTTCCTTTGGTTGGACTTCATGTTTAATAACATCTTTCACCTCTCTCAACACCACATCTCGGTTGTACATAGCCTTCCCTGTTAATGGGTTCCAAAGCTTATAACCGTTTAAGCCATCCTTATACCCAATAAAGATGCACTTTTCAGATTTACTATCCAACTTGGTTTGTTTCTCCTTTGGAACATGTACATATGCATCACATCCAAATACCCTCAAATGTGAAAGAGAGGGTTTCTTACCAGTCCATACCTCTTGTGGAGTCTTATCCTCCAACATTGATGAAGGTGATCTGTTGACCAGGTAACATGCTGTCTCCACCGCCTCTGCCCAGAATTCCTATCCTAACCCGGCACCACTGAGCATGCTTCTTGCCCTTTCCATCAACGTCTTGTTCATTCTTTCTGCAACTCCATTTTTTTGAGGTGTATATGGAGTAGTCTTCTGTCGTGCTATACCACACTTCTTACAAAATTCTTCAAATTCCTTACTACAAAACTCTCCACCGTTATCTTTCCTCAGCACCTTTATCTTCTTCTCTGTCTGGTTTTCCACCAGAGCCTTAAATTCTTTAGACCTGTCAAAGACTTCAGATTTCTTTTTAAGGAAATATATCCATGTATTCCTTGAGAAGTCATCTATAAATGATACATAGTACACAGACTTACCCAGTGATGGAACCTTCACAGATCCAAACACATCACTGTGCACAAGCTCTAATATTTGTTTCGCCCTCTTATCACCAGAGGGGAAACTCACCCACTTCTGCTTCCCATATACACAATTTTCACAGAAATCAAAATCTAGTGAGTTATTACTCATACCTTCTACCATACCTTTACCATGAAGTATTCGAAGGCCCTTCTCTCCAATATGTCCAAGCCTTTGATGCCACACCATGGTCTTCTCTCCAGAGACCACTAGATTTTCTGCTCCATTTTCAGGAACCACAGAACTGTTGCACCCATCAACAACAGTGCTACCTTGCAGCTTGTACAGAGTTCCAATTCAGATTCCCTGCATCAATACCATCTTGTAGGAATCCTTCTCGAACATTGTTTTTACACCTGCATCATCCAGCTTGCTTACATAAATTAGATTTCTGGCTAATGCAGGAATATGCAGAACACCTGGAAGTGTTCTAACCCTTCCACGTTGCAACTTCAACTTTACTTTTCTACGACCAACGATTCTATCCTTCTTGTCATCCCCCAAGAATACATCACCACCATCATATTTCTCATACTCGCAGAACCAATCTCTATGGGGAGTGAAGTGAAAGGATGCACCTGAGTCAATCAACCATTCCTCATGATATACATGTGTACTTGAAGAAGCCAAGTACACATCCCCACCTTCATCTAAGGTAGTTTTCACCTCTGCAGAAGGAGCATCATCAGATCCCTTTCCTTTATCAGGAGCTTTAGATTTACAGTCCCTTTTGTAGTGCCCTTCCTTTCCGCATTTCAAGCACACCACCTTTACAAGTTTTCCTGGAGATTTAGATCTACCTCTAGATTTAGATATCCCACTCGATGACTTATTTTTGTTTCTATTCTGGGACCATCCTCGTACAGACAAGGCATCACCATTTTGTCTCTCCATATTCTTTCATCTCATCTCCTCTGTCAGCAAGGATGAGACTATTTCATCAAACTGCAAGGCAGTTGCATTGCTACCTATTGCAATAACCAGACTATCCCACGAATCTGGTAGAGAACAAAACAAACTGATGCACTTATATTCATATGAAATTTTGATATCAAGAGATAATAACTAACTTACCATAGTATTAAATGTGTTTAGATGCTCTATCACCGAGTCTCCATCTTTCATCCTCAGGTTATACATCTTTTTCCATAGGAACAGTTTATTCACCAGAGACTTAGATTGGTACAAAGTCCCTAACTTGTCCCACAAAGCCTTCGTCGTAGCTTCCCCTGATACATCCAGCAATACTAAATCCGATACACACAACGTATTGTGCTCTTTGACTTCTGATCCAACTTCTTCCATTCTTCATTGGACACTCCCATTGGTTTAGTACCTAGATCTACCGCAATCCACTAATCTTTATCCACCAACAGATCCTCCATCGTGAGTTTCCATAACTCAAAACTCTAACCATTAAATTACTCGATCTCTATCTTTGCACTACTCGCCATTTTCTTTCACCACCAGAATCGATCTTGTAGATTCCCACTGAACAGGGTCTACCATAGGCCTGAGCGAAACCCCTCAGCAACAAAGGCGTCCCCTTGAAGCCAAAACAGCTCTGATACCAAATGTAGGTTTTAACCCCGTATAGAAATTACCTGCATACAAATTCTAAAACACAGAAAATAAACAATACGAGAGCATAACACACATAAAACACATATACACAGAGATTTTCCCCTGGATCCCAAAACTGGGACTACCAGCTTGATTTTTTCATTATGTTCGTTTCAATGTTACAATATATATTTATATATGCCGAAGCATCCAATACATGGAGCGAAAACCATCACGTCCAAAACCATGTGCGAAAAATCATGCACAAAACCATAGGTAGGTTTGCCCAACCTAATATAGGGTCCAAAAACAAAATTTCCGGGGCGTTGCCCCGGACTGCATAGAGTGGGGTTACCTGCACCCCTCAAACCCCCTATGACTCCCCCCGCTACGTAATCAGTGCAATGAAGGGTGGGGCTCCACCCCACTTCTAATGCCCCGGTTGACTACATGGGCAAGTCGTGGAAAGAATATAACACAACCCAACAAAAGTTTCTTTCATCACAAGTGGATTTGCTTGAGCTTGCAACTTTGTTCCACCTCTGTGTTATCAACAACCTTCCTCTTGCATTCATTGCATCCGGTATACTGCCTTCAGCTGCTCTTGATGGTGTTGCTTGCTGTGATGCTGCTTCTGTCATATTTTGATGTCCTTGTCTATGAAAACTTGATGTCTTCGTGGGTAGGCAAGTTCATAGACACTTGATCGAATGCATCCCCAAGTGTGCTCTAAATGGTGTCTTCAACTCTGCTCTCCTGGAAACCATTATACCTGTGTTGTTGAGAGGCAGATGAATACCTAGGATACTTGGACATGCCAACACTCATGGCAAGAAATCTGTCAATTAAAAACCAAAATGAACTTGAGAATTGACTTGCAACATACCTGTGTGGTTGATCATGAAGTTTGCACAATTTTCGCCGGGAGGTCAGGAGCTTGACTGCCAAATCTATGCAAGGGACAGTCCAGGATGTCATGAGGCTAAATGACTAATGGAAATGTGTAATGCATAGTCCAGCCTGGCGTGCTAAGGACTGAAACTGCGTAATGCGCAATTTCAGTTAGTAATGACATGCAAAAAATAAACTGCATTGCACAATGTCTAGGGCCAGTAGGACACTGTCTCCACGAATTAGTGCAATGCAAGCCAAGAGGTCAATGTTGGGCCATACTTGCATATTTTTTAGAGGGAATATAGAGCCTTCGCTTCCGGAAATGCGCAGTGCTAGCCAGGAAAGGCACAGTCTGGGCCAAGGCAACCCAGTCTGGCCGACAAGTGACTGAAAACATGAGAAGTCTGAATGCATGGTGAGATGAGTGCAAATAAGAGTGAATGATCATTCATACAAATGACAAGCGCAAGATTCAGAAAACAGGAAAGCATGCATGTGTGTGAAGCGAGTCGCTGCAACAGTGATCGTTCATGCAAAATAGTGTCATGCATGTGACAACAGTGAGATGTGAGCGAAAATTGAAATGATGCTTATACAATCTAAAATACCTCAAGATGACATCAAGTGCTCACTGAAATCAAGAAGACAACACTCACACAAAGTCAAACACAAAAAGTGATAGAAACATAATGCAAGACATGAAAGGTAGGCTTAACCCAAGACAATTGAGCTGAATGTACCAACGACTCCTAGATGCAATGTGGGATGTCAGAGCTGCAAGGTTGATGTGAGGAATGAGCTCAGTATCATCTGGTTAATGAGTTTCAATAGAATCGAGGGTGTGACGTGCATGCCACAAATCTAGGAAAAGCAACACTTGGCGGGAGGCTTTTGAAATGATCCTTGCATGTAACCTCCAACTGCTAAAAATAGATCCCTAAATCAAGGGATTCCTTTGTATGATGCCTTGGGAGGAGTAGTCCATGCATGCAAATTAGTTTTTCTCTGTCCGGAGGGAACTGGTCAACCAAACTACACATGCAACAGTCTGCTCAGCTTAGGGGAAAAAATGCACATTTCTGGGAGGGAGCTGGGTTGGCTTCCTAGAGGGATTACGAAATTTCTAAGTAGAGAAACTGATTGCTACTCAGAATTGTGCAATTTCTAGGCTAAGTAGCCCTGCTGGGAGGAATTGCGCAATTTTTCTGGTGAATAGTGACAGGAAGATTTGCACAATTCTGGATCCCAGTAGGCTGCCAGACATAATTGTGCAATTTCTGGAGGGAAGATTGGTTGCCCTCAAAAATTGCATAATTTCTTGAGGGAGCTGTTCAGCCTGTAGCTAGACAAATTCCATAAAAATATCCTATGAGAGGGATGCAACAAGATTTGATGGACAGACTGTCATTCTGTAAGAAAATCACTGAAGATTGTGTACTTGACAAGGCAAGACATGCTTCTCTGAAAGGTTGATAGGGAGGCTCCAAAACGAAGCTATGGAAAAATTTTGGAGGGTGATTGTATCCACCACAACACTTGGTGACACACTGGTAGAATTCCAGCTCTCTGAATTGACCTTTTTCATGAAAATCAAGTCTAACACCTCTGGAAGTATTGTTTAGTTCTCAGTTTGTCTTGGTTTTCACACTTTCTTGATTGTAATATGTAGCATCTGCCAAGTTCTTGGTTGATTGACACACATTCCAAGCCAAGTCAACATAGTTGTTTTGATTATGGTTGAGGGGTATATTGGTGCACAAACAGTATAGTCGTCAGAGTCTTAGTTTCATCTCTGGTGTTGCTCCACTGCCAGCAGGCCTGGACAGTACCCCGACAGAGTTATGCAGGAACACAAGCACCACTATGCTAGTAGTGAGCCTAGTCAGTACCCATGTGGAGTTACTTGCATCACCTCTCTGTGCATGAAGCCTTTCTCTTATTTTTCCTTATTCACTTTTCATTTTATTTTGAAAATTTTCACTTTTCACTTTTTCATTTTTTGTTTTCATAATTGTGCATAACACTTATTCATTTCAAAGGCGGAAGAGGGAACTCGACTTATTGAGAGCAGAAGAGGTTGTTCCTTTAGAGAAGTAGTTTATATATACCTTTGACGTGCTTGTTAAGGTTTTCCCCCTCACCTTACTCTACTTGACTGAGCTGACAAGGATTAACCGAAAAACAACCGACTAGAGTAGGTGATACTAGTTAGCGTGCAAGATTTGTGTTTTCACCAAGGTTCACTTCGAACAGTACGTATTTTCCATTGGTCCATCATGGACTGAAGACAACAAGTTCTTACATAAGAGAGCGGACAATAGATAACCAAATTTTGATAGCTATACAAGTCTTCGTGTACTTTATCCAGCTTACTTCAAGAGTTGCAGATGGTCCATAACCTATGGACAATAACAAGCAAACAAACCAAGAAGCAAAGAAAAAAGCATAAGAAAATACGAAAGTAAAGCGATTAAGCAAACAAACAATCAAACACACAAATAAAGAAGCAAACATGCATGCAAGAAAACAACTCAAAAAGCAAACACTACTGCTACTCCTAAGCTAACAGTGCATGAGTCATCTCATGTGAAGTGATACTTCCAATGCAGCCACCGGTGCATTGGTTGACCCGTGTCGATGAAGGCATGGTTTGCGAAAAACATACATGTGTGAACCAACACATGTGAAAGATACAACAATGAAGATAGACACACTCTGAGCTTACAAGCATCCATAGAAAAAAAATGAGTGAAAGCGCATGACATGCGCTCTATGGAATTACCATGTGTGACACTGCGTGCAGATGTTAAGCATACACACACTCTTGGCTGTGACATGCAAGCACATGTGAGGAAGGTAGACCACTTGTGATGCATAAGTGTGCTTGCTGAGTAAGATTCCTCCAATGCATGAGCGATGGGGTCATGTAGTTCGAGTGGAAGAAGTGAAATTTGAGTGTTAGATTCATCTTCAATGCATACAAATGAGTGATGAGGAGCCTTGCATGTTTGAACAATTTCCTGATCAGAAGTGAAACCAACCTTGGGACAACGAGGTCCTGACATAACCACTAGCTTGGGCTAAAGTGCATTGATAGTCTACGGGGTTTCGACTTCATGGACAGATGGATCATCGTAGACCAATGGCTTAGATGGATTAACAACGAGTGAATCAAAATCATGATGAGGTAAATAGATCACGACAACCAAGATCAGAAAACTTAGGATGTTGGTCGGCATCCTCATGATTTGATGAATCGCACAGAGGGGCAGATGAGAAGCAAGAATTTTCATCCTCTACGTTTTTGAAAAATATAGATGAAATATCAAGTGGATTGCTCAAAGAATGATTGGTCCTCCCCATTGTCAGATGATGGACTGACATCCAGTGTGTCCTACAAATGATCAAAAATGGGTGCTTCTGTGGATGGAGATACACATGAAAAATCCAGGATGGCAGGATCACCAAGGAGGTTAGGAAAAAATGGAGGAGGTACAAATAGACAGGGATGGTCCTCTACTGTTGGCGGATGTTTAAGATCCCAGTCATACTCTTCGTGAATGACAACGCATATTGGTTGTGCAACACCAACTCTGTCGATAGATCGATCCTTGCTCAAAATAGGTGTAGAGTTTGGAATGGAAGAACACAAGACAATGCAATCTGGAGAATGATCAAAATACGAGGATGGAGGTTGAGGTACAAAATACATGTAATAACCCATGGGATTCCCAACCAAGCTTGTACGAAAATCGGAAGGAGTGATGTTGGGAGGATGTGACGGTTGAATAGATGTGTGTTCATGCTCTCCCACATCACTCAGAGATGGAGCTGTTTGATGAGGGGACGATGGGCAGTCACTTGTGACAGCAACCATGTCCATCTATGATTGCGCAACTCCATCATCGAATTACGTTGAGCGGGGTTTGAGCTTGAACTTCCCCTTGGGATTGACAGATTGGATAAGGAAATATTCAAATCCATGGAAAATTTTAGGGGCTAATGTTCGCCCAGTGGGCTAATTTTCCATGATTTTTCCACAAAAAAGATTCGCCAATTTCCAATTTTATAAAAGACGATTCGCCCAAATTTTAGAATATAAAATTATTTTACCTTAAAAATCGCCAACATTATATAGAGACTATATATAAAATAATTATAAATTTGAATAATTTTACAAATATATCAATAAACATTTATAATTTGCATATTAGGGATTAGTGAGATTCGCCAATGTTTTAAACTTCAAGAAAATTTTCCATCCTTAAAATTTTCCTTGTTCAAATCTGTCCATGAGATACTGAAATTTCATCTGACTTTTCAGGGCTTCAAACACAAATAGACGGAAGCACTCCAAAAACTCCAAAGGTGATGCATGCGGGGCCTTCTATTGTTTTAACAATTTTTTATCAATTAATTCAAGATCAAAATGGTGGAAAACATATTCGAGTAGATCGATGAACTGCTTGAATGAGTGTGATGAAGCACATCATTGGGTAAAATATATGGACCTTAATACACCTCTAAGCTTACTAAAATCAACTCTTCTCATAATTCTTACATGTTTTAATTATTTAAACAGAGTCTTTTGGTAGAAATCACATGAGAGAATTTTTTGGCTGACGCGTTTCAAACCAACAAGTGTGGTTCATCATTAGGACCAGATGAAGAGGCAGACCATGGCAAAGGCTTAAATAGAGAGCAATGTAGAGACATAATTTCAAGTAACGGCTATATTTGAACAATAATGTTTAAATTATATTATTAATTTATTAATATATTAAAAACAAATATTATTAAGTAACAGTTATATTAAACGGCTATTTTTTGAAAAAAATATTTAAATAATGATATTATTTCATTAATTTATTAAAAATATTAATAGGTAACGACTATATTAAACAACTAATTTTTGAAAAAAAATATTTAAATAATGATATTAATTTATTAAGATATTAATATGTAACGGCTATATTAAACGGCTAGTTTTTGAGAAAATATTTAAATAATGATATTATTTCATTAATTTACTAAAAATATTAATAGGTAATGACTATATTAAACGACTAGTTTTTGAAAAATAATATTTAAATTAATTTATTAAAACCAAATATTACTAGTTCTTGAAAAATAATATTTAAATAATGATATTAGTTTATTAATTTATTAAAATATTAATATGTAACAGCTATATTAAACGGCTAGTTTTTGAAAAATAATATTTAAACTGTGATATTAGTTTATTAATTCATTAAAAACAAATATTAATAAGTAACCACTATATTAAACAACTAGTTTTTAAAATAAATAAATAAATAATCAAAGTCAAACTTTAAAGGAGGGGAGTCAAAAATTATAAAAACGAGTGAAGACCCTAATTGAGACAAGATCATTTGATGAATAAAATAACTAATGGAAATAAAACAACTAGTTTTAATTATATTTTGCTTAATGAGATGAGCAAAAGTAAGATGTTATGTCTAGTGGTCTAATGTGCATTGATTGTAGGTTTTTGGGAGAAAATTATGGAAAATTATGGCTAATTAAGGCGCAGGAACTCGAATGAGACAAGAAGGAGAGATTATAGGAGAAGGATCTTCCTCATTAAGTCCTCACTCATTCGAAGATCCCTCAATCATATTGCACTAGCCCAGAGTTGCTGACAATCGAGTCATGTGGATCATTGGCAGCCGAGCCAGTGATAGTTAAAGAACTAGTTTATCTTGAGATTGGGAGACAAGCCTCCCTAGATTTAAGGAAGTTGTTTCCAACTTCAGTTATATAAATAAGGAGGCCTAGAGCCTCATTAGGATTCATATTTTTTATGCAAGATAACTAAGAACTTTTGAGTTGAAGGATTGTGGAAAAACATTGTTATGTATTTTTTGATATGTTAATGAAAATGAGCATCCCCTTGATCCAACACTGAGTTGACTCAGAGGGCCGAAGCTCTTAGGTTAGGGCCCAACCCTAGCAGTAGAGGATCCTCTTACTATACTTGGATGCTTAGGTTATTTCATAGATTACTTTTTGAATTGATTTTGGCATTGTTACGTTGCAACTATTAGTGAATTTGATTAGTTTGTTTCCGTTTGTGCATAGCTTTAACAATAGCTTTAGAGAGATAAAGAAATATCAAAAAGGTTGATAAAAGGTGTATATTGCCTCATTCCTCCCTCTAGGGACCATGGTTTGAGGAAAATCTCTCATTCAACCCAAAAAGATAGAATTATGGTTTCTTATGGAATTTAGGGTTTTTTTTGCTAATTAGGTCAGCATCTTTCAGTTTTAAGAGACAGGTTGCAATTGTCATTTCTAATATCTTACGCTTTGGATTAGATTTCATGGTGCTTTCTGTTGAAGCCTCATATTTCTACTGCTCCAACATGGGGAATAACCACCCAGTCCAAACCTTAAAGACAACTCCGTTTCCGTTTGAAGTGGTGGCTCTGACTGGGGATGATGGGACCAGTTTCCCAATGTGGATTTTAAAATGAGAGTGGGTGGTTTTCAAGTGATTTCAATAAGAATAATGATGACTAAATGACCTATTCTATCATGCAAATCTATAGCTAACTTAATCTAATATAAACTCGGGTATTCTGTGTGATATGCGATCTAAAAAGATATATGTTTGACATGTGATAATAAAGATGAATCACGCATTAAACAGAGATGATAACGTGTAAAGATATTTTATTTGACTAAATATTTAGTCAAAGAAATGTATAAACTATATCACATATATATGATGATTATATATGAAAATAAACAATTTCAACTAGGCATCATACAATAGTGAAATTAACACATAACAAAAAGAACATATTTCATATATAATTCATGAAATTGAAATGTTATCACTACTTAAACAGAAACATAACTAATCATACAAGATAAAAGTACCATATGTGTGAAGTTCTTCTCATTTGACTAATGACATAGATCACCTCCTTTCTTCAGATCAAATTATCTTCCAAGTATACAATAGTGCATTAACAAAGGAAAGTAGTATGATATTTGAAAGAAATGACCATGTTCCATAATTTCATCAAGGCATTCACAAACTTATAGAAGTGCATTCTTTGCAAATGTCTTTGACAAAATTTTGGATCCTTCTCTAAATGCATGAGAAGGGTATAAATAATATCTAACTAATGTTCAAAATAGATGATACAAAATTTTTTGGAGGTTTCAAACAACCTTCCTCCTAACTAGCAACTAACTCTAAAAATAAAAATGTCTTGATGAGTAGAGGTTATGAAGATGACTTGCTGTCTGCCAACTTCTCCTTTAGATCACATATATCAGACATCGGTTTCACTTGAGGAGGTGCCCCAAACTGCGTTATGACCTGTCCTGCGAAGATAGCATCTGTGAGAGGTGGCAGCATCCTCTGAGTTGAATGGAGTGAGAAATTGAGCGTCATGATTTGGCTGTGTGGCTTGACAAGGTATTGCCAATATGCCTCCTAGTCAGTCTTTGATAACTTTGTGATCACCTCCCTTTGGATTTCCGCTCTTTCCTTCCAGCTTTTATGCAAGTCATTTAAATCTGGCAGTGATTTCAGGTTACCTTCTTTCACCAGGTTGGTGGCATGCAAAGTGTAGTTTACTACTTTTACTATGTTCTTTGACACCCCTTCTGCTCTTCCCACTGCTAATTCAACTTGTTTGATCCACACATCCCGATCCGTGAATAAAATGTCCTTATGTGTCTCCTCAATCTCGGGAAAATTAGCTCTCCTTCCTTCTTCTGTTTCTTTCCATTCAATGAATTAAGAGATCATTGTATTTAAATCATTAAATTTAGTTCTATGGTCAATCGCCTTATTTGTTAACTGATCATGGGTGATCAGATAAGGAGCAATATGTGACATTCTTTGGCAAAATAGCTCTTGCTATTTTGATAGAAGGGAATTTAGTTGTAGTGCCTCCTTGATGAATTCATTGATAGTAGGGACATCTTCATATTTTCCATGGCTTCTTGCAACTCTTGAATTTTCATGTTCTTCGTAGAGATGTCTGCTTCATGGCTTATCTTTAACACTTCCATATTCTGTTGCAATTGAGCGATTTGTTCAGCAGCTTGCTAATTCACATTTTCTTTTTCAATTTGCAGTTGTTGCTTGAGCTGTGCTATCTTCTCTTCCCTCTCCCTTAACAACATAGATACCCTCGTAGCTTTATTCATGGTGGTTGTAGCATACACCCTTGTAAATTGTGACAATCCGGTCAAGTTATCAGCTGGATTGGAAGGAATATCCTTCCAGACTATGTCAATCGACTCATTCTTAGGTGGGATCTTGAATGTATCTACCGTCCTTCTTTTCCTCTGTCTCCTTTCTATAGCCTTGTGAAGTGGGCCGTAGAACACACATAAAGGAGTAATTTTAGTCACCTTTAGGACAATTTCCAATGTGGGCAAAGTAGGAATGATTTCTGTATGCTGCGAACTAGTTCCTTTCTCACCCATCAGCTCAAACCCTGAAGTTTTCCAAGTTTGCAGAGGTGTGTGATATTCCATTGTTTCCTGGGCATCTGTTGTCTTAGGAGTGTCTTGTAGTTTCTTATTGAATTGGTCCCACTCCTTCTCCAAACTACTGCTTTTGATCTCAGAATGGGTATCTTTAGTCAGGTCATTTATGACCTGCTTTTCGGCTAACCTCCTACTAGATTCTGTTGTATTCTCGGTGTCCTGGGCTTTCCCTGTATCCTGTGCTTTCCCTGTGTCCACTTGAAACTCTATGCGAGAATTTGGTCCCTCACTATTAATAGTTACAATGGGTGTAGTTTTGTCCTTGGCTCTTAACAAATGCAATGGAAGTATTTCAAGCCTTTTGTTTCTGAATTCCTAAAAGCTTTCAAAATCTCCAGTATTCAAATTGGCCCTTGCCCACTTGAACGCTTGTTCGAATGATTCAGCTGACTGTTAAAGGTCTTCAGAATTATTAGCTTCATGGTTAAAGGGCTTAATCCTCACTGCAGTTGTAATATTATGTGCTATTTTGTCTTGATCAAATTGCCTCTTTGGGAGAGTATGGAGCCTGAGGCTTTCTAAGCCTAGTGATTCCTTGGTTGCATGGTTGAAATTTGCTAACGAAAAAGAACCATGTTGAATGGGAAAATATGGATATAATGACTTTTTGTTATCTTTTAGGGTCTTGGTGAAGACTTTTCCCATAGTCTTGTGGGCTATTTCTCTTGCTAATAGTTTATTAGAGACATACAAAGGGAGGGCATGTCGTTTCACTGTACTGCCAAAAACCCTGATGTATGCAAACCATTCTTCAACAAAATACTTGCCTACTATGAGAAGGTCTATAAAGACTTCTTTGGAAAACCTGGGAGCTTTCTTATTAAAAATCAATTTATGCAATGGTAAAATAATACAATGACATACTTTATAAAAATGGGGTATATAATGGGATTCCCAAATCTGTTTATGGCTGAGATGGATAGGGTAGGGGTCTTGCAAAGTCCATTTCTAACCCATGGTTGCAAATTTAGTGCAGAAATAGATGGCATCCATGACATAGACACTGAAATAAAATGGAGGAAGTTTCTTTATGGAGGAGGATCTCTTCTAACAATACTCGGAGATGGCAGTGGCTAGGTTATCAGATAGGATAGTGGCCCAATTCATTATGTGGGAATTGGCACAAGAATAAATTAAAGGAAGTCATTCTATGGAAAACATGGTATTATTAGGTAATCCATATAGCCTACATAACATATAAGCTGCATATTTTTAGGGGTTTACCAAAGAATCTACGTGATACATACCCATTTTATCATATTTGAACTTGTTCTCCATTACCCTCCATACCTGGATCATCTTGAAAGGTTCTTCATTTTTCTTTGTGAAGTTGGTGAGGTATGACTTGTCATATCTATCCTGAGGGTTAGGTATATGATACATTTGCTTCAGGTCTTCAACTTTGAATGACCCCATGAGCTCCATCTTCAAGTTCCTGAATTTCCTGTCTTCAATACTGAGATTTTCCACCACCCATCTAATCATATCAGTGTGTGGGAGTATTTTCACTCTTGCCCCTATTCTGTGAAGGAAGGAACATGTAACATCTTTGAATTGGACTCCCGAAGGTTTTATTGAGTTAGCCATCGCCTCTATGACAGTAATTTTAGGACGCTCATCTTCAAGCCTGTTGTATATGACTTCCCATGCTATCTCTCCTCCATTAGCGCTTCAAACTGTATTAGCGAATATAGGCGACATTTATGATACCTCAGACTCTGAAATGCTCTGCTTCTTTTTCTTTTGCATTACCTTTCGTAATGACATGTCTTTTGAATCTTTCCTGAAATGAAAGAGATATATCAGTGCAGACGATATAGGGAAATTAAGGCTGAAAGCTCTCTGAAATGACTTTGAATCATGGGAAGATTTTGAACGAGATTTCAGTGTTAACTAGCCATAACTTGAAACATCATTACCTCTCCTCGGGCTGCTAAACATTAATTACCCTACCAAACCACTCATTATTATATTAAAACACAGTAAATTCCCACACTTCATGCTTTATTCATGCATTGCAACTTTTAAACATTGTAATATAGCGTTGCCTAGAGATAATGGAAAATGCAATTGAGAAAATCGCAATATCGCATTTTAGAAATCATTAAAGGATGACACAATGGCATGCATTATTTATTTGTGTCTTTGCGAAGTGTGATTGCGTGTTCTCAAGGCATACTGATTGGAATATTGCAGGTGGGGGGGGCTTCATCACATATCACATTTCAGGATTTTCTTAAAGATGTTTATAATTATCACATGGAAAACTACGAAATACGATTTTCGATAAAGGTCCTAAGCTTGGGTTGTTTTCTAATGGTTTTAAGGCAATTTCTTAGAGTTAGCATTTATTTTTCAAAGGCTAAAATTTTTAAAAAGGGTCCCCATTTATATGTCAAATATTAACTATTACTCGTATAAATGTGGGGGTTGTTACATAGTACAACACTTTCATAATAGGGTTCAAGCATTTCCATGCATGAACTAGGAAAATAAATGATGAAATTCTATTTTACTATGTTGATGTAAACCTTTCTTGTTTTGACATGAATTATGGATATATGCCAACAATAATGTATATGTTGCAGGAGTTTCAATATTGTAGGAAGACCTCATATCATCAGTCTTAGCCAAACCATACCCACCCATGATCGCCAAAAGCCACTAAGTTCATAATCTGAGTTATCATTTCACAAGGAAAACTTGCCATGCTTGTTGAGAAAATACAACCATCATACAACTTTGGTTTGAGTTCTGAGTGAGTTGTAACCACTTCCTTGCCTTATTCCTACCATCACTCACCTTCCCTAAGATCCATACCACTATCCAAATCACTCCTTATGCTTTCAGCCTATTCCTATAGGAAAATAGGGGATCTTGTAGGTGAATTAAGACATCCTGTACGACGACCTGTAGTGGCCTGTTTTGAGCCTGATTTGTGAGAAATGCATCAAAAAAAGCTAGGAGAAGACTCTTTCTTGCCTCCTAAGCCATTTGACCCATCACAACCATCTCTCTCCATCCCTAACCCACCTGCCATACAATCAAGAAGGATTAGCACTCATGTTTTCACAAAAGACAAAAAGAAAAAGGTTGTTATGCATATTCATGTGCACAACAGTTAAGTGTTTGATTATATCAAATTTCATGCTTAGGATTAGTTAGGATTTCTCATGTGTTAGATTAGCATTCTTTGAAGCAAGAAATCTTAACAAATAGATAGATGATTTGTGTGTTTTAGGCATCTATTTCAGTCTTTGTTTATTGCAGTAGGTAGCATTTCAATCCTCCCAATTAGGGTAAAATTATCCTTTCTCACACGGTAATAAAAATTATTCTAAATCAACAGAAGGTTGGTTTGAGAAACCCTAGTGGTCTATCACCCAGCTCAGCAGTGACAAAGAGTGGACTCATTTCATCTATTTGTTTATACAATACTATCACCTCCAAGTTTATATGAACCTCAGGTTGATGAAGTAGAGTTGGTAGCCCCAGGAGTTGCATCATTCTTGCTGCAATAGTGGTGCTCATCACTTTTCTGCGACGTTGTCGGGGAGGTGTCTGAGTAGATGTGATTTCTACTTTTTTTCTTCCATTTCTTATCTCTTTCATTCTGCTATTAGTTTCATTTTTGCGAGATAGTTGTAAGTTGGTTTGATTTCCTTTCCACTCTGCAAGTGATTTCATTCAATAGTTAGTTTCAATTGCGTTTGTCTTTTCTATTCTACAATTAGTCTTAAAGCTTGAAAAATAAAAATAAAACACTTCTTTCATGCCTCATAGGAATAGGTATAACTTAGGAAAATTTCTACCAAATAACCCACCACTTAAAACAACCAACCTTTCCTCTTCTTCGATGGTTGTGAATTAGAGGACCCCTTAGGCGAACAACCTGAGATTTTTGAAGAGCCTATAGGGGAAATGAAGAACTCATTCCAACTAACATAATGGCTAAAAATAGAAATGAAAGGGGAGATAGAGAAAGGATTGAGGGTTCTTTTCCCATCAAAGAAACCAATGGGGATGCCAAGATGAAAAACATAAGCCCCTTTTCTCTTCCTCACTTCCATGACCTGACCTCATAAGATCCAGATACTTTCTTGTTTGAAATTTCTATCATATGCAGAACTTATGATTATACCACTGATGATCAAAAGTTGAAATTATTCCCATCCACTCTCAAGGATGCAACACTGCGCTGGTTCATGGGTTTACTTTGGGATGGTATCACCACCTAGGCTTAGATGCAGCAAGATTTCAACAACAAGTATAGGGACTACTGCAGGTCCAAAGACACCGAAGATGAAATTTTTAGAATGACCTTGGGACATGATGAGTCCTTAGAGGATTATGAGGAAAGATTCCATATCAGCTATAAAAGGGCCAGGTGCACACTTGATCCTGAGTCACTTAAGCTAGTCCTACTCAGGGGGATCAGGGAAGATCTCCTGGATACCCTAAACCTGCTATCAGGAGGGGACATCTACCAACTACCCTATGAAGATGTCAAGACCATTTTTAAGAACTTTTCTAGGGAAGCTAGGAAAAAGGATAGGGTTAGTCAAACAGTGGCCAGCTCATCCTCTTCCAACACATCTATGAAAAGTGAAATTGGAAACATGTTGGAATAGTTTAAGAGTGAAAGGCTACAAACCCTTACCCTACATATGGACACTATGGAAATCAACAAGAAGAAGAGAGAGCATTAGCCATCTTCTTCCCTAGATGAACAAGGATGCACCCTAGGAATGAATGTCCATTAAACCTTATAGAAATCAGCTCGGTCTGTGAAGAAAACCATTAGAAAAGTGCCCTTCTCTACCTAGACTAAAAGTTGTGCATCAGGGAGCTGAAGGGGTGACTGAACAACTCTGCTACATAAATCGAAGGAGGCCTCCTAGGCCTCGACCATACCAACAGAGAATGCAAGTGTCATCCTATGCATATTACAACCATAACCAAAACACATCCATTCCCTCTTGGGGCCCCCCTGCTCACCCCTCCTGGTCTACACCTTCTCCCTTGTCTTTTGTACCTTAGTACCATTCCCAATCGACCAACCAGCCATTTCAGCGATATACTTATCCACAACCTTAGTGGAATGCACCACCCCAGGGGCGGAGGCCCTGATACAAAAATACTCCAGCTTTATTGCCTTCACCTCCTAGTCAACCACAAATTTTACAACCTACTCCACCTAGACAACCTCATATTCCTACCCAACCAAACCCGAAGCCAAATAATAGACAGGCACAACATGTCTACAGTGGAGAGACATTCTACCCTGCTTATGTTGTGGAAATTCAAGAAATCAACCTTAGATCTGGGAGAGTACTCCTGAATAATCAACCTCCATCTCTGCCAAGGGAGAGTGAGGAGGAAAGAGAGGAAAGTATGCATAGAGTGAATCCACCACCCTTTCCTGAAAGATTAACTCATCAAATCTAGCATACCCCAGAAGAGAATGAGCTTCTAGGTGAATTAAAAAATCTATGTGTCAAAATCCCACTTCTCCAAGCTGTTAAGGATGTACATATTTAGAACAAACTGATTAAAGAGAAGCGTTTCAAACATTTAGGGAGGTGAAAAAGAGACACCCCTACCATTAATGTCATTGGACAACTATTCAAATTGATGTTGGGGCAGGTAATTTTCCCAAAGTATTTAGACCCTGGAATCCCTGTAGTAGATGTAGACATCAATGGCACCATTGTCCCACATACCTTGATTGATATTGGGGCTTCCATTAATGTAATGACTAAGGACACTATGGTCAAGTTGAATCTCTAGGGTTCATTAAGAAAGACCACAACAGTCTTGCAGCTTGTAGACTGATCCAAAGTAGCCATTGAGGGGATTGTTGAGGTTGTGATGGTATCCATTGATTCCTAGGAGTACCCTGCAGACTTCTTAGTTCTCCAACCAAAACAAAATTTAATGGTTAACCTCTAATACTTGGGAGGCCTTGGTTAGCCACTACCGATGCCTACATCAACTGCAGGGCTGGAAACATGACTATCAAAAATGGTCATCTATCCAAGCAGTTGGTCTTGTACCCTCCTGCTCAGCCATCTCTAGAACATGACTTACCTTTATGGCTAGAAGAGGAGGAATAAGATGAAGTCTACTCCACCCAATTCTATACCCTAGAAACTGCCATGGGAGGAGGACAACCTGATGAAGATGATTTGATTGAGCACATCCTCCAAAATCCAACTCCCAACACCATGTCTCTGGAGGAAATAGTGAAGGAAGCCAAGAAAAACCATCAGATTGATCTATGCTTAGCTAACTCAAACCATACTCATGTCAAGGCAATAGAATTTGACCCTCAAAGAACATTGAAAATCAACCCCTCTCTCTCTGCACACCAAGAAGGGGAGTTATGTAATATGATAAGGGAGAATTTGGATGCCTTTGCTTGGAATTACAAAGAGATTAAGGGAGTTCACCCCTCGGTGTGTACTCACCACATTTATATCAAATAAGGTTGCAAACCAATTCAACAACCCCAAAGGAGAATGAATCCAGCGCTCAAGGATATAGTCAACGAAGAGTTGGAAAAGTTGTTGGATGCAGGATTCATCTACCCTATCTCAGATAGTGAGTGGGTGTCTCCTTTGGTGCTGGTTCCAAAGAAAAATGGAAAGTGGACGATTTGTGTTGATTACAGAGAGTTAAACACAGCAACATAGAAGGACCATTTCCCTCTACTTTTCATTGACCAAGTATTAGATGGCCTGGATGGGAATTTTTTTTTCTCTTTCTTAGATGGGTTCAACGGGTACAATAAAATCCAGATTAGCCCAGAGTACAAGGATAAAACTACCTTCACCTATCCTTGGGGCACTTTTGTTTATAGGGTCCTTCCTTTTTTCTATGTAATGCCCCTGCCACTAGCTAGAGGGCAGTCTTGAATATGTTTGAAGAACTGGTCCATGATGCAGTAGAAATTTATATGGATGAATTTACACTCTATGGGTGTGATTTCTAGGAGGCTCTCTCTAACCTGGGTAAGGTGTTAAACAAACGCATTGAAATGAACTGATCCCTTAGTCCCCAAAAAAAGTGAGTTCTTGATGACTGGAGGGACTTTTCTAGGTCCCTCAATATCCCAAGAAGGACTGCAGGTAAACCAAAATAAGATAGCCATCATCAAAAGGGTCTCGAATCTGCAAAAACAGAGGGATGTCAGAAGTTTTTTAGGTTTAGCCAGATACTATAGGAGATTTATAAAAGATTTCAGCAAGTTAGCTTCTCCTTTATTTGGGTTATTGGCTAAAGACTCCAATTTTTTATGGTCAAAAAGTTGTTAAGAAGCCTTGGACCCCCTAATGGACAAGTTGAGTACTGCACATATTCTTCGAGGCCCAAATTTGGCTCTTCCTTTCCATATACATGCTGATGCCTCTCACAAAGCCATAGGAGCGACTGTAGGCCAGATAGATGACAAGCTACCTTATGCCATTTACTTCATCAGTAAGAATCTATTGAAAGCCAAGATGAGCTACACAATGACTGAAAAAGAACTCCTAGCTATTGTGCATTCATTGAATAAATTTAGGCATTACATTACCAGGTACCAAAATTTTGTACAACTAACCATGCTTGAATTAAATACTTGATGAATAAACTTGATGTAAATGCCCATATTATTAGATGGTTACTTTTACTACAACAGTTTGATTTAACTATTACTGATAAGCCTGGCAAGGAGAATTTTGTTGCATATTTTATATCCAGATTGACTTTTCCTATAGGGGAGGAAGGAATGGTTGATGATCAGTTACCAAATGAACATTTATTCACCATTTCAGTTTTGTCTCCATGGTTTTCTAACATAGCAAACTACTTGGTGTCTGCACAGTTTCCACCAAACTTGTCCTCCAAGGAAAAGAGCAGGATCATAAGAAAGAGTGCCCCATTCACTTGGATTGGGGGCAATCTCTTCAAGCTAGGTCTAAATCAAATTCTAAGAAGATGTGTCAGGGAGGAGGAAGTCTTCAACATCCTTCTAGCCTGTCATGATGGGCCTTGTGGAGGTCACTTTGCAGCTAAAAGAACAACATTCAAGGTATTACAAGCTGGTTATTACTGGCCCACTCTTCACCAATATGTGAGGAGGTATACCAGTCAGTGTGATCAGTGCCAAAGGATGGGGAAACCTACCCCAAGGGATGAGATGCCTCTACAACCTCAAGTGACTTTCGAGCCATTTAATAAGTGGGGCATGTATTTCATCGGGCCCGTTGACCCTCCATCCAAATAGAAGCAGTACATCATTGTGTGCACTAACTACTTAACCAAGTGGGCTAAAGACAAAGCCATCGAAGCAACAATAGAAGAAAAATTGGTTGAATTCTTAAGGGAAAATGTGTTTTATAAGTTTGGGTACCCTAGAGAATTGGTCACTAATCAAGACAGTCAATTTACATCTCACATGATTGAAAATCTGTTAAGACAACACAAGCTCAAGCACATAAAATCCACTCCTTACCACCCATAAGATAATGGGAAAGTGGAGATAACAAATAGGGCATTGGAAGGCATTCTGACCAAGGTGATTAGCAGCAATAGAAAGGATTGGGTAGACAAGGTAGTTGAGGCCACCTGGGCCTACAATACCACCTAGAAGAACACCACTGGCTTCACTCCTTATGAGATGGTCTATGGGAAGAAATCCCTACTGTCCATTGAATTTGAATACAACACCTTAAGGATGGAAACACACACAACTGGATCTGGATATCACCAGAGCACAACAAGAAAGATTTCTCCAGTTGAATGGGTTAGATGAATGTAGGATGTAGGTCCTCCTACACACATAGGTGAATCAATGGGTATAGATTAAAGATCTACAAGAAGCCATTGTCAAAGCAAGAATTCACCAATAACATCAGCAAGACAGTGATAGTGGTAGAGTGGGTCTCATCTGCCATCCCACTGTCACATGGAATGAGTCGATCTTGCAGACAAGATAGACCTTCCTAGAATCTAAAGAAGACCTAATGACAAGCAAACCAATCACAAACTATCTTTCTCTAAATATGCATTTATAAACAAAGGAAAACAAGTGTTTTAGGCCTACCTTAGGTCCAACGCAAGTTTGTGGAAACCTTCGCTCCTTCGATCCAAATGAGCTCCCTTGTCGCGAATCTGCAAACACAAACAAGCAAACAAATTAAATAGCACCTGAAAAGCCAATATCATAAAACATATTTAACATGAAAGTCAAGGAATTCATGAAACAAATGACATGAGACAATTTGTTGTGAAAAATGAGTCTAATTGTATTAATTCAAATCAAAGAAGAACTTTACAACCTGTGCCTTGACGTTGTACAAGCTCCTCCCAGGGTCCAATAAGAAGTCTCCTCTACTTTGACAAGTTTCACTCTCTTCCCAATGAAGCCAAAAAGGGTATGTGATCTCTCCTCTCAAGCTCAACTAGGAAGTATTAATTTCACCAGCATTTACCCTCAAAAATTTTCAGCTTCTAACCTCCCCAGCAACCAGCCCAATGCCTAAATTTATAGTGCAATGGAGGGAAGTTACTAGGTCCTCCTTCAAAGGGATAAAGCCCTCCTTCAAAGGGATAGCTCCTCTCATCAAGGGATTAGCTCCTTCTCTTTTGGGATGCATGAACCACCTAAGAGCGGCCAATCCACGTCAAAATTCCTTCTAGAATCATCTAGAATTAACCCAAAGTGAGTTTTTTAGAATAAACTTGTGCCTTTTTTACTTCACAGGGGTCTGCACCCACACCTTTAGGGACAGAAGGTGCGGGATCGCAGGCAACCATGAGAGAAAGTGCGGAACCAGAGTTTTATTGATTTTCAATGTCTTTCTCTCAATTTCAAAGCTTGACTTGAAGAGCTGAGGTCAGAGACTTGCTTAGGAGGACAGTACAAGTGATGATAGACCCATACTGATTGCAAATAATCATGGTGATGATATTTTTGTGTAACAGATTGCCCCCTAGTCTATAGTAGATGAGGATTTCATTTATCATTTAGGAAGAGTGAAGTACTTTATCATTTTGAGGATCATCTTGTGGAGAGCCCGGTTGGAACCTGTAAGAAAATTCAATGCAAGATATATATATATGAGATCATATCATCGCTGAGGTAGGCATTCCCATACTCAGATCGAAACTGACTTAGAAAACTAACTACTACTCTGATACAGGAATGATCTTGTAATACATCACAAGTATAGACTCATGTGGACACAGTATGGATGCAGCCATCTATTTATGAATAGTCCATTATATAATGAATACAAAATTCCTCGCAACCTGGATTGTAGAAACTAGATCTAGGGTCTTCATTTCTACTTTCGAAATAGTATGATTCTATCCATGCGAATGAATGTGTTGGAGTCGAACATGGTAGAAACCACTTGATTACCAGTCAATGATGTAAACTGTTAACAAGTGTGAGAGAAACCACCAGTGATGTCAATGGCTCTCAAAGTACCCAATAAAATCCATGACATCTGAATAAATGTGTTGATGTCAAACATGTCACGAAATCCTTTGATCAAAGGTCAATGATGCAACATGTCGTCAAAGGCGAGAAACCTACCATTGAGGCATGTAGATCCCAAGGTACTGACGATTTCTAGATCATCTTTCTAGATAATGAGCTGAAGTCGATAGAAAGCGATCCGTCACAGGGAAGCCCACAACACGAAATCATAGATCAAATTGAAGAAATTTAGTTGCAAGGACTGACCAGGGATGGTCAAGATGGATGACAGATATTTTGCAGATGAATGGCTTGTTGGCAGTGATCTCTTGAACACATAATGACACGACAGATGGCTTGGTGACAATTGACCCAAAGTTAATACCCAGAAACCGGCTGAAGACTTTCAATGTGGTTTGATCAACTGTTAGGCAAAGGATTTCCCAACCCAGGTGAATAAAAGTGTCATGTTCAAGAGTGGTTACAAAGTATGAAAAACAGGCTCATTTTTCTCTCTTTTCCCCCACCATTTCTGGAAAGTACCTCTTTATGTTTGACAAGCTTGAGGAGGATAACATTTGCTTGATTACAAGCTCATCCTTCAGATGAGTCCAACTTAGTTTAAATTCGAACCCTAAGAAGGAGTGGTTCGTTCCTGTTTGTAATTGAACAGGTCCTTTACTGTGAAATTTTAATGAGTCCAGTATAGGAGAAACTCGGCGTTTTTCAATTTTAGAGAGTCTGAAAAAACTTAAGAAGACTCTAGGGTTGACCTTTTTCGTAAATTTGTGTCTCCCAAGCCCGAAAAAGTATAAAATAATACTTGAGAGAACCGCTTGATCTTTACGACCAAGGAGTACTTTTCATAATTAGTGCCTCTGATCTGAAAAAGTAAAAAAAGTGATCAATGACATGTCGTTTTATAACCAATATCGAATTTGAAACAACAAAAATCCGGCAATCTTTTCATGTTTTTACGGTCAGAAAAGAGCTGTAAGTGGACCATCTTTTAGTTCCATTTTAATGAGTTTATAAGAAAAACTCGGCGATCTTTTCATGTCTTAGGAGTTAGAAAAGAGCTTAAAGGTGACTCTAAATGTTTTTTCGTCGAAAATGATAGATTTCGCCTGAATAATCCGTTATCCTGAACAAAAATGCAAACAGTACTCATACCTATTTGAAATGGATAAAAATGTTGCAAAAATACCTTTTCAAAGTGAAACATAAACAAATTTGCAATTTATTTACTCAAAACACTTATAAAAAGGGCTTTCGTCAATTCATTTTTACCGTTTGAGTTTTGGGTGAGAAAATAGTGCTTTTGTTCAGAAAACTTCCCGTGAATATTGCGGAAAATCCAACCGTCGGAATCGAACGCCGTCTTCTCCAGGTAATCCACATCATCCTACTCTTCATTTTTAACCATTTCATTTCTTGTTTTAGGCTTTCATTTCATTTTTTGGAGGGCTTTTAGGTTTAAAACCCACGCGTGGGGGCCCGCAGGCGTAACACTGCCAGCCCACGGACCCCGACTTTTTCTCAATGGGGAAAAAGTCAGGGGTCCGCACCTTCCATGTAGGCAAGGTGCGGACCCACGCACTGTGTCTAACCCAGAGGGTGCAGTCCCCGCAGCAAGGGTTTTTAACCCAAAAATTCCCAAAATTGGCCCAAACAAATTAATTTCTAGCATTCTAATTTGTCTTTTTACTTGATGCAGAGAGTACAGCATGCTAGATTTGCGTGAACGAGAGCATGAGGATGTGGATCTAGCCTTGCTGAATCACCAACCTTTGATCGATGCATTGAAGGCCTGCGGCTTGTACAAATTCTGGGCCATACCTGGCATGAGGGCCCAGGTGGATTTCATACAGTGGTTGGTTGACAGATGGAGCATACAGGACCAGTGCTTCTTCATTGGTGGCCACCAGCTCAAAATCGAGCCGGCAGACATATATTTCTTGACCGGCTTGCCTAAGAGAGGCGAAGACTTGACTTTATTCGGGACTAGACCAGGTGGCCAGTCTGTCGATAGCCTCCGGATAGAGTTCTACAACAACCAGGCTAGAGACAAAGGGATAGACATAAAAACCATATCCCTTCCTGAACTCATGGTGATCACATTTACTCTCACCAGACTTTGCGGGAGTGCCGCATTACATATTGCCACCAGATCCCAGATACGTATGGCAGTTGATTGCTTTCGAGGCACCATCTTTAACTGGTGTGATGCTGTGTTGGCCAATGTGAAAGGCCAACTGACCAAAGCCAAGAACGGACAACTAAAGACCTTTGGTTATGGGGCTTTGGTTGTGAGCTTTGGTTTGGAGAGGGTTCCCATGTTGATCCCGCGACACCTTACTATTGGAGTTGGGCTTCCTCGAGAGCCCAAACTGATGCGATGGGTCGCAGTTATGGCCCGTCATCCGGACGAGGGTACTGAGGTTGTTCGATTCAAACCTGAGTATTTCCAACGGTTGGAAAACCAGGTTTTTTCTATTCAGGACTTCCCTTACGCTGGGGTAGATTTTCGTGGTGACCCAGACATGGCTCTTCCATCAGGAGAGCAATGGGATGACTCAGGTAAAATCATTTTCAACATTTTTCCTATTAAAATTTTTTATTATTTCTCCACCGTCCCAAAACTGATAGTAAAAGTTTCAAATACAGATGTGGGTCCACAGCGACCAGCTTCTCTCCGGCCTTATGAGAGGAAACAACCAGTTGCAGCTGCGCCAGCCCCACAGGACGAATCAACAGAGGTTTTGGCCGAGTTGGAGAGTCATCTAGAGCGCTTGACAGGAGATATTCTGGAGACCACCATAGATGACATTCCTTGTCGACTTCAACGCTATGTGATTGGGGTCCCAGGACCTTTTAGGAGGTTCCTTTGCAAGGTGGCCCATGCATTGGTTTCTTATCGAGATCATCACCAGTAATAGGATGATCGCCTATTGTGGGCACATATGACATTTTTGTTTTTTGTACTTATCATTTTTGCCGATCATAAGGTGTTTTTCAACCTATGATCGAGGACAATGTATTTTTTGACACACTCCTATATATATATATATCATTATTACTGTCTTATCTTGTAAATCATGTTATGGAATGGTTTTAAATTTACATGTATGATTATTGCAAATGTCTACTTAACATTTGAGAAGCAATTGCATCTGCTAATGTATTTAAAGATCTTGGAATATGCTGATATTCAATATAATCAAATTCATGTTCCAAGAGATGCACTCTCAAAAATAATCTCAATAACACTGGATTTCTGATGGCATACACTCTATTAAGTTGTAATACAACGAGTTCAGAATCTAACCTCACTATCAAACTCCGAATCCCAAATGAAATAGATTCAGATAATAACTCAATCACTACACTATACTCGGCAATGTTGTTCGTTGTTTGACCGAGGCTTACCCCATGCATAGATACCAACTCGTCAGAGGGCAAATAGATAACCCAAGCTGCGGAAGAAATGTTCCGTGTATTACGACAAGCACCATCAGCGAAACCAATGTATGTTTGGAGAGGCATCGACATCTGCAATATCAAGATTAAAACCAAGATAAGCAGGAATAATGACGAAAAAACACTCTCTAAGCTAAGCACACTGTTTAAACTAAAACACACCAGCTAGAAAGAAAAGCTATCCTAACTAAAAATCCCCATACCCATTCTTTAAGCATAATACCTCTTCAGGTAAAGACCATTTATGGGTTTACCCAAAGAGTCCCCGTCAAAGTTTACCAATTCATAGGCCCCTTTTGCTAGCTTTCGATTGACAATATAGGGACCATGCCACATAGGAACAAATTTTCCAGCGCCTAATTTATCATTAGCTTGATCGTAAACTAAGACAAGATCTCCTTCCGAAAAATTTCGAGGGGTCACATTTCGATCATACTGAGCTTTCATACATTTTGCATGAGTCTCGATCGCCAATGCAGAATCACGTCGATTCTCATCTAATTGAGCCAAGTATAACAAACGCTTGTCCTCTTCAAAAGTGGCTGGAATTAACTCGATGGCCATTTGCAATGACGGGATTTCGAATTCAATGGGTAACACGGCTTCCATACCATAAACTAGTTGGAAAGGAGTGAACCCTGTTGATGTTTTTACTAAAGTTCGATACGCCCAAAGCGCTGAAAATAGCATGTTATGCCAATTCAACCGATGAATCCCAATGATTCATCGGATCATGATAGCTAAAACTTTGTTGATGGATTCAACCAGACCATTAGCTTGTGGATAATAAGGAGTTGAACTATCGTGACGCAAACCAAGCTGGCCTGTAAGTTCGGTCATCATAACGTTTCGAAAATGACGCCCATGATCAGTGATAATCGCTTGTGGGACACCAAACCTAGCAATTATATGATTGAACATGAAAATTGCAGCTGTCTTGCTATCTGCTTCAAATGTAGGCATCGCCTCGGCCCACTTAGTAAAATAATCTACCGCAAGGATGATATACGCATGCCCCCCGGCCGAGTGAGGGTTACATGTAATAAAATCGATACCCCATTTGGAAAAAGGACCAACGACAATTATAGGGTGGAGAGGAGTAGGTGGAGAGCGCATCTTTCGATAAAAATTTGGCAGTTGTGGCATTTTCGGACCGCGGTAATACAATCTTTAAACAAAGACGGCCAGAAGTAGCCAACGCACAATATCTTTTGGGTTGTGGCATACCCAAACATATGACTGCCACACGCTCCAGAGTGACAATCATTTAGAACCCTTTCAGCTTCCTCGTGAGTTAAACAACATCGAAAAACAGAGTCTGCCCCACGGCGATAAAGAGTATCTCCAATAATCCTGAATTGTTGGGACTGGAATCGTATTTTCTGACGTTCCGACCTTGAAATTTCTGGCCGAAAGGATTGGGTCTGGAGATAAATGATGATATCCCTATACCATGGATCTAAAGTGCTGATTAGAAACAAGGATTCGTCCGCAATGGGCTCCTTCGCCACAGTTTCCGTATCAGCACGCGGGAAGTCACACATTAACTCCACAAAAACTAAAGATTTCTTAGAATTAGATTTTACAAATTCCAAGTTGAACTCCTGCAGGATAACAATCCATTTAGAGTACTTTCCCCCTAGCAATTGCTTGGTCAAAATGTAGATCATAGGGTTGCAATCCAAAATCACTGTAGTTTTACATAGTAAAATGTAGTGACGAAAGCATTGGACAGCTTGAACAGCTGCCAATGCCAATTTCTCCACATGTGAGTATTTTAGCTCAGTTGGATTTAAGGTTCGACTAAGGTAATATATCACATGTTTAGTTCTGAATTCATCTTCCTGAACTAAGACCATTCCAATGGTGGAATGAGAGGCGGCGAGATACAAGAAGTAATCCTGGTTGTAGTTGGGAGGATGCAATAACGGTGCATGGGTCAACACGTGTTTTAGTGCATCAAAAGATTTCTGAGCTATCTCATCCCAATAGAATGGAGTATTCTGTTTCAACAACTGAGTAAAACCCTTTGTAACCTCGGCATAGTTAGGAATGAATCATTGTAAAAAGTTTTCGTTCCCTTGCAAACTTTGGAGTTGGCGAAGACTCGAAGGAGGAGGCAATTTGACAATAGCTTCGACCTTCGAGGGATCGACGTGAATGTCGGCTTTCGAAACTACAAACCCCAGCAATCGACCCGTTTCTATACAGAAAACACATTTGTGTGGATTCAACTGAATCCGATAATGCCTACACCTCATAATGATTGCTCATAAATTTACGAGGTGATCAGCTCGATGTAATGAATGAGCAGGAAAATCATCGAGATAGGGTTGCACAATGTGCTTGATGTCATGAAACGCATAAGACATAGCCCTCTAAAAATTTGCTCTGGCATTCTTGAGCCCAAAAGGTAACTTGCAATAAGCAAATGTCCCCCATGGACAAATGAAAGCCGTTTTTGGTTGATCGGCAAGTAGAATATTGATTTGATTGTATCCGGAAAAACCATCCATGAAGGAGAATATTTCGTTGTCGGCACAATCATCAATGATTTGATTGATATAGGGAGTTGGGTAATTGTCCTTTGGATAGGCTCGATTAATGTCCCTATAATCGATACATATTCTTATTGTCCCTTGCTTTTTGTTAACCGGAACAATATTCGATACCCAATTCGTTAAGGGGATCGGATAAGTGAAACCTACTTTGAGTAGTTTTTCAACTTTTGCTTTAATTGTAGCAGCTTTTCTTGGGTGAATCTGATGCAAACGTTGTCGGACGGGTTTAGCATCTGGGTAAGTCTTGATCTCATGAACAAAAATCGCGGGATCAATTCCTGGCATTTCCTCATAGGACCAGGCAAACATGTCATGGAATTCTTGAAATAGGGCCTTATATATTTGAATTTCGTCATCTATACATGAGGCACCTATATGAATGTTTTCAACAATTCCAGGTTTAATGGAAATGTCAATAGGAATAGCTCGAGAGATGTTTCCAAAATTTAACTCTGAATCAGGATGTTTCATTGGATTTTGAGGTTCCTTGACATATTCAGTCGTAAAAATTGATGAAAAGTCATTTTCAAAACGATCATTCTCGGGTAAAAACAAAGATCTGTGATGTAGATCTTCCCATGGTAAATCATCTACACATAGGATTTCATGAATTTGCTCATCAGAGTGAACAAGTTTAGAAAACGTGATTAAATCCGAGCTTGATGTGAAAGTGATTCTTCACGGACCACATTCATTAAGTCAATTTTGGTTGAAGATGGGTCGGTAAACGATTGCACGGCCTCATACGCAATTTCATATGGACTCAAAGGCATGACATCACCAAATGAGTCTATCTCAGATTCAGAGGGAATGATCCAAGGATCATCATAAACAATGGTTTCCGACGTAATCATATGAATGGTTGCAAATGAAGACGGTGCGTTGATCGGAGGAAAAGGAAAAGTTCCCAGTAAACCGACATCTTTAACTAGTCCTACTCCAACATCCTTATACGGGATAGTCGTTTTGCCGACATGTTGAATACTTTCAGAAGAGGCTAGGTCGGATGAAAAGTAAGCTAGCTGGTCTATTGTTACGATCTTTCCATTATGAGGAAACTTTATAACCCAAAAGACCGATGAAATGATAGTTGTCATAGCGTAAGACCAACTACGACCCAAGAGAAGGTTGTAATCTAGAGGGGCATCAACCACCTCCACATCCAGATTAACGGTTTTTCCTTCAACCCCTATAGGCAAATCCTGTAGAATGCCAAAAGGATGAAACCCACGGCCATCAAAGGCCTTTAGAATCGTCGGGGATTGATTTAGTGAAGGATAAGCAAGCGATCTCCAACACTGTATCAACATAATACACGTTGAGGCTCTCTCATCAATCATAGTCTGATGAATAGGCTTTTTTTGACTGTCACTGGAATCTAGAAAGCCATTTGATGAGGTAAATGTGGTGTATTATTTTCTAGATCGAAAATTATTAGGTTCGAGTCCTGAACGTCAATAGCTCCTATAGCCAACAAAACTAATTTACGTTGTGCTAGACATGATTGCAGCACTTCCGAAGCCGACATTGCTGAGGGTGAAACAGCTAAATCCTCAACAATGTTATAGTTCTGAGCCGCTCTCGCATGTGGATTGAAAGCTGACTTTCGAAATATACCCTTGGCGGGCAGTTTGATTACCAAGTCTGGATTAGGTTTCTCGATCTGTAGTGAATCGGAACTGGGAGCTGAGGTTGATGGATTAGAATGAGAATATTCTGCTTCTTTACCATCAACAGGACTTTTAATACCATAATCATGTGATCGAGTCGCAATCCTAACATGGGACATCATCAGTATGGGTTCTTCATTGGCACTCGAGGAAGAACCTATCATCTTATTGTCTTGACTTGGAAAAGGATCCTTCAAAACAGCAGGGGTTTGGGAACCTTTGACAATCTTCGCAACCTCTGCACGATGAGGGCAGTCTCGTGTAAAATGTTCGTCGTCACAAATGAGAAAAGGATAACGAGGTTTGCGCTTTTCATCATTGGTTTCCGATTTTTCAAGTTTCTCCTTTGTATTTTTGTCTGTTTTATTTTTCTTCTTCCCACTGGATTTTGATTTGGCTGTAGATGACTCTACAACGTGAATATTGGCAGAAATCTCCTTAGAAGAATCTCCTGTCGGGGAATCAGGCAAGGTTTTGATAGGGGAAGACTTCTTCTTACTCTTAGCGTTAACCATACCAATCATACCATCGGCGGCATGAGATCCCGAAGGAGCTGCAGCGATTTGATTTTGCTTGGGAAGATCGGGGATTTTCTCATGTAACGTGCCTGCCTGAGTATAGACCAAGTCAAGGTACTGTGCTTGAGCAATTACTTGCTCCTCAGTAACAACTCCGACTTTAGCTACATCTTCAGTGATCTTTGGCAACAAAGACTTTACAAACCATTCATCCAAGATCTGATCCGGAATAAAAACCTTCACTAAATGCCGTCGACGTCTCTAGTCATGAATATGATCTGAAATATAAGTGGACGTCGATTGCTTCAATGAAGTTAGTAACTCTGTGCCATTGTCATATCTGATTGGAAACTGAAAATGAGTTAAAAACGAGGTAGCTAACTGACTAAAATTATAAAAAGTGCCTCGCGGTAACTCAATGTACCACTTGGCTGCAAGACCAATTAGAGTGCATTGGAAAAGCCTTAGGCGGATTGATCATCTAAAATTTAGTTAGATGCACACCAGAGGTGATAAGTCATCACATGGTTCGACGGGTCCTCTCTTGATTTGCCTTCGAACTTAGGAATATCACTAGGCAACTTATTCAGCATTGGCGGCCAAAACGGAAGATAATTAATGGGATTGTTCGTTAGGCGCGACAAGTCAGGCAAGTCCAAAGTTGCGATAAACGGTAACTGACGATTAGGGTCCCTAAAACTCTGGGTCATGAGACCAGCCCCAGGAGGAGGATATCCAGGATAACTAGGAATAGGAATTTCATTTGGGATATTGTATCCTCCAGGAAAACCAGGATTAAACGGACCGTACTAGGGTTGTTGAGGTTGTTGATATGTGTACCCAAGGTACGGTTGATACTGATAGACTGGCTGCTGCACAGCAGGACTGAATTGGTACTGTCCCTGGTACGGTTGATAAGTAAATTGTGGTTGACTTGTGACAACCGTACTTAAACCAGGTTGTCCTACAGGCATCTGAACCGAAGTTTGAATCGTGGATCCAGACGGAGGTAAAGATGTCTGAGGAGTTGATACAGGGATAGTAGAAATCGGAGTTGTCGATACTCTGGAAGTAGGTGTGGTAGATTGAACAGATGTTGCGGCAATCGCAACAATCATTTGAGGCGAAGTACGAGGCGTACTAGGCCCAGGCTGAGAAACTACCGAAGGTACAGAAGTTTGAATATTAGACTGGACAGGTTGCTGGGGTGTACCAGAAACTAAGGGTTGTCCAATTTGAGACGACAACTGTACATTTGGCTGCAACACCTGTTGAGTTTGCGATGGATCCCACACTAAATTCATTCTGAGGTACGGACCCATAACAGGTTGAGAATATTGAGGACCATAACTGGGTTTAGGGTAGGATTGATAATTCAAAGGCACATTTCTCGTTCCTTGAACATATGATTGACCGGAGGGTGGTTGGAAACCTTGGTTCAAGTACTGACCTTGGGGTTGATACCCTTGAGGCAAGTACTGATACTGGGGTAAATTGATACTAGGGTTGACCTTGGGGTACATATTGAGTCTAGGGTTGACCTTGAGGAACGTGTTGTCCCGTAGGTATGTACTGTCCTTGAGGTTTCCCCCCAAGCGCAAATTGGGTACCTTGAGGTTGCCCCCCAGGCAATAATTGAGGATTCTGAGGCTGCCCCCCAAGTGGTAACTGGCCACCTTGAGGTTGAGGATTGGGAGTAGAACCTAACATCATGAGAATATCTTCTACGCTCAACGGCTTAGTACCATTGCTTCCAGTTAATAACCCTTGTTCAATGGGTTGAGGAGATGCTCCCGAAAAAGTACCAGAAAGTGACTGATACCCAGAGGGAACAAAAGGACCGCCGTACAAAAAAGATTCGGGCGATTGAGTAAACATGGATGACTGCCTTGACATATTCAACGAAGGATAATAACCTCTAGGTGTTGGGTGATAAGGAACACGAGGTGGTGAAAAACTTAACCCTGGGTTTTCTAAGAAATTAGTCAAAGAAAGATACCAACCACTGCTCCTACGTGGAATGTAAAAAATTGATTCACACTCCCTTAGCTCAATAACAAGTTTATTTTCAGGGATAGGGATGCCTACTTCTTCTTCCGGAGTAGCAAGTTCTTCGATAGCTATAAGTCCAGAAGGAAGATCTTGGGTGATTATTCTTTCTACCCTAGGTGAACCAGGACCTCTAGAAGCTGGAGAAGCAAACCCGATGTCGGAGTAGCAACAAATTCAATTTCAGGTTCGGATATTTCTGGTTCCTCACCTATATCACTGGTAGATGAAAAGCTACTAGTAACTTCGGAAACAGACACTGATTGTGGATTATAATATGCTACTAAAGCTTGAAAATTAGGATGTACTACCAAAGAAGTCTCTCCTTCTTCAGGTGACCCAACTCTACTATCTCTAGGAGTTACGAGGACTTTCAACCCTTCAGGCTGGCTCGGTGAAAACTTAGGAGGTTGGCCCCGAAGTCTACGGGACTTCCTCGGTAATTCAGCCACGGTTAAAAACTTTTAACTACTTCACACGCAAACAAAGTAAAATCTCAATGAAAACCACCTAAAGCCTTTAAAGAACCAAACAAATTTGAATCACACGCCTAAAGAATCTAGGAGATCAAACACACACAAATAGTAACTTTCCGTACTGAAAACACTAGTTGGTGATGAAATCCAACGTCGCAGAGTTCAATACAGAAATGGCGGTTGGAACAGCTACCCCGGCAACCTGCTTAATGAATAGACTGGCACAAGTTCCTCCACTTAACCGTCTCGAGTGAAGAGAACCCCCCAGAAAATCCAAGTGAGTCTAGCCGACGTCTGCTCCAGGTACAGTGGGATCTTCCCACCACTGTCACCTTAGGAAGAATCCTAAAGAATATGGCCACTAAGGTTACCAACTAAAATAAATATACCTAGGGGAACAGTCTACGATCCGATACGCACGCAAGGGCAGAGTAGCAAGCTCAATCCCCTTGAAGGCTCCTTGACATAATCCAAGGTTTACCAACAAGTGACCCTAGGTTCCTCAACAATGGTTAATCCGAGGTTTACCGTTTTTAATACGTGAATATCTGGTGTCATTCCCAATGAGGAAGGGTTGATTCCCACAATGGTTCGAACACGATCTTGTGCTTCTCCTTTAAGAGGAGCTTTCCCAGAGCATAAATGCAACAATTGGATTTCTTCCCTACCACAAGATACAGCTACTTGTTTGTTTTTACTATCTTGGAGAGTTAATTAATCTCCTACTCCAAGACACTAGCCTAAGCTATGTTGGTGTATCAGAGCCCTAGAAATAAAAATGTTACTAGATGAATTTTACTTTAAGCATTATTTTTATTGGTTTTTGTTTAAGTCAAGAGGTGCGGAGATGAAACTCGTGGTATGAAGACTTGACTCAAAATCACTAAAAATGCACCTAAGATGATTTAAACAATCTTTTCCCTTCAATGAACTTATAGCTAGGAAAGAGTTTGAGAATGCAAATACTTTGTAAACACAAATCTTTCTTAACAAACAAATTAAAAGGAGATTTTGTCCTTTCCAATGCACTCAAAACGAGACAAATAGTTATTTTCACAAAAAATTCCCTTTTCTTTTCAAAGCACTCAACCACTACAAAAACAAACTTTTTCCAAAAGAGATTTTTTTTATTTTCTATAAAACACTCAAAACTATGCAAACAACTAACTTTGAGATCTATAAATTATAAAAACCTATTTGAAGTCAAAGCCTACAAGATGTCTTTTTTAAGGATGTTTTACTTAGCTAGATGTAAACTAAGGACTAATTTATGCAGAATCACAAATCAGTCAAAAACAACCAATTTTGTTTTTCTTTTTAAAAATGAAAATCCAAACTTTTAAACACAAGCTTTTTAAAATTTTGCAAAGAGAAAACACAAAGCGGATTCCTCAACAAGGGTAAATTTCATAAATGGTCAGACTCATAAGAAGGCTAGTAGAGACCAAGGTGATCTGACGTTCCTACAGCTTCTAAGCTCGGAGCTACTACAAGACCAAAATGAAAAACAAACCCAACAAGCAAAACTCCTAGTAATTTCACCTAAAACCCTAACACTAATGAAATCAACCTAAGGAAAGCTTCTGACAAGTTACATGTAGGTCTGGGCATTGGATAATAACTTCTAAACAAAAACTAAGCTGACTAATAGAGGAAATCTTAGGTTTTTCAAAATTTTGACAGGGTCCGCAGGCCCACAGTTAACACAGGTGTGGTACCGCTCTGTGCTAAAAGAAAAAGTGCGGATAAGTACGCATTGTGTCAAAAGACTAGGGTGCGGTCCTCCCCCAAAGTTATGAAAAACAAAAAATAACCCTGGATCTACAATTTCTACCCAATTCCAAACACAACAAGCAAAAAACAAAAACAAAAACACAGTTTCTTAGGTCAAAGTAAAAACAAGGAAAAAATCAAGTCCCCAACGGAGTCGCCAATTTGTCACACGGAATGAGTCGATCTTGCGGACAAGATAGACCTTCCTAGAATCTAAAGAAGACCTGATGAAAAGCAAACCAATCACAAATTATCATTCTCTAAATATGCATTTATAAACAAAGGCAAACAAGTGTTTTAGGCCTACCTTAAGTCCAACGCAAGTTTGTGGAAACCTTCACTCCTTCAATCCAAATGAGCTCCCTTGTCACGAATCTGCAAACACAAACAAGCAAACAAATTAAATAGCACCTAAAAAGCCAATATCATAAAACATATTTAACATGAAAGTCAAGGAATTCATGAAACAAATGACATGAGACAATTTGTTGAGAAAAATGAGTCTGATTGTATTAATTCAAATCAAAGAAGAACTTTACAACCTGTGCCTTGACGTTGTGCAAGCTCCTCCCAGGGTCCAGCAAGAAGTCTCCTCTACTTTGACAAGTTTCACTCTCTTCCCAATGAAGCCAAAAAAGGTATGTGATCTCTCCTCTCAAACTCAACTAGGAAGTATTAATTTCACCAGCATTTACCCTCAAAAATGTTCAGCTTCTAACCTCCCCAGCAACCAACCCAATGCCTGAATTTATAGTGCAATGGAGGGAAGTTACTAGGTCCTCCTTCAAAGGGATAGCTCCTCTCATCAAGGGATTAGCTCCTCTCTTTTGGGATGCATGAACCACCTAAGAGCGGCCAATTCACGTCAAAATTCCTTCTAGAATCATCTAGAATTAACCCAAAGTGAGTTTTTAGAATAAACTTGTGCCTTTTTGATTTCACAGGGGTTTGCACCCACACCTTTAGGGACAGAGTGGGCAGGTCTGCAGTTTTTGTAAACAGAAGGTGCGGGACCGCAGGCAACAGTGAGAGAAAGTGCGGAACCAGAGTTTTATTGATTTTTAATGTCTTTCTCTCATTTTCAAAGCTTGACTTGAAGAGCTGAGGTTAGAGACTTGCTTAGGAGGACAGTACAAGTGATGATAGACCCACACTGACTGCAAATAATCATGGTGATGATATTTTTGTGTAACACCCACCAAGTCCCCCAAGAAGAAAAAAAAGATAAAAAGAAAACAAAAAAAAGGATAAAAAAAAGAGAGAGAATCATAAAGAGACTCATGTGAAAACCTCCATGAGGCACCTGAGTCCCACTATTGGGTTGAAAACATTTTGAGGCCCAAGGGTGTTTTTAAAAAAATAAAAAAAGGAGAAAAAAAATTATCTCTGGGTGAAAACCTCTTTTGGGGCACCCAGGGCAGGCAACTAGAATGAAAACCTCCTTGGAGGTAGACTAGTTGTCTTACAAAAAAAAAAGTAAAAAAAAAAAAAAGAGAGAAAAGATACAAAATATGGAAATTATGTTTTGCAGTTCAACAAGAGGAGGATAAGCACAAAATGAGAAGGATAACAGGACCTACAAGAGCCATGTTTTAATCCACCCATCTCATTTCTTCCACTATTTACCTAGTCTCCCATTTATAAACCCCTCCAACTCATCTCACACAAACTCTGTGTTTTCTACAAGATTCCCTGTAATCGTATAGGAGTTTCCTGTAGGAATGACAGTGACCTTGAAAATGAAAAGAAGGGAAGTCTGAGGGAAATATGATGACACATTCCTATGTCTGGATGAAAAACGATTTACTTCACCACACCATAGCCATTCCTTTCATCACCATGTCGCTCCTGCATCTATCAAAGAAACCAATTTAGAAAATATAGATTACAAAAGAAAAAGGAAGAGGAGAAAAAAACAGAAGAGAGAGAGAGAAGAGGGAAAGACGAACCATACCCAAACGCAACATCCCTCACTTACCATTCCCTACCACCCTTCTCCACTTATCTCAATACATGCTTCAGAGTTGAATAAAAATATGAAAGTTTAAGGGAGAGGCAACTACAGGACATCCTATAGGCATCCTGTAGCAGCCTATCCCACAAAGGAAACCACAGATATTGCATCCATCTTTAGGACTGGGACTACAAGGATGAGGAAGCTCTTCAAGAGCTCAGCAAAAGCAAGAATATCACCTGCAACAAGGTCCAACACTTGCACATCAAAAGAAACAAGTATCAAAAGAGGAAAATACACACTGAAAATATGCATATTGAAAAGCACAACAAAGAGGCACCACTCTCCAGCATACATCATCAACGAAGCACCTTAACCATAGGTATGTCGTCTTACTCATGCTCTCTCATTAGTATGATATGATAAAAAATATAGGATTATGTGAGAGTTGATTTTATAAGTAAAGGTGGCCAATTAACTTGGGCACCTTCAGCCAATTGATGAGAAGAAAAGAATTAGACCACTCCACACGTGGCAAGAGTCAAATCAAAGGAAAAGAGAATAAATCCAAAAATGGTTAAATTACATAGGATAGGAGTGGGAGATAATTATGATGTAAGGTGGAATGATGCATTGATAATGGGACCAACAGTCCAAAAGGAGGTGCTCGTACTTAGACAACCAGCACACCACCCGACACAATCATCCATATATGGAAATAAAACATTGATTCCCATAAAAAGAAAGGAAAAGAAACTTTGAGAATTCATCAAAAGAAGAGGTTGCTCTCGGCCTTCCTAAAATAGCACCTACAGGATACAGTCAGCGTCTACAACATAGGAAACCTACAAGAAGCCTACAGGATACAGAGGAATCAACCTACAGACTTATCATTGGGAACTAAGGGAGGTCAAATTGAGGGTTATCCTCACTAGAACGTAGAAAACTAAGGTAGGAGCCATACCCTCCATATTTTCCATTTGAAAAAATAAAATAAAAAAAAATCCTCAATTTGGTTAGGAATTTTCAGTCCATCTCAGAATAGAAGAATTGTATTGCATGATTACTAAAAGTTAAAATTAAAAACTTCCTCACCTACTAGAATTCTTCAACTATATCCACACAAGCCTCTACAATTACCAGGGAAAGATGACACGAGGTTTCAACAAGAGAGAACCCACAAACACAACAATGATCCACTAGCATCCTCTTGTGGTGGAAATTTTCACAATACATTAATGGATGGGGTTCTTTGAGAGGATGAGAGGATACGATGATGATGTAGCTAGAGAATTTTCCCTCTCACTCATACCTCTCACTAAGACCAATGCCACTACTGTGGTGAAGGGTTTATCAGTAGAAATTACCCCTGAGGTTATAAGCAGAATCATAAAACTCCCCCTAGAGTTACCATGGAGAAAAGAAGACAAGGGACACAACACCCTTGCAAAGAAAAGTTTCTTTTTGGAAGGAGAAGAACCAATAGAGGACAAAAATGGGGTTAGAAGGGAGATAATTCCATACCCTTGGAATGTAGTTAGTTACCACCTGATCAAATATATTTCATGTGAAGGGATATACAATGTGGTGTATGGATACCACTTCAGACTCCTCCAAGGACTAGATTTGGAGAGAACAAACCTCCTCATAACAGATTGAGTATACCCTACTTTCTTCTACAATCCATGATAAATATGAGCATCAAAGTTCGGAAGGGAAAACATCAGAAACTATCCCATCATGGGTTTATCAAACTCATCCTTGAATATGCTCTACAAATCTTAAGACTCCCTATTGCATGGACAACATTTACAGACATGCAGGAAGAAGGGGCAATTCAAGCTATTGAATATGACAGAATCCCTACTGCTAGTGAGGGAGAAGAAGAAACAGAAGAGGAAAAAGGAGAAGAAATAGAGGAGGATATTGAACAAGAAATAGAGGAGGAAAATGAAGAAGAGATAGAGGAGGAAACAAAAGAAGAAACAGATGAGCAGAATGAAGAAATAGAGGAAGAAAAAGAAGAGTAAGGAGGAGACAAAGAAGAGGATGAGAAAGAAAATGGAAAGGAGGAAAGAGGACAGAAGGATTAACAGAGGTCTGTAACACAAGACAGAGAGGAAGAAGAGTCACCAAGGGTATCCCCAAAGCCTATAGAGAAATAGGCAGCAACTACACTTACTACCCTAAGTACACCTATCAAATTAAAGGGGAAGAGGCAAAGACAAACCCAACTGTACTTCAGGACAAGAAAGAGCAGTAGGATTAGACAAGGAAGACATCAGACCACAACCAAAACTCCAATTGTCATTGAGGATTCACCAAAGCAACAAGATAAGGAAACCCCTTTAAATAAAAATGAAGGAGAAGGATCATTAAAACAAGCTTCTCCCAAGTCTCTAGTTACCTATGTTAGGAGGCTTGTCACAAGGTCAACCTCATCAAAGGGAAAAGGTCTCTTATAGGAGACACAGGCAGACCTACAGGAAGTAGAGGCCATCCTACAAGAAATTCTATCAAACCTACAAGAAACATAGAAAAGCGACCAGGAAGGAATTACTCAACAAGAAATAAAGGAAGAAGGCCAAGAACTGAGAGAACCTAGCCCACAGCCAAACCTCAGCTCCTACTACAAGTTCATTGAAGAAGGTGTTGTGGTATTCAACAACCCCCCATTTTCTAATAATAGTAGTTAATGTTACATTTATAAGTGGGGACCCTTTAAAAAGTTTCATCCAAAAAAAAACTTAGCATTAGTCATTTCTTTTATTTTTTGAATAAAGAAAAGATAACAATTAAAACCTTTTTGGGAACTACTAAAGACTTACCTTTTCATATATAGCATGTCTAAAACCCACCAAAGGACCTTTCTAATAAACCTCCAAAATCAAGCAAAATTATTAAATAAGGGCTCCATGGCCTAAATTATCATAAAATCTGACGAAAACAGAAGTCCTTAAGCTTTTTAGGCTTAAGTCTCGCATAACATATCACGTTTTATAAATAACTCTCTCTTAAAAACAATATAGTGAAATTTGCGAGATGTGAAACTGCGATGGTGCTTTGAATTTTATCGCATCGCATTTTGGGCATTCAAGAAAATTCTCTGCACTTACCAACAACTAATATCGTGAAATGTGATTAGTGCCTGGACCCACACCTTAGAATATTAAAAGTAAATGTTTCGAGTATGTCAAGTCTATTGCATAGGATAAACCTAGTGATTAGCTATACTTCAAACAACTAATAGACGACTCACATCTCGCATCTCGTAGACACACAATAGGAGGTAATAATGCTAAATGGCACATCTTATGATATTGCGATATGCGATGTTGCTTCGAAAATCACATAATCTCTATCATCACAGTATAGTGGCTCACCACCCTAGAAGCTTTCATCCCATTTTACGACGCAAAAATTTATGAGCAATAAAGCTAAGGGATAATGAATCATTAGCAGCCATTAGTGGGAAATAACTGTAGGTTTTAACCCCTTACAGAAATTACCTGCATACGAATTCTAAAACATAGAAAATAGACAATGCAAGAGCATAACACATAAAACACATATACACAAAGATATTCCCCTGGATCCCAAAACTGGGACTACCAGCTTGATTTTTCATTATATTACTTTCAATGTTACAATACATATTTCTACATGCCGAAGCATCCAATACCATCGACCGAAAACCATCGCATCCAAAACCATGGACCAAAAACCATAGGTAGGTCCGCCAAACCTAATATAGGGTCCAAAAAAAAACTTCATGGGGCGTTGCCCCAGACCCCATAGAGAGGGGCTACCCACCCCCCTCAAACCCCCAAACAAGGGGCGCTGCCACCCCCCTGTGACCCCCCCCCCGCCATGCAATCGGTGCAACGAAGGGGGGGCTCCGCCCCACCTCTAACCCCCCGGTTAACTACGCAGGGTTAGTTGTGGAAAGAATATAACACAACCCAACATTCTCCCACTTGTTGTTTTCTTTCCACATGAGAGCTTAGTCATTTTTCCAGCCCTGATATGCCCATTGTTTCTTTACACCAGGATAACTTCTCAGAGCTCACAGATTTTGTCAATGCATCTGCAGTATTCTTCAAAGTGTCCACCTTTACCAGAAACACCGTTTTTCCTTCTATCATATCCCTCACAAAGTGATACTGAACATCAATGTTCTTTGTCTTTGAATGATAAGTAGGGTTCTTTGCCAAGAAAATTGCACTTTGGTTGTCACAGTCTATCCTTATAGCTCCCTGTACTAACCCCATACTTGAACACAATCTCTGCAACCAAACTACTTCCTTGCTTGCATGAGTGGCTGCCATGTATTCTGCCTTTATAGTTGATAATGCCACTACAGATTATTTCTTACTCATCCAACTGACTACACCTCCAAATAGGTTAAACACATACCCACTTGTAGATCTTCTCTAATCCAGGTCTCCAGTGCAATCTGCATCAACAAAGCCACGAATATCCAACACTCTGTCCAATCCTGGTCTTCCTTGGTAGCACAAACCATAATCACTAGTGCCACACAAATACCTTCACTGCTGTCTAGTGCTCCTTCCCTGGTTTTAACATAAACCTACTCAATACTCCCACTGCATGTCAAATGTATTGTCTAGTACAGACCATCGCATACATCAGGCTATCGACTGCACTTGCATATGGAACATGGGACATATCCCCTTCCTCTTCTTGTGTCATGGGACACTATTCAACAAATAACTTTATAGCTACAGGAATAGGAACCTTCACCGATTTACTATCCTGCATATTAAACCTCTGTAATATTGTCTCGACATACTTCCTCTGGTTTAACCAGAGCTTCCTCTTTGCCCAGTCTCCTTTAATTTCCATGCCCAAAATATAGTTTACAGCACCAAGATCTTTCATGTTGAATTTGGAGGGCAATTGGGTCTTCAAATCCTAGATAATTTCTTTGTCATTTCCAACTAGCAACATATCATCCACATACAAGACCAGATAAATAACACGGTCACCAATTAATTTAAAATACACACAGTGATCTGCTTTACTTCTGGTGAAGCCAAGTCCCCGTATAAATGTATCAAATTTCTGATACCACATCCTTGGTGACTGTTTTAACCCATACAAAGACTTCTTTAACTTGCATACCAGTTCTTTCTTATCCTTCATCGCAAAGCCTTCAGGTTGCTTCATGTATATCTCCTCTTCCAGATCCCCGTGAAGAAATGTTGTCTTCACATCCATCTATTCTACCTCAAAATCAAAAGCAGCAACAACAGATAAAAGTAATCTAATATAAGTTACCTTGGCAACAGGAGAAAAAATATCACCAAAATCAATTCCCGGCACCTGGGAATAACCTTTTGCTACCAACCAAGCTTTGTATTTCTCCACCTTTCCTTCTACATTTTTCTTCTTCTTGAACACCCATTTGCTGCCAATGGGTTTCCTTCCAGCTGACAACTCCACCAATCCCAAGCCTCATTTTTGTGCAAAGATTCCATTTCATCAACCATGGTCTCTTCCCAGAGTTTTCCATCCTCTGAATCTACTGCTTCCTTCATAGTTCTGGGATCATCATCAGTAATAGATAAAGAGAAATTTGAACAAAAAGTAGATGGATTATACCTTTTTGGCTGCCTTCTTTCTCGAACTGATCTTATTACACCTGGAGTTTGTGGCTCTTCATCTTCTGATTCCTCCTCTGATGTAGAGTATGATTCTTCCTCCTTTAGCTCAAACTCTATCTTCTCAGGTTCCTTGGGTTGGACTTCATGTTAAATAACATGTTTCACCTCTCTAAACACTAAATCTCAACTATACACAACCTTCCTTGTTGCTGGGTTCCAAAGCTTATAACCCTTTAAACCATCCTTATACCCAATAAAGATGCACTTTTCAGATTTACTATCGAACTTGGTTCATTTCTCCTTTGGAACATGTACATATGCATCACATCCAGAAACCCTCAGATGTGAAAGAGAGGGTTTCTTACCAGTCCATACATCTTTTGGACTCTTATCCTCCAACGCTGATGAAGGTGATATGTTGACCAAGTAACATGATGTCTCCACTGCCTCTGCCCAGAATTCCTGTCCTAACTTGGCACCACTGAGCATGCTTCTTGCCCTTTCCATCAATGTATTGTTCATTCTTTCTGCAACTCCATTTTGCTGAGGTGTATATGGAGTAGTCTTCTTTTGTGCTATACCACACTTCTTACAGAATTCTTCAAATTCCTTACTGCAAAACTCTCCATCATTATCTGTCCTCAGAACCTTTATCTTCTTCTCTGTATGGTTTTCCACCAGAGCCTTAAATTCTTTAAACCTATCAAAGACATCAGATTTATTCTTAAGGAAATGTATCCATGTATTCCTTGAGAAGTCATCTATAAATGATACATAGTACACAGACATACCCAGAGATGGAACCTTCATAGGTCCAAACACATCACTGTGCACAAGCTCTGATATATGTTTTGCCCTCTTACAATCAGAGGGGAAACTCACCCGATTATGCTTCCCATATACACAATTTTCACTGAAATCAAAATCCAGAGAGCTATTACTCATACCTTCTACCATACCTTTACCATGAAATATTCGAAGGCCCTTCTCTCCAATATGTCCAAGCCTTTGATGCCACAACATGGTCTTCTCTCCAGAGACCACTATATTTTCTGTTCCACTTTCAGGAACCACAAAACTATTGCACCCATCAACAACAATGCTACCTTGTAGCTTGTATAGAGTTCCAATCTGAACTCCTCGCATCAATACCAGTTCTCCTTGAACCATCTTACAGGTATCCTTCTCGAACACTGTTTTTACACCTGCATCATCTAGCTTTCTTACAGAAATCAGATTTCTGGCTAATGCAGGAATATGCAGAAAACCCAGAAGAGTTCTAACCCTTCCACCTTGCAACTTCAACTTTACTTTTCTGCGACCAACGATTCTAGCCTTCCTATCATCCCCTAAGAAGAAATCACCACCAGTGTATTTATCATACTCGCAAAATCACTCTCTATGGGGAGTGAAGTGAAAGGATGCACCTGAGTCAATCAACCATGCCTCATGATCTACATGTGTGCTTGAAGAGGCCAAGTACACATCCCCACCTTCATCTAAGGTTGTTTTCACCTCTGCAGAAGAAGCATCATTAAATCCCTTTCCTTTGTCAGGAGCTTTATATTTACAATCCCTTTTGTAGTGCCCTTCCTTTCCACATTTCCAGCACACCAACTTTACAGGTTTTCCTGGAGATTTAGATCTCCCTCTAGATTTAGATCTCCTACTCGATGACTTATTTTTGTTTATGTTCTGAGACCGTCCTCGTACAGACAAGGCATCACCATTCTGGCTCTCCATATTTTTCTGTCTCATCTCCTCCATTAGCAAGGATGAGACTATTTCATCGTACTGCAAGGCAGTTGCATTGCTACCTATTGCAATAACCAGACTATCCCACGAATATGATAGAGAACACAACAAACTGATGCACTTATCTTCATCTGAAATTTTAATATCAACAGATAATAATTGACTTACCACAGTATTAAATGCGTTCAAATGCTCTGTCACCGAGTCTCCATATTGCATCCTTAGGTTACACAACTTTTTCTGTATGAACAGTTTATTCACCACAGACTTAGATTGGTACAAAGTCCCTAACTTGTCCCACAAAGCCTTCACCGTAGCTTCCCCTTATACATTCAGTAATACTGAATCTGAGACACACAATTGTATTGTGCTCTTTGCCTTCCGATCCAACTTCTTCCATTCTTCATCGGACACTCCTGTTGGTTTAGTACTTGGATCTACCATGATCCACTGATCTTTATCCACCAACAGATCCTCCATCTTGAGTTTCCATAACTCAAAACTCTGACCTTCAAAATTATCAATCTCTATCTTTCCACGGCTCGCCATCTTCTTTCACCACCAAAATCGATCCCGCGGATCTCCCACTGAACATGGTATACCACAAGCCTGAGTGAAACCCCTCAGCAACAAAGGCATCCCCTTGAAGCCAAAACAACTCTGATACCAAATGTAGGTTTTAATCTCGTACAAAAATTACCTGCATACGAATTCTAAAACACAGAAAATAAACAATGTGAGAGTATAACACATAAAACACATATACACATAGATTTTCCCCTGGATCCCAAAACTGGGACTACTAGCTTGATTTTTCATTATATTCCTTTCAATTTTACAATACATATTTATAAATGCCAAAGCATCAAATACCATGGACCAAAAACCATCGCGTCCAAAACCATGGACTGAAAACCATAGGTAGGTCCGCCCAACCTACTATAGGGTTCAAAAATAGTCGTGGAAAGAATATAACACAACCCAGCAATAACTACGTTTATGTGTGAAAAGCCATTTAGCTTGATACGATATCTTGTTATGTGCATTCAAATAATGCTTCTTTTCCCACCTTTACAAGCTATGTGCATTATTTTATTTTTACGTTCATCTTTGTGTGTCCGATAGCTATTGTTCTTCATTTCAGGAAAAACCTGCAGAGCAAAGCGTTGAGAACAATGGGGAATAAAGGCAAGGCTATAGCCTTTGAGAAGACAGAGGTGACTCTCCTATTCACAAATACCACATGCAACAGAGAGGGAGGAACCTCTACATGGGAGGCTATGTACAACATAATGGAGGAGGAACAGTCGACGATTATGGAAACAAACGTTATAGTTGACAGATGAGATTCCTCATATGCTTCCATGCTAGAGACGGCTTGCTTGTTTTTGTAGCACATAGCCTCTCGGCCGAAGATAATCCCTTGTACCGACATGGTAAAATGGGTTATTGATGAAGCCGACATCTCAGAAATAGAATTAAATATGAGGAGCCAAGAGGTCATCAGATCTTTTACCCAGGACAACCTACTTCTTATGTACCACCTACCAGAGCCACAGGTCATCTACAATAGGCAGTTCATAGAGAAGTTTTCTAAAGAGAACAGAGCCCCAGCAGATTACACTCATGCCTGGTCGAATAATGAAGAGAAAATCAAGAAATACAAAATTGGTATGTACACTACTGCGTCTATTTGTCCCCCTTATAGTTTTGCAGCGGCTAAGTTATGTAGATTGTTTGGTAGACCAAATAGTACTAAGTTCTCCCCAAAGTGGTTTCCGTTAATAGACATAGTCGATAATGCAACTATAATGAATTGGGCCCAAATATTGTCAAACAATTTAGCAAAAACAATTATCGAGTATAGAAGGAGAAGAAGTATTGCTTCGAGGGTTTACCCTCCATATTTTATGAGCGCCTATGTTATGGATGCTATTTGTTTTAGTTCAAAGTTTCCCATCATGGGATGGAAATTGACTGTTCAAAATCCACTTCCCATTCACATGTACCACAATTTCATGTGGGAATCCAATTTTCAACCCCATTTTTTCAAGATTTGCCATGGAGTTATGCACCCTATTCACAAGCAGCTTTATAATTCAGATGCCCCCAGGTTTTCCCAAGAAGCTGAAGTTGAAATCCTTCCGATGGCCAGATGGTTCGGCAAGGAAACATTTACATACATCAGAGTTTTTAGTAGCATCACTGTTATAGCTCCAAATCTCACTCTTATGGTTTGTGATGCTGCACTTATGGCCTAGGGCAACCCCTCCTTCCAGACCTGGTCCAAAAATTTAAAAAACAGTGTTTTATTCCCTATACGCGACTTTGCCCTGTGTTAAACGCGTGTACACGCGGTTCTGTCATACCCAACCCGCGTGTATCTATTAAAACACTTAAAAAAAAAATAATAAATTCCTCTTTTTCGGGCGGTGATCGCGGGTTTACCTGCTGGATCACCTGTTAGTGCCCGTGGCCCAACTGTTCCCAACCAACTCCTAACTAAAAAACTACTTTGGAGAGGGTATAAAAAGACATCAAAGGGAAGGCCAAAGAGAGAGAGAAAGGAGAGCAAGATTATTATGCTGAGATTTTTCCCTTAGACCAGGTCTGAAGTCCTTGGTGCATTCTGCACTCCCCCCATCTTGCATAGGAAACCCTTGTTTCCATGTGTATTGGTGATCATTCATCCTTGACATCATCATTGGGTAAGACTTGGAAGGAGCTCTTGTTGGAGGCTTGAGGCTGGAACGAATCCGGGAGGAAGCTTGCTTGGAGCCTGCTGAAGGTGTTCAGGTGATATCTTTCCGATATATGTACTTTATTTGCCTTTATATATAAAGAAACACGTCTTTGTTCCCGAATAATCTTTCTTTATGCTTATGAGATTCTTGTGTTGAATTCTTATGAAAGTGGTTACATAAAGATTTTTTTATAACTAACTTTATAGCATAAAGATGATTTATACATAAACTTCTATACATGTACTGTTGTATTCTTTGATTTGTTTGTCTTGCAGGTCAAAGAAAGAAGAAGGGAACTCCAAGAAGGGTTTGCACCCTAACGGTCTTCTCGAACGTAGGACCTTAGGTATGTACCCTAAACATTAGAATTTGCTTAAAAGTAAAAAAGAGGGATGTGTGTGTGTGTTTCTTTGAATAAGCAATTTTCAGTCTGGTAGAGTCTTAGCCCAAAGGACCCTAGGGGTACTTTCCCTTCAACCAGAATTGGCGACTCCACTGGGGACAACACTCTTGTTGTTCCTAGTTTGGGTAGTCCTCAAGCCAATCAAGGCTCAGCCCCTCTGTTTGTTGGCTCTGACTGTCTGATATTTTCTTGAAATCCAAGCTTTTCCAGTTTTTCAGTCTGTGTTTTTTTATTTTTCTTGAAAGACTTCAGATACGCTCTTTTTCTTGATTACAGAAGCGTATATACGCAAGTTGCACTAAGTGAACCGGCGTATACACAGGTTTCCTTAGTTACAGTCGCGTGTACACGCATTCTGCAAATAACTGCAGGTGCGTATAATAAATTCCTCTTTTTCGGGCGGTGATCCCTGGTTGTCAGTGTCATGTCTATCATCACATCAGTTATATTGGTCCTTCACTCGTGCCGGTTTGAGAAGGTCCCCATTGACTTCTTGCTGGCGGGTCTTGTCCTTATCGACGACGACACATTGCTCTGAGGGCAGACCTAGAGACCGCACCCTGGCCCTATTTTCATTATTGATAGGTCACCTTGTGCTCAGCATCGATCAGTATCATGGGTCTTTGACTGAGTGGTTTCCCTTGTGTTCGACATCAGCATACATTATCACACATTGGGATTCGTGCAGTACCTTGGTTTCCATTTGACCCTATTGGTGGATACCTCGCCTCTGTGTCAGCTTTCATTATTGGTTGGTTCAGAGGGTTTCTGCCGTGCGCTAGCCACATCTTGTGTACGCCGGAAACGTACTTCGGTTGGGTTACTACATCTTTTTCGTCCGATTCCTTCCACATTATTGGCCTACGGGTTACACTCGTGCTAGATTGATGGAGGATGCCTTAATGCCTTCCTTCTAGCGGATCTTTCCCTATCGACTCCGACTCATTGCTCTGGGGCAAAGATCTAGAGTCCATTTGGCAGTACCTTGGGGTTTGCAGTCATTAGTGGCAGATTCCTCGCTATCGACAGTGGGAAACCATCATTGTCTCCTGATTGATAGATTCTTACAGGTGTTCGACTTCAGCTCATCTATTCACACTTGTTAGATTGTACTGGGTACCTTGACGCTCATTATCATTATCGGTGAGTAGTCTCGCGTTTGTTAACGGTATACATCAATGACCGGTAATCAAACGATTTCTCACATGGTCGACTTCAGATCATTTATTCCCATGGTGTAGAAATGTACCACGGCGGTCGGTGAAGACCTCAGGTTGTATCAACATTCATTGGTTCACTTGACAGTTGCTCCTGTTGCTGCTAGTTGATACCACTCCACCTTATATGTTGCAGTCAGTCATGGCGACATTCTATATGCTGGCACCTGAGTTTGCAGTGTAGTACCATCCTATTCCATCATGTTCAGTTGGTACCTTATGGGATCAGTCTTTGATTTCAGTGATCCCTTGCATCTTTCAGCATCATTGACAGTTTTATATGTGATATTCAGACATGTACTTACTCATTATGATCAGATGATCCATTATGTATTTTACAGTCATTTATACTTGTATACTTAGTGGATCCGCTTGTACTTGATATGCGGACATGCTTTACTTTTCCTGAGCATGGGTATGCCCGCCTCAGACAGTGTTTCTTTCTGATCTCCTTTCGGTAGCTTGGCAGGCTGAATTCTGGTGAAGTCCTCCTCGGTTTTTCGGCAGAGTTCCTTTCCTTGTACTTACTTAATGTATTTCGGCCATCATGTTCCCCTTCTGATCTCATACATTAGGGGGCATCTGTTATAGCTCCAAATCTCACTCTTATGGTTTGTGATGCTGCACTTATGGCCTAGGGCAACCCCTCCTTCCAGACCTGGTCCAAAAATTTAAAAAACAGTGTTTTATTCCCTATACGCGACTTTGCCCTGTGTTAAACGCGTGTACACGCGGTTCTGTCATACCCAACCCGCGTGTATCTATTAAAACACTTAAAAAAAAAATAATAAATTCCTCTTTTTCGGGCGGTGATCGCGGGTTTACCTGCTGGATCACCTGTTAGTGCCCGTGGCCCAACTGTTCCCAACCAACTCCTAACTAAAAAACTACTTTGGAGAGGGTATAAAAAGACATCAAAGGGAAGGCCAAAGAGAGAGAGAAAGGAGAGCAAGATTATTATGCTGAGATTTTTCCCTTAGACCAGGTCTGAAGTCCTTGGTGCATTCTGCACTTCCCCCATCTTGCATAGGAAACCCTTGTTTCCATGTGTATTGGTGATCATTCATCCTTGACATCATCATTGGGTAAGACTTGGAAGGAGCTCTTGTTGGAGGCTTGAGGCTGGAACGAATCCGGGAGGAAGCTTGCTTGGAGCCTGCTGAAGGTGTTCAGGTGATATCTTTCCGATATATGTACTTTATTTGCCTTTATATATAAAGAAACACGTCTTTGTTCCCGAATAATCTTTCTTTATGCTTATGAGATTCTTGTGTTGAATTCTTATGAAAGTGGTTACATAAAGATTTTTTTATAACTAACTTTATAGCATAAAGATGATTTATACATAAACTTCTATACATGTACTGTTGTATTCTTTGATTTGTTTGTCTTGCAGGTCAAAGAAAGAAGAAGGGAACTCCAAGAAGGGTTTGCACCCTAACGGTCTTCTCGAACGTAGGACCTTAGGTATGTACCCTAAACATTAGAATTTGCTTAAAAGTAAAAAAGATGGCTGTGTGTGTGTGTTTCTTTGAATAAGCAATTTTCAGTCTGGTAGAGTCTTAGCCCAAAGGACCCTAGGGGTACTTTCCCTTCAACCAATCACCTCCCCCCATATCCTCCCATACTATGTTCCAGATAAATTGATGGCTAGGGACATAACCTATCAGAGAGCTAGTGAGGGAGGAATGAGCCATACACTGAAAGAGTCAAAAAAGGCCATTTGGCCTACATTCCCTATACAGTGCAGAGCATTTGCACTACATGACCTAGGACACGCGTTCAAAGAAGCAGAGAACATGTTATCTCTGCAATTACCCAAATTCCTTGGACAACAGTATGACCCATTTGACACTGTCAAGAATTTTACCACTTTGGTGAAAATAAAAGTATTCACTAATGAGGAGGATGTTTTTGATGATATATTTTTGCAGAAAAACACCTTTATAGAGGTGAAGCATATGGCACAACTACTTTTTGACCATGAAGATCTGGAAAAATTTTACAGTTACGGAGAAAGAAGGCTGGCAATGGTCCCATTAGACCAATTATTAATTGAACTAATAAGGGATCCTAATCCCAGTGTGACTATAAAAGGTGACTCCAAAGAAAATTACAAATCTGATTCTGGGGCAGATTCTCAAGAGAAATCTATCAGGGAATCACAAAATGGCAGAAGCAGAAGCATCGAGTCAATAGAGGATACAACCCAATCTACACAGAAGATAGCTGAAGAAGCTTCATCTAGCAAACAGGTTGAAATCCCTACTACCTCTGCACAACCAATAAAACCCACGGTAAATGACTTAGAGGAAGAGTGGGATAATTTTAATAAAATTGTCAATATACAGGAATAGGTGCCAGAGTTGCAAACTTTACAACAGAAAACAGCTCTGGAAATTACAGTGGAAGAAACTGCAATTGAACAAGAAGTAGAGCATATCCCTATTACCCCCACCTTCGAAATAATTTTGAGAATTAAAGAAATACCCCCTCTGGATGTATTCTATAGCCCACAGCATAAGGCCGTGGTGAAAAGGAAAAGAAAGAAAAGAAAATTGGACTCTATAGCTATTACTACCCCTGAAAATGAACTAATGGATGTTCTATGGAAGGACTCGCTTGTCGATCCATCCGCCAACCTAACTAGACTCTCGTAGTTTGCAGGTGCTTATGCTACAACGACCATAGACAAAGCAAAATAAGTCCAAATGTTGCTTAGAGAAAAGGAAAATAAAATAACATCGCTTGAGAAATAATTACAGCAAGTCAAATCCGACCAGTAGGCAGAGATACAGCTGGCCAAGCTTCAACAGGTATTTGAACAGATGCAAATAGAACATCGAACCAGCTTAGCTGAAAAGGAAGAACAAGTGCAGGCAATAACTGATCTACATAAAGAGGATCCAAAAATTGATCAGTTTAGTACCGAAGCACTCAGACTTAATTCCCACTTGACACATTAGAAATAATTATTGTGCCAGAAGATTTCACATTGGAAATCTTATTGCGAAACAAGTGATAAAATGACAAGTCAAGTTGTAGAAATGTGACTTGAATATGATGAGATCTTTAAAAAGGTCTTTGATTTCAAAACCTGGAAAAATACAGAGGAGGGGAGAAAAGCTGACCTGCCCAAACTAAAAGAATCACATAAGGAAATTTTGTTTGCAAGCTGGGATTCTTATCTTAAAGAAGCAGAAAAGGAAACAAAAGATGCAGCAGCAACAACAAACATTATCATAGAAAATATCAATGAGAATTTGCATGGTGCCAATCTAGTGGCAGAATCCATTCCAGGGTTCCTTCTAGATGTGAAACAACTCAAACAACAATGGAAATAGGCAGCGGAAGAAAAATCGAAAGTGATAAGGCAAACAACCAGGCTAGACTGGGAGGCATATTGGCAACATTTGGTCAAGCCTCACATCCAATGGATGACCCTGCGATGCCTAACCACTTCTGCCAAGAAAAAGGCGCTAGCACTAACCGACAACGGATTCAATGGATAGTTGAAAGCTCAAGTCGACTAGCCTACACAGCTAAATCCTATGGTGGATATTTGCGATCTGAAGGATCAAATGCTAACATAGTTAGTCACCTTGTTTACCTTAATTTTGATTTTATTTTTGCATAAATTGAGGCAGGTTGTTTAAACCTCCTCAACTATTTTTGTAATAATCTATTTTTAGTTTTATAGTTTTAGTATTTAAACCCCTCATGCATTTAGAGAGGGTCCAGAAATTTATCAGAAACTCTCTTCAAAACATGCACTTCTGTTCCTTTGAGGAATTTCTGGTGAAATATATGGAACATGTTTTACTTTTATCTGATTTAGCATCTTCTACTGAAATTTCACTTTTGTACTCTTAGATGATGTTGAATGTATTGAAGATAGATCAATATTGCTGAAACACATGAGTAGGATGTATTATAAATGGCACTTTTATCTCGTAATCCTTTTAACTTATGCATTAAGCAATCATTTCTTTCTAAATTATTTATGTATGCAAGTCTGAATTTTGATTACCATTATTGCACTTCTAAATGATGATGATCTTTATTTTATGCTGAATATATGAATAACTCTTTATGCGATATATTTCTCACAATCGTTTTAGCTAACTTTTTATACGAAATTATTATTATTAAAACAGATTCACTTCTAATCGTAATAGAATGATCTTTATTACCAATTGCTTTTAGATATTATTGTAGATTGCATATATCAAGTTTATCCTGGGTATATTATGATTATATAGTTTTTAAAATTAGAAGTTAAATGCATTTGTGATTGATTAGTTTAGACTAGATTACTGTTAGCTTAAACATTACTCTAAAACATCACACATCACCCCATTTATCTCAAGCATTAAACAGATTGGGAAACTAGTCCCATTATCCCAGTCAGAGCCACTACTCCAAACAGAAAAGGAGCTGCCAACCAAGGTCCGAACCTAGTGGTTTTCCCCCATGTTGAGGCAAAGATTTTCAAGGCTTCAACATTTTGGCACTAGAAGGAGGGTTTGAACTATGAATGGCAAGTAAATCCAAATTAACAGGCCATTCAAAGAGTAAAAGTCCCTAACCCTCATCTCCAACTTCTCGGAAGTCTTCTAAATCTCCTGATCCTAAGCGAGAAGTTGCACAAGATATTATACAACCCATTGTTGAAAACTCAATCGATCTAGAACATTCTTCTCTTATCGAAGTCCCTGAAGTTAAATCTTTGATTCACAAATTACAGGGGATTTAGCTATCACATGAAGAATCTGAGATATCTCAGGATAGTGTTACTTCTCAGTTCACTCCATCTCGACCATTAACTAGAGCACAGAGCGAAAAGTTCAGAATACCTTTGTTCGAATTTCCTCTTCCAAGCCGGAAGAAAGCTAAGAAGACATCATCCGAATCTCATAATGAGGTTTTATCATCATCTTCATTCATCCCATCTATACCCTCACAAGATCAATCATCCATCCCACCACTCTAGATTGTGATTCACATAGGTACAGGAGCTATATCTTCCTCTACCCAATCACATTCAAACTCTACTGCAACACCCCCCCTACCCACATACCAGCAATGGCACAAAATCCCCCACAAAATCCTCCAAGGCCATGGACAAACCCAGGGGCTGTTAGGATGGCCAGTCCTTTACATCAATTACCAGCACATCCAGAAAAAGGTTTGCCCAAATTCAATCCTGATAATGGCCTATTGGCTGAGGAACATATAAATACTTTTATGTTGTCCATTAACTTGAATCAAGTAGAGGAGGAATACACAGTTGTAAGACTATTCCCACATACTTTGCAAGGAGCAGCAGGATGACGGTACTTTTCTTTACCATTAGGTTCTATTAACAATTGGAATTCTTTTCAAGAGAAATTTTTAACAAAGTTTGGAGATGATAGATCTAGAGCTACCTTAATTAATGATCTCTCCAATTTGAAATCTGAGCCAAGAGAACCCATCAAGGAATTCAACTCTCGCTTCAATAAACTATTGAATAAAATATTAGTGGAATATAAGCCTAGCGATGAGGTCCAAAATGAGTGGTACGTCTCTGCTCTGCTGTCAAATACAACTATCTTTGTTGATAGAGCTACCAAACCAACCTTGGCAGAAAATATGAAAGCGATAATAACTGTATAAAAACACATCCTAGCTATCGAAAATAGAAACACATTAGAAGAATGGAAATCTAAGAAAGTAACCTTCAGAGATGACTCTAAGAAGAGACCATTGAAAGATCCTTTTGATTTGAAGGGTTACAGAAAGTCCTCAAGACCATGTCTAATGAAATGGTTGATATTAAGAAATAGGTACCAGAGACTTCCTCTAAAAAACCTTTTATACCATTCAAAATGGATTCCCCTACTAATCCTAAGCCTCCAAATGCCATATCAAATCCTGAGTCAGATGAGGACAAAGTTTCACCTAGCAAAGAACAAACAGACGATGACGAAGTAGCATAGTTGCAAGGGATATGGGATTTTATACTTCCTGAAGAAGAAACTCAAGAAGCCTTACCTATCGCTACCTGAAGTAAAAATCCCGTCGAATTGTCACAAACAAATCCGAAATAGAAGGCTTCAATGCCACCCCCTAGGGATAAAACAATAGGTAAGAAATTTGTACCAAAATCCACTCAGACTACACCTACTCAATTGGATCCTTCTCCTTCATCTAAAACTTTGATAGTTTATGATGAAATGGAATATAATATTATTGATGATATGAAGAAAACTAGGGCAAACATTACATTTCATGAGCTTAGAAAATTGAAACATCAGTAGAAGTTACTTCTGAAAGAACTTAAAGCAGTACCTACTGCACCACTTCCTATTGCCGTAATCTTGCAAGCTGCCCAAGAAATGGGAAGGCCCCCTAGTGCTTCTTTGAATAAGATATATCCAACTAATATAGATTTAATTGGAGGAAGATCAAAATCCCACACTCCATCGTTTCTTCTTACTTTTGAAGTCTTTAAAAAAAACTTACACAACTGTCTGGTTGATTCTGGAGCTTCATCTAACATCTTGCCCAGAACAGTTTGTGAGAAGTTGAATGTTCAACCTCAAAAATATGTTGTACGAATAGTTCAGTTAGATCGCTCTCAAGTCGAAGTCATCAGGGAACTTAATCAAGTAACCATCAGACTTTCACCAAACCCCAAATTTTGCCAAGTCATCGACATACTTGTAGTTGACATTCCTGAGTTCTATGGTTTAATCCTTAGCAGAGACTAGTCAAAAAAACTTCATGGTTATTTTGCAACTGACTGTTCTCACCTGTGGCTTCCCTATAACGGTAAACCAAATCAAATAAGGGTTGATCATGAGAAACATCATAAGTTCATAGTGACATAATTAGAAGGAGAAAATGAACCAGTCACGTATAACAACAATATCATCGAAAATTATTTTGTAGAATCATTTCTAGGAAATTTCAATGCTCATACTTCACCTTTCTTAGAAAACTCTGTTGTTTCTCAAATTGAAAATTTTCCCAAACAGACACTTCTAAATGTGTAAATTTTGTAGATAAACCTATAGTTAAATCTTTATTTTGGAATTTCTTTTTTGATGGATCTAAATCCAATGATGGAGCAGGAGCAGGTTGCATCTTAGTTAGCCCAAAGGGGGAGAAAACTATGCTAGCATGTAGACTTGAATTTGATTGCACCAACAATACTGCTAAATATGAGGCACTAGTTCAAGGTCTATATAAGGCAATTGGCCTTAACATAAAATACCTCCAAGTATTCGAGGATTCAGAAATTGTCATAAAATAGGTAAGAAACATTATACATTGTTTATCAGGACACTTGAAACATTATCAGTCATTACTTCAAGATCTGACTCTCCACTTTGCTGCGTTTAATATTTCCCCTATCCTAAGACTCCAGAATGCTAGTGCCGATCTTCTAGCTAATGTCACTTCCAAGCTTATCTCTCCAGAAGATTATAACCCAGATCGATTCTACATTGAATTAATTTTTAGGCCTTCCATCCCTGATAATATCACCAACTGGAGAGTCTTTAATAACGATCCAGATATCATAAGATTCCTGACCTCAGAAGGCTCATACAATGACTATATAGTTGATGAAGACCAGCATGATAACCAACTTAAACAAGAAACAGTCATTAATGCTATACCAAAGTCCGTAGTTAAGTTGGAAGATTTATATGACCTTAAAGACAGATTTAAACGATCTAGCAATTCAAAACTCCAGAGTTCAACTCTGAGGTTTGATTTGATCAATCTTGGGACCGATTTAAAACCTCAAGACATTAACTTAGGTCTAGGTCTTACATCAGACGAAAAAGCATCTTTTATAAGTTTGTTGAAAAAATATAAGAATATCTTTGCATGGAACTATGAAGATCTCAAGACATACGACACCTCTATTATCCAACACACTATTCTTATGATATCTGACAAAAGACCTATTCAACAAAAATTGAGGAAAATCCATCCTAATTTAGAAAGTCAAATCAAATCTAAGTTGAATAAACTGCTGAAAGCCAAAAGTATTTTTCATGTCAAACACTCCCAGTGGGTTTTCAATCTTGTCCCAGTCAGGAAAAAGAATGGCAATATTCGGATATGTATAGATTTTTGCAACCTCAATAAATCTTGCCCTTTACCTCCTATGGAAAAGATTTTTCAATTAGTAGCAGGTTCTGAACTAATTTCTTTCCTGGATGGATTCTCAGGTTATAATAAAATCTTAGTACATCCAGATGACCAGCTGAAAACTACATTCAGGACAAAGTGGGTTACTTATGCTTATCAGAAGATGCCATTTGGACTGTGTTATCACTCGGAATTTTCTCTTGAAGTTATAAGAAGTAAGAAAATGCCCAAGGTAACCACAAGCCAACTTTTAGGCTTAGGACCTAGCCAACCTAAGTCCAGAGAGGGCTCTCTCTATATGATTTAGCTTTGTTATGCTAGGATATTAGGCTAGTTCTTAAGGCTCAAGGGATTTTTTATTTGTAATGAAACATTGGGTGGTGGGGGTCTTTGAAAAGATGGATAGAATGATGTCTCTAGACCATTAGGTATATGGAGTCAAAAGAAAGGTAGCATAAATGTATCAAATCGCTAAAGGGAATGTTCAAAGGGCAAGATAGTAGAGTAGAGTGCATGACTTTAGGCCAGAGGGATGGAAAATTTTTCAACCAGGGTGAGAGAGAAATTAAGAATTCTCAAACTGGGATTGAAACAAAGAACAGGGGGCTAATCAGAAACAAAGGAAAATTAAGAATCCTTTGCTATATATTAAAAGAAACAACCTGAACTAAGGAGCAATTAAGAATTCCTTAACTTAGATTATTTGTAGAAAACATAGATTTGCCTAACCGTTATAGCAAGGTGTAATTAAACAAATTATGATATAATACTTCCAGTTATGGCATCCAGATTTAGATCAACAATATGAAAACTTAGAGAGAGAACATCAATGATATAAAATACTTGTCTACACTTTGCTCTGCATATGAATCCTTTGAAATATCTTGTCTTTATTCACCAATTCAGCTTGTTGGCTGAATCAATGCTCCAATAGCTTTTACAGTTTTTCAATCAAGCAGTCTAAAGAAATGTCTAAGAACCCACCCCTACATACTTCAATTTGTGAAGTATTTATACTAAGGTATTATTACAAATATCTTAAATTGAATTGAGATTTAATCTAGGAAATAGAAAATATTTTCTCGCAGAAAGATAGAGGCAGCTAATGAACTGATTCATGTTGTCCCTTTTATTGTGGAATTGCTGGCTGTTATGGTTTATTTCTAGCTCTTTATTCTCTGGCTGTTTGAATCATTTACGCTAGCGGATGTGTTTACTTGTGTCTTTCATCTGATACTCTCTGTCACTGATACTCTTTCACTCCTAACGACCTGTCTTTATCCTTCACTGTTTATTCCTTTTACTATTACAATTGACTTTTACTGTGTTTTTCAACAGTAAATTCTTATATTTTATATGTGTATTTAGCAATTGGAAGTGGATATTGATCAAGTTTTAAATGTGTTTTGTCTGTTTGTCTTCTATCTACATCTCTGGTCTTGCTCCTCTGTTATGAACTGTTACTGCTCTATCTTTGTCTTCTTCTCGGCTCTGAGTGTAAGGGTCTTCATCTTCATTCCTTGTATAACTGGTCTTCTTCATTTGAATTTGTGTTTTTAACAGGTTTCTGGTCAAGTCTTGGAGTAAACAAGTTCCTTTGACTAGTATCAGGACTATTTATCCAAGCTCTGATCTATCTGATAACTTGAAAAATACAACAATTTAAGGAAACTCTGGTCTTCTATGGAAGGGTGCTTGATGGTTCTTTGGCACAAGAATGCTTGGAAAAGGCCTCTGGGCAGTGCTTTAGGCATGAATGGAGGTGAAATTGCATCGTAGAGGTGTTGGAGGGTTCCGTAGGCTTATATTGTAAAACAGGCGAAATAGCAAGAAAACACGCGTTCTTAGGGTTTAAACTTCAACGGGTAGATTTTTTTGAAATATGGCGTGAAGTTTCATTTTTATGACGAATGGGTGGTTTATCAGAACGGAGAGGAGGCGGTTTTAGGTGGTCATCGCACCGCTTTTAGGCATGGGTGGTTTTGGACAGGGGTCGCTCGATCACTGTTAGAGCGCGACACATAGCAGTCAGGGGTCGGTGGAAAACCGCCTTATCAGGCAGGTAACGACAGTCCATCAGGCCTAGCTAATATGGCTTTGGGTCGTTGGATCTGTGGTATCATGATCTGATGGTGGTCAGGTGGGATAGTTGCGCAGGGGGAAATGAACATGAGAGGAGGGGGGCCCAAGGGTTTAATCGGGTGATTTGGGGATTAGTTTAGGCTTAATCCCTGGGTTAAGTGATCGGGTCGTGCTGGACTTAAAGAGTGATTGGGGAGTCAGGTGAGGCCCAATGCGGGATTTAACTCAAGTTCTACTGGGGTTAACTTAGTTTTACCGGGGTAAGGTAAACCAAGTGAAGTTATAGCTGGGTAAGGGGTAATTTTTATAGTTTTTATTTAAACTAAGGGTCAGGGTTATTTTATATTTGGATTTAATTATATTATGGGGAAAAGGGTTATAAGGGGTTTATATATAATAATGTTAGTTAGGTAATATGAAATAAGCGGGGAGGGGTTTTTCTTAAGTAAATGGGTAAAAAGCATGCGATTGCGCATTTAGGCTTTGATCTTAGGAAAGTGGGGTTTTTAGTGGGTTTTTTGTGCGAAAGGGTTTTACATGGGGGGGTATTACTTTCCTTAAGAAAAAGGGTGTTTAACCTTAGAAAAGGGTTTTATAAGGGGGTTTTATTACTTTTCCTAGGTAAAAGGAGTTTATCCTTAGGAAAAGGGGTTTTCTTAGGGTAATGAGGGGAAATGGAATTTTTGAAGGGAGTTCAAGCACTTGCATCCATAAGTCATTTAGTTGAGGGTCCGGTCCCTCCAAAAGTCAGAGAAATGCTCTGATCCCCTTTGACTTGTAGGGTTAAAAGTACTTTAGAACATATTTGTTGATAGGAAATTAGTAAGTATAGGGGAAAGTGAATGAGGGGAAGTTAATCACATGAACTTGTAAACCTTTGCCTTTTCCTTCATAGTCGACCATACATGTTGAAAGATGTGTATAAGCATGATGTATGTTCTTTGATCCAAGTAACTTTGTAATTCAACAACCTTTCTTCTACTTACCCATTTCTTACCTCTAACATATTTTCTTCATTTCTTAGGGTGAATTTAGGCTAGCAAACCATTATTCATCTATTTTTCTTTTGGAAAGTAAATATATCTAATTCTAACCTTATATCATCCACAGGCTCAGATTAAGCTTATGAGCTCCTTTTATTTTCTCTACCTAACTATGATCTGCCAAGATTGAACTGTTTGGTCAGATTTTATTCTCTAATCTATAAGCATCAAATTCAAAGCATGGAATAACCAAGATTAAATTGTTTGATTACCAAGGATTGTGTTATGAGTAACAAGTTGCACACAATCATTATTATGCATAAAAAGTAAATAGTAGTGGCATTTGGACTTGCACAGTTTCATCGTCTCTTTGTTCTTTTGGGGTTCATATTCTTTCATTTTTTTTACCTTCTCTTATTCATTTTTTCCTTTAATATATCTTTTAGGACATACCCTCTTTACATTTTTTAATTTTTTTATAATATGGAAAACATTTGCAGAAAGCAAAGGTATGTACAATATTATAAGGCTTAACCTTAGTCATTCAAAATTATGACTCCTATTGGTATAGGAACCTAATAGTGGCTCCACTTGGGATGGAAGTTCCTTGTGAAATGTCAAGAATTTTATAGATCAATAGCCTTTGAATTTTTGTTGATGTTGTCTTGCAAAATGTCTTTCTATGAATCTACATTAATGATATTTATGATAGTGAATCTTTTGAAGCTTAGGGCCTTCTCTTCGGGCTTCAACTTCAAGGATCATTCTCCAATCCAATCTAGACTTTTGAAAATAGAATACATACAAATGAAAATTAATAATTAGGTTCAAAGTAGTGTTTCAACATTCAACCATTCGCTGGCACACCTTCTGCATCTGTACCATCAATTTCTCTTAAGAAGAAAGCATTATTTCCTCTATAAGCATAAATGACATAGGGACCTTTCCATAGGAAATCAAATTTCCCATGTTTTCCTTTATCTTCCCTTCTTGAGTCCCACTTTAGCATTTTGTCACCAATGTAGAAATCATCAGCCTTGGTTCTCTTATAAAAAATCTACTTTATCTTTTCTTGCACAACTTGAGACTTGACATAAACCTCTTCTCTTGTTTGTTGTAGATGTATAGTTTTGTTGATTCTTCTTTGGATACTATTTGGTTCAACCTGTATTTCTTGAAGCATCTTCATCACTGGCACTCCCAAAGAGGATGGAAAGACAACTTCCATTCCATAAACTAGTTGATAAGGAGAAGTACCAATTGATTTCTTTGTAGTCAATATGTCTGCCCATAAGGCATTGACTAGCTTTCTATTCCATGTTTTCTTATTATCCTCTAGTAATTTCTTGATGATGTTTAGTAGGCTTGTTTGAGGATTCAGCCAATTCATTACCTTGGGGGTAATATGTTATGGAATGGACAAGGGTTATATGGTATTTATTGCAGAATTCTACCATTCTTTTGGATTTAAAGGTTGTTGCATTATCAATAATGAGCTTCGTTGGACATCCAAATCTAGATAGAATATTGGTTTCAAGGAAGGTAATGATAACAGTATCTGTGGCTTGCCTTGAAGGTATGGCCTCTATCCATTTTGTAAAGTAGTCAGTGGCAGTAAGGATCCATTTGTGTTGGGCAGAGGAGGGTGGGTGAATTTCACCAATGAAGTCTAGACCCCATTGTTGAAAAGGTATTTCAGCAGAGATTGGCTTGAGGGGTAATGGTAAGAGCTTTTTCTTTCCCTCAAAAATTTGACACTTGTGACAGGAGGTCACATATTTCTTGACATCAGCAAACAAGGTAGGCCAGTAGAAACCAGCTCTAAGGATTTTATCTGCTGTAGTCTTCCAGTAAAGGTGTCCTCCATAGTCACTTGCATGAAACTCTTGTAAAACCTTGTCAGCTTCTTCTTTTAATAAGCAATTGAGAAGAATACCTTCATGGTCTCTCCAAAACAAAACATTATCTAATATACAAAATCTAGAGGATTTCATCTTTAAAAATCTGCTTTTAGTCCTAGATAATTTAGGAGGAGCTTGTAAATTTAGTAAAATATAACAAATATTAGCATACCATGGTGATTCAAGAAAGGCCTGGCTGATTAGTGGAGTCGCCATCTCCTATTCATTATCTATTGTTGCAATAAAGTTAATATCCAAGGCCTGACAGTTTGATTCAGCCATGAGCTTGGCTAAACCTTGGCCCTTGATTAACTTCGTTAGTTTAATTTCTAAGTCATAGTCTAAGATAGTAGCAATCCACTTCCCTCTCTTTCCATCTGGACCTTCCTGAGTTAGGATGTCTTTTACTACTAAATTAGGAAATTAGGCTACTATGTGATAATATAGGATGTATACCCTAAAATATTTAATAGCTTTGACCAAAGCCAAGGCCTGTTTCTCCATTATATTGTATTTCAAAGGGGCATCTCTCAGGGCTTTGCTAAAGAAAGCAATGGGTTGTTCATAGCCCTGGTCATTTTTCTGTAATAGGACTGCAGCTATTGTGTGCTCTGAAGCAAATGAAAATAAAATGAAATCTCTATCAAACTTAGGACTTATTAGTACTGGTGTTTTAGTTAAGGCTAGTTTAATGTCTTCAAAGGATTTCTTAGCCTCAACAATCCATTTTATTGTGGAGTCATTTTTAAGCATATTGTTAAGTGATCTAATTAATTCTGCTAGGTTAGATATAAATATTCTAAGAAAATTGATCTTTCCTAAGAAAGCTTGTAATTCTCTAATGTTCCCGGGGTGTCTGATTTGTAATATGGCTTCTATTCTTGCTGGGTATATTCTAATACCATCTTTCGAGATTATATGACCTAATAACTTTCCTTCCTCTAGCCCAAACAATGACTTTTTGGGGTTCAAGGAGATCCCATATTTCCTGCATTTAATGAACACTTGCCTTAGATGATCCAAATGTTGATTGTCTGACTTTGAAAACACAGTAATGTCATCTAGATATATCACAAGGAAATCATGAATTTCTTTAGCAAAGGTTATATCCATAGCCCTCTGGAAAGTGGCTCCTGCATTCATTGGCCCAAAAGGAATTTTCACATACATAAAAGTGCCCCAAGGAGTAGTAAAGGTAGTCTTGGGTTGGTCATCAAAATGAACTAAGATTTGATTATAACCAGAAAACCCATCCAACAATGAGATTCTGGTTGATCCAACTACTCTCTGCAAAATGTGATCCATCTTGGGGAGAGGGTAATTGCCTTTCAACGATATTTTATTGAGGTTTCTGAGATCCACACAAAGTCTAATCTCACCTGTTTTCTTTCTTGTTGGCACTAAGTTTGATACCCAATCAGAGAATCTGATTGGTGCAATTATTTTAGCATTATACATCCTTTGGATTTCTTTTTCTCTAGCAAGAAATAAGACAAGATTAATCCTTCTTAGTTTCTGTTTGAAAGGCTTTTGATTTTATTTTATAGAAATAGTGTGCTGGATGATGTTGGTGTCATAGGATTTGAGGTCCTCATAACTCCAAGCAAAAACATCCTTAAACTCTTTCAACAACTTGATGTAGTTCACTTTTTTAGTAGGAGGTAATGATCTTGAAAGCTTGATTATTTTTGGACTTTCATCAGTGCCTATGTTGCATTCCTCAATGTCAGATCTTAACAGTTCCATCTTAGGTTTCTTAGGCACATCATTTGAATGAAATAAATCTTCTAGAGGGGTCAATCCCTTTGGTAAGAAGTTATCCTTTAGATTGATTACTTCAGTTTCTTCATTTATCATTTCATCAATTTCCATTAGCTCTAGGTTATCTACATCTGATTTGTTAAATTTTGTTGGGTTAATTCTATCTATTTTATTATATTATATCTTGTTTATTTCTATTTTATCCTTAGTGTTAGAATCTATGGATGTATCAGTATCTATGTTATTATTTACAAACTCTTCTTTTGAAAGTAAAAAGTTATTTATCTGCTTATCATTAGTAACTATTTGCTAGTTCTTCAAATTATCAGGGATTGCAGGTCTGTGCCTAACTTCAGCAGTGTAGTGATAATTAGGTTGGAAGGGTAATTTACAAGTGCTGGCAAACATTGTTAAACTATGGGCTTGCATGTTATGTTTCCTAGGGATGACTGCAAGCTTGGTTTCTAAGAAATTATTTAATATTTCTACAATAGTATCTCTATAACAACTTAATCTAGGGTCTTTAGTCATATATAAAACATCTATTTGTTTCACAATTAATTCAGAGTCTCCCATAATAGAAACTCTTTTAGCTCCTAAATTCCTAACTAACTTAAGGCCTAAAATTAATGCTTCATATTCAGCTATATTATTTGTACATTTAAAATTTAGTCTATATGCATGGCCTTCTGAATAATTATTCTCTAGGTTATATATCCATACTCCTACTCCTACTCCTAACCTATTTACTGATCCATCAAACTCTAAATGCCATAAGATTTCATGATCATAGTTTTCACTATCTGGTGGAATAAACTCTTTATCATTCACAACAATTAGACCTTCTTCTTCATTGAATATCTCTATAGTCTGATTAGTCTCATCTGGTGTAGAAACTACAACTTCTTTTAGTTCTGTATCAGTGCTGTCTAAAAGTGTTTCTTGAGTCTGATCAACATTATACAAAATAAAAGAATCAATGTTTGAGTGTATGGAGTAGATGGGAAAGTTTTGAGGCCAATCCTGGCTACTTACCATATATTTCATTAAGGTTTCTTGGTATAGTTTCTTTGGTTGTCCAAAAACAAAAATCGCTACATAAGACATATCTAGTTGAAGAGACCCCTGAAGTTTGGCTCCCCATGATCTTGATAAAAGCATGCCATACTTCAGTGGGATGTTAGCCACTACAATGTCCATTAGGATGCTTTTGGCAGGATATTGGACTAAGGTAACACATAAGTCTTTTATTAATCCTAGACACTTTACTTGAGTAGAGTCAAAAGAAAATAAGTCTTTGTAGGGCCTTGTTATGTCTAGGTTTAGCTTTTCCATTACTGATTTGGGCATTAAATTGTGAGAAGCTCCAGAATCCAACATTGCATTGTGTAAAATCTTGTCATGGATACTAAGGCTTATATAAAAAGGTGGAATTCCTCCTTCTAATGGTTTTCCATTAACATCAGGACCGAATATAAGTTCTGGTTTATCATCAAACAAGTTAACTGAATCTTTGTTTTCAACAAAGTTTAAGGTCTGATTTATCTGAGATTTGTAAGGTTCATTCTTGATAAGTTCTGTTAAAGGGACTGGAATATTTAGCTTAGCTATCTCTACTCCCAAATTGAAAGGCAAAGAAGCTTTCTCTGATTGAAGGTTTTGAGTCTTAGTAGAAGGGATTTGAGTAGGATTTTTTTATTTTTCTTTATTGGGGACTTCTTTCTGTGGATTTACAAGTGGAATTGAAGTGGATGGCTGATCATCAGAAGGTTGATTAGGGGTTGTATCTACAATTGTGGGGCCAGAAGGATTTTGGTTCTACCTAGGGAGAATTTGAAGGACCTTTGACATAGGGGCTTCTTTTATCTTCTTGGGCCAATTATGCATTGTTTTCTTCGTTTGGTCAAGGACATCCAATTTCCTTTTTCTTCTTAGATTGTATTGCTTGTGGACTTCGAAAATAGCAGAGTCACACCCTTGTTTATAGTCAAATGATTCAACAGACTGTACCTGTAATTGCTGAAGCATATACAGTTCCTGCTCATCTTGGGTTAGAAAAACAGTTTTTTCATCATTTACTCCCATCAGGTTAATTTGTGTGTCATGCTCTGGATTTTCTCGATTGGATGTTTCTACATAATTTTCTTGAAAAGAAGGCCTTATGTTCTGATTTGGTCCATTTTTCCCTATGTTTTAGCTATTTTTTAAATTTGGATTTCTAATTGGAGGTGCTTTTTGGTTATCCCATTGGGGTTTCTTTTCCATGTTACCTATTCTCTCCATTAGTCCTTCCATGTTTTTAGCCAAATTATCTATTTTAAGATCAGATGGTGAAGTTTCTTCCTTAGCAGCTTGTTTTTTCATTTCTTACTCTAGCCCTCTTAGCTAACAAATTTGCTTCTACACTAATAGCTACACTTTTCATTTCTTCTAAAGTATGGGGGTTTCTTTCCCTAAGCTGGTATGGCATATCAATATCAAAGCCATCAGGGAACTTTATTAAGGCCAAGTCAGGTGGGGGTCTAAGGTTAACTGGGATTGCATTATATATACCATTGAATCTAGTGTAGTAATCTTGAACTGTTTCGTTAGGTCCTCTCTTAATATTCTCATATTCTAAAAGGATTTGTAAAGGATTCTTTTTCTTTTCCCACCTATCAATAAACAACCTTTGGAAGTTTGCTAGGTCTGCTATGTGATTGGCTGGGAAGGCTTTAAACCACTTCTTGACATCACCAGTCAAAGATTGGGCAAATAGTCTCATCTGAACATCGGCTTCATCTAATTCGTGTAGTTCAAAGAAGTCAGACATCCTATTTACATGCTGCTGGGCCGTATACTGACCAATAGCATGAAACAAAGGAATCTTACTCTAATAATCTGCAGGCATAGCATGAAGTTGGGCAGGTAAAACAAGAGGAGCATATTTGTTTGTCATTGTTGTTGATTGGGATGGGATAAGTTGTGGGGTTGATATAATTGGGACTAATATAGTAGTAGATGAAGAATCAGGACTAGTAGGTGGTGAATGAGTAATGATAGGCTGGTGAGGGAGTGAAGGGGTAAAGGGTGGTGCATAATGAGATTCAGGAGGTACTAAAGTCGAAGGGAATAATGGTGAACTCAAAGTAGTGGAGATATATTCAAACAACTCAGGGGTAGTAGTGGTAATGGATGATTGTGGAGATTTCAGAATATACTCATCAATGGATCTATTGGCCTGTTGGACTTCAAGGTCTGCAATGAACTCAGGGTCTAGAACAATATTGTATATTTCACTTTCAGACTTTGCTTTAAATAATGATAGACCAAATTTCTCATCAAAGGGAAGATATTCTAAAAACAACCACTCATTAGGACATGAATTAGCTTTAACTAAAGGTGTGTGACTAGCTGAACTTTCTTCTTTTTTGGATTTTCTTGAAATCAGGTTGGGATTATCAACTACTAGGGGAGGATTGGGATCTAGATTAGCCCTAGTAAAATGAGTCTTCCTAGAAGCCAGATTTCAAATTTTCAATTGTTTTTGTAAGACTTTTCAATATAACTTCTAACAAACGACTTTAAGAGGCTTAAAATACAGAATCAGAAATTTCTTAAAGCTTTATTAGGTCTGAGGAATTGTTGGTCCCCAATGGAGTCACCACTATGTTATCACTCAAAATTTTCTCTTGAAGTTATAAGAAGAAAGAAAATGACTGAGGTAACCACAAACCAACTTTTAGGCTTAGGCTCTAGCCAACCTAAGTCTAGAGAGGGCTCTCTCTATATGATTTAGCTTTGTTTTACTAGGATATTAGGCTAGTTCTTAACGCTCAAGGGATTTTTTATTTGTAATGAAAGATTGGGTGGTGGGGATCTTTAAACAGATGGATAGAATGATGTCTCTAGACCATTGGGCATATGGATTCAAAAGAAAGGCAGCAGAACTAGATCAACTCACTAAAGGGAATGTTCAAAGGGAAAGATAGCAGAGTAGAGTGTAGGACTTTAGGCCAAAGGGATGGAAAAGGTTTTAACCAGGGTGAGAGAGAAATTAAGAATTCTCAGACCGGGATTGAAATGAAGAATAGGGGGCTAATAGGAAACAAAGGGCAACTAAGAATCCTTGGCTATAGATTAAAAGAAGCAACCCGAACTAAGGAGCAACGAAGAATTCCTTAACTTAGACTATTTGTAGAAAACATAGATTTGCCTAACTGTTATAGCAGGGTGTAATTAAACAAATTTTGATATAATAATTCCAGTTATGGCATCCAGATTTAGATAAAAAATATGAGAACTTAAAGAGAGAACATCAACAATAGAAAATACTTATCTACACTTCACTCTACACATGAATCCTTTGAAATATCTTGTTTTTATTCACCAATTCGGCTTGTTGGCTCAGTCAATGCTCCAATAGATTTTACAGTCTTTCAATCAAGCAGTCTAAAGAAATGTCTAAGAATCCACCCTACATACTTCAATTTGTGAAGTATTTATACTAAGGTGTTATTTCAAATATCTCAAACTGAATTGAGATTTAATCTAGGAAATAGAAAATATCTTCTCGCAGGAAGATAGAGGCAGCTAATGAACTGATTCATGTTATCCATTTTATTGTGGAATTGCTGGCTGTTATGGTTTATTTCTAGCTCTTTATTCTCTGGTTGTTTGAATCATTTATGCTGGAGGATGTGTTTACTTGTGTCTTTCATCTGATAATCTCTGTCATTGATACTCTTTCATTCCTAACGACCTGTCTTTATCCTTCACTGTTTCTTCCTTTTACTGTTACAATTGACTTTTACTGTGTTTTTCAACAGTAAATTCTTATATTTTATATGTGTATTTAGCAATTGGAAGTGGATATTGATCAAGTTTCAGTGTGTTTTGTCTGTTTGTCTTCTATCTGCATCTTTGATCTTGCTCCTCTGTTCTGAATTGTTACTACTCTGTATTTGTCTTCTTCTCGGCTATGAGTGTAAGCGTATTCATCTTCATTCCTTGTATAACTGGTCTTCTTCATTTGAATTTGTGTTTTTAACAGGTTTCGGGTTGAGTCTTGGAGTAAACAGGTTCCTTTTACTAGTATCAGGACTGTTTATCCAAGCTCTGATCTGTCTAATAACCTGAAAAATACAACAATTTAAGAAAACTCTGGTCTACTATGGAAGGGTGCTTGATGGTTTTCTGGCATAGGAATTCTTGGAAAAGGTCTCTGGGTAGTGATTTAGGCATGAACAGAGGTGAAATCACATCGTAGAGGTGTTGGAGGGTTTCGTAGGCTTATATTATAAAATAGGCGAAATTGCGAGAAAACACGAGTTCTTCGGGTTTAAACTTCAATGGGCATATTTTTTTTGAAATATGGCATGAATTTTCATTTTTATGATGAATGGGCAGTTTATCGAAACATAGAGTAGGTGGTTTTAGGCAGTCGTCGCATCGTCTTTAGGCGTGGGCGGTTTTGGAGAGGGGTCGCCTGATCACTGTTAGAGCGCGACACGTAGCATTCAAGGGTCGGTGGAAAACCACCTTATCGGACGAGTAACGGTAGTCCATCGAGCCTGGCCGATATGGCTTTGGGCCATTGGATCTGCGCTATCGCAATCTGACGGTGGTCGGGTGGGAGAGTTGCGCGAGGGGAAATGAACGTGAGAGGAGGGGGGCCCAGGGGTTTAATCGGGCGGTATGGGGATTAGTTTAGGCTTAATCCCTGAGTTAAGTGATCGAGTCGGGCTGGACTTAAAGAGCAATCGGGGAGTCGGGTGAGGCCCGATGCAGGATTTAACTCAAGTTCCACCGAGGTTAACTTAGTTTTACGGGGTAAGGTAAACCAAGTGAAGTTATAGCGGGGTAAGGGGTAATTTTTATAGTTTTTATTTAAACTAAGGTTCAGGGTTATTTTATATAGGTATTTAATTATATTATGGGGAAAAGGGTTATAATGGTTTTATATATAATAATGTGTTGGAAATAATACTGAGAGGGGGGGTGAATCAGTATTATCAAATTCTTTTCAATATATCTTCCAGATTTATACTTTAATTTATTCTTCAGATATTGATCATTAATTTGTATGTCAGTACCATATAATAATGAGAAAGAACAAGAAAAACAGATAGTCGCACCAAAGAACACCAGATATAAGGTGGAAACCCAATGTGGGTGAAAACCACCTGTTGCAATATGTCTCTATCTTCTTTCAATTAGAAACTTCTTTTACAATGATTTTGTACTGGTGCAGTCCTTTACCAGTACGCAGGCTGCAACCTGCTGAGAGCTACAACCCTCTCTCGTTTTCCAGTCTCTCCTGGAAGGGAGCTACAACCCCCTTAGCTCTTGTACTAGTTGATCTACTAGTACGTAGGTGCTGACCTACTTCTTTTCTTCCAAGGAACACTTTTCATAAATTTTCAAAATGGATCCATAAAAATCAAATAGACATCAAGTACATGTGAATCAACCAATCTTCTTTTACAATCACTCAATAACTTCTCAGAATGTAGAAACCAGAAAAGCAATACCAGTAAGCTAAACCTAGAACTCTGCTGCAATAGATAAAAGGCAGCCAACAAATATTTTAAGAAAAGTCTGCAACTTCACCAATAGAAACCTGCGAATATCCGCAGCTCTTCTGTGTCTAAACTACGTAGATCCGCACCGGGTCCTTCTTCTTCTCTGCATACCTTTCCACCTACCCCTTCTATTGAACTGCATACCTCTGTGCAGATCCGGACCTGCACTGTCTGCCTGACAGCGTACCTCCGCACCTGGTCCTTCTGTTCCTCTGCGTACCTCCGCACTGTGCCTTCTGTTGCGTTGTGTACCTCTGCACCAGCGCCTTCTACTTCGTTGCGGACCCCGCACCTGAGCCTTCTCCTGCACTGCGGACCCTCGCACCTGCGCTGTGGATCGCCTGCGGACCTCTGAATAGAGCCAAATTAACAGTACTCCAATGTGCCACAAACAGTCAGATCCACAGATTTGACCATGCACCCGAGAGATCATGACCTATCAATAGATTCGCCTTAAATTTCACCTTGATTTAGATCTAGCTTTTCAAACCGATCACCCAAAATTTCAGATCTTAAGATATTCAAATTTCACCAGTGACTAGCCAAGTGATCTCCTTTCCTTTTTATAGGCAAGCCCTTATTTAAACCATGGGACAAAACCATCGAAAATTAATAAAAGGGATCCAAATTGGGGTTCAATAATTTAGATCCTATACCATGGACCAAAACCATAGGATCATGGACGTCGGGCTAAATACCATGGGCCAAACATAAGAATTCCCACGTGTGTGTGCTTCTCTGCATTGGAGTGAGTGAACTGGGGTCTGCACCTTCTGTTCGGATAACCTGCAGACATGAGCGCACTTTGCGAACGGTGTGCCTGCGGGCCCACACCTTTTGAACGGTGTACTTGCGAACCCCTTATTTTCCATCATTTTGAGAGCCTGAACAGAGATTTGCCACTTGAGTGAGTTGCCATCAAGTACAACACCTGTGCCATAGCGCCAAACCTGAATCATAATGCCAACAATCTCCCCCTTTGGACTTGATGGCAACCCCAAGATCCTAAAAGTCATTTCCCCCTTTGACATCAAGGGAAAAGGGTTATGCTCCCCCTGAGAACATGCTGAAGTCTCTGCTCTGCTGATCATGCTCCCCGTGACTATAGACCAGATCTGCAAAAGAAAAATTCTTCAAGAAGAACCATAATCTACCATACACCATACATGACCTTGACAAAAGAGATAGAGACATATTAGTAGCAATATTCATATCAGCATCCATGTTCTCCTTCTGTACTTTCTCCTCCAAGATCTTCTACCATAATGCCAACAATGCATTATTAGAAGAATATATGCTCCCCCTGAACATGTGCCATTCGATCTTCGACCAATCCATAACCCAACAAATGTATGCGTATACCCCATATGAAAATCGCGTACAACCAACAATCTCTGAAACAGATGAGATTCAACAACAAGATGATGCATCAACTACCCCCAGCTTTTGCCTGAGGTATTCAAAGGTCTCCCCAGGCAGTGGTTTGGTGAGTATATCAGCAACTTGTTCCTTAGAAGGAACATACTCTAACTTGACCTTTTGTTCAAGCACTTGTTCCCGAAGAAAATGATATTTGATAGGTATATGCTTGGTCTTTGAATGCATGACAAGGTTCTTTGAAATGCTGATGGCACTTGTATTATCACATAAGATGGAGATAGGTGGTGTACAAGTGATTTGAAAATCCTGCAAGGTCTGCATCATCCAAAGGAGTTGAGTGCAGCAAGATGCAGTAGCCACATATTCCACTTCAGCTGTAGATAAAGCAATCGAACTCTGTTTCTTGCTGAACCATGATACTAATCTGGAACCCATAAAGAATGCACCACCACTTGTGCTCTCCTGTCATCCACGCTTCTAGCCCAATCTGCATCTGTATAAGCATGAAGTGTGAGATCTGTATCTCTAGGATACCATAAGCCATAGTTTTGAGTTACTTGAAGATTCTCTTAACTGCCTGAAGATGAGTTTCCTTGGGATTTGCTTGAAATCTTCCAACTATTCCCACTGCATGCTTGATGTCTGGTCGGGTACCTATCAAATAAAGTAGACATCCAATCATGGATCTATAGGTTGGTTGATGTATTGCTGTTGATTCATCATTTGCACTGAGGTTGCATCCTGTAACCATAGGGGTACATACTGGTTTTGAATCTTCCATGCCATACTTCTTTAAAATCTGCTTGAGGTACTTGGTTTGAGACAAAAAGATACCGCCTTAATTTTGTTGGATTTGTAGACCAAGAAAATATGTCAGCTCTCCAAGTAATGACATTTCGAATTCTTTCTGCATCACCAAGGCAAAGTTTTGACTCATAGTTTCTTCATTGCTGCCAAAGATAATATCATCTACATACACAACAAGTATTAGCAATTTGTCATTTTCAATTTTTATATAAAGATTGCTATCTGCTGATCCCTTTGAAAAGCCTTGTTGATGAAGATATTTGTCCAAACGATAGTACCAAGCCCTTGGAGCCTTAAGACCATAAAGAGCCCTTTTTAGTCTGCATACAAGATTTGGATCATTCCCAAGAATGAAACCGTTTGGTTGCTCAATGTACACCTCTTCTTCTAAGTCTCCATTCAGAAAGGCTGATTTCATGTCCATTTGAAATACTTTGAACTTCTGAAAGCTTGAGAGAGCAAGGAACATTCGGATGGCCTCAAGTCTAGCAATGGGAGTAAAAGTTTCTTCAAAGTCTATTCCTTCTTGTTGAGCATACCCTTTACAAACAAGTTTCGCCTTGTTTCTAATTACTTCCCCATTTTCATTCAACTTATTTTTGAAGATCCATTTTGTCCCTATGACATTCTTATCTTTTGGTCTAGGAACCAACTCCCACGTGTTTTTCTTTTCAATCTGCTCAAGTTCTTCATCCATTTCCTTGACCCAGCATTCATCTTTGCATGCCTCTCTTACATTTTGTGGTTCAGTGGAGGAGAGTAATGCCAAATAGCTTGAATCTTCTGCAATTATTCTTCTTGTTTGTACGCCTGCCTCCTTTTGCCCCAAGATTTGAGATTCTGGATGATTCTTTTGAACATACCTGGATGGAGTCTTCTCTTCTATCTTTATCTGTTCCTGTGGTGCCTCTTGAGGTTCTTCTTCATCATCAGTCTGATTTGAAGGATGTGTTAGAGTCGGTCTACTAGCCCTTCACCAGAGATCAAAGCTCTTTGCATTTCATGGTTAGGTGTCTCATCAGTGTGATCAGTTGCATTCCGTTAGGCATGCCATAACTCTGGTGGAGTAGTTTTGTGTTATTTATTCCCCTCGTGTTTGGCACTGCTGGTTTAGGTCTGTTTAAGTAAATAAAGTCTTCAAAGTTCATTCATCATCTTGTTTTAAATTTCGAGGTCTTAAGTCTAGGGTTGAGTCAATTTTGCCTTGAGAAGTCATAAAGGACCAGCAAGCTAGAGGGATGTCCTTCATAGAGCATCATTTCAATAATTCTCATCATTATATAGCTAAATTTGGACTTTGTTTTCAAAACTCTGTTTTTGAAAAACACAAGTCACCATCTGGTTTTTATAAAAAGTTGTCAAAATTTCAAGTTCTCCAAAGGTTGAAGCGCAGCCTTGGTTTCCTTTGCCAAAGCATTTCAGAGCAAGTCTCTGATCTTCTCCAAAGTCAAAACGCCAAATCCCTGCAAAAATCAGCCAAAATGATCAGTCCAAACCTTAGAAAAGCAAGAAAAATCAAAAAACAGTGTTGTATTAAAGGACCAAAAGTGAAAAGTGCCAAACCTTACAAAGTGGGTTTTTGGTTCAATTTAATTCAAATGAGATATTTTTTTTGCTTATAAAAGGGAAAATCAAGTCTATTTGTTCACCAATAATCAAGGCAAGAGCATGTTCAAGCATTGGAAGGTGAAAGACCAAGTTTATATACCTGTGGACAGTCTTACAGGTGCGCGCTGCGCGTAGAAAGAGCACGCTGCGCGTTGGGTGGAGCGCTGCGCATTGGGCAACTGGAGCCAGTGTAAATTTACACAGGCGCTGCGCGTTGGGAGGTGCGCTGCGCGTTGGGGTGGCACGCTGCGCGTTGAATCACAGTCACAGGAAAAGCGCCCAAATCCTGTCTAATTGCCTCCAAATTTGCAAGTAGGTGTTCTATCATCGATTCAATCAATTTCATATCATTTATGGTGTGTTTGAAGAGAGGTGTGATGTGTTGGATGTGAGAAACAAATGCAACCCTAGGTCATCAAATGAAACCCTAGGCCTCACCAAAATCTGCCTTAAGGGTGTTTATGGATGATTGATGAAGATTAGCTCCATGGTGAAACATAACTTCATGCCCATTTGAAAGCTTTGAGCCAGCAACACATCACATTTTGGTCCATTTGTCCAACTGCCCTTATGACTGTTTTATGCTCAATACAATAAAACAAAATGTCTAATATTGCATAACTCTCATGATATTTCGGTTGGTTTTTGAGCATGTATTGAAAAACTAATTTCATCACACCTACAACCTACCATTGCAGATAGCATACATTTTGCAGACATTGTATCTTCAGAGCTATGTCAGACACAAATTCATCTTATGAGTAGGGGTATGACAGCGATTCTACAACAGAGGGTAGTGTGCCACAAAGGTCTCGCAAAGGTGGCAAAGGTGGTAAGCCTCGCAGGGAAGAGCCTACTTCTTTGGAGCAATTGTAGGCTTTCCCGCTTGTAATGGATTGTTTTCATCGACAGTCATGCTATCACTATTGTGAGCTAATTTCACAAATTCAGCATCATCGTGAATTAGCTCGCTTGTTCATTCTACATTTACATGATGGCCATGTAAATCTCGCCGGAGTGGATTTCATTTTGTCACCAGAGACTATTGCGGAGGCCACTGGGATACCAAATATTGGAGAGCAATGGAATAAACGTCAGCAGTTAGAGAAATCTTACTATCAACCATACATCAAACCTGGTTATATGAGGCACTTGAGCAGCATTTTTCCTTTTCAATACCTCAAAGATCAGTTTGCACTTTTGATGAAACTCATCATTCGGTATTTCAGTTGTGAGGGCAGATTCTCCTGTCTTTATGCGTACCATGTCCGTTTGTTGATGCATTTTACAAGGGTATGTATGATGAACATTCCATACTTCATGTTTCACAACATAGAGAAGATGGTGCCTCTTGTACAAAGGAAGACCACAGCACAGCAGCATAATAGTATTTATCATTACGCGTTGATCAAGATCGTAGTGGTTCATCAGTTGGCACAGCAGGGCATCACTTGGGAGGATTTTATTTCTCGTGACCTTTTCACAGTGCCTTAGCCAGCTCCAGAGATAGTTCATGATGAGGCAGGGCCTTCACATCAGTTTGACATTCCTGAGATAGAGCATGTCAGCGCTCCAGCATGTGTAACATATCAGCGAGGACACAGGGCCTTATTTGCATCTGCACGACGAGTATTATCTTCACCCGGGGTGGAAGGGTCTCGTTGTCTTCATCAGCACAGCGAGTGTTATCTCCACCTTGTGTGGAAAGGGCTTCGCTTTCGACAGCAGGACCGCAGGTACAAGATAAGGGCAAGAAGCCCAAGCATGAGGAGAGGTCTTCAGGCAAGCCATCGGGTTTTGTTACTAGTCATGATGAGACAACTTCATATATCAGGTATCTAGAGTAGCTCAATAAACAGTTAGAGGATGAGCACACACTTATAGAGCTGCAATGAATCCGTGAAGACCGTAGGTTGGCCCGTAAAAGACCGGGTGATTTGACACCTGTTGCGCGACAATTTGTGCTTGAGAAGGTCAACCGACACTTGTAGGGGTTGCTGGCGAAGGCCAATAGAGACAAAGACTTGCTTCGTCACATGAAAAATCATTACTGGGCCCGCATGCATGTTTGCAAAGCGAAGATGAAGATCCTTAAGAGGCGATTGAGCAAAGGCACTGAAACGGCAGAAAAAAACCGACCCACTCCAAATTTTGGCCGAGGCTTCATTGGTGGGGCAAAATACATGATAGAGGGTCATTACTCCAAATTTTGGCAAATTTGGAGAAATTCTTGTCATTTTTGAAAATTTTGTCCTAAAAACAGGTTTTTTTGGTTCAACGCGCAGCGCGCTGCCCGTAATATTGGGAGGTCCAAATCACAAACGGTTTGCATTTTTGGATTTTTCATAATGAAATATGCCTGCTCAGCTATTGCCGAAGCATTTCATCGAGATCTAGATGGTCAAAAGGCTCAAAAACACCATAAAACCACCTTGCTGCCACCTTTTGCCACAACAGGAAGTACCTCTGGGAGAATGCAGTTTTGAGGGGGCAAATAAGCTCCAAATTGAGAAATTCCACTTGGGTTGGAATGTAGACATCCAGGGCTTTCCAACGAGCTATCTTGAGCTCAATTTGGATGCCGGGAAGTGCCTCAAAATCAGCCTGAAAAGTGCACTACGCGTAGAGATCAGGGCGCTGCGCGTTGAGGATTTTGGCCAGTTTTTCACCTTCCAGCTCAGAATTTCGGCCAGTTTTGACCAGTTTCACCTCTTGATGTAATTTTTGGTTTTCCTTGATGTAATTTGATGTATATGATGTAATTTTGGCACTATATTACTTGTTCTAGAAGATTCATTCACTAAAGAAGTGAAAATTTAATGAATGAATCAGTTTCCTAGCATATAGGGGTTAGTTGTTTGACTACCTAGTTTTCAGTTCCTTGTTTAGAATTGGTTGAAATAGCTCCTAGAAGGAGGATCACGACCCCTAGAGGCAAGAGAATGGGTTGGCTTGCCTATATTATGTATTTTCTAAGTCATCTTCAGGGTTGGACTCTTGGGGGATAAGCTTAGACTGTATTACACATTGTATCTCTGCAATTTTGGCAAAGGAAAGACCAGGGTTTTGCAGCACTATTTGGGATTCTTGTGGTTATTTGTGTTGATGGTGTGTTTCTTTCATGTACTTGTACGTTTTTTATGTGTATCATTTTCCTACTATTCTCTTCTGCAAATTAAACAAATGAAGTGTTAAGGTAGAATTCATAATCTTGTATGCTCCGCCTTTAAGTTTGTTTAATATCTATGTTTTCATCTGTTTAAGGAGAACTCCTGAAAGTTTCTCACTCTCCTTAGCTCCTCACCAGTCATTTCTATCCATTCAATTCCTTTAAATACATCAGGACGATTGCCTACCTTGCCCCAAAAAGACCTCTGCAAAAACTGTGTCACATCCCCGCACCCAAAATTGCCTTTCCTTGTTTTCCAACAAAACCCTAAAAAATCTTAAATCAAACTATCTTATCAATTTACTAGCCTAAAATCAGTATTCATATTGGTCATCTCAGCCCCTTTGAAGACCTTTTGCCGAGATAGACCTGGAGAGAGCCCTCTCTTGTCCTCGTAGGGCTAGCTACGAGGCTGAGCTTGGTTTGATGTTGCCTTGAGTTTCGCCTTCCTTAGCCTGAGGAAAATTCGAGCGCTAATAGGATGATCTTCATCCTCTTCGATATTTTCATAATTTACTTGCCTAGGAATGTTTCCTTATTCATCAACCAGTACATCAATGTTGTCAACTATTCTTCCAAGTCTTTTGTTGTAACACTTATATGCTTTGTTGTGAGGAGAATAACCAAGGAGAATCCCTTCATCTTCTCTAGGTTCAAACCTGCCAAGATGTTCATCATTATTCTTAATATAACATTTGCTTCCAAAGATTTTGAAATGTTTTACCAAAGGACTCTCACCATACCAGAGCTCATGAGGAGTTTGAGTGTTGTTCACCCGGACATTTGTTTTGTTGAGAATAATGACCGCTGCAAATGCAGCTTCACCCCAGAAGGTTGCGGGAGTTCCAGATTCATCAAGCATAGCACGAGCCATTTGTTGAACCGTTCTGTTCATCCTTTCCACTACTCCATTTTGCTGAGGAGTCCTAGCTGCAAAGAATTCCCTTCTTATTCCATGTTCTTCACAAAAATCGAAAAATTCATTTGAGCTAAACTCCCCACCTCTATCAGACCTGAGGCACTTAATTTTGTGATCTGATTCGTTTTCAACCAAGGCTTTGAAAGATTTGAATTTTTCGAAGGCTTTGTCTTTGTGCTTCATAAGTCCTATCCAAACCATCCTGGAGAAGTCATCAATGAATAATATAAATTATTCTTCTCCTCGAGGTGACATTTTCCTAGATGGACCACATACATCTGTATGGACTAGTTCAAGAGGCCTGCTAGCTGATCCTTCCTTCTCAGGGAAGTTAGTTCTAGTTTGCTTACCAAACTGACATGATTTGCATATTGTATTGTCTGGAATTCTGATGTCTGGAAGACCACAAACTGCCTGGTATTTGCATGCTTTCCTTATCTGTGAAAAGCTTAGTTGCCCCAACCTCCAGTGCCATAACTAGTGTTCATCATTCTTGCTCAAAAAGCATTGTTGTTGTCCTTCTTCAAATATGTATAAATTATTTGGAGTTCTTATGCCTTTGATCACTGTTTTTCCTGTATCAAGATCACGAACACTACATCCAATTGATCGAAATATTACCTCAGTTCCTTGAATGCACATCTGACTGACACTCAGTAGATTGTGCTTCAAGCCATCAACATATAAAACATTTCCAGCCTTGACTTTCTCTTTCAACTGTACAGTGCCTTTTCCTTTTATGACTGCAGGGGTATTATTTCCAAAAGAAACTTTCTTTCCTTTTTCTAAAGCACTATATGATTGAAGTTTTTCTTTATCACCTGTCATATGCTTCGAACATCCATTGTCGATGTACCATTGATTTTCCTGTTCTTCTGCATATAAAGCTACCCCACATCTTTCTGGTTGTGGTTCCTTCATTCTCAATGTTCTAGAAATTGAGGTTTGTTCCTTCTGAGTTGTCTTTCGAAACCTGCTCCTGCATTCAGACTCTTCATGACCGAAGTTATTACAAATAGAACATTCAATTTCACTTTCAAGGGCGGAAAAGTTGTTATAGGTTCTTTTCGTGATTCCAGTCATACTTCCTTGTTTTTGAGCTTCTCTAGTCATGATTGTCTTATAGGAAACACATTGAGCTGCTTTGTGACCAAAGTTATGGCAAGAGAAACATTGGTCGTTGAAGAAACTCCTGTGATTATCAAATCTATCAACCAACCAATTGTAGTTTCTACTGACATCCATTCTTGAGGCAAATTGGGAAGATTTTACTTGTGGCTGGCTGTAGCTTCTGTTTGTCCTTAAGGTAGTTTGCCCCTGATTTTCTTTATAGTCTTTGTTCGTTCTTGAGGTAAATTTTCCTTGATTTACCTGATGATTTCTATTAGGCCTTTGCTCACTCCTCCTTGCTGCATCAAGATAACTTTTGGAGGTGGAAGCTTGAGATGCTTCTCCATTATATCCCAGACCTGTCTTGATTATTGGAGAACGCTGCACATTGATAATCTCATCCAGAGTTTCAGATCCTTTAACAAATTTAAGATTAAGAGCTTTTGTTTTCTCAATCTCTTTTCTAAGACCAACAATTTCACATTCCAATTTTTCAAGATGTTTTTCCATTTCAGCCAGTTGACATTGCAAAGAATCAATAATCACAGTTTTCTCTTCTAAGTAAATTTTGAGATTAGAAATCTCTTCATAAATACCTTCTTCATCTATAGCATCCATGTAATCATCATCTTCAAAAGGCATTAAAAGTTTATAATTATTACCTCGTTCATCTTTGTCACTATTTGAAAGTCCATCACTATCTTCATGAGTGTAATAGCTTTTCTTATTTGCATTCTGTTTCTTGTTCCATCTAACAGGTTCTTTCCCCTTGTCATTCTTATCCTTATGAGGACATTTGGCAGCATAGTGACCAACTCTTCCACAAGCAAAGCATTTGAAAGGTAACTTACCTCGGAATCGTCCAGCACCCCGTTGAAGGTTTTTGACAAAATTTGATTCTTCTTCTTCTTCTGACACGTGTCCTGACTCATAGTAATCTCCTTTGCCTGAAGCCTTGAAGGCAGCTTCTCTCTTGTCTGATGGTTCTCCTTTCCTCATTTCATAAGCAGTCAGAATTCCGTGCAGCTGTGACATGGTAAGGTTTTGTAGATTCTCTTTTTCTTCTATTGTAGAAACTTTAGATTCAAACCTAGGGGACAAAGATCTTAGAACCTTTTCAACCACAACAACCTCTTTTATTTCTTCACCCAAATTTTTCATACAATTAACAATCTCATCTACATGAAGGAAATAGTTAGCCACACTTTCATCGTTATGCATTCTGAGATTTTCATACTGAATTTTGAGGGTTTGAAGTTTTGCTCGTTTTACCTAATCATCTCCTTCATAGCTCAAAACAATCTTGTCCCATATTTCTTTTGCGGATTTATACTGCATAAGCTTCACGATTTCTGATTGAGATAGACATCCTAGTAGAGTATTGATAGCCTTTGCATTTGTTTCATATTTCTTCTTCTCAGCCAGATCTATAGGAGTTGCTGATGGAAAAGTGTACCCTGTGTCTATGATGTCCCAGACTTCTGTACCAAGAGATTGAAGATAGGCAGTAACTCTTACCTTCCAATATACGAAGTTTGTCTCGTCAAAAATTGGTGGCCTGATAGATGCTTCTCTCTCGTATTTGCTCGTGATGATGGATCTTCCTTCAAGCGACCAAGCTTCTTTAGAAGGACCTGGCTCTGATACCAATTGTTGGAAATAATATTGAGAGAGGGGGTTGAATCAGTATTATCAAATTCTTTTCAATATATCTTCCAGATTTATACTTTAATTTATTCTTCAGATATTGATCATTAATTTGTATTTCAGTACCATATAATAATGAGCAAGAACAATAAAAACATATAGTTACACCAAAGAACACCAGATATAAGGTGGAAACCCAATGTGGGTGAAAACCACCTGCTGCAATATGTCTCTATCTTCTTTCAATTAGAAACTTCTTTTACAATGATTTTGTACTGGTGCAGTCCTTTACCAGTACGCAGGTTGCAACCTGCTGAGAGCTACAACCCTCTCTCGTTTTCCAGTCTCTCCTGGAAGGCAGCTACAACCCCCTTAGCTCTTGTACTAGCTGATCTACTAGTACGTAGGTGCTGACCTACTTCTTTTCTTCCAAGGACCACTTTTCATAAATTTTCAAACTAGATCCATTAACATCAAATAGACATCAAGTACATGTGAATCAACCAATCTTCTTTTATAATCATCCAATAACTTCTCAGAATGTAGAAACCAAAAAAGCAATACCAGTAATCTAAACCCAGAACTCTGTAGCAATAGATAAAAGGCAACCAACAAATATTTTAAGAACTATCCACAACTTCACCAATAGAAACCTGCGAATATCCGCAACTCTTCTGTGTCTAAACTGCACAGATCTACACCAGGTCCTTCTTCTCCTCTACGTACCTCCGCACCTACCCCTTCTGCTGAACTACGTACCTCTGCACAGATCCGCACCTGCACTGTCTGCCTGACAGCGTACCTCCGCACCTGGTCCTTCTGTTCCTCTGCGTACCTCCGCACTATGCCTTCTGCTGCGCTGTGTACCTCCACACTAGCGCCTTCTGCTTCGCTGCAAACCCCCGCACCTGAGCCTGCTGCTGCACTGCGGACCCCCGCACCTGCGCTGTGGACCGCCTACGGACCTCTAAATAGAGCCAAATTAACAGTCCTCCAATGTGCCACAGATAGTCAGATCCACGGATCTAATCATGCGCCTGAGAGATCACGACCTATCAATAGATTAGCCTTAAATTTCAACTTGATTTAGATCTAGCTTTTCAAACTGATCACCCAAAATTTCAGATCTTAAGATATTCAAATTTAACCAGTGACTAGCCAAGTGATCTCCTTTCCTTTTTATAGGCAAGCCCTTATTCAAACCATGGGACAAAACCATCGAAAATCAATACAAGGGATCCAAACCGGGGTTCAATAATTTAGATCCTATACCAAGGACAAAAACCATAGGATCATGAATGTCGGGCTAAATACCATGGGCCAAACATAAGAATTCCCATGTGTGCGCACTTCTCTGCATTAGAGTGAGCGAACTGGGGTCCGCACCTTCTGTTCGGATAACCTGCGGACATGACCGCACTTTGTGAACGGCGTGCCTGCAGGCCCACACCTTTTGAACGGTGTACCTGTGAACCCCTTATTTTCCATCATTTTGAGAGCCTGAATAGAAATTTGCCACTTGAGTGAGTTGCCATCAAGTACAACACCTGTGCCATAGCGCCAAACCTGAATCCTAATGCCAACATAATTTTAGTTAGTTAATATGAAATGAGAAGGGAGGGGTTTTTCTTAAGTAAATGGGAAAAAAGCATTTGATTGCGCATTTAGGCTTTGATGTTAGGAAAAAGGGGTTTTTAATGGGTTTTTTGTGTGAAAGGGTTTTACATGGGGGGGTATTACTTTCCTTAGGAAAAAAGGTGCTTAACCTTAGAAAAGAGGTTTATAAGGGGGTTTTATTATTTTTCCTAGGTAAAAGGAGTATAACCTTAGGAAAAAGGGTTTTCTTGGGGTAATGAGGGGAAATGGATTTTTTGAAGGGGGTTCAAGCACTTGCATCCATAAGTCATTTAGCCGAGGGTTTGGTCCCTCCAAAAGTCAGAGAAATTCTCTGATCCCCTTTGACTTGTAGGGTTAAAAGTACTTTAGAACATATTTGTTGATAGGAAATTAGTAAGTATAGAGGAAAGTGAATGAGGGAAGTTAATCACATGAACTTGTAAACCTTTCCCTTTGCCTTCATAGTTGACCATACATGTTGAAAGATGTGTATAAGGATGATGTATGTTCTTTGATCCAAGTAACTTTGTAATTCAACAAACTTTCTTCTACTTACCCATTTCTTACCTCTAACATATTTTCTTCATTTCTTAGGGTGCATTTATGCTAGCAAACCCTTATTCATCTATTTTACTTTTGGAAAGTAAATCTATCTAATTCTAACCTTATATCATCCACGGGCTCAAATTAAGCTTATGAGCTCCTTTTATTTTCTCTACCTAAATATGATCTGCCAAGAATGAACTGTTTAGTCAGATTTTATTCTCTAATCTATAAGCATCAAATTCAAAGCATGGAATAACCAAGATTAAATTGTTTGATTACCATGGATTATGGCATGAGTAACAAGTTGCACACAATCATTATTATGCATAAAAAGTAAATAGTAGTGGCATTTGGACTTACACACTTTCATGGCCTTTTTGTTTTTTTGGGGTTCATATTCTTTCATTTTTTTACCTTCTCTTATTCTTTTTGTCCTTTGATTTATCCTTTAGGACATACCCTCTTTACATTTTTTAATTTTTTTATAATATGGAAAAAAATTGCAGAAAACAAAGGTATGTACAATATTACAAGGCTTAACCTTAGTCATTCAAAATTATGACTCCTATTGGTATAGGAACCTAACAAACTGATCAATGCTAGTACTACTTTCCAGAGGGTCATGGATATAACCTTCAAAGGTTTGGTAAATAAGTCAGTAGTGATCTACTTAGATAATATAACAATATACTCCAAAAAACATAGTAATCATCTAAGAGACTTGAAACAAATCTTTGAACGTTGCCAAAGGTAAGGAATTTGTCTGAAACACAAAAAGTATTTTTCCGCGTTAAGTGAAGGAAAATTCCTTGGATTCATTGTTTCCAAAGTAGGAATTCATATCAACCGTGACAGAACTAGAGAAATTTCTGAAATACCTTTACCGCATAACAAGAAATCAATGCAATCTTTCCTAGGTCAAATAAATTTTGATAAAGTATTTGTCCCTGACTTCTCAAGAATTATTTTACCTCTTCAATCCATGATAAAGAAAAATTCTTAGTTTAAATGGGGACATTTAGAACATGAAGCTCTTAGCTTGATAAAAAAAGCAATTATTAACGCCCCATCTCTAGCAACCCCAAATTTTTCCAATCATTTCATTTTATATATTTTCACTTCCGAGAAATCATATGCGGCCATATTGACACAAGAAAATCAAGATAAGGCTGAAGCTCCAATCTCTTTCTTTAGCTCCAATTTGCAAGGAGCTGAATTAAATTACTCAGATGTCGAAAAACAAGCTTTTGTTGTTTTCAAAGCTATAAAACTCTTCAGATCTTTTCTCCTCAAAACCCACACTAAAGTCGTAGTACCCTTCTCAGCAGTGATAAGTCTTTTAATACAAAGGGACATAGGAGAAAAAAGAGCAAACTAGGTCACTGCCCTGTAAGACTATGAAATAGAAATTAAACCAGCTAAAATTGTAAAAGGTCAAGGTTTTTGTAGGATGTTGGCAGGCGCTTTGAATCTATTAGAGTGGCATCATTTAGGTGATGATGTACAAGTCTATGAGGTAAGCCTCAACGACACAGAATCAAGATATGCTGATATCATATTTTACTTAAAAAATGGATATGCACCAGCCCAATTGAATTACACAAAGAAAAGAGCCTCGATAATAAAAGCAAGGCAATATCCGATTGTCAACTATGTACTTTTCAGAAGAAATTATGGTTATGTTTTACTTAGATGTCTTGAAAAATCTGAAGCAAGAAAGGTGTTGCAGGAACTTCATGATGGACCAATTGGTGGTCACTTTGGAGGTGACACTACAACACATAAAATCTCGCATGCCAGCTATTACTGTCCAAGTTTGTTTAAAGATGCACACAGTTATGTAAGAAGATGTATGGTTTGTCAAATAGCCGCTGGAAGACAAAGAAAACCCGCACTACCATTACAACCTGTCAACACTGACCAACCATTTGAACAATGGGGATTGGATGTAATAGGTGAGATCGTTCCTCATTCTTCTAAACAACATAGTACATCCTTACAACCACTTATTATTTCACCTAATGGGTAGAGGCAATCCCACTGAAGGTAGCCAATCCAGAAAATATTATTGAATTTATAGATCAATTTATCATCACCAGATTTGGCTTACCATCTGCTTTATTGTTTGATAATGCATCTTATTTTTCAGGCAATGTTATGACAACATTTGCTCTTAAAAGGGGTTTTAAGCTTAAGTATTCGGAAAATTATTATCCACAAGGAAATGGACTAGCCAAATCCACAAACAAAAATCTCATCAGGATTATTAAACGTATTGTTGACCATGGCCAAAAGAACTGGCATAAGTCTTTAGTGTTTGCTCTATGGGCAGATCGAATAACTTAGAAAGCCTCCATCAACACTTCTCCTTTTAATTTGGTCTATTGGAAAGAAGCAGTTTTACCAACAAACGTAGCCATTCCCTCCTTAGCCTTAGTTCAATTCATTAGAGAAATCCCTTCCTCATCTATGCATGTTAGACAATTACAAATTCTTAAGCTTGAAGAGGAAAGGGAAAAAGCTAGGACCACGCATGCACAGCATCAGCAGTTAGTCAAAACCTCCTTTGATTCAAATTCTATAGCTTCAAAATCTTTCCAACTCGGAGACCTAGTATTAAAATGGGGTAAAGCCCATGAAGAGAAAGGTAAGCATACCAAGTTCCAACAAATGTGGCTAGGCCCATTTCAGATTGTGGAACAGTTAGGCCCATGAAATTTTGTGCTACAGGATTTATTAGGTAAGAGAGAATCTCTACCTGTTAATGGACAGGTCCTAAAGAAATACTTTCCATAGAAGATGATCTATTCTATTCATTGTATAATATTGTCCATAGTTAAAATTTTCCTTTAGAAATGATAACACCAATTCAAAAGCATTTACTTTTGGTTTTACAAAGGATAGTCTCTTTTCAATTTTGACTTTTTGCTTGTATAAGTAAATATTTTTATGAAAGTAATCTTAACATATGAAATTTATACTTAAGTTTGATTTCTCTTAAATTGACTATCTTCCTCCTTAATTATCTAATTTTGGTGAAACTTAACTTTAAAAGAGAAACTGCTCCTTATATTAGTCTAGAAAAGAATCTATACAAAGAAAAGCCTCGCTCTCCAGAAAGGCATCTCTAAAAACTCTACAACTGTTGTCTAGAAGCTCTTTGGGGGCCAATGATCCTCCCCACTTAGTCAGTTTTCATTTTAGAGTGTAGTTCTAAAATATACCTAAACTTAAAGGATAGTATGTCTCATTAAGAGTTGTCTTACCATGATCATAAGATTATAACTAAACTGACATTACCAAAACTTCATATCAAAACAAGGTAATGGCTTATGATTATAATAATCAAAAGACAAGGGGTCTCATCATGAGCCAATTTGTTCAGTTAAGTTACGAATCAAGTGAATGGCATTGTCAATGTTGGTCACCAAACCAAGACATTGTTCTTTAGGAAATTGAGATGAAAATATGAAGCAACAAATGAATTACTTCAGAAAATAAAGAAAGCAATAAGTATACTTACGATCTTATCTTTAAAATTTCATTCTGATTTAAGTGGAATACTGGGTCATTGCTGGTTAAAAGGTAACCCCGTCGAGGCTATGAATGCCTGTTGGCAGTAGAGGCTCTACCTATGACAACGGAGTGAACCAAAAACAAATATGGGGAGAGACTCATGGATTTTATCTTTAAAAAACCAAGTAAAGACTTATGTAGACATAGTTACTTTTAATAAGAAAAGAATAGTCAAAAGAATGGTAGTTAGGCAAATGATTGTTTTATTACAAAGGCATCATTTCTTACCTTATATTCCATATAATTTGTTTTATTTTCAAAAATATCTTTATTTTGGAAGTTTTAGAAATTTCAAAAAACTCTCAGAGATAACTAGTTCTTCCAAGTGAATCACCAATTGTTGTGGTATTCAACAACCCCCCATTTGTTAATAATAGTAGTTAATGTTACATTTATAAATGGGGACCCTTTAAAAAGTTTCATCCAAAAAACAAAACTTAGCATTTAGTCTTCGCTTTTATTTTTTGAATAAAGAAAACATAACAATCAAAACCTTTTTGGGAACTACTAAAGACTTACCTTTTCATATATAGCATGTCTAAAACCCACCAAAGGACCTTTCTAAAAAACCTCCAAAAGCAAGAAAATGATTAAATAAGGGCTCCATGGTCTAAATTATCATAAAATCTGACGAAATTAGAAGTCCTTAAGATTTTTAGGTTTAGTCTCGCATCATATATCACGACTTATAAATAACTCTCTCTTAAAAATGTTATAGTGAAATTTGCGAGATGCGAAACTGTGATGGCGCTTTGAAGTTTATCGCATCACATTTCGGGCATTCAAGCAAATGCTTTACACTTACCACCAACCGATATCTTGAAATGTGATTGGTGCCTGGACCCACACCTTAGAATAATAAAAGTAAATGTTTTGAGTCCGTCAAGTCTATTGCATAGGATAAACCTAGCGATTAGCTATATGTCAAACAACTAACAGACGACTCACATCTCGCATCTCGTAGACACACAACAGGAGGTAAGAATGCTAAAAGGCACATCTTGTGATATTGTGATCTGCAACGTTGCTTCACAAATCGCACAATCATTATCATCGCAGTACAATGGCTCGCCACCCTAGAAGCTTTCATCCCATTTTATGATACAAACATTTATGAGCAATAAAGCTAAGGGATAACGAATCATTAGTGGGCATTAGTGGGAAATAATTGCATTTATGTGTGAAAAGCCATTTAGCTTGATACGATATCTTGTTACATGTGTTCAAATAATGCTTCTTTTACCACCTTTACAAGCTATCTGCATTATTTCATTTTTACGTTCATATTTGTGTGTCCGATAACTGTTGTTCTTCATTTCAGGAAAAACCTGTAGAGCAGAGCGTCGAGAACAATGGGGAAGAAAAGCAAGGCTGTAGCCTCTGAGAAGACAAAGATGACTGCCCTATTCACAAATACCACATGCAGCAGAGAGGGAGGAACCTCTACATGGGAGGCTATGTACAACATACTGCAAGAGGAACAATCGAGGATTATGGAAACAAAAATTACAGTTGATGGATGAGATTCCTTAGATGCTTCCATGATAGAGACAGCTTTCTCGTTTTTGCACCACATAGCCGCTCGGCCGAATATAATCCCTTATACCAACATGGTAAAATGTGTTATCAATGAAGCCAACATCTTAGACAGAGAATTCGAGACGAGGAGCCAAGAGGTCATCAGATCTTTTACCCCAGACAACCTATGGCTTATGTACCACCTACCAGAGCCACAGGTCATCTACAATAGGAAATTCGTAGAGAAGTTTGCTAAAGAGAACAACGACCCAGTGGATTGCACCCACGCTTGGTCAAATAATGAAGAGAAAATCAAGAAAGACAAAATTGGTATGTACACTACTGCGTCTATTTGTCCCCCTTATAGTTTTGCAGCGGCTATGTTATGTAGACTATTTGGCAGACCGAATAGTACTAAGTTCTCCCCAGAGTGGTTGTCGTTAATAGATGCAGTCGTTAACGCAACTATAATGAATTGGGCCCAAATCTTGTCAGACAATTTAGCAAAATCAATTATCGAGTATAGGAGGAGAAGAAGTATTGCTTCGAGGGTTTACCCTCCAATTTTTATGAGCGCCTACATTATGGATGCTATTTATTTTAGTTCAAAGTTCCCCATCATGGGATGGAAATGGACTATTCGAAATCCACTTCCATTCACGTGTACCACAAGGTCATGAGGGAATCCAATTTTCAACCCCATTTTTTCAAGATTTGACATGGATTTATGCTCCTTATTCACATGTGGCTTTATAATCGAGATGCCCCTAGGTTTTCCCAAGAAGATGAAGTTGACATCTCCCAGTGGCCAGATGGTTCAGGGAGGAAAAATTTACATATATCAAAGTTTTTGGTAGCATCACTTCCCCCCATATCCTCCCATACTATGTTCCAGATAAATTGATGGCTAGGGAGATAGCCTATCAGACAGCGAGTGAGGGAGGAATGAGCCATACACTAAAAGAGTAAAAAAATACCATTTGGCCTGCATTCCCTGTAAAGTGTAGAGCATTTGCACTACACGACTTGGGACACACGTTCAAAGAAGCTGAGAACATGCTATCTTTGCAATTACCCAAATTCCCTGGATGGCAGTATGACCCATTTGGAACTGTCAAGAATTTCACCACTTCGGTGAAAATAAAAGTATTCACTAATGAGGAGGATTTTTTTGATGATATCTTTTTGCAGAAAAACACCTTTACAGAGGTGAAGCATATGGAACAACTAATTTTTTACCATGAAGATCTGGAAAAGTTTTACAGTTACAGAGAAAGAAGGTTGGCAATGGTCCCATTGGACCAATTATTAATTGAACTAATAAGGGAGCCTACTGCCAGTGTGACTATAGAAAGTGACTCCAAAGAAAATTCCAAATCTGATTCTGGGACATATTCTCAAGAGAAATCTATCAGGGAATCGTGAAAGTCATTGCAAAATGGCATAAGTAGAAGCATCGAGTCAATAAAGGATACAACCCAATCTACATAGAAGATAGCTGAAGAAGCTTCAACTAGCAAGCTGGTTGAATTCCCTACTACCTCTGCACAACCAATAAAACCCATGGTAATTGACTTATTGGAAGAGTGGGATAATTTTAATAAAAGTATCAATATAGAGGAACAGGTGCCAGAGTTGCAAACTCTACGACATAAAACAACTCTGGAAATTACAGTGGAAGAAACTGCAAATGAACAAGAAGTAGAGCATATCCCTATTACCCCCACCTTTGAAATAATTTTGAGAATTGAAGAAATACCCCCTCTAGATGTATTGTATAGCCCATAGCATAAGGCCATGGTGAAAAGGCAAAGAAAGAAAAGAAAATTGGACTCTATAGCTGTTACTACACCTAAAAATGAACTAATGGATGTTCTATGGAAGGACTCGCTTGTCGATCCATCCACCAACCTAACTAGACTCTTATAGTTTGCAGGTGCTTATGCTACAGTGACCATAGAAAAAGCAACAGAAGTCAAAATGTTGCTTAGACAAAAGGAAAATAAAATAACGTCACTTGAGCAACAATTACAACATGTCAAATCCAACCAATAGGCAGTGATACAGTTGGCCAAGCTTCAACAGGTATTTGAACGGATGTAAATAGAACATCGAACTAGCTTAGCTGAGAAGGAAGCACAAGTGCAGGAAATAATTATCTACATAAATATGATCCAAAAATTGATAAGTTTTTTATCGAAGCACTAGAAATTAATTCCCAGTTGACACATCAGAAATAATTACTATGCCAGAAGATTTCACATTGGAAATATTATTGCGAAACAAGTGATAAACTGACAAGTCAAGTCATAGAAATGGGAATTGAATATAATGAAATATTTAAAAAGGTCTCTGATTTCATCGCCTAGAAAAATACAGAGGAGGGGAGAAAAGCCGACCTACTCAATATAGAAGAATCACATAAGGAAATTTTGTTTGCAAGCTGGGATTCTCAACTTAAAGAAACAAAAAGGCAACAACAGACGTGGCGACAACAACAAACATTATCAAAGAAAATATTAATGAGAATTTGCATGGTGCCAATCTAGTGGCAAAATCCATTCCACGTTTCCTTCCAGATGCAAAACATCTTGAACAATAATGGAAACAGGCAGCAGAAGAAAAAGCGGAAGTGAAGAGGAAAATGACCAGGCTAGGCTGGGTGGTGTATTGGCAACATTTGGTCAAGCTTCATAGCCAATGAATGACCTTGTGATGCCTAACCACTTCTGTTGAGAAAATGGCACCAACGCTGACCGATGCTGTATTCAATGGACAGTTGAAAGCTGAAGTCGGCCAGCTTACATAGCTGAAGCCTATGGTGGATATTTCCAATATGAAGGATCAAATGAAACATAGTTAGTCGCCTTATTTACCTTAATTTTGATTTTATTTTTTCATAAATTGAGGTAGGTCTTTTAAACCTCCTCAACTATTTTTGTAATAATCTATTTTTAGTTTATAGTTTTAGTATTTAAACCCCTCTCATGCATTTAGAGAGGGGTCCAAAATTTTATCGGAAACTCTCTTCAAAACATGAACTTCTATCCCTTTGAGGAATTTCTGGTGAAATATATGGAACATGTTTTATTTTTATCGAATTTAGCATCTTCTACTGAAATTTCACTTTTGTACTCTTAGATGATGTTGAATGGACTGAAGATAGATCAATATTGCTGAAACACATGAGTAGGACGTATTATAAATGGTAATTTTATCTCGTAATCCTTTTTACTTATGTATTAATCAATCATTTCTTTCCGAATTATTTATGTATGCAAGTCTGAATTTTGATTACCATCACTCACCTTCCCTAAGCTCCATACCACTGTCCAAATCAATCCTTATGCTTTCGGCTTGTTCCTGTAGGAAAACAGGGGATCCTGTAGGTGAATTAGGACATCCTGTAGACATCATGTAGGACGACCTGTAGTGGCCTGTTTTGAGCCCGGCTTGTGAGAAATGCATCACGAAAGCTAGGAGAAGACCCCTGCTTTCCTCCCAAGCCATCTGAACCATCAAAACCATCTCTCTCCATCCCTAGCCCACCTGCCATACAATCAATAAGGATTATCACTCATGTTTTCACAAAAAAAAAGACAAAAGAAAAAGGTTGTTATGCTTATTCATGTGCACAACAGTTAAGTGTTTCATTACATCAAATTGCATGCTTAGGATTAGTTAATATTTCACATGTGTTAGATTAGCATTCTTATGAAGCAAGGAATCTTAACAAATAGATAGATGGGTTGTGTGTTTTAGGCATCTATTTCGGTCTTTATTTACTGCAGCAGGTAGCATTTCAATCCTCTCAATTAGGGTAAAATTATCCTTTCTCAGATGGTAATCAAACTTCTTCTAAATCAATAGAAGGATGGTTTGAGAAACCCTATTGGTCTATCGCCCAACTCAACAGTGACAAAGAGTGAATTTGTTGCATCTATTTGTATATACAACACTGTCACCTCCAAGTTTGTATGAACCTCGGGTTGATGAATTTAAGCTGGTAGCCCTAAGAGTTGCAACATTCTTGATGCAATACTGGTGCTCATCAAAGTGAATGGAGTTATGAGGTAGTGTGCCACAACACTGTGATGGGTAGTTGCGAAGTGTGTGTGCGAGCAGCGAACAAACCTATGTTTCATTAAAATCTCCCATGCCCTCCATGAGAGCATGGAAGTCATCTAAGTGCTCAGGCCAGGCCACTTTGCCTTCACCATCATACGTGATTTGTGATAAGTGATCCCATAACTCCCTCTCGATGTGAAAGATATGTCCGTTGGACAGACATTTCGGAGGGTGAACTATAACAAACTCCATGATAGATGTGTGAAAATTCAAAATAGATGATGAGGGCCTAGCTTGTCATCTGGTCCTCCTTCTAGCACAAGAAATGTTGACGATGTTGGACCCACCAACATGTCAGGGGATCTCCCTGGTAAGAAGTCCCAATTATACCTCAGACCATTTGGTGTAGGAGTCCCAGTAGTGGGTCGTACATTAATGCCTTGACCGCGATTTCGCACAGAGGCAAGTAAGACGTCCCTGTTGGTAGAAAGGGTGTGACAGATGTAGTAAGGAAGGTGCATGAGAGGTTCTAACACATTGAGAGTGAAATGAGTGCACCCCTTGGAAACCTGTAATAGTACGCGACTTAGAAGGGAACACACGAGCGAAGATGCATCACAAGCTAGAAAGCAAGTTAGCAAGCAATCCAAAGTGATGGTTAAACCAACAACACATTTAAGAAAGACTTATACATACTTATACAGAATATCCATACATGCATGCGTAAGCAAACAAATACATATATCATTTAGAGTAAACCAGATAGCATATAATACAATACAACAGATGCATGAAATGTGTTGGATCTGTTATATTAAGAAGTGTAAGTTCCAGTCATACAATACATCCATGTCCAACCACTAGTTCTGATAGCGAAACATTATAGCCACAACCGCCTGCTCCTCCAAAGAGATGTACTAGCTCTGTGTAGTGGAGAAGCCAATGCGCATTACAATATTTTTGTAACATCCCTTGTGAAAATTCCATGTAATAAATGTTAAAAACAATAACCACGTATGACTGGGACACATATTCCAAGATGAATGTTGGGCAAGACATCCTAGGGGGTGTTCATTTGATTGTTTATGGCTAAGGAAATTGGCAAAGGAAATGGCTAAGGCATTAAAGAGGAAAAAAGGCATTTTTGGCACATTTATTTATGAAAATAATGGAAATTAGGAGAAAAGGAAGGTGAAAGGTCACATTTTTCATGTGAGGAGGAATTGAAGGAAAATAATGGAAAATGAAGAAAATAGAGACCTCATTAATAAAAAGGCTTATGAGGATCAGTGGCAAAGACTTGGCCAGTTTAGTTTTGGAGATCTCTCATTATTCTCTCTCTCTCTCTCTCACACTCTTGGATACTTAGAGTTTTCTTGGAGCATGTGGCATACTTGGATTCTTGGAGCAATAAGGCAAAGGAAGAAAATGAAAGTGCAAGAAGGCATCGGTATAAAAAACTACATCAGATTTTATTGCAGGTATCGAGTTGCATGTATGATTTATTCACTAGTTTTGACATGCGTGGCTAATGCATGTGGTTTCTTGGTTGTGATCTATCATTGGCATGGAGGATTACCTAGATTGATAGTGTATTGCCTAGCCTTGCCATTTCCTGGATAGCCATGGTGATTGTGGGTTTACTTTCACTGTTTTGTTTTGGTTGGTTCTCATGTTTCCTTAGCTTGGGTTGAGTTATTAGTCCTGGAAGCCCTAGTTGAACAAACGCTCTAGAAGCCCTGTAACAACTTAGGTTGGGTTACTAGTCCTGGAAGCCTTGGTTGGACAAACACTCTGGAAGCCCTTGGCGGGTTGAGTTACTAGTCCTAGAAGCCTTGGTTAGATAAATTCTTTGGAAGCCCTGTATAAGTTGTGGGTTGAGATACTAGTTCTGGAAGTCTTGGTTGGACAAATTCTCTGGAAGCCCTGGAAGGCTTGGATGGGGACCAATCTGATGATGTTTTTTGTAGATGTCCAACCATGAGCTGGAATCATTGTTTGATGGGTTGAGGTGGGTGGCCTCTAGAAGCCGTGGATGAGTTTTGATTGATGTGTTCTATGAGATCCCACATTCATGCTTGGAATATGGCACAGGGGTGATTGGCTGAAGAGAGACTTGGCTCAGCCAATCTATGGTTGGGTGGAACGTGGTAGTCCAATCTCTAGTTGGTTCATTGCATTTATTAATGAAAAAATTCATTCCCTTGATTTTCATGTGCAAATTTACTGATGTATATATGGATTTTGATGGCTGATATGTTTATTGTATTTTTGTTCCTATTATGTTTTTTTTATATGCACATTTACCCCAGAGGTTGTTACAGAGTGGTATTAGAGCATGGTTCAAACACTTGGACTGGATGGGCTCTATCATAGGTAAATGAAGAACCTTTCTATCATATCTGTTATAACTTTTCTTCTGTGGCATGTTAGAAGTTGAAAATTTGTCCATATTGAAGGTAAATCCCACTAATAATGTGGTAATTATTTTAGATATTGTTTCACAACACTTTAGGAATTATGATCTAAGGAAGATGACCTTCCTGAATGCACCTTTAAACAGGTCACGTTGGAATTTCTGTAATAACTTTTCTTCTGTAGGCTTTCAAAAGCTAAAAAACCGTCCACATTTAGGGGAAATACCAATGATTATGTGGTAGAAATTTCAGATATTGGGTCACAATATTTTAGGAGATACAAGCAGAGGGAGGCGAGCCTTCTGAATGCTCCTAAAATTAGGTCTCAAACAGGTCACGCTGACATTTTTGTTATAAATTTTATTCTGGGCACTCTCAGGAGCTGAAATTTTTTCCACAATGAGAGGAAATCCCGCTTATATTATGATAAAAAATTCAGACATGTATTCACTATATTTTAGGAGAAATGATAGTGTAAATCGATCTTTCTGGATACTCCTAGAATTGTGCACCAAATAGGATTGTGTTTGTATTTTTGTTATAAATTTTCATCTATGAAATCTCAGAAGTTGAAACTTGAACCATAGTGAGGGAAACTACCACTGGTCATATGGTTCAGTTTCCATAACTTGTACTACTATATTTTAGGATATATGCATTGAATCGTTCACTATATTAGTTTGCATGCAAAGTGTTTGATGAAATTCTTAAATGGTTCAATGATTAATTGCATACAGATTGTTTGATAAAATTCCCCAATGAGTATGTTGTTTGTGGTTGCAGATAGCATTGATGTGTAATAGTATTTATGTAGTGATATATGCTTACTTTTATGCAAATACTTTGCTACATTAGTTTGCACGTAAAGTGTTTGAAGAAATGCTTACATGCAAATGTAATAGTATAGTAGTTGTTTGAGAAAAATGTAAAAGTATGGTAATTGTTTGAAGAAAATGTTAATTTATTGGATGGGATAGTATTGTAGTATGATAATATGGATGTATCTGATCTATGCCTATTTGCTTGCAAATAATTTGAAGAATTTCATGTAGGAAATTTGAAATGTTGCATGCAAGGAATTTGAAAAGTTGCATGTAAGGAAATGGAAAAGTGGCATGTTTTTAGTTATGATGTTACAAGTGGAATAAGTGCAATATTTTTTACTTAGTCTCATACAAATGTATGAGAAATAAAAATCAATTTCTTTTCAAGTATGGTTAAATTTAATAGAGATTTGGAGATCCCATTTCCATAATTGAACATTGGAGATCAGACCATTATAGTAGCTTCCTCCTTCTACCTTAGTGTGGACCATGGATAGTAAGGGGGTATGCTTATAGGTTGTTAGTATTGGTGAATGTTGATTTCAAATTAATAGACACGATGTCTTGTTTTTTAGAACATGTGACTGACTGTGTATGGATTATATGTCGCTTACATGTTGATTTCATGATACCTACTTACATCCTTGTACGTTAGGTTACATTTTTGAATATTTTGATTACATGTATCAATCTTGTAGGTTTATTACAATAATTGATTTCTTATGTTCGACTACATGTCATTATGTGTATTGGTAGTTGGTTTGGAATTGCTTATGCATATTATTGGTTGCATGTGGCAATGTGAAAAATGGAGTAATGGTTGATTGCCATGCATGAGGTCATGGTTTGTGAAGTTGATATGGTCATGCATTGATGACTGGACTCTAGCTAGAATGGTGTATAGATGGTTTTGTACTCATTTGTTATGTGTATATGCAGTTGTTATGCATGTATGATCGTGGCTATGATTATGCATGTATAGTAGGTCAAACATGCCTTGTGAAGTCATTGTATGAAATTTAGGTTATCATGATGCTATTGGTTGTTATGATGCTAATGTGTTGGCTGAGATAGAGCAGGAGATGCAGATCATCATAATGAGGTTGTAGCATTGGACTTTGGGGTAAGAGAAGATCGTCTTACCTGTATTGTATGTTTGGCATGCAGGTATGTAAGTTAAGGATTTTTATATGCATTAGGTTTATATACATTTCTTTTGATGTTATGGTTACATTCATGATAGATGTTGGTTGATTAGTGTAGTTATATGCACACATTTCGGATAGTCAAGAATGATAGTAACATATAGCCGTATGCATTGCTATTGTTGTTTTATATTAGATAACTTGATGATTCAGTTTTATGTTGTTGATGAGCATGATATATAGATTATTGTTGTTATATGCTATTGACTTGATTAGATTTATTTCATTGAGATATTGATGTCATAATTTGGATTGTCCATATGCGTGATGGTTATGTTCATTACATTGAAGATATTGATGTTATATGTATTGTGCTAACCTGGTTTGGCCTATGCAAATGGTTATGGTTGTAATATTCAGGTATGAGCTGACATATTTGTGATATGGTGTCGTATTAATATAGATTGATCATACATATGTGATTGTTATGCATGAACAACAAATGCTTATGAGTTTACGATGTGAACATGTTAGTTAGATATTGTTATGGTTATCATGACCTTATGAGTGCTTGAGTTGACATGTTGTAAAATTATATCTCGCTAACTAAATTGATAATGTAGACAAGATAGCCTCCCCTAAGGTACACTAAGGTATGAGTTTGCTTATTTACTATACTTGGTGTTTCATAGTTGATTACATCGTCTATTTGGTATTTGATTGTTCGGTGCCTATTAAGTCGTCTAATTGATTTATTTAACATGGTATGTTTGCGAGTTGGTTGAATGTTTGATGAATTGCATAATATGAGTATGTGTTCAAATGATTTTTTTTTAAGATGATTGTACTAACATGTATGTATTGAGACAGTTGATTTGTACTTGAATGTAGTTGATAGTTGTAGCATTATATCTAATGACCATGGATTATGACATGATTGTTTGTAAAATTTGAATTCAAATTGATAAATATGATTGTGTTGATATTTGGAACATGTGGTTGACATGTGTGAGCATGATGCATGTAGTCAGGTATCTTTCCCTTGAATCCACTAGGAACCATGGGGATTGAGTCATGGTGTTTGTAGTTAGTCTTGTGCTTTTGGTCTTTTGTGTTTTTCTTGTGCTTGATTTTCAGATCTGTTTATGTCTCTAGTATGGCCATACCACTTTGTTTGCGGAGTCATGTTGTTATTGGTTTTTATGGTCTTCTTCTTGTTTGTTTCTTGTCTTGCCTTTTATGTTTTGAGTCTTGGGAATCAGTTGGGAAAGAGAAAATTTGATGGAAATAGGGAGAGACGTGTGGTACCCAACCGATGATCTAAGACCCAGATGAAGCTCTTTGTATGAGTAAGCACAACAGAAGGTAAGACTATGACAATCGATTGGACTGGTTGGGTCCATTGTGGTAAATGGAAAAAAGTAGTGCAAACATGAGAAAGGTAACCCGAAAAGGAAAAGCAAATGGATCTGAGGCATCAGATTCCTTGGCTATGTTGGGAATTATTATTCTCAATATCGTGCATGTTGTGCATGAATAAAGGAAGTTCTCTTAACCTTGACCTTGATATCTAGTAATTATTTTATGATCATGATTATATTGATGTTTATATATGTATACATGTATGTATGTATGTCATATTTGACAGGGTGATCATGAATCATGATTATTTTATATTAATGTTTATATGTACATATGCATCTATGTATGACGTTGGTTGATGAGATCATTATCATTTTATGGTGTATGCATGTGTACATGTATCTATGTTACTGTCTGACAGGGTTGTCAGGGATCATTCTTGTGGAGGGATGATTGCTTATGCAGGAGAATGACATGAAAAGCTTCATGGTATTATGAGGAATCGATTGGGAAGAATAGTCACGAAAAATATACGAGGTCAGTATCATGTGGATATGATTTGATATTGTATACTTGTATTATTCCTATGTTTATGTTATGACAGTTAATGTTGAAGGATACATCAGCCAAGTGAAAGCAGTGTGGTTTGCGACATGCTAGGGACAAGCATGGGTAAGACACCGGAAGCAAGGTTTCTTGGTAAGGACAATATGGTTTTGGATGTGTGGTAATACTATTATGCATATGTTGTATATGTTGTACATGTTGCATCTATGATGTGTGAAGTTGTGGTGTTGTGTATACATAGCATGTGTACATGTTATTTATGCAATGTTATATACATGATGGTACAAATAGGGTTGTGTGAATATTGCATATGGGGTGTTGTATACATATTGTACTGTCTTCATTACATATATGTAGCGTGTGTGAATATGGTGCTATGTATATGTTGGATATGTGGTATTGTGTACATACTGTACTATCTGCATGATGAATATGTAGTGTTTTGTGCATATGGTGCTATGCACATGTTGGATATGCAGTGTTGTGTGCAAATGATGCTATGTACGTGTTGGATATGCAGTGCTATGTACAAGTGGTGTTGCGTGCAAGTGGTACATTGGTACTATGTACATATGGTGTGGTGTGCATGATTGTACAAGTGGTGCCATGTGTGTGTGGTGCTGTGTACACATTGTACAAGTGGTGCTGTGTGCATGTGGTGCTATGTACATGTCGTGCATATGGCGTTGTGTACATGTGGTGTCGCGTACATGTCATGCATGTGGTATTGTGTACATGTGGTATTGTGTACACATTGTATAGTGGTGTAGTGTACATGTGGCATTGTGTACATGTTGAGCAGGTGGTGCTATGTACATGTGATGATGTGCACATGTTGTGCAGGTGGTTCAATGTATAGGTGTTACTCTGTACATGTTTTACATATGGTACTAGTGTACATGTGGTATTGTGTGCATGTCATCGATGTTGTGTTATGGGCATGTGGTATTATGTATATGCATCATGTAGTCATGGTATTGCGGCGTGTGTACTCGTTGTGTGGTACTCTGTGTAAGTACATGCACTGGGTGGTATTTCACATCAGGTATAGATGGATGCATTGTATTGTATACAATGGGTGTAGGTGTATGTGTTGTATGTCAGGTGTAGATGCATGTATTACATGGTGTGGTTGTATGTGTTTGATGCACACTATGTGTATGTGCACCTCATGGAGGAGAAGGCACTGGGTGTTTGCTGGGTTTGGCATCCGATCTGGTGTGTGTACAGAAAGAATAAAGGTAGAAGTAAGGATTGAAGAAGGATAAGTATCGGTATTGTATTTCGGTTTTAGTATGCATGTGATTTACGATTATGGTCTATGATGATTACATGTGATCTATGATTTTGATTTATGATGGTTACATGTCATTTATGATTTTGATGGTTATGTTTGAACTAACCTGATGTGATATTTTTATACATGTTGACTTGGTCAAATATGCTAGTTTGACTTGTTGTGACAGGAAGCGTACATGATTGCAAATGTACCGTATTAACGAGATACCAATGAGATATGATGTGAATTTATTTTATATCTGATGGAAGCTATGTGCGTGGTACAAGAATCATGAACATGCCTGGTTGGGCAGTTGAAATCAAATACAAGAATTAACAGCTTGATATGGTGGTTTGGTGGTTGCTTATGGTGGTTTGGTAGTTGCTTCATGATGGTTTAGTATTTTATTTATGTTGGTTTATTATTTTCTTTATGGTGATTGATATATGCTTTATGATGGTTGATATATGTTTTATGATGATTTGATATGTGCTTTATGTTGGTTGATACATGCTATATGATGTTTTGATATATGTTATATGATGCATATGCTTTGGTATATATATTTTGATGATGTCGTTATATGTACACCCGTGTATGGATGTAATACCGTAACGAGCTATGTTATAAAGCTCCACTATGCGGTATGGGTGTAATGTTATTATGCTATCATGTGGTTATGTTATCAGGATGTTATGATGTCATATGAGTTTGTTAAGCATAATGATCATTGTAAATACCGTAATGAGCTGTGTTATAAAGCTCCACTATGCGGTATGTTGTCATGTCGTTATGATGTTAAGTCTTGAGCTGATATTTCATTGTAAATACTGCATCGAGCAGGGTTATAAAGCTCCATGAGCAGTATGTCTTCTTTCAGCAGGATTCTGAGGTATATGTGTGATTGAACACTGAGGACGGTGTTCCCCCAAGGGGGAGGGTTCTGTAATAGCCCTTGTGAAAATTTCATGTAATAAATGTTAAAAACAATAACCACGAATGACTGGGACACGTATTCCAAGCTTAATGTTGGGCAAGACATCCTAGGGGTTGTTCATTTGATTGTTTATGGCTAAGGAAATTGGAAAAGCCAATGGCTAAGGCATTAAAGAAAAAAAAAAGGCATTTTTGGCACATTTATTTATGAAAATAATGAAAATTAGGAGAAAAGGAAGGTGAAAGGTCACATTTTGCATGTGAGCAGGAAAGTGAAGGAAAATAATGGAAAATGAAGAAAATAGAGGCCTCATTAATAAAAAAGGCTTATGAGGGTCAGTGGCAAGGACTTGGTTAGTTCAGTTTTGGAGCTCTCTCATTATTCTCTCTCTCTCTCTCATACTCTTGGATACTTAGAGTTTTCTTGGAGCAGTTTTGGAGGGTGTGGCATACTTGGATTCTTGGAGCAAGAAAGCAAAGGAAGAACATGAAAGTGCAAGAAGGAATCGACATCGAAAACTACATCAGATTTTCTTTCAGGTATCAAGTTGCATGTATGATTCACTAGTTTTGACATCCATGGCACATGCATGTGGTTTCTTGGTTGTGATCTATCATTGGCATGGAGGATTGTCTAGATCGATAATGGATTGCCTAGCCTTGCCATTTCCTGGATAGCCATAGTGATTGTGGGTTTACTTTCACTGTTTTGTTTTGGTTGGTTCTCTTGTTTCCTTAGCTTGGGTTGAGTTATTAGTCCTGGAAACCTTGGTTGAACAAATGCTCTAGAAGCCCTGTAACAGCTTGGGTTGAGTTACTAGTCCTGGAAGCCCTGGTTGGAAGAATGCTCTGGAAGCCCTTCGTGGGTTGAGTTACTAGTCTTGCAAGCCTTGTATAAGTTGTGGGTTGAGTTACTAGTTTTGGAAGCCTTGGTTGGACAAACGCTCTGGAAGCTATGGAAGGATTGGATGGAGACCAATATGATGATGGTTTTTGGTGATGTCTGACCATCAGGTGGAATCACTATTTGATGGGTTGAGGTGGGTGGTCTCTGGAAGCCCTGGATGAGTTTTGATTGATGTGTTCTATGAGATCCCACGTTCATACTTGGAATATGGCACGGGGGTGATTGGCTGAAGAGAGACTTGGCTCGGCCAATCTATGGTTGGGTGGAACTTGGTAGTCCCATCTACGATTCGTTCATTGCATTTATTAATGAAAAAAAAAATCATTCCCTTGATTTTCATGTACAAATGTACTGATGTATATATGGATTTTGATAGTTGATATGTTTATTTTATATCTATTCCTATAATTTTTTTTATATGCAAATTTACCCCAGAGGTTGTTACAATTGTCCAAGCCTTCTCTAAGATACTCCTATGGAAGCTAGGCTAACCAAAAGCCTATACAATGAGTTATGAAGGACTATATATAGAAAAGGGTGGGCTCGCCCTTGACATTCCCCTTTGTGATAGTTCATCTACCCTCATGACTCTTCATCTACTCTATGACTGTTACATCCACTATTTACACTTGAACTTACACTTGACAAGACATTACATACAATCTTCACATGTACCCATGTGAGACAAAATGGCTTGAGCAAGCCATGCAAGATATCACTAACACTCGAACCATTGTGGTGAGACCAACTCTTGACATCCTTGTGATGGTTGATGGTGGCGAACTAATGCCAAGATTGTTCAATGGTGATTGTGTCCGTGCGCTCAATGGTGACATCTTGCTAAAGCGAACTCTTGCCTCTGTTGCATCCGGGTAAACTGATACAACTCCTTTGTCCAACTCGTCTGATAGCATGCGCATGGTTTTCCTGGGTGCGACTGGACCGACAACATGTTGATACATAGTGTCTGCGCTGATCTCCAAGCATTTGCTGGTGGTCGTGCCCATCGACTTGTCAAAATACATGTTTAGCTCCAATTGGACTTGCTTCTTGTCTTTGCCTTGGTGAGTGTGCCAAATGGGTGGGATCGCATGCGTGTGCAAAATGACATGCATGTTACTGAATTCCCTTGCATGTGATCAACAACACTACTCGTCTCGTCTGCTCTGTGCCAGCTACTGGGATGGATCTATAACTTGTATTGATGCAATTTCATTCGTGAATGCATGTTGCACCCCTTGTTGTACCTGTTCTTGTTGCAACTCATTCTCTCATCTATGCATCTCCTATTCTTCATCGATTTGCTACTTCAACACATGAAACTCCTTCTCTGTTCTGTTCTTTGCCTTCGCGCGATCTTCATGTCATGCCATTAGCTCATAGCCCGAGTCTCCAAAGTTGCTTTCATCACAAGTGGATCTGCTTGAGCTTGGAACTTTGTTCCGCCTCTGTGTTGTCAACAATATTCCTCTTGCGTTCATTGCATTCGGTATGCTGCCTTCAGCTGCTATTGATGGTGCTACTTGCTGTGATGCTACTTCCGTCATATCTTGATGTCCTTGTCTATGAACAACTTGATGTCTTCGTGGGTAGGAAATTTCATAGACACTTGATTGACTGCATCCCCAAGTGTGCTCTGAACAGTGTCTTTTCTTCTGCTCTCCTGGAAACCATTGTACCTGTGCTGCTGAGAGGTAGATGAACACCTGCGATACTTGGAGACATGGAAACACTCATGGCAAGCAATATGTCAGTCGAAAACAAAAAAAAACTTGAGAACTGACTTGCAACATACCTGTGTGATTAATCATGAAGGTTTCAGAATTTACGTTGGGAGGTCGGGAGATTGACTGCCAAAACTACACAAGGCATTGTTTCACAGCATTTTGTCACTGTCCCTATACTCCTCATTCCACAATCCGAGAGGACCTCTACAATGACCCTCATGTGTTTTCCCATCATGAAGAAACTCCCATTATGTCCCTCTTCATGAGAAGAACATTTCCCTTTTGCATCATTTCCCAAGAATCTTCCTTTTACCCCAGTTTACAAGACAAGTGTTAATGACCAATTCATCTCCCATGCCGATCTATAGAGTTTAACACTGGGACTAGCACTGATCAATGCTACTGAGCCTTCTTTTAGTCACGCTGACCCTGTTTTGGCAAGTTTTTTAAATATGGAGTCGAAGCTTCCAACCTAGAAATTTCGTAATGGAAGTCTCATAGATGGTTAGGCTGGATGGAGCCGAAGAAGTCAGTTTGGGCTCCTTTCCCATATTAGGATGGAACAAAATCTAGAGATAATAACTTCTCCCATGATGAGAGGAACCATCTACCATCCATCCAAGCTATATAAACCTCTCTTTTCCCAAGCTAAACTAGTTTTGGAGTGAGTTTGAATGATCAACAAGTCATCTATAGCTTGTAGCTTTCTATTATATGTTTGAGGGAGAATAGTGTGTTTTAGTTTGGTTTGATACTAGAGTCAAGAGGCCTTAAAACTTCCATTGTTGGGGCTATCCATGAAGTGCTAGCAGAAGTGTTGGAACCCGGATACGTCGGAGGAGACCAACAACATCAAGGCACTGGTTGTAATCTCTTTCTGATTTATATGAATGTAACTATTAATTGATTTCCTACATGAAGTGTCATTTTACATCTTTATGGCTTAATGTTTCTTGACCTATTAAGTAGGTTGAATACAATATTGTATGCTATCATATTTGTTGTTGTTGTTGTTTGCTTGTTTAAGGTATTCGAAGGAAGGAAACAGGAAGATAGCTGGAGTGAGGAAGTAGGATCATCACCAAGTAGAATAGCTTTCTAAGAAGTAGGTCCTCTTAATTGATTCTAGCTTAAGGATATTTTCCATAGATTGTTTGTTTGTGGCTAGACCCGCTCTCTCGGGCTAGAGGAATTATTTGTGTCCGCATTGAGAATTTACCTGTGCCACAAATTGACAACTCCACTGGGGAGCCAATCCTTTTGTTTGATTGATTGTCATTGTATGGTTTTGTATGAAATTTTCTAGTATCACCATTTCCATTTAGTGTTCTCTTCTTTACTTGGTTTACTGCTCTGAGCCTGAAATTTACAATGGCAAGTCTAGTTTTAGCCTTTGAATTTTTTTTATTTCTTTCTTCAATGATCCCTCAATCAGCGCTCTTTTTGGCCAAAGAGTCACACCGATCAAGCCGATCAGCACTTGTTTTTAGTTAGTCAGTAGCTCCGGTTGTGCCGATCAATGCTTGTTGTCAGTTAGGCAGTCTCTCCGGTCGTGTCGATCAGCACGAGTTTCTCAAAACGGTCACGCCGATTCTTGTAGGTGAAGATCAGGGTTTCTCCTTAATCATAACTAGTGTGTCTTTCCCTCTTAATTTCTGCCTCTTAGCTCATTTTTCCTGTGTTCTCCCTGACTGGAAAGATTCATTGGCTTGGTTTGTGTGCTTGTTTGGTTTGCCTTCTTTTACTTGATTTTTTGAGTCTTTGGATGGTATGTGGCCCTAGGGCATCTAGGTCATCATCCATTCAGCTATTTCTGTGCTCAACAAGTCAAGTTATTGGTTAGATGTTCCATGCATTTTCGTTTTTTAGTCATTTTATTGCTTTGATTTCAATTAAACAAGTTTGAAAAGTTTTGTTTATTCTTCTCTTGATTGAGTGTCTCTTTTCGGGCATAGATTACATTGCTCATCTTGTTCTTGATTGAATCGTTGCATCATTGGTTTGGAAGGAATTATCTTTTCGTGCCTTCCATTTGATTGATGTTGATTGTTTTGAAATTTTTTCATTGAAGTGTTTGTGAAAGATTCATGTTATCATTCTATTGAAAACTTCATAATTCTAGTTTGCTGAATCAATATGTTACATTAGCTAGCATCATTGAAGACTAGAGTTGCATCATCATTTGTATTCGAAAATATATGAATTCTCTTTACTGTTAAAAGGACTAATTGAGGTGCATTTGATAGGAAGATTCAGTGCATTTAGGAGACTTATTAGAGAAATATTTCATTCTTTGATTGTTGCATTGATTTTGTGTTCCCTATCTCTCAATTAGTGTTAACTTTCATCAAAGACAAAGATCTCTTTTCTCATATAGTTGCATGTATGAGTTTTGTCAGATGACAACGGTAGGGCCTTGTAACTGAAACCTAATTCAAGATCTATCGTTAAAATTTATCGAATCAACCTAAGGAAGCATTGAAACTTAACGCTTACATTTATAGGTCTAGGTTAGAGACATGTTTCGACATCTTAAAACCTAGAAATTGTCATTCGCTTTGGCCCTAGACAGTGCTAGTATAGACTTGTGCTCCCCGTACCATCATGTATATAAAGGGAGACCCCACCAAGTCTACGATCCTTTATCTGTAGGAAGCTGAGTCTGCCACCTTGTAAACGTGATACATTGAACATAGCATTCGGGGAGATTGCTTTCCCATACTTCTCGGTTCATCGGGAGGTATTCTGCAGTTCACGGTTACCTAGTAATCGTTTTGCCTAGATTATCCGAGCAGTCATTTTGGTCTTTTTTGAATATTTCAATTTAAAATATCATCGAGCACTTCCTTTCAAGCTCGTTAACTTCAAAAGAGACTAGAGTCACCTTTTTCCTTTTTCTCGACTCTTAAAACATGAAAAGGAAAAGTTTTGTTTTAGTGTTATAAAATTAACTACCCACGAAATATTCCTAGTTAAAGTTATCTTCCTTAGTGATTCTTTAGGGTTGATTCCAATGGCAACATTTCCAGAGTCTACCCGTCAAGGATTCCCCTTGGATGGGACTCTTGGTCCTTTTCCTTCTCTTGGAAACATCAGTGCTCCTTATATGGCAATGTTGTCCCTCCCTAGGTTAACCATTGGTTTACCTGTCTGGTTATTTTCGACCTTGGTGGTCCTGAGTGTCCTGACCCCTGCCCGACCATCTTCATTTGAACCACATCATGTTGATTCTAAGGTTGACCTCTCACCTTCTTTCCCTATTTCTTCACCCTCCTCTTCTACGTCGCCTGGTGAAAGTTTGAAATCCACTAACCAGGAGGCTAAGAAGAAGAATAAGAAGATGAAGAAGAAGAAGTCTGATAAGCGAGATGTCAAATGCGCAACTATGACTCCAAATGAACCTCCTGTTGACAAACCTTCTGATCCTCCACGGAAGGTCAAATTCCCTTGCAAGCTATGTAAGGGTGACCATCTCCTTCGAGACTATCCTGGCATTCCCAGAGTCTTAGAGGTATGGTCTCAAGACCTGAATCGACCATCCCCGTCGACCTCTAGAGATCATGTCGATGCTACACCTTCAATTAATGATGGTAAGAAGAAGGGAAAGATTAGATTCCCTTGTAGGTTATGTGAAGGGAAGCATCTTCATCACCTTTTTCCTCTTATGGATAAAGCTTCGAAAGTTTTGGAAAACCTTACAGCTCGTCAACCCCAACTTCATATTGGTTATCAGAGGCTTTCTTCTAACCCTCTCCTAGTTGGAAAAGAGATTGACTTGGATTCATTTCTTGCTCATCCTATGTCAGTTTGATTTGCAGGTGAAATTTCTACATGATATCAGTGAGCTAGCTGATTTGTAGAGAAAATTCTACATGGTATCGAAGCAGAGGTAATCAAGGAAGAATAGTATACAAGAAGGAATTCGAAGTTTATTATTCGGGATACAGATCTCAAGTTCTTATCACATCTATTTCACCGATGGCATTCTATGGTTTGAGGCTTGAGTATGCCCTTGATGGCAACTCAAACTATATAGCTTGGAAGGATCACATGGAGGCAGTATTGGAAGATAGCGGCCTTAAGGACTTGATTGATCAAGAAGTCCCTAAACCTACTGATGCTACTCAACTAACGAAATGGAAGAAGTGTGTGGCTAGATCTAGGAGAATTCTCCTGGAGGGAGTGCCAGATCACATTGTCTCGAGCCTCCATGGGAAGGAGACTCTGTTTGCAATGTGGAAAACATTGAAAGATTTATATCATAATAGTAGTGATTAGAGGAAGCTGGCACTGAAGGGAAAACTTCGAAAGGTCAAGTGTGAAAAGGATGAGACGATCTCTATGTATCTGACCAAGCTCATCACATGCAGGGATGAGCTTGCAAGTGTAGGGGTCATGACAAATGATGATGATATGGTGAGTTTAGCACTCCTTAGCCTTCCTAAGAGTTGGCATAGCTACTAGGACTCGGTTAATGGAAGGGAGAAACTGCCAGATTGGGAACGACTATGGTCTGATTTGATGCAGGAGGAGATCAGATGGAGCACCAGAGACGGTTCTTCATCCATGGAGGATGAAGAGAACTGTGCCTTAGCAAGTAAGGAGAAGAAGGGGAAGGGGAAGGTTTCTCTTCCCGAATCTAGTTCTTCCCATGGTGGGAAGAAGGTTGACAAATCGAAAGCACGATGCTTTCGCTGTCATGACGTGGGCCATTTTGTTACAAATTGGCCACTGAGGAAATCCAAGAAGGGATCCGGGGAAGGATCTGAAGGTGAGGCACTTGCTTCATAGTTTGAGTTGGATTTCACACTCTTCGCATGCATGGTTTCATCCATGGTGGGAAGTGGTTATTTTCTTGACAGTGGAGCTTCTTTCCACATTACCGACAAGAAGAGTTTGTTCAATACTTTGGAGGAGAAAGATCTCCAAAAACTCATAGTGATGGGTAATGATGAAAAGTATAGTGTCTTAGGTGTAGGCACGGTTATTTTTTAGAGGGAGCAAGGAGCTCACCTTACCTTGACTGATGTCAAGTATGTACCAGGACTGAAGATAAGCTTGGTGTCGATCGCGATGCTGGAAGATAGAGGCTATGATGTAGTCTTCAATAAGGGAAAAGTTTTCCTTAGACACATCATCACTAGACAGCTGAAGCAGATTGGTTCATGGGTTAAGAACCTGTATGCTCTTGAGGTTCAAGATGCATGCAAAGCCTTGAGAAGCAAGGCAACTGATGGAGACTTGGTGGTTGAGAGGGAGGGTATGTTACCTCTCAACATGCAGCGCTAGAAGAAGTCTTAGACGATTGTGGAGGAGCCACGATTGGTGCAGCAGCTTCAGGAGGTTGTGGAGAAGCCACAACAGGGGAAGCTGAGTGGAGATCGAGTAGAGACATCTACTCATGTAGAGACCTCCAGTAGGGGGAAACTTCGAGCCAGGTGGGCAGAGAGATCACATGCAGCCATACCTCTAGGTAGGAGGTGGGGCGATGTGGAGTGATCGTCCCAAGGAGGAGGGGCAGGATCCTTGAGGTACCCAACCTCTTAATTGAGACCTTGCTACGAGAGCCCCAATGTGGAGTAACAGGAACTGACTGATTGGGTAGAGATAGATGTGGATGGAGCGGCAGAGAGAGCTACAGTGCAGGGAATCCCAAGACAGCGCAGAGCATGCAAGCTGCAGCAATGCGAGAGGCACAAGTGTGTTGCAGAGTGAAGGGTAGCACAGAGAAGGGTGCAATGGTGCGATATGCATGGAGATGTTGCAGTAGCACAGAGGTCAGAGAGGGAGCACTTATCAGCAGCAGGTAGAGCTTCAGCATCAGAGTATGTTTGTAGCCCAACAGAGAGGTCAGTTGGGAGCTTTTTTTTTCCAAGAGTTGCTGGAGCAACCACACTTGGTAGATGTGTTGCATGCAAAACATTCCAGAGGTACAAGATCGGGTTCGAGAGGAAGCCTTTCTTGTTGAGAGGGAGTGTTGAAAATTGGCAACAAGTAATTGCTAAAAATGGCAATTTGGGCATCAATGCTAGATTGGGCAGCAAGGAATGAAAAATGGAAGTGCTAGATTGGGCAGTAGGGAATGAAAAATGGAATTTCTATTTTTAGCAGTGCAATGTGGATTCCTATTTTTAGACAATCCCTGGTCTAAAATAGGAAGTAAAATTCGAATTTGGTCTTACCAGCAGTTTGAATAATAATTAATTAATTCTCCATGAGTTAATTAGTTAAGGAAAATCAAACTTGAAGTCTTTGTGAGAACATGCAATAATTTCTCCATTGATTGGGGAATGTGTCCTTGATTTGCTCCACTGATTGAGGAATTAAGGATGAGTTCTATATTGAGAGGATCAGTTGACTTAGATTAACTTAGTCAAGTCCAGTTAGATTAATTTAACAAGTTGTTAAATTAATGAGATTCAGTTTGTTGATGCTTGCATGCATGTGACAACTGGTATTTTCAGATAACTGATTATTCACTCATGGATAACTGATGCATGGTAGTTCAGAGAGAGACCCAGTTGAGATCAGATGAGGGATAGTGTACTATGAGGGGCTAGGATATTCCTTGTGAATATTCCTTTCATGCAGGAGGAATATTATTCCTCAAGGACTGCGTAGTTGGACCTGAGGTGACAGCAGGTATGATCAGGCCAATTTACATGTGTTTTGTAATTGGACCCCAATCAAAACTGCGCAAGGAAATAGGAGCTTGGACCTGAGGTGCAGCCTTTATATACAGGGCTAGGTAGTCCATAAGCTTTATCATCAGAGTACAGAGAGAGCAGGCTAGCTTTTGAGCTGATTTTTTTTGTATGTTGTTGAGGATTTCCACTTGATTGATAATACAGTGTTGGGTTTTTATGTTGGTGCTTTCCCCAGTGATATATTCTATGTTATGTGTGATTGATTCCTTCTTATCAATTATATGTGTTCATGCTTGATGTTTCTCATGGTTGATTAGCTTTTGCAAAGTTTATGGTAGATGTAGATCTAGTATTATGCTTTAGTACATTGCATATATTAGTTTGATCTGAGGGGAAATTTCTACATGATATCAGTGAGCTTGATGGTTTGTAGAGAAAATTTTATAGAACCTTGCTTACTGGAAGAAAGATGTATCTAAGGAGAGGAGAATAATATTAGAGGGAGTACGGGATCACATTGTCTCAAATCTCCACGGAAAAGAAACTATGTTCTTAGTGTGGAAAGAACTGACAAAATTGTTCAAGAATAATAGTGACGACGGGAAGCTGGTGCTTAAGGATAAACTTTGAAGTATCAAGATACATAAGAATGACACGTTTCCACAGTATCTAAGCAAGTTTACATAGTTTCATGATAAACTTGGTGGGGTCGGTGTTACTGTCCGTGAAGAAGACTTGGTAAGCCTAGACCTTACGGGCCTTCCTAAGAGTTCGCAAAGCTAGTAAGATTCAGTGAATGAGAGCAAGAAACTTCCAAATTGGGAATGCTTATGGAATGGTTCGGTACATGAGGAAATAAGGTGGAATACCAGAGATGGAACTTCATCCAAGGGAAAGGATGAAGAAAAGAATATCATTGGATGGAATGGAAAAGAATGGAAAAGGGAAGAAATCTCAATCCAAACCAAAATCCTGTCAAGGGGGCAAGAAGAAAGATTTTTCAAAAATTAAATGCTTCCATTGTCATGAATTCGAGCAATATGCCATGAAGTGTCCACACAAGAAGAAAAGTAATAATACTTCAAGAGAAGCAAGAGGTGAAGCCTTCGCTTCACAATTCAAGCTTGACTTTACCCACATTACATGTATGGGCATCATAGTGATGGGGAGCATGGGGTACTTGGACTAAGGTGCATCGTTCCACATGATAGGGTGTGGGGATTTTTTTAGTGACTTGGAAGAAAAATGATTTGCATATGCACATCGAGATGGGGGCGGCAAAAAGGTACAACACGACTGGGATTGGTACATTCACCTTTCAAAGGGAGTCGAGCTCCCCCCATAGGCTCAAGGATGTCATGTTCTTTCATTTCCTAATGAAAAATCTCTTCTCTATTGTAGTTTTGGAAGACTATGGTTATGATGTGATCTTTAGCAAAGGAAAAGAATTCCTGAGACACATAGCCCCAAGACAAGTAAAGAAGATCGAGGTTCGTGTGAAGAACCTATATAAGCTAGATGTGGAAGACTATGTTGCATTAAGCACAGAGGCAGAGAAGGTGTATAGTGGTGATGTCAGTGAAATTTGACACAAAATAACTGGCCATTTTCATCATGGCACCCTGAAGATCATGCAACAAATAACCACAGGCCTCCCCAAAGGAGCACTTGAGTAGCGGGATGTATGCAAAGGATGTACTTTGGGAAAGTACATAAAATCCACTTTCCATGATCATGAAAACAAAGTTCATGTAGTCATTGAAAGGATCCACTATGATGTTTATGGATATTTCTTGAGAACCTCCACCAACATGCACAAATATTTTGCCATTTTTATTGATGACTTCTCACGAAAGTGTTGGATATTCTTCATGTGGAAGAAAGATGAGACATTCTCCAAGTTCATAGAATTCAAGGCATTGGTTGAGAAAGAAACTGTCAAGAAGGTGAAGCCTCTCAGGTGTGATAATGGAGGTGAGTACGTGTCGAATGAATTTAAAAATTTATGTGAAAAAGAAGGCATTTGACGAGAGTTGACAACACCCCAGAACCCACAACAGAATGGGGTGGCTGAGAGAAAGAACCATAGCATTTGTAGTGTTGTTTTAATCAATCCTAATTGACCGTGGCTGCAACATTTAATTGTCAACCCAGGGTATGTCTTGTTGTTTCAATGGAGTTCGCATTGTTTGTGCCGATACACTACAACCAAGCATGAAAAATGGAAAGAATAGTAAAAGATGTCGTTGAATCAAATTACAAACTTAAATCATTCATGTAGAAACAAAAACACTCCACAAAATTGAAATCACACTTCTCAACTATTAGAGTAAGGGCGTGCCATATAGTAACTAACAACTACACCAGTTAGTCACTATCATTTTGTTAATCAACTTAGTGTAATAGCACAATATAATCCAAAACAGAAGCGAATGTAATACACAATTTGTACAACAACAACAGAAAACCATATGTCAATAAACGAAGCAATAATGTACACTACATCTACTATTGCAATCCCTGCTAAAGAGGAGGTCCCTTCCTCCCTAGCAGGGGCGCAAGAACAACATGAGATTAATTAACAAATCAGATGAAGAGTAGTAACAACATCACTACAGTGATTTAATATTAAAAATAATTCAAAGTTACAGAAGTAGAGTAAGAGTGATTTTCTATATGTTGTCCTTATACATAGGAAATCGAGTTTCTTTTATAATTATTACATGCCCAAAATTAGAAATAGATCAGCCATGAGAATCTCATGCTAATAAAAAATAAAAATAGTTACAACCTATTTCTAAATACAAAGACATCTCAAATATATTAGCTAGTATTGCAACCACTTAGGTCTGTTGCTTCTAAAATAAACAACTCCTAAATGCTTGACAGTTGTTATGTGGAATAGTACCCACAACTTTCTAGCTCCAGTGCAACAGCATCCTGTGAGTGAATGCCGGTTCGGGATGTAATGACAATCACCGGTGACAACACCCTTGGTGTAACAACGATACTCTATATCAGTGCGTAGTGTAATAGTAACCTGTAACAACATTCAATGTGTAACAATAACCTGTAACAGCATGCAGGGTGTAACAATGAACTACTCTATCCTGTTCTGAAGTTGATCAGCACTGCCTTTTTACTTCACAGCCTTGTTCCCATGAGAAACACCTGAAAAGGAGAAGAACTTCCAAAACACTCCTCCAATGCTCACCCCAGTTAGCCACAAAAAGGAATAGAGTATCGTTTTATTCAGTAAAATATGGCAAAATAACATAACAGTGGAATAGGTTTTAAAAGTGAGAAAAAGAGTGATTAATCATGTAAAGTTTCATGGGCCTGCAGGAAAAGAGGATCAAAACTAGGGAAAGAAGGTGAAGGAAATAGGTAAAAAGTCACACTCAAAAGCATTATGGGAGAAACACGGGAGATGTTGCATGACCAAGGCCTACCTCTACACTTGTGGGCCAAGCCATACAACAGATCATTCTATTTGCAGAACCAGAGTCCTCATTGGATTTTGGGCACGAGTACACCAGAGGAGGCTTTCTCGGGGAGAAAGCTAGATGTGTTGCACTTTTGGATTTTTGGAGCTTCTATTTACTGCCATGTCTCCAAATAATCAAGGAAGAAGCTAGAGATGACAACATAATTGGGGGTATTTGTGGGTTACACAAAAACTCCTCAACACTACCATATGTTCTTTCCATCCCTCAGAATGATAGTTGTTCAAAGGGATGTAAAATTTGATGAGGATAAAGCCATGCGGTGCTCTCTTGAGAGGGAGCTTCGGATCCCACTAGAAGAGGAGATTTTAACTCCAAAGGAGGAACCTCAAGAAGTTGTGGAGAAGCCACAAATTGACGAGTGGTGAGTGGAGACAACCACTCAAGCAATACCATCCAGAGAAGGAAAAAAAGGACCAGGGAAGCTGAGAGACTTATGCAGGATGCAAGGGAGAATCTGGGTGCTCCTTCAAATTAGTGCAAGTAGAGAAGGTCACTAGATCGATACAGTGGCTACATGGATTTAATGACTGAGCTTGTAAAGGCTGAGCCATCCTCTTTCAAGGAAGTAATAGAGAAACTTGTATGGGTTGATGAAATGGTGGAGGAATATGAATCCATTGTAAAGAATAGTGTTTGGGAATTGGTCCCAAGACCAGCAGATAAATCAGTGTGGGTTCGAGATGGATCTTCAAGGTGAAGCAGGAAACAGATGGAAGCATATAGAAGTACAAGGCTATATTTTTGGCCAAGGGGTACTCTCAAGATGAAGCGATTGACTATGAGGAGACGTTTTCTCTTGTAGCAAGGTACTCATCCATTAGATCAATTATTGCTCTATCTACGCAGATGGGGTGGAAGACCTACTAGATGGATGTAAAAACAACATTCCTCAATGAATTTATTGAAGAAGAGGTGTAAATCGAGCGACCGAAAGGCTTTGAGACTTTTATCGGGAGTCTCATGTGTGCAGACTCAAGCAAATGTTGTATGGTCTCAAGCAAGCACCTCATGTTTGGTATGCCGGGATCGATAACTATCTCATCGGTTTGAGCTTCACCAAAAGTGAGGCGGATGCAAACCTATATCATATTTTGGTAGAAGTTAGATTGTTGATTATTGTCTTATATGTTGATGACTTGATTTTAACTAATGATGAACAACTAATCAGATCTTGCAAGGAGGATATAGCAAGAGAATTTTAAATGAAGGACATGGTTCTCATGCATTACTTCCTCAGGTTGGAAGTATGGCAAGGCGATGGGGAACTGTTTGTCTCTCAAGGCAAGTATGCAAATGTGATACTATAGAGGTTCCACATTGATAGTTGAAAACCCATGGATACACCTCTAGTGACCAACTGATCCAAATCAGATCCATAGACGATTGTCATAGAACCATGACTATATCGGGACGAAACAAATCCTTAAAGAATCCAAAACAACAATCGAAAACACCCTGAACCAATGGCCATGGCAGCCGGCGCAGAACGACGAGGACCTTAGTCAAAGCGCGTTAACCGAGGCCCATGGAGACTATGCAGGAGGTCGATGTAGCCCCTGGGAGCCCCGGAATGGGAAAAGGAGCTGATTTTCGATGTGTGTTAGCGCTAACACACATCGCTGGGCAAATAGGGATGAAATGATAGAGCCTTAAGCACTCGGTCACGTTGGAGCTAGAGGATCGTGGGCAGAGAAACGAAAAGCGCCATCGTACGAAGGTGGGACCCACAACCTGGAAATCGGTGGTTTGATCGGGGTGCCCTTGAACGCTAAGCAGTTTTGGAGAAAGAGGAGCGATCACACTCAGCGATCGACGTGTGGCAATGGAGGTGAGAGAAAAACCATCGTGACCGCGCATTATCAGTCGAGCATGTCAACCACGCTCGGTGTGCGAATGACGTTGGATCTAGAGGAGCCCAAATCGGACGGCTGAGATTGCGTCCGATAGATAGAGCGGAATTCACAGGGAATTAAGCTGTGATTAAAGGGGATTTGGAATCCATTGACTGCCACGATGGAGAAAGAAACGAATCGACGAACAGACTAGCGTTGTTCTGATGGGGACACGTGGCTACTTCCTGAGCATTTATGTTGATGCCGAACAGGGAATTCCAAGCACACAAGCGGCAGGTGAATCGACGAAGGCGGGAGAGGAACCAAACAAGCGTAGAGGTCAAATGGCTAAAGCCATGAACAGAGACAGTGAATGGGGGATCCGAAAAAAGAAGAAACGAAGAAAGACAGTGAACAGTGAACCCTGATAGGAGGACTGAGCACAGACAATAGTAAAGCCAAGCAGAGGAGACAGAGGGCTGAGCTGACCACAGGTAGCATCGAGCACCAGAGAACTTGAGGAATCAAGCCTTCCCATAGAGGAATCTATCTAGATTGAGCATCACAGTTGGCTCTTTCCACTGTAGACCGAGGGTCACAGAGCTGGTAGGAAGAACAAGAGTCTGTGTACTCCAAGTGGCTTGGGGAATCCAAGAACCACCCTGCCAAGCAAAATCTGCTTCAGGAGAACTCATATTGAGTCCCTGTATTGTAATTTCTCTGCTGAAAGACACAATAAAATAAGGCCACCACTGAAGCTGGACCGGAGACGTAGCCATGGAGAATAGGGTGAACTCCTTATTAAAAACTACTTGTGTCTTTGTGTTGCTTAATGTATTTCTCTGTTGTCTTTCCATTTATTTTCTGTGTATTGGCAATTTGATCGATTCGTTGTTTCAATAGCACAGAATACACACACCAGCACATGAGTCTGTAATACCTTTTGTTTAATAAATCTTCACTGAGGTCACTCATAGGGTGATTATCAGATCAAGTGGTATCAGAGCTCTAGGTTGTAAGGTTATACAAGCTTGTGTTGGTTTAGCTATGAATGCTCACTAGATCAAAGCTCAAATTAGGAGAAGGAGAGTTGGTGGAAACTAATCCTAAAATTGGGAGAGTCTATTCTCGAAAGACAATGTCAGAAGAAGGTTCTGTAGGACCAGACCCTCAATTCATAGAAAGCTTCCTAGCTATAAAGTCTATGGTAGAAGAAATGTATAGGGACATTATAAAGCATAAGGGTGAAGATTCATCAGGCTCTAAGCAAGATAAATAAGAAGATGAATTTCATTCCCATGACCACTCCAAAGGAAAGGGAAAAGAAGAAAGCTTCCCTACACCTCATAGTAGCCCTGTGCATGCTAAGAAAGCATCTTTGATTAAGTTAGATGTTAAATTTGATTTTCCTATATATGATGGAGAGTTGAATGCTAAAAAGTTGGACAACTGGATAAGACAAATTGATGTGTATTGTAGAGTACAAAATATAGACTTAGACAAGAGCAAGATTCAGCTGGCAAGCCTTCGCCTAGGGGGCACTACCTTGGTTTGGTGGGAAGGCAGAACCCAAGCTGATATGAGGAAGCATGGTAAGACCATCTCTGTCTGGAGTGAATTTGTTACTGCAACCAAAAAACAGTTCTATCCATTGGCCTACATGCAACAAGCCATGATGAGTTGGCAAACTCTTCGGCAGTTGAAAGGGAAAAGTGTACAAGGGTATACTCAAGAGTTTAGAAAGAGAGCGTTGATGTTGGGTATTTCATTAGACTCACCAGAAACTTTTTGAAGTACATTGGTGGTCTACACAGCTACTTGAGGCATACCATCCTCATGTTTAATCCCACTAGTATAGATGAGGTATCTGTACAAGCTACTCATCTAGAAGCTAGAGGAAAGAATGGAAATCCAGAAGTTGGGCGACCATCCCAACCCACTGTAAGCAAGAGCAAGGAGAAAAGAAAGTAGAAGTGGAAAGCAAGGAAGGCTAACATTGCACAAAAAGGCAAAGCTTCATGCACTCACTATAAAAAGGAGGGGCATGATGATGAGCACTGTTGGATTCTGCATCTAGAGTTGAGACCTAAGAAGTCCGAGGGCAAGACGAAGAAGACTGTTGCAGCTATTCAAAAATATTTGGGGTCAGACTCTGGAGATGAAACAATCATTGCGGCCACAAGTATAAAAGGTTATCTGCTTTAGAGAATGCTGAAATCACGAAGCAGGTGCAGGAGTTGCTCGAGAAAGGGTTCATCACGCCTAGCACATCACCATGTGGGTCACCAATCGTTTTGGTGAGAAAGAAAGATGGCTCGTGGAGAATGTGTATTGATTACTGAGCACTGAATAAAATAACGATCAAGAATCGTTATCCCCTTCCTCGCATAGATGATATTTTAGATCAATTGAAGGAAGCTGTTTATTTCACCAAGATGGATTTGCACAGTGGATACCATCAGGTCAGAGTTGCAGAGCAAGATGCATGGAAGACTGCTTTCAAAACAAAGCAGGGATTGTATGAATGGCTGGTTATGCCTTTTGGCTTGACCAATGCCCCTGCTACTTTCATGAGATTAATGAACGATGTACTCAGACCTTTTCTTGATGATTTTGTTTGTGTATCTGGATGACATTTTGATTTTTAGTAAAACATGGGAAGAACATTTAAAGCATGTTAAGCAAACATTAGATTTTTTGAAAAGAGAAAAACTTTATGTTAAACTCTCCAAATGTGAATTTGGCAAAACCTCTCTAAATTATTTGGGTCATATAGTAGGGGGAGGTGAATTGAAAATAGATACTCCTAAAGTGGCAGTCATTGTAAACTGGCCTAAACCCAAGTCTGCTACAGAAGTGAGAAGCTTCTTAGGAGTAGCACAATATTGGAAGAAGTTCATTTCAAATTTTTCCTCAATTGCAGCTCCCTTACATGCTTTGACAGGATTGAACAAGGTGTTTCAGTGGGGAGGAAAACAGCAGAAAGCCTTTGACACCTTGAAAGAAAAAATTAGTACAGAACCTGTACTAGCACTGCCAGATCTATAAAGACCATTTGAGATCCAAACTGATGCTAATGACTATGCCATGGGAGCAGTGTTGACACAACACAGTAAACCCATATGTTATCATTCTGAGACTTTTAATCCTGCAATAGTTAACTATCCTACATATGATAAAGAATTGTATGCATTAGTTCAGAGTGTGAAAAAGTGGAAACATTACTTAATGGAAAAAGAAACAGTAACACATACTGATCATCACTACCAAACTAAGTTGCAACAATCAAGACATTACAGATGGATGGGTTTTCTACAATAGTTTCATTTAGTCATCAGATATAAAAAGGGCATACATAACAAGGTTGTGGATATGTTATCTAGACCCATTATAAATGCGTCTACCATACTTAAGCATAATTCTATGCTGCATGAAAGCTACATAGAACAGTATGCTCAGGACATGGACTTTAAATATGTATATGCAACTTTGAGTCAAGGCAAAAGAGTAGAAGAATTTTACTATCATGTGAAGGACCAACTCTTATATCATTATGGGAAACTCTACATTCCACAAACTGAGAGAGCAAAGATAATTAGGGAAGCACATACTTCTCTGATATCAGGTCACTTTGGGGTATGTAAAACAGTTGCACAGCTACAAAGGTTCTGCTATTGGCCGAAAATGAATGAGACAGTTTCTAGATATGTGAATGGATGTACTATGTGTGCTAAAAGCAAGCCCAACAACAGAAAACTAGGCTTGTACACTCCATTTCCAGTTCCTTCTCACCCTTGGGAAAGCATTTCCATGGATTTTGTTGGAGGACTGCCTAAATCTAGGAAAGGTCATGATTATCTATATGTTGTTGTGGATAGGTTCAACAAAATGTGTATTTTGATACCCTGTAGTAAACAGATTACAGCTGAACAAACTGCAAAATTATTCTTTGAACATGTATGGGTTCATTTTGGATTACCCACTTCTATTATATCTTATCGAGACACCTGATTTGTGGGAAAGTTTTGGTCAAGTCTGTGGGAACTAATGGACACCAAATTAAAGAAAAGCACAGCTTTTCATCCACAAACAGATGGCCAGAAAGAAGTAGTTAATAGGACAGTGATCCAATTACTGAGAGGATATTGCAGCAAACACCCTAAGATTTGGGATGAACACTTGTGTTATGTGCAACATGCTTACAATAGAGCCAAACACTCTTCTACCCAGAGATCTCCTTTTGAGACCTGCTTTGGTTTCACACCAAGGTCTCCCTTGGATTTTGTCTTTGGTAAAGATACCATGGTTGATGGACACAATGGTGTGGACAAAGCAACTAGGTTCATTGAACAGATCCAGGAGATCCACCAGACAGTACGGAACAACTGGAAAAGAGCCAGGCCAAGTACAACGCTAGGCATGATAAGCATCGGATGGAGCATAGTTTTCAAGTTGGAGACCAAGTCTGGCTGTATATCAGCAAGGACAGGATGCAAGGTGAAGGTAAGAAGCTAAAACCTATCAGGTATGGACCCTTCAGGATACTTGAGAAGATTGGTAAAAATGCTTTTCGCCTTGATTTGCCAGCTTACATGCACATCTACTCAGTCATGAACACAGATTGCTTGAGATTGTTTGAACCTTCAATGATTGAGGACCCTGAAGAGCAGAGTCAATTGCCTTCTGTTGATGACCTACTACCTAAATATCTTAATGAGTTGCAGGAAGATACAGTGTTGGACAGGAAGGTAAGGACGACGCGCAGTGGACAGGTGGAATATCTCATAATTGGGCTTAAAGGTTCGAAGCCAAGCAGTGCGAAGTGGATTGAGATTGGACAAGTGAGACAATAGTTTCCTCACTTAGTCGATGCTTGAAGAAAACCAACTTTTGGTGGTCCAAAATATTTTCAGTTGGGAGGCCGTGATCCAAATCGGATCCATAGACGACTATCATAGAACCATGACTATATCAGGATGAAACAAATCCTTAAAGAATCCAAAATAGCAATCGAAAATACCCTAAACCAATGGCCATCACAGCTGGCATGGAATTACCAGGACCTCAGTCAAAGCACACTGACCGAGGCCCCCGGAGACTACGCAGGAGGTTGATGTAGCCCCTGGGAGCCCCGGAATGGGAAAAGGAGCTGATTTTCGATGCGCATTAGCGAACAAGGCTGAAATGGTAGAGCCTTAAGCACTCGGTCACGTTGGAGGCAGAGGACCGTGGGCAGAGAAACGAAAAGCGCCATCGTACGAAGGTGGGACCCACAACCTAGAAACCGGTGGTTTGATCGGGGTGCCCTTGAACGGTAAGAGGTTTTGGAGAAAGCGGAGCGATCACACTCAGCGATTGACGCGTGGCAGCGTAGGTGAGAGAAAAACTGTCGTGATCGCGTGTTATCGGTCGAGCAAGTCAGCCGCGCTCGCCATGCGAATGACGTTGGATCTGGAGGAGCCCAGATCGGACGACTGAGATTGCATCTGATAGACAGAGTGGAATTGACAGGGAATTAAGCCATGATTAAAGGGGATTTGGAATCTGTTGACCGCCACGATGTAGAAAGAAATGAATCGACGAACAGGCTGGCACTGTTCCGATGGGGACACGTGGCTACTTCCTGAGCGTTTATGCTGATGCCGAACAGGGAATTCCAAGCACACAGGTGGCAGGCGAATTGACAAAGGCGGGAGAGGAATCAAATAGGCATAGAGGTCGAATGGCTAAAGCCATGAACAGAGACAGTGAATGGGGGATTTGAAAAAAGAAGAAATGAAGAAAGACAATGAAGAGTGAACCCTGAGAGGAGGACTGAGCACAGAGAACAATAAAGCCAAGCAGAGGAGACAGAGGGCAAAGCTGACCATAGGCAGCATCGAGCACCAGAGAGCTTGAGGAATCAAGCCTTCCCATAGAGGAATCTGTCCGGATTGAGCATCACAGTTGGCTCTTTCCACTATAGACCGAGGGTCACAGAGCTGGTAGGAAGAACAAGAGTCTGTGTACTCCAAGTGGCTTGGGGAATCCAAGAACCACCCTGCCAAGAAAAATCTGCTTCAGGCGAACTCATATTGAGTCCCTGTATTATAATTTCTCTGCTGAAAGACACAATAAAACAAGGCCACCACTGAAGCTGGACTGGAGACGTAGCCCTGGAGAATAGGGTGAACTCCTTATTAAAAACTGCTTGTGTCTTTGTGTTGCTTACTGTATTTCTCTGCTGTCTTTCCATTTATTTTCTGTGTATAGGCAATCTGATCGATCCGTTGTTTCAATAACACAAAACACACACACCAGCACATGAGTCCATAATGCCTTTTGTTTAATAAATATTCACCGAGGTCACTCATAGGGTGATTATCAGATCACCAACTAGAGGAAGGAGGATGCCACTTCAGGTGAGGAAGTGGATACTACCATTTATTAGAAGGTAGTGGGTTCATTGATGTATCTTGTGAAAACACAACCAGCTATGTGCTATGCAGTCAACCAACTGAGCCAAGCGATCGTTAGGCCAACCAAATTATTTTGGAGGGCACCTAAGCATGTTCTAGGGTACCTTAGAGGCACTACCCAGTTTGAAATATGGTATGGACGAACATAAGGAGTGAAGTTGTGTGGATTCACAGATGCAGATTAGGCGGGAATTCCATCAAACTGAAAGAGTACATCAGGTGGAATTTTTCAATGTTGGATCCGAAGTAGTTTCCTAGTACAACAGGAAGCAAATATATGTGGCGCTCAGCTCAGTAGAAGCAGAATACATGGATGCAAGTCAAACAACATGTGAGGCGATCTAGATGAGAAATATACTTGTTGGATTGTTTGGTCAGATGATGGATCCAATTGTGATATATTGTGATAATAAGAGTTCCATCAAGCTCTCTGAGAATCTTGTTTTTCATGATCGATCCAAGCATATAGATATTTGATATCACGATTTACGGGACCGTGTGTAGAGGTGGATAATGTTCTTGTAGTATATTCCGATAGAGGAACAAGATGCTGACATTTTGACAAAGGGATTGTCAAGAGGGAAGTTCGAGTTCCACAAGTGTAGGATAGGGGTGGTTGATAATCCCTTTCTTACTGAGAGGGAGTGTTGAAAAATTTAGTAAGAAATTCTCAATTTGATTTTGCCTTGATTAAATTGAGAAAATTTGAATTTCCACATCAGTAGACAACTTGGATGATGTTAACTTGTCTGACATGGCTTGTGTCACCCGATTTAATTATTAAATTTGAGTTGGTGGAGTTAGATTTCAGTTCAGCATGTGTGATTGTTAATTTGTAGCAATCAAGATCAATTATCTCAGGTTGTTTTCAGTTAAACTAGTTCCAACTTTTGGAGGAACTAGTGGAAGGTCACTTAAGTAGTGGGAGTTCAGTCAAACTCAGTGATCATCCAGTTAATTGATCAATCAACCCAAAATAGCTAGTGCATGTAGAGAATATGAGTTACCCATTTGAGGTGGAGATTCCAAGGCAGTGTAACATCAATTGTAGACTAGTCTTGAGTGCACAGGTGTTGCATGTAGTCATAGGACTAGCCTAAAGGAATTACTCAATCAATTTGAGGAATTTCCTAAATAATAGGGGCCTAATTTCTCAAGGAACATCACAAGGAAATAACTCAAGAAGAGGCAAATTTTGACTAAGTTTGGGGCAGAGCCTTTCAGTGAGCAAAGAGATAGGTTATGCACTTGTAGGGTGTGCTCAGTTGAGAAAATAAATTGTAATACATCTCTATTCTTTTGATTTAATGCAAGCATGCATTAGGGTTTTTAGTAGTTTTCTTTCCTGGGGGAAATACGTGTTGCATGTGTGTTATTTCTTATTGCATATCTAAATTTTTTGTTCTAGATTGTGAATTATGACCATAGATCAATAGAGTAGGTTTGTGTATTGTGATTTTGATTAAAACTTCATGAGCAGTTGCAAATCTACATCGTAATTTCTACATTCTTCTTCTTGGAGGTTTAATCACTTTTTCTTCAGATTGGTTTGTATAGGTATGAGATTGTAGGGTCTAAGCTCACACATGCGAAAAAAAAAGAAATTAATATGGAGCCACATGGTTGGTTCGAGGAAAACTTGACTAAAGCTACTCAGTTGATAGGGTGCTCCATGTGGCTAGAGGGCTACAACCGCATTGATGATCATTAGCTCCCTACAATTGTGACTTAAGAAATTTTTGACTGTTGACTGCAAACTTTGATTGTTGACTGCAGGCTTGTAGACTTTGGCTTTGATCTGATTTATCTATCAGGCTCACCTCTTGGATATTGTTTGGTTGGTTTTGCTGGATAGTTTTTTCCTTTTGACTAGTGAATTGGAACATTGTACTCTCCCTTTGTTGAACATTTTATGACAATCTAATAAGAAGAAGAATTTGAAAGGAATTTCCCCTTTGTGGGTTTTTCCTTGGTCTTTGACCAATCTTAGTGTCTCTTATTATTGTTCTTGATTTGTCTTCTACTTTCATTGCATTTATTGTTATATCTACAATTGCTATTGAACATTGGAAGATTGAATTATTTTTGAAAGATTTCTAATTGAAGATAAGAATTGGGCTAAAGTGATTGTAACAACATAGAACAGTGGCAAATTAACAAAAAATATATAATGAATATGTTTAGTGTTTACTGATTATAAGGAGGATATCGATTTTATGGATTGATGCTAGGGAATTGGGTTAGATATTATGAGAGTTAAAGGTTATGAAAACGAGTTTATATGGATAAAGAATGGCAAAGGTTATATGTTTTATGGGTTAGAGTTATATGATTTAGGGGTAGGAGTTATAAATGGGTAATAATTAAATATGTTATTAGCATTATGTGTTATGAATGGATAAGCATATTTTCTTTAATCAGGGGATTAATCAAGAACTAGGTTGGGTTCATACTTGTGTGACACGAGGTCAATTCCAACAACTACCACTATATCTCTAGGTGTATCCAACTCACCCCCATAGACAACACACATGCTAGTCAATCCGTCGGATTAAACATGGGTCTTTCATCACTCACATAAATTTACATAACAAGAGCTTTCCAAGTGAGTTACCCTAGGGAGGAAAATAGATAGGCATTATGAATTCATGTGGTATTTGTGAAAAACTTCTTATAACTCATATAATTCCCATGGAGTTATATGAGTTATAAGAATTTGGAGTTATAAGTGTTACTGATTATAAATATTAGGAGTTATAATAACTATAGAAATTAGAGGTTATAATAATTATTAGGGTTAAGGGTTGGAGATAATAAAGGTTATGTGAGTTTGTCTTATTTGTTATTTTACTAATTGTATATAAAGTTGTAACAATATTCAATTAAATGATGTAATTTGAGTAAACCTAATAATTAAGTCACATATTCAAAATTAGTAAAGATAAAGTCTATACATATTAATTAATATTTGATTAATATTTAACTTGTTTTGATGATGGTCAAGAGATAAACATCCCACATCCCCTTCACATGAAAGTTCTTAATAAGATTATATCACAAAGAATAGACATCCCCTTAACATGGGACTCAATTGCATCATATGATGGGAGTGTTTCTAAGCATATCAACCATTATAAAGTCACAACTTGGGGATTTCACAACCTGGGATTTCTAGACATATCAACCTTGGTCAAATCATGTGAATTATTAATACTAACGGCAACTAATCCACATTTTAAAAAACAAATATCGAATAAGTGACCATATTATATATATATATGGCAATGACAAGATGTTAAGAATCTATTGGATAACCCTATGACGATGTTCATTGGTAAAATCATGACTGGTCAATTATTAATACTAACTACAACTAAACCACATTGTTTAAAACAAATATCGAATGAGTGACCATATTTTATATATATAGCAATGGCAAGATGTCCGGTCCCTAGAAATCGTTGCCAATGTAAATCAATGGAAGTTAAGTTTTGGAAATTTTCAGTGAAAGGCCGTATAGGAACGGAACCATCCTTCCAAGGAATGTCTACATCTGATTCGCAAACTCATAAGAGCTTTGGGAGTTTTATCTGTGTACTCCATACAAATGACCGAAATAAAATTTTAGTACACAAAATGTACAGAGGCATTACTCTCATATATTCTTGTCCGTAAGGTTTCGAGGAAATGTATCTCTCACAAATTCTTGTTGTAAGGTCAGGGTCCTTGACACACGGATATTATATATATATATGAATTTGTAACTATATACTATGAATATGTGACAATCTCAAGCCAATCATCAACGGATAAAATGGGCGCTGCAGGGCGATTAACCTCAGACACAGCCGGTGAAACCCTAGACCTTTAATGGAGGGGCGTTTAGGAATGAAGGCTAACATAAGCTCATGCAAAGCTTGTGGTTTCGATAACGCAGCCAAATAAAAAGACAGGCTGCAGGAAAGCAGGCTACGACATGATTATGTTGGTTATGCGTCCGCTCATCGATGTTCCCGCAATGAGGTGGAATACACAATTAATGAGCGATCCATCTGAACACAGAGGCCAATAACAACAAAATTATGCCCTTGATGCACGCCCTGCGGGGTTTGACCAATTCTCGCATAAACAATCATCTCTTTGCTGGCTGCCGAGGTCGACGAATCGTCAACGCTTTTGCTTGGAAAAAGCGTTCGGTCTTTTAGGACTCTGGTAAGCAGCTGGTTGCTTTCCCCGCTTTTTTAAAAGAAAATTTCAGGGCGCGACTGCAGAATAAGAGTAGAATAAATGTTGCAGAACACAGAATACCGCGCTTCCCGATGCCTCCCACTCATAACAGACCTAAGATTAGATGAAGCAGGTCGGCACAGCGTAGGGTAGCGTAGCCTAGGCTTTGTCTGTAATGCAATTAAGTACTCGGTGCATGCCCAGCTGATTAAAAAAATAAGAAAAGGCACGGGGTCAGAGACACAGACTGCAATGGCGCATTCACGTTCTTCGAGAAGACATTAGCACATGTCCCTGTCCAGCCGCTCCTCCACACGCCGCCCAAACTAAAGTCAGGACTCGACCTCGACCGCCACTCACCCTATCGCCAGGGCTCTGTACTGAGCGAACGAACAGGAACGGCCACGACCGCCTGCCTAAATTTCAGTCAAGTCACTCGTTCCTTGGCTCTCGTGTCTCCCATAATTCCTTTAGTCTCTGTCCTCTCGGTTGGGAATTTACGCCGGATTTCGATTGCTATATGACCGTCCTCCTCTTGATCCATGTGACCCCTAGTCCACACCGCCGTTCAATGAACGTCCCGTTTAACGCTTACGCGGTCAGGTCGTGCATGCGGAGAACTGCACGCCAGATGTCTCGCGTCAGCCCACTTGCTTGCTTAGATCTGGGGTCGCAAGTAGTTCATTGGCGATTCTGCCACCAGTGCTTCATTCTCTGCCGTGCGATGAAGCCAAAGCCGCAGCGACGCTAGGCGAGCGTGAGCTTATTTAACGGATCCCTGGTGGGGACCATCACCAAGACAAGCGGAGCATGACACGCAAGCGCGGATGCGACGGAGGACGTCGTCCCGTCGGCACGCCAGACAGGCACAAGCCGGACCGGCGAAAAGGCGGAAGGGCATGGAGCCCACGTCGGAAGAGGAGGACTCAGGAGTCGTGAATCTTACGAGATTCGAACGTGCGACTGGTAGACTTGGCAGGAAAGGAAAGTATCGGTGGTGAGACCCGCTCAGGAGGGCTGCCGGACAGGTGTTTTCATCCTTTCCCTTTAGCTTTGCTTCTCCGGTTGGCTTCGGGATTCGCCTGGATGCCGAAATGGCAAAAGCTAGGGACTGCGCTGGGCTGCTCGGGAACGGCGCCGCAGAAACGTCAGCCGCATGTCGTATCCGCCACCAAATTTATCCTTTCTTTCAACTTTAGCGATGGCGGTATGGATATGCATAAGCTCAAGTGGAAGCCTAGGCAAACCAATGGCCATGGCTTGAAAATTATAGATTACAAACCTGCTCAGAATTTTTTAATTTAATCGTACAGGAGGAGAAGGCGGTACTTGTGCGGAGAATGTCAAAGAGTTGAAAGCAAATAAAAATGCTGCCATCCATAAACGCATACTTTCAAGAAAAGGTTACAGACATCGACAAAATCTTTTAATAAATTTAAATAAAACTTCTTCGACACTCCAACTTCCAAGCTAACAACGGCATATTCTGAATTTTTGCATCCAAACCCTAGTAGCGATGACGTGCACGCGGAGCGTAGCAGTTCTCTTCCTTTCCCTATGTTACAGCAAAGAAAAGAATATACTTGAACGTTGAAAACCAAGCGACGCTTAAAAGAATGTTTAAAGATTTAAAAGAATACCGAAAACCCCGGCATTCAGTGAAAGATTTAAAGAAAAAGCCGTTAAAGGAATGTTGAACAAGCTTCGAATCTTAAAGGAAAATTTTAATTTTTTTAAAAGAATGTCGACCGTCGCGAGACTGTTCGAAATAAAGAAATATTCAAGGGCGGGAAGCTCAGAGAATGCATGGCCATGGATGCATGATATATCGGAACGAATAAAATAAAAGTCCGGCACGCGGTAGAGATTAAGACAAAACGTACAGGCTTCTGATAAAGAAATACGTAAAAGAAGTTAAAGATTGACGGCCATGTTTGTATGGTAGATTAAGGTAAAGATTAAAGGGAAAAAAGAAAAGTAGAGTTGATTGCCCTTTACCGACCGCGACCAAGAAGAGGTAAGGAAGGGGAGGGGGTGTAGGCCCAGTATATATTGACCATCAATCTCCTCCTTTCATTATAACTTCGCTCTCTGCGCTTCTATGAATGTCGCCCTCTTCTCATCTGGTCGTCATATCCTCTCTTATCAATATTTGTCTATATCGTCTTTGTTTTGATCTCTTACCTCATCCCTGACGTTCCTCTGTCCGATTCGGCTTCGCGACTCTCTAAATCCAATCCAATACACAGGCCAGAAGAGAGAACAAGCCGAGGTCGGCAGCCTCGCTAGAGAAGGCAGTTAGGTTAATCATTCCTTATCTTCTTCTTCGTCTTGTTTTCTTCTTCTTCTTGTTTTCTTTTTTTCTTGTTTCGTGGAAGATGCAGTACCATCAGCACGCAGCAGAGGCGTGGGGAGGCTCTTACGGCGGCGACGACATGTCTTCGGGGCGGAGGACGTCCCTACACATGCCGGCGGGGGGCCAATCCGGCTCGATTTCGCCGCTGGAGCGGGTGGAGAGACTTGCTTCTGAGAACGCAGTGGTGGTCTTCAGCATGAGCTCATGTTGTATGTGCCATGTGATCAAGCGCCTCTTCTGCAGCCTCGGCGTCAATCCGACTGTGTACGAACTGGACGAGGAGCATCACGGCAAAGACATGGAGAAGGCTCTGCAGAGACTGGTAGGCGGTGGCCAGGCCGTCCCTGCCGTGTTCGTCGGTGGAAAATTCTTGGGAGGAATGGACCGCGTAATGGCCTCACACATCAATGGCACGCTCGTCCCTCTTTTGAAGGAAGCGGGAGCCTTGTGGCTCTGAATCATTTCGGCCGCAGATACTTCTTGTTTTCTCGGTTTTCCGCTGATCTTGTGGATCAAAACTGCGACCGAGCCTCTGTAACCGTGGTTCCTTCATTTTGCATTATCTCCAGCTTTAGAATTTTCTTTGCGGAATTATTAGTTAGCGTGTTGTCGAAGCACTGATAAATGTGTATACATGCTTTATCTTTCTTTCTCATGGAGCTGAAAGCTCTTCAGCGTCGTCAATTTTATTTGTTTCTGACGACTGGAAGTGGAATACTGCTCCATTGTTCGATATTATTATCATTAATGTCAAGTTAATTCTTCAGAACACATCCGGCAGCATTTCTTTTTCCATAGAGAAAATAATTTTCCTCCCTTTAATCATTAAATTTTCTCAAACTCTAGGCATGAATTACAATGTTCCTCTGTTATGAAATTCTTTGAAGACCGTTAAGCGGTTATTCCTGCAGTTTGCATTTCAATTTACAGTACGAAACGATAAACAAAATTCGAAAAATGATCGCTGCCTGCCATGACCGGCTGAGCATAATATGAAATTTCCTCGCATTGGAGTTGCAAGAGCTCGGATGAGTAGTAATAACGCATTAAATGGTTTTGTTGATGATTTTAGAATTATTCTGGTAAACAAATAATGCAAGCATACATATTACTTCAGATGTTTGCAGGCTTTCTTTAATGAAATGCACTAATCTTTAATCTCGTTTCAGCGCACACGGTATCGATTTGTTTGTAAGACACATATGCTCATATAACAGATCTGTCACAAGGCCAGCCACTTCTTGGAATTCCATAAGAATTTCCCGTGGAGTAGGATTTTTGCTGTTAAGAGGCTCAGAACATTGCATTTTTCTGAGAGAGTTTGCAATATACAGTTTAAAGATAGACGCCTGTAACAAAATTGACAGAAGAATGAAACACACGGAGACATTGAAAGTCATGAGCATTGAGTAATTGTGCAACAAATTACTGAAAGCGTGCCTTTTAATCATTGGGCTTTTAACACTCTTGTCATTGGGCAGAATAGAAACAATCTTGATCTTTGAATGACCGTTAAAAGCTGCTTTGCTTTCTTGTTCTGGAACAAGTTCTTTTTGTTCCAGAACAGTGAGATTAAAACTGGTTCCAGAACAAACACTAGTGAGATTATTTGCAAATTTATTGGGAACATTTATGAATGGTGGTTAGAAGTTAATTTGGGATTGATTATTAAAATTTATTTCATTAATATCAATAATGAAATTAATTGCAAATTGATCCATGAGACTTATATTCTTATTACTTATACTTTTCACACTAAATTTATTTTTTAAAACTAAACCATAAAAATCACAAATATATACCAAATAAATTACAAGACTATACCAAATAGGTCCATGCTATATAATCAGAAACAGATAAACTATTCTTATGATTATAAAGCATAAAGGATTAAAAAGAAATAAGAAGCTCCATCCTTCATAAATTTTATGATTAAATATAAATAATACATGATTAATATGAAAATGTATTAGTAATGTAAAATATATTAAAAATAAAATAGTTAAACAGGCTTTATAATTAGATATAAATGAAAAATAATTAAGATTAAAGTAATTTTCTATTGTTATAATAATAATAAACCTTTTCTTGAACCAATTTGCCTTTCCACCAATGATGTTTTTGACCACTTTCTTAAATGAGTTAGGTGTCGTGCTATTTCTTTGTGTGACCTGACATGGTTTTTTCGCTTGCATCTTATTTGGCTTTATTATCCCACGCAAGACAACATGAGGGTTAGTTGTCCTACCTAGACAAGGTAATGTTATTCTCGCGGAAATATTGTCTTTTCCACAAGGTTTATTTCATGAAACTTTTGAATAATTTAGATTCCACTTTTGGAATTTTTGCTTTGCTTATGTATTGGGTTTGCGTTTTAGGTTAGTACTACAATTTATATTATCAGATATGATAATTACTTATTTTTGTTGGTTTATGTAATGGATTTGGATTTGGAAAAAAAAACTAGTAATACAATTTATTATCAAATATGATAATTATATTTATATAGTTTTATTTTTATTTTTAAAAATCAGTGAAATTTCCTTTATTTGTAATTAGTTGGTTAAAAGATTATGGTATTGTAAGATTGTTGTATGGCGGTATTTTTTTTCTTTCTCTATTTTGGTTATATATATATATATATATATATATATATATATGGTTTGTTTTAAAGGATTTGAACATTGAATTTTATGATTTACATTATATTTCATAATATAATTTAGTTCTTTCTCTTAGTTTTTTTGTAGAACCATGCATTGTTAGATAAATTGGAGACCAATTTAATTTTGAAGTTATACTAAAGACTAAGTCTAAGTTATTCAAAATTATCATCATCTTTCATAACATAGATCACTAATTTAGTTACTTCCCTTCTTATTTTTTTAGGACTATCAAAATTATCATCATCTTTCATAACATAGATCACTAATTTAGTTACTTCCCTTCTTATTTTTTTAGGACTATGCATTGTTAGATAAATTGGAGGCCAATTTAATTTTGAAGTTATACTAAAGACTAATTCTAAGTTATTCAAAACTATCATTATATTAGTTGTAGCAATCAATATTCATTCTTACGGGTTGGATTAAATCCTCTTGGATCACTTGATTTTTAGATAATCTCCATTCCCCTTATTCTTCTTTTAGTGTTAGTACACTTTCATTCATTGTTTTGGATCTCCACTACTTTTGCTTCTATTTGGCTAAGTATTAAACCCTTTTCATGTTTTTAGTAAAGTACTATTAGTAGAGTAAATTTAGTAGGTTCTTTGACACTCCTGGTGTATTTGAGTCCCATTCACCAATTTATGGTGACTTGTTGGATGTTAATAAATTATCTTCTCTTATTTTATGTTTTTGTAATCTTATCTTAAAAAAACCTTCATAATTGCTTTAAATCCTTAGAGGAGATATCCTAGTATTTGCTCACCTCTTCTTACACCTTGTTTTTGATAGTTCAACGGAAGTGTGTTTGTTACCACTATGCTTATTTAGGTTCATTTGTTCAATCTATGTATTTTCTGTGGGTTATGGCCATGTGAGATGGAGTTAGTATTTTTTGTGGTTAGATCCATGTTAGATGGAATTGCTAATTCTTGGGACAACTTCTAAAATCTAACAGCAACAATATCTATAAGGGTCTCCTCACTAATGATTGGATTCATGTAAAACTACAATCCCTTGAATTTTAAATATTGAATTTGTACTTTTATTTTGAGAGTGACTTCAAAGATTTGAGGTGGAAAAAACATATGAGGTTCCATATCATTTTATCATATGAAAGCACTATTATAATTGACATTATTTGATTATGTGCATATTGAGTAAAGGATATTGATATGTCTTTTGTACTTGTTCTAAAGATGATGCTAGATATGTATGTTTGATGATGTAGGACAATGATGTTCTATATCTTATTTTATGATATGAAAACACTATTATAATTTACTTGTATTATTTGATTATGTATATATTGAGTAAAGGATAGCTATATTAATACCAACATGTATTTTGTACTTGTTCTAAAGATGACGTTATTGTAGAGTCTCATGATTGTTTTTTTTGACATCATTTCCATCCATTTTTCCTCTTTTCATCACTCCTATCAACTCAAATAAACAATAAAATAATAGATTTTGACATGGTAAGGTACTCAGATGTCTTATTTTTCATATTTATTAATGTGCCTTATTATAAAGTTAAAGATTGTAATAGCTATGGAATTAACATGAATCTGTAGTTGTTTTATGATTCTGCAACTATCTCCATGGTTTGCCAGATTCCAATATGCCAGCCAAGCAAAGAAGCACATGGGCAGATAGGAATTGATATCCTCATGGATCTCCTCCTATTCAACCGAGCCAAACCATTAAGAAAATCGCCCAGTGGTGCAGTCAAGGAGGCAGGTCAATGTGTGGATGAATAGAGCAGCGAGAGTTCAAATCAATCATGACCCTATGATTTTCTTTCCAAATATAATATCATTGAGAAGTGTTAAAATTTCCATTATCATATTAGCATTTAGATTAAGATTGTTTTTAAGTGTTTAAGGCATGAAAGTCTCAAAACTGTAGGGCGCCAATGCTATATATATCTCTGTAAACAGAAAATAGAGGCACGCAGACATATATGTAATTTGTAATTGACAGTTTGAAGTTTCATGACTTTGTTCCTTTTTAATTGAAGAAGCATTATCATGAATATCATGTGCAGTTAGCTGTTGAGATAGAGTTATAAACCTGTTGTTTTGTGGAGGACCCCTACAGACAGTCAAGGTTCATTCATTTTCTTATTATCCAGTTCAGTTCATTTCATTATTTTTCCAGAATTGCATTATCGTAGTTTCATTTCTTTGTAATTATTTGTTTACAATTTTCCATTTGTTTTCTGTCGATTTCAAATCATTTACATGCTTTCTAAAATAGGATTGTGTATATAAATCTCCTTCCTTTCATAAGTAATTATGTTTGTTTAGGTCGCATTCTTTTTTTCTTTTGTTTTTATTTTTTCAAGTAAGATTGTTAATTGCAGTGCGTAGATCTTAATATATAGATTGTTTTATAAATTTTATCTTTGAATAGAAGTAATTATTTTTTAGAGTAGAAGTACTTATCTCTCTAGAACATTAGTCTAGATAGCTATGTTTTTATCATTTTACATAGTAACTAACAATAGTTAGTAAAAGAGGATCACGATAGCTTGTTTTATTTTTCCTTTTCAAGAGTTGATTGTATTGTAAATATTTAGTTTTCATTAAGAACACAGGAACAAAGAAAATCCTTAAAGAAAAATCCACAATCATTATCTTAATAAACTCAAAAAGGCTTCTAGCATATATAGTTCACTTGCACTTCACAAGTTTACCAACTCTGGTCGATAATTTATGTAAGCAATTTAAGAACATTGAATTGATTAAACATTTTGGCCTTGTTGTTGGGGAAGTGTAAATAGAAGTCTTGATTTCTTTTAAAATAAAAATAAAAACATGATATGCATAGGGAAAGAGAATCTAGCGGTATATTTGTAGGTAGAGTAAAGAGCTTAATTCCAATAACGTCACTTAATCCACCATGACCTCATAGTGCCACACCACCCATACAAACTCGAATTCCATATATAGCAGGCCAACATAGACTTCCTCAGAGGTATTAAGATCCGAAATCCAACCTAAATATTCACCAACTTCATCAACAGAAGCCGTAATCAAAGAATATCCCATATCCCCAACAACAAGAATACTTTTCCTATCTTCAACTGGAGAACAACTTCTAGCTCAAGAGTTGGAAGTTCCTACTGAAGAAGAGGAAGAAGAAACCTACTTCAAACGATTGATAGAAGGACTAAAGGAACTAGAAGAGATTGAAAACCCAATCTTAGAACCCGAATCAGAACCCTATATTAGTTCTGAAGAATCTACAATGGTTTGAGAAGGGGAAGGAGAGGTACATAATTTGAATGGTGAACAACCTAGAATTAGAGGAGGAAGAGGAGGTGGAAGAGATTGAGGAAGAGGAAGAGATGATAATATAAATCCAGAACCTTTTGGATTCCCTATCCTTGATGAAGATACAACTGTAACAGTGAAAAATATCTCACCTTCTATCCTTCCAAACTTTCATGGATTAAGGAGCGAAGATCCTGAGACATTTCTCTTTGAATTTGAAGTCTTGTGTAGATCATATGATTATCTACATGATATTAAAAAGTTGAAATTATTCCCTACAACCCTTAAGGATGTAGCATTAAAATGGTTTATGGGTTTAAGAATAAACTCCATAAGAACACCGAAACAAATGAAAACTGCATTCTTAGAGAAATATGAGCATTACTGCATGCCCCATAACATTAAAGATGAAGTCTTTAAAATGATAGAAAAAAAAAGATGAAAATATTGAAGTTTTCGTTGAAAGATTTTCTCACAATGTAAAAAGGGAAAAAATGAATAATCTAGATGAGGAAACTTTGAAATCTCTCTTATTAAAATCAATTAGAGATGAATGGATTGATCTTCTCAATCTAATGGGTAAGGGAGAAATTTCTCAATTATGAATAGGAGAAATCTATGAGTTGTTCATACACATTTGAAGAGGCAAAGCAAGAAATGGGAAAAATCCAAGAGATCCTCTTCTATCAAGGATTAATAAATCTGCAGCTGGGACAATAAATAGAGCAAAATTAGGAAATTTTCTTGATAACTTTAAAACAAATATTTTAGGGAGTCTTAGTGAACAAATTAATAGCCTTAAAATACAAAACAAGAAAAAAGTTGAAAATGTTGCATTGTCCATTTTCTGTCCTAAGTGCAGAAAGAAACATGTCTTGAGAGAATGTCCTCTTGATTTAAAAAGTATAGAAACTTGTATTATTTGGATAGAAAATCATGATACAAAAGAATGTCCCTCAATACCAGGTCTTAAAGCTGTTTATTAAGGAGTACCAAATTAGGTATACCCTCTCTGTTTTATTGCTAAAAGACCTTGGCAGAATCCACAGCCAAATACAACTCAACGTTTTAATCCTCAACCACTTGCACAACTCAACAATCATATCCTACTTTTCCTCCACAATATTATCCTCGGCCTGTTCAACAAAATCAACCTCACAATGTGAATCCACAACTTTCATTACCATTTCCTCAAAGACCAAATCAATTGTCTTCCCAACCACTTCCAAATCCAAATAATAATAAAAATTCACAGCATGATTACAATATGGAAGAACAAAATTTTCAAACCTACACGATAACTCCACTAGATCTAAATAATGTTCAACTTAGATTTGGTAGAATATTAGAAAATAAGTCCCCTCAATTGTTATTCAGGAAAGTAAAAAAGAAAAGATCCCTGAAGAAGAAAAGTATCTAAATAATAAAAAAGAAGAAACTCAAAAACAAGTTATTCCAACACATCCAAATAACTCAACCCCTATTATGGAACAACCTTCAGTATCTGTTTCAAAACCACCCTTCCCTGAAAGATTGAAAATTGATGGAGTAGAGAAACAAATTTTATTACCTGATTATGACATGTTAGATGAACTAAAGAATGTTTGCATAAAGATTCCTTTGCTTCAAGCTATGAAGGAAATACCAATTTTCGAAAAGCAATTAGGGACTTGAGCATGAAAAAACATGGAAGAAAGAGAAAAGAAATCAAAAGAATCCATCTTATTGGAAAAAATGTAGATATCATGATGGGTTAAAAAACAATTCAAAAATATATTGATATAGGAAGTCCCATTGTGAAAACACACATTAATGGTATAGAGATCCCAAATACATTGATTTATCTAGGAGCATCCATAAATACCATGAGAAAACAAACTACGAATCAATTAAAACTTCCTAATCTTCAATATACATCTACACTATTAGAATTGGCAGATAGATATGTAATCAAACCTGATGGTGTATTAGAAGACATATATGTATACTTAGATTCCTGGGAATATCTTGTTGATTTTATGATTTTAACACCCAAGAATAACTTAGGAGGGCATCCATTGACTCTAGGAAGACCATGGCTAGCTACAGTCGATGCTTTCACAAGTTGTAGATCTAGTGATATGTCCATTTCTGATGGCAGTACGACAAATAAATTCACCCTATATCCACCAGAAAAAACAACAGTAGAGGTTGAAAATGAATAATGGATAGATGATGACTTCGATATAAGAACAATATTTGCTACTTCACAATTAGATGAAGAAGATCAAATTTTAAATTTAATAGAAAATAATGAATCTTCATCATATTGTGAATCTAGTAAAAGTTTTCAAGAACAATACAATATTGAATATTTATCATCTTGTCAACTATCCTTGCACTCTATGGAAAAATTTGGCAATTCTACAATTGAAATATTTCGAGGAAAAACTTTGAATATCAATAATAATTTGGAAGAATTTCAAAAGAAAGAATTAATCAAGATGTTACAAGAACATTCATCTACTTATGCATGGGAATATAATTACATAAAAGGAATTGATCTTGATACTTGTAAAAATCATATCTACATTGAAGAAAATTCCAAACCAGTTCGACAACCTCAAAGAGGAATAAATCCAAATTTAAGGGAGATTGTCAATTTCATCTATCTAATATCAGACAGTTAGTGGGTTTCACCCTTAGTAATTTTTCATAAAAATAATGGAAAATGGAGAGTGTGTATTGACTATAGAGAATTGAATAAAGCCACTTTAAAAGATCACTTTCCACTTCCTTTCATAGATCAAGTTTTGGAGACATTGGCAGGAAAGAAATATTTTTCATTTTTAGATTGTTTTAGTGGGTATAATCAAATCCAAGTAGCCCCAGAAGACCAAGATAAAACCACTTTTACCTACCCATGGGGAAATTATGCCTACTGAGTACTTCCCTTTGGATTATATAATGCTCCTGCAACATTCCGAAGAGTAGTATTAGGCATTTTTTTTTATCTAATTCATGAATGTGTCGAAGTGTATATGGATTCTTTTATAGTTTATGGAAATTCTTTTAAAGGATCTCTTAAAAATTTGGAAAAAGTTCTCACTAGATGTAAAGAGGCAAATATCTCATTAAGCCATGAATTTTTTTTTTTTATGATATTTACAGAAGGAATTTTTCTAAGACACCATATTTCAAGAAATGGAATTAGAGTGGACACATCTAAAGTAGAAGTTATTTCTAAATTATCAATTCCAACTTGTCAATGAGATGTTAGAAGTTTTCTTTGTTTCACTAGTTATTATAGAACATTTATAGAAAACTTTACAAAAAATGCATTTCCACTTTTCAAGCTACTCATGAAAAACTATGAATTCAATTGGAATTTTGATTGCCAAAAGGCCTTTGAATCATTAAAAGAGAAAATCTCTGAAGCACCCATTCTTAGAGGACCAAATTGGAAATTACCTTTTCATATCTCAAATGATGCTTCAGATACAACTTTAGGATTTGTACTAGGACAAAACTACTTAACTCCATATGCCATTTATTACACCAGTAAAAATTTGACTCCTGCAAAGTTAAATTATACTGTCACAGAAAAGAAGTTTTTAGCTGTTGTTCATGCCATCAATAAATTCAGATATTATATTACTCTCTATGAAACTTTTGTACATACTGATCATTTTGCAATTAGATACTTAATGAATAAATTAATCACTAATGGTAGAATCACTAGATGGTTATTATTGCTATAAGAATTTAATATTACTATTTTGGATCAACCTGGAAAAGAAAACACAGTTGTTGACTTTTTATCAAGGATTCAAAATAATAACAATGATATGCCCGTAGAAGATAATTTTCCTAATGAATATCTTTTTGCAGTATCTACTAAATCTCCATGGTTTGCAAATATTGCTAACTATTTGGCTACAACAAAATTACCAACATACTTGTCTCCTCGAGAAAAAAAGAAGGTAATTCAAATTAGTGCATCTTATTCATGGATAAATGAAGAATTGTATAAAAAAGGTACAGATATAATCATCTGAAGGTGTGTGAGAGAAGATGAAGTACTAGAGATATTGAAAGCTTGCCATGATGAGCCATGTGGAGGACACTTTGCTGACAAAATAACTTCTTACAAATTCCTTCTCTTAGGATAGTATTGGCCTTCCCTTTTTAAGGATGCCAGAGAGTATGTTAAGAGATGTGATAGTTGTCAAAGGATGGGGAAACCTATTCCTTCTGATGAGATGCCTCTACAACCTCAGGTACTATTTGAGCCTTTTGAAAAATGGGCTCTAAATTTTGTTGGTCCAATCAATCCACCTTTGAAACAAAAAAGGTACATTCTTGTTTGAACTGATTATGTTACAAAATGGGTAGAATCTAAAGCACTTCTTTTTGCTACTGAAAATGTTGTAGTTTCATTTCTTTTTGAGGATATCTTTACTCATTTTGGTGTTCCAAGAGAAATTGTAACAAATCAAGGTACTCAATTTACATCCAAATTGGTATAAAAGATAATGGAAGAATACAAAATCAAACATCGAAAGTCTACTCCATATCATCCTTAAGCGAATGGATAGGTGGAGTTCACCAATAAAGTCATTAAAGCAATTCTCACCAAAACTATGCATCTGCATAGAAAAGATTGGGCAGAAAAGCTTCCTGAATATTTATGGGCATATCGTACCACATGGAGAAACACTATAGGACATACTCCTTATGATCTTGTCTACGAAAAAAAGTCCTGCTTCCTATTGAATTTCAAGTTAAAACTTTCTAGACATCAGTGAAATTGGTCCTTGATCTTTCAAAAGCACAAAAACAAAGAATGGAGCAACTAAATGAACTTGATGAGATAAGACAAGATGCAATCCAAAGAACTAATCTAGTTCAACAACAGAGATCTAGATGACATGACAAATATATCAAAGAGAAAAAATTCCAACCATGAGATTGGGCATTACTGTTTCATTCAAAGTTCAAAGATTTCCAAGGGAAATTTCAAACTCATTGGCTTGGGCCTTATGAGATTGAAACAATCTTTGACAATGGTGCAGTCAGAATCAAAACTATTGATGAAGAAATGATCAATTTTCTTGTAAATGGTCATTGACTGAGAATCTATCATAAGCCATTGACTAAGGAAGAATTTATCAAAAATTTGCAAGATAATATTTATTTAAAGTTGGTGAAGAAGGATTTTCCTTCTTCTCCAACTTGATCTCCAAAAAAATATTTTTCTTTCTAATTATCGAATATATATATATATATATATATATATGTATGTATAAAATTGAAAACCAACAATGGTTGGCATGCTTATATAGAAAATATAAGGTGAAAATCAATTTTTGACACCTTAATTTTTCTTTACATCTTTCCTAAACCCATTTTATTTATGTCCAATTCTTTTCTTTTTCAAAATAAAATAGCTACATAATTATTGAGTTTCTGCAGCTCTAACAGATTTATACAGCCAATTTGACAAAGAATTCTGATGGAATAATTGAAAGAGTGAGGAACTCCCTTCACTGCAACGCACCTGAAAACAATATAAATAAAAACAACCAAAGGATAGAAAGCAATAATTCAAAGCTACACAATTATTTAATTTGATAATAGAGATCAAAACATTAATTGTATGAATTTTATAGAAATCATACTACCGAATTCAAAATCATCATTACTAAAATTTGTTAGTATCATGTCAAATTGGATCTAATCCGTCATTCAATCCTGACCATTATACCTACACTCCAACCCACATCCCAATTTTTATTGATCTGATCGCCCAAATCATGCTCATTCATTCCCTCAATGGTTAGATTATATTGCACTTCTTCATATCCTTACCACTCACACTCTTATCATTCACACTCTCATCCTCATTACTCTGAAACCCTCATACCTTGTCAAACAAATAGTCTTGAGACAAAGCTTCTCAGCCATGGGAGTTATAGTCAGAACAGAACCAGTAGCAAGAAAATTTTTAGAAGGATATCCACAAACAGGAGAATTGTTGCAGAAAGCGCAATGGATGGAATTTGTAGAGAAATTTGATGGATTCCACAAGGAAGTAACCAAGTCCTTCGCTAGAGCCTTTGATGGAGTGGAAGTTGAGATAGGGGACATAAAATTCACAGTGACAAAATCCTTTGTTGCCGAAGTTACTGGATTGCCTCGAATTGGAGAAAAATGGTTTAAATATAGAGGTATTGAGAGAAAAGAGTGGAAAGTTTTTTCTAAAGAACCCTAGCATGGACACCACCATTTTCAAGAAAGGCATCCCAAGCACAACATTAAAAAGTAAGTGGAGAAATTTGCTTCTGATAATTCAAAAATTTGTTACTTGCGAAGGGAGGTTTGGATGCATGTTTTTCTATCATATCCGACTGCTGATGAATTTTATTGAGGATAATGAAATAAATATTCCATATTTATTTCTCAATAGTCTAAGAAATATGTCAGGGAATGTCCAAAGGAAAATTCAGTTTATAGAAAACACCATGTATCACCATGGTCTCATTAAAATCCTTGTTGAATTTCATCTTAAGAATGTGGGTGATAATTGGGAAATATTTTTGGTGAGGAACCATTTTAAGGAAGATAACCAAGAACAACCAAGCAGCAGTAAGGCTAAGAGAGGGAGAAAAATAAAAATTGAAGAACCAGTAGAACAAGAACAACCAAGCAGCAGCAAGGCTAAGAGAGGAAGAAAAAGAAAAACTGAAGGACCAACAAAACAAGGACAACAACAGTCACAGGAGCAGTCAGAGGATGACATTCCTCTTGCAGAAATTTTAGAGAATATGAACAAGAAGGATGTTAGAAGAAAGAAAGCCAGCCAAAAGACAAAGAACACACCCAAAATAGAGAAACCTAAAATAGAAAGAAAGAAAGAAAAAATTCAAAAGCTTCTTGTGACAAGCTTGAGAAGATGTACCAGACTCAATCCATCAACAAAATAATGGCCTACAAAAAATATGGAGCACATCAACTTAGAAGGAGAGGAAGATTCAAGGGTTTCTCCGCTAATTTTCAACACACCTCCTCAGAGTCTAGGTAGAAGAACACCTGAAATTGATCATGTACAACAGTAAACCTATGATTATATTGAGTCTCTTGAGAAAAAAGATGCACAAAAACATCAGCTTCAAATCAAGAAGAAGTCCAGTTTAGTAAACCACAAGAACCTCCAGTAGTAAATGTTTTAAAACAAGAAATTTTCGAGCTGGAGACACTAAATAGGTACATTCAAAAGGAAAATAAAACCCTAAAGGCACAGAGTGAAATCCAAGTGGCTAAGAGTGATAATCTCCTTTTACACCTAAGTCTGTGGTACAAGAAGAAAAAGAAGCTGAAACAGAAAAATAGAGCTCTATAAAGACAAGTCATAAACCTAAAGTACAAGATTCTCATGAAAAAGCCAAGGATGGCAGTGGGTGGAAAGAAAGGGAAAAAGATGAAGTTGGATGTGCTTGCAGAAGTTTCAAAAGAATTGCAATCATTAAACAAGAGACACCAGTTTTGAATTTTGCATGAGGACATGCAAAGACCTCGGCATGGGGGAATCAAGTGTCTCATGACTATTTTGTTTTTGACATCATTTCCATCAATTTTTCCTCTTTTCATCACTTCTATCAACTCAAATAAACAATAAAATAATATATTTTGACATGGTAAGGTACTCAGATGTCTTATTTTTCATAGTTATTAATGTTCCTTATTATTAAGTTAAAAATTTTAATAGCTATGAAATTAACATGAATCTGCAGTTGTTTTATGATTCTGCAACTATCTCCATGGTTTGTTAGATTTTAGTATGCCAACCAAGCAAAGAAGCACATGGGAAGATAGGAATTGATCTCCTCCTATTTTCCCGAGCCAAATCATCAAGGAAATCGCCCAGTGGCACAATCAAGAAATCAGGTCAATGTGTGGATGAACTGAGCAGCAAGAGTTCAAATCAATCATGACTCTTCGATTTTCTTTCTAGATAGAAAATCATCAAGAAGCATTAAAATTTCCATTATCAGATTAGCATTTAGATTAGGAATGTTTTTAATTTTTTATGGAATGAAAGTCTCAAAACAGTTGGGCGTGGATGCTATATATCTATATATATATATATATATATATATATATATATATATATATATATATATATATATATAGAAAATAGAGACACGCACACATATATGTAATTTGTAATTCACTGTTTGAAGTTTCATGACTCTGTTCCTTTTTAATTGAAGAAGTATCATCATGTATATCATGTGCAGTTAGTTGTTGAGATAGAATTATAAACCTGTTGTTTTGTGGAGGGCCCCTGCAAACAATCGAGGTTCATTCATTTGCTTATTATTCAATTCAGTTCATTTCATTATTTTTCCAGAATTGCATTATCGTAGTTTCATTCTTTGTAATTATTTGTTTATAGTTTTCCATTTGTTTTTTGTTGATTTACATGCTTTCTAAAATAGGAATGTGTACATAAATCTCCTTCCTTTCATAAGTAATTATGTTTGTTTAGATCGCATTCTTTCTTCTTTTGTTTTTATTATTTCAAGTAAGATTGTTAATTGCAGTGCATAGATCTTAATATATAGATTGCTTTATAGATTTTATCTTTGAATAGAAGTAATTTTTTTTTAGAGTAGAATTAATTATCTTTCTAGAACATTACTTTAGATAGCTATGTTTTTATCATTTTACATAGTAACTAACAATAGTCAGTAAAAGAGGATCGTGATAGCTTGTTTTATTTTCCCTTTTCAAGAGTTGATTGTATTGTAGATCTTTAGTTTTCGTTAAGAACATAGGAATAAAGAAAATCCTTAAAGAAAAATCCACAATCATTATCTTAATAAAAAAAAAAGGCTTCTAGCATATATAGTGCACTTGCACTTCACAAGTTTACTAACTTCGGTCAATAATTTATATAAGCAATTTAAGAACATTGAATTGACTAAACAATTATATATGTATGTTTGACAATGTAAGACAACTATACAATGATTAACGTATTTTTATCTGCGTTCTTATTATGTAATATGAGGGTGTGTGATAATGACAATAACCATAAATGTGACAATGATGTAGATATGCATACATGAGGTTGATAATATATTATAATGAGATTACACACATTGTTATGAATACATGGCATGTGCCTAATATATGTCATGAACATTTTTTTTCCGAGAAGAACCTCGTGGAAGCCCTTCTCTTCCTTGAAACATATGGATGGAGGTAAGTTTAACTCCTAATCACAATAGCAACTAGTGACCGCAATGAGCTTTGTCAGATTTGAACCTATGAACTATAGCCTCCTTGCTAGCAACATGCCTGGGTAAATGGTTCAACATATTCAATTAATTCCCAACAATTTTTCAATGGACGTGTTATGAGAGTACTTTTATTTGTTTTTATGTGTTACTACTAATCAATGTAAACAAGCTATGACATACATGATCATGTACACACAAAACTTTATTGTAGAGTTACTTTATAACTCTAAAGGGGTCATAATCAAAATCACTTAATTAATAGTTAATAATTATATTTATTTTATATAAATAGTTATAGGTACAATTACACAAATTACATCTTGAGTGTATATTTTGCAAGAGGCTAAATTTTACTAAACCAAACCTTAGATTTTGCTAAACTAAGCCTTCATACAAAACTGGCTGGAAAGATGGGAGCTGTGAGGCACTCTCGCATACAAGTAAGATTAGTTGGATTGGATAAGTAGAGATGAAATTTATTGGAAAATAACAAAGATAAAGTAATATAACTTAACATAAAGTGAGATATTAAAATATCTAAATCACTAAGGAAAGTCAAAAGTAAGTACGAAATATATTAAGTTCCATAAGGAAATATATTAAGTATATTTAAAATGTATTAAGAAAACTTAATTTAGATAAATTTTATTAATATATAAATGGTATTTAAAGACTTATAAATAATTATAAAATATTTTGAAAATTAAAATAAGAAAAATTAGAAATAATATTTTATAAGATAAATTTGCATTTAAAAGAAAATATGAAAGAATAGTCGTTAAAGAGTGAAACTAAGGGCTAATTTCTCTTTCTAGAAACCATATATATATGTTGGGCGTGGGATCCCCAAAGCAAGTTTTGGGGCTTAAAGCCCAAGTTCTATCTAAGTCTATTGTAAAGACTCCGTGATTTGTGGGCACAGAGTGCGAAGATGGTCAACGAGTCAGAGGGTTGTTTGCCCTCATTTTTGTAATTTAATGTCGGTTTGAGATATCTACCCATTGTCCTCAGACCATGGGATTGTATAAATAGAGCGAGGCTTTAAGTGTAAAGAGACATCTAAGAATGAATGTAACGATTATCATGGAATAGAAGCATAGCAGAGTATCTGAAGTGTAAAGTCTAGTTTTGGGTTGTAGAGTAGGAGAAGGCTTTGCCGCTGAGTGTACAGAGGCCTAGTAGTCCGCAGCTGAGTGCGTGGACCCCTGCAGCTGAGTGCACAGGGAAGGTTGAGTTTGTAACCGTTGGAAGCATTAATAAAGAGAAGTTTTACCGTATTTCTGTATATCTTTGTCTATTTTATGCATTGAAGTATATTGGGTATGAATTGCAAGTTTACTATTTATTTACTGCGTGAACTTATATAAATGTGCTGAGTAAGTGGATATAATATAAGGTATCTGTTTATGCGAAGATAACTAACTGTTATAAGAAGATAAGTAAGGTATGTGGTGTGACTTGGGAAATAGTACAGATTGCTGCTCTAGCAACACGAAAGCCCCACAACCCTAGTTGGGGTTGTGCGAAGGTGAATATAACACGACGTGAAGGCCCCACAAGTCAGGGAAGTGCGCGAAGTAACCCACGTGAAGGTATTCATAGTTGGACTAAATCAACTCTCAGACATCTCAAAGGTGCGGAAACCTGGTTCCAACATCCCCCCATACTGCTTCAGGTAAGACCTCAGTTTGCTCTCCGTAGCCTGTTGCCGAAAGGGCCAGTAGTATAGGGATTTGTTTGGCTAATTAACTCTGAACTTGGGTTAAGCCCCAACAAGCCAACAAATGGTTCCATTACTAGGACCAGAATATGCATAGAGATGTCTGATGTTGTATCATTGGAATCCAACTAAGAAAGAAATTGAAGGTTGGTTAGACAGGAGAATTCACGAGTTCACGGGGCAGGAGAACAAGAATTTGCGACTGTCAAAAGAAGAGTGGTTAGATTGCTACCTGTACACAGAGATCCACAAAATTTTCTTTGCATCTTTCTCTACTGATTTGTACGAGTGAATTGCGAAGTTAGCAGATAGCCAAGGAAGGTGCAAGCTCGACAGTCCTATTGTGTGGACCCTATAGTTGGTGCATAGATTGGAAGCATCGAAGGATAAAATCGTGTGCGCTATTGATCACTGGCTCGATCAAATTATAGGAGGATTCATTACTGAGTTCGTGGTAGATACTTCAGTTAGTTATAGTGAGCCGGAGCAACGCTTCCTCAAAGGACTGCGAGGTAAGTATGTTAAGTCTATGAACACTTGGATTAAAATGCTACTGTGTGAAAAGCAGATTATGCGAATACATTGATGTTCAGGGCTATGCGAAGTGGGATAATTTAGAGAAACGAAGGTAGTGCAGAACTAGAAACTAGCCCGTTGATTTCACCTCTGCGAGGGGACGAGGAAGAGCTCGCGAAGGTCTCACCAAGAAGTGCAATCAATTTGATAAGGTAGAGGATTCCGCACATACCACCCCCACTACACCACCACCAGTTTCACCGCCTTCACCCCCATCTTCACCCGTACCATCTCTGCCACCACTGCGAGTCAATTTGGTAAGCGCGATAAAGTTGTTGGTGTTCAAGGGAGTAGGAAATGAAGATCTAGACTAGTTTTGGTTCATGATAAAAGCTGTATGGGAAGCGTAGGGAGTTACAGACGACAATATAAAGAAGGAGATGCTGGTCAACACTCTACAGAATCGCGTGTTGACTTGGTATATTAAGCATTCTAATGACAATCCGAATGCAGGGATCACAGATATTCAAATTGCGCTAAACAGAGAATTTAGCAGGGCGAAGTCAGAGGTGCAGTCAATCATTTGGTTCAAGGAGATCACGATGCTACCAAGTGAGACCCCCTAGGAATTATACCAGAGACTGAAGTGCACAATTCATGAAGCTAATATGACCTTGACAGATGGGCAGTGCCGCGAATGGTTTGTAGCATCACTAACGCCGCATTTGAGGAACGTGCTATCACAACAAAGGTTAACAACTTATGCAGAGGCCTTGGAGATCTTGGTGAGGTTGCATGAGACCCTGATGCAGGATCCTAACCTAGGAGTTCAGCAAATCCATGCGCAGTTCAAAAACTTATGCCTTGAGATGCAGAGTTTGAAACAAGACAGAACAACTTGCTTGGAAGTGCGCGAAGAGGTATGGTGTGTTAAATGTAAGGGTTAGGGTCATGACAAGGACCACTGCCCAGTGTTCATGAATTACCTCACGGGAGGAGGACCGATGTCGTTAAGACTGGAGGCCCAAGCAGGACCTAGTGCAGCGCCTACTTTGTGGTGTGCGATTTGTCAAATAGGAGGAAAGCATGCTATAGAAAATTACCATTTGTTGCAGAAGTACACGTAGAATTCATGACAATTGTTCTGTAATTTTTGTAGATCAGTGGGACATGATGAGTGCACCTGTAGAACCTATGATCTGATGATGGATAGGACTCCCACCTATAGAGGTCAAGTCGAAATGCGAACCCTTGACGAGAATGTAGGAGTGGCGTGAACCAGATTTCAGGGGCGCGGACAAGACCGAGGTGGAGGAAGACCTGGAAGAGGTCGCGGACAGCTGATATGTTACAATTACGGGGGGCCAGGACATTATGCCTCCAATTGTATGAATACAACGTGCCCATCAGATTTGTATTGTACCCTGTTTGATCATGAGACAGAGGATTTTCCCACACTGATAGTGAGACTGCATGACAAGGGAGCACTCCAACCTCCCCCAACTCAGAACCTGCAAATGATGAGGTCTGAGCCACGCGAGGAAGACCCCAATGTGAACATTGTGCTCCGAAGTGGAATTACAATAGGGGATGATAAAGGCAAGCAACCTAAAGATAGTACTTTGGTTTACAAGGCTCCGACAAAAGAACCATAGTTTGATTTGGAGTGCGCTAAGGAAACCCTCATGGAAGCTAGGAAGAGCTTCATTGATGCCTCCACTTCAGGAAGAAAAGATTGACCGGAGCAAGAATTGGACCCATCAATGCTCATGAAATTCCTAGAAACATGCATGAAGCTTCTGCATGATAGTAAGACTATAAAGGGATTGTAGGAACTCATTAATAGATGCACTGGGACTATGACAGGAGAACCTCGTGTAGTCCAGAAGATTGGAAAGAATGTGACAAGGACAGGAAGAGAAATGAGATATGACCGCACATATTGGAGAATATGAGATGGACCAAGTGATTATGGATTTAGGATTGGAAGTGAACGTTCTACCAAAGCAGACATGGTATCCCATGGGAAGGCCTATGCTACAATGGTCTCTTATCCAGCTGCAAATGGAAAACCAACAAAAGATCATACCTATGGGGAGATTGTAGGGAATCACCGTGGATATTGAAGGGGCAATCGTGCTAGCAGACTTTGAAGTGATAGATATTGTTGATGACAACAATCCCTACCCCGCGCTATTAGGAATGGATTTGGCCAATGATATGAACGAGGTGATAAATCTGAAGAAGCACAAGATGATTTTTGAGAAAAAGTCTCTATGCATAGTCATACCTTTGGACCTTGCAGAAGGATCGCGCTACACAGAGGCAGTGCGCGACTATGAAAGTGACGATGACTTAGACTGCATCTACAAAATAACCGTGCGAGAGCAAGACTGGGTAAATCCCATCGCAGATGGACAAATCTCATGGGAGCGCGAAAGCTCCTTTACGTCAGATTCAGATGAAGAGATAGAGTGATGGAAGAAATGGTTACATGAGGTAACCACGCTGAACTGCAACATGATGATAAGATTGTTGCGCTACGTATTAATTGAAGTAAGGGATCTACCTACTTATGATGGGTTAAGTGAGGTAGATGTGTTCCTTAACAGATTTGAAAGAGAGGTGCTGGAACAACAACGTTTCGAGGCTTTGAAATGGGTACCATGTGCTACGCCGTGAGGTGGTGGGGTACGCACCAAGGAAGCTTTGAGGACTAGTGCAAATATAGGAGAATGATTTGCATGCATTTTGCGAAGCGTCAGATGCGACTGGCAGACAAGAATGATGGATGGGATGATCCGCGCACGCATCTGTCCAGGTGGGTACAGGCATATGTTAAAAAATCCGCGTGGATGCACATGTACTTCATGTTAGGGGACATGGTCAATAAGAAAGTGTTGGCGAGGCAATTGTGCAAACGATCCCTCCAGTTGGACCGACAAAGTCTGGAAAGAATGCGTGTGCAGAATATTACCCACACATAAACCTTTAACGAAGTGTGCGAAGACTAAACATGATATATAATGCGCAACAGAGTGATTGGGACCTGCACGTACCAGCAGTTCTATGGGCTTATAGGGAAATGTGAAAGAAACTGACAGGGCAGACGCCTTCTACGTTGGTCTATGGAGCAAACACTATAGTCCCAATAGAGCATAGTATGCCTAGTCCGTGCATAGCAACGCTAATAGATATGATGGTTCGTGGAGCCTTGGAAGAAGGGATCACGCAACTAACCAAAGCAGAACACTTGGGACCTGAGGAAGAAATCTGACATGGTGATCTTAGGCTCCAATAACTCATGAAAGAAAGGGTGTGATTAAGGGAGAAAAGCGCTCTAATAGAAGTGGAATTCAAGAAACTTGAGGAAGAAATAAAGAAGGATTTTCTCGATAAGAAAACCAAGGTGATAAAACAGGGTGCGCATGATTATGTTGATGAATTTAGGGACTACTGATGAGTTTTGATTAGTTTAATTCCTTGGATTGGACCGTATATTACTAGAAGGGTCACCCATGATGGTGCGATGCAGAGGGTGAAGTGCGCAACACAAATAGTAAAAATAAAAGGTAGATTTCCTCTAGGAAAAATGACGGATGACTGGTTAGAACCCTACATAGGTGGCACGGCCACCTAACTAGTGGTGGGAATTACAATCTTAGCACTCCCAGCAGTTTAAAGGAGGCATGAGACTATAAAATACTCTACCCAAGAGCTTTGCAATGTCGGGGGTGCCCGCAGAAGCAAAGTGTCACAAGGTTTGCGAACGCGCAAGGCGGTCTGCGCTGCCACGCAGGTTGGCTAGAAAGTGACCGTTGTAGTCACTATTCATGATGTGATTCTTGACTTGAGACCAAATGGAGTGGGCAGCAGACATTTGAGACGAGATTTATGGCAAGATTTGGCAAAATCTACCGCTAACAGAGCATTAATGGACTAGATTTGGGGGGAACAGTCGAATTCAAATTCAAAAGGCACTATAAAATACAAAGGGCTGCCTAGAAAACAACACTTGGTCATTTCCGAATTGAGCTATCGTGCACACCGAGTATTTCGAACCGAGACCTGTTTGTCTTGTGGGGAGCATTGGTTGAGCCCCTGATTTAACTGTTAAGAGATTTTTGGATGAACAAGATGGCAGCGTCTGAAGAAGCCAGGGAAATCACATCTTGACCGCCAAAGAGACCGCGCAAGCCATGACCATAGAAGATGCCCCTGAGAGCACCGGGATTGTTGCCGAAATCCCTAAATCACTACACACGCTGAGACCGAAGAAAGATAAACAACCGATGATTCCAGTGCGTGTGTCCCCTCAAAACCTACAGCGAACCAGATTAACGATGGAGGAAAAAGGGAAAGCGGTTAACCTGGAAGCCGATGAGGAGGAAGAAGACCTTGAGGATCTCATAATTGAAGAAGATGAGGATGAAAGCATGGAGGAAGAAACTGAGCCTGCGCGCCCTCCAACAAAGCTGCCCACGTATGTCCCCTTGCAGAACGTGAAGGAAAATGTGCCCAAGGACCTCGATGAGAGCAAGAGCTCTCTGTAGAGTCCGCTCCTATCGGACGATATCATTTTTGAAGGAATGCACCTGGGACGGGTGTCAAATTTGAAGTTCAAAGATTGGGATCTCACCGACTGTTGGCTTGTTGGGGCCTGACCCAAGTTCGGAAGAGTTATTAGCCAAACAAATCCCGCATTACCAACCCTTTTGGCAACAGTCTGTGGAGCACGAACTGAAGTCTCACCCGAGGTAGTAGGGGAGGGTGCTGGAACCAGGTTTCCACACCCTTGGGATGTCTTGACGTGGTCTAGATGGGTTGCGAACCGATCTGCGCCTTTGTGCCACTCTGCACTACTGTCAGGCTTCCGCGTAGGTTTTCCCCGTTGCGTTTCATAATTCTTATTATTAATGAGTATATTATAGACCAAATTTGATTCTTAAGGTCTTTAAGCAAACATTTAATAGTAATAACTAGTGCGCGCAATCATACATAAGCATAAATTCTGAACAGAAACATATAAATAATAACAGATGCATAAACCATAATATAGTCAGATCCACAATCTTTCAGAACCAACCTATATTTATTATTGTCTTTGCTTCACTACAATCCACTTCTTACCTTGCACACTCAGCTGCAGGGGTCTGCGCACACAGCTGTGGACTCTACTAGGCCTTTGCACACACAGTTGTAGAGCCTCTATCCATGTTACACTAAAAAATGTCACCTTGACTACTTACAGTTAGTATGGCTCCAATCAACAAGTCATGCTACCCTCTTAGGCAAGTCTCATGCCTCTGTTATCCATCTCAAACTCAAAGAAGAGAGAAAGTCTTGTAAAAATCATGTTTATCTCTGGGGTCGCAGGTTCTCTCTAGCCTTACCTGCGGGGACGCTGACCATGTTCACAAAATCCGCGTCCATAGACGCTCTGTATGTTAAGGGACAGGTGCGTCCCTCTGTAAAAGGCAAAATGCGCGAGTTTTATCTTGAAAAAGTTACTTGTGGTTACTTCTAGAACATTCTAGAGGTCGGTTTGATGAAATGGATGCGCCTCCAGTTGGTTCATGTATCTCTATTAAAGGGGAACTTATCCCATCAATAAGGGAGTTATCCCACCCATAGAGGGGGATGATCCCATTGATAGTGGACCTGAATAACCTCTTTACAGCACTATAAATGAAGGCATTGAGCCAGAAGGAGAAGAGGTTGGAGCTATACATTTTCTTTGGGTAAATGCTGCAGGATTTAGGTCTTCCATTAGAGCCTTTGTGAGGAGAGATTGTCTTCACTTGATTCTACTTGGGAGAGGGTGAGCTTTGTCAAAGTAGAGGAAAACCCTTGATGGACCCTGGGAGGAATTTGCACAACACCAAGGCCAGGTTGTAAGAGTTTCTTTGTTTCGTTATTAATACAAACTGGTTTATTTTTCTCAATAGCTTGTGTTAATGAGTTATTTCATGTGTTCCTTGGTCTGCATGTTGAATATATGTTTTATTATATGAAATGCAAGTGCTTGGTAATTGTTTGATTGTTTGTGGTTGCAGGAATTGACTTGAAGGAGGAGCTCATCCGGATCGTCAAGAACGGACTTCAACAACAGCGTTTTGGAATAAGGTAAGCCTAAACACTTGTAGTTTTCATGTTGTAAAAGGTGTATTTAGAGAAAGATCACTCCATTTTGTCTTGTTTGTCATTAGAATGTCTTAGACTTCTAGGAAGGTCAGTCGTGTCCGCACCCTTGACAGATTCCGTGTGACAATCCACCTACTAACACCCTCGACTCGGACTTATAGATGCAGAGAGAATATTTCCTTCATAAACCCATAACATTCACCATCCCAAACCAAAAACTACCTTCTACCCTTAGAGCCTTGTTCTATTTATACATTCCCATGGTCTGTGGACCATGGGTAGGCCAATTTACTATCGGATCAACCTTTGACTTGACTTATTACAATTCGCGCTCCGTGCACCTCGCGGAGCCTTTACCATACTATTACCCAAAATTGTGGGCTTTGAGCCCCAAACCCGTTACGTAGGGGATCCACTACCCAACAGGCCCCTAACACAATCATCGTGACTCATCCCAAGTCACTTGGCGGGTGCAACAATCTTCACATGAAGGTCTGTGAGCAACTTCTGCACTTTGCTTACGCTCGCAACAAATTCTTCCGCCATCTATTGTACCCGTTGTACGCGAGCTACCCATGCATCCATATCAGTTTCAGGCACTTGTCTGGGTTCATATACTACCTACATGTGTGCTAAATTTCCCTCGATGTTTGTGGATACCACGAATACCTCATCAAGCCAAGGCTGGATGCATTCTTTAAGCACTGGTTCCTTCTGCCAAGCAGCATCTACTTGTGCCTTGAGAACCTATGCCTCCCTCATTTTGGCCAATCGCTGCTTGATGGCGACTATTTGCGCAGTCCCCCGGACTTTTTCATAAGCCTGTTGTGACTCCTGCACTTCTGTCTCTACCTACTGTAGCGTTGGGTCTTCCTGAAGGGATGTGAGCGTAAGGAGGGATTAATCCAACAATCTCGAGCAATCTTGGACAACGCGCCCTATCACTTCCAATCCTTCTTGAATTTCATCACAACACTGTTCTTGAACTTCCGGGCGTGTATGTGTCTATGCCTTCATCCTTAGTTCCACAATTTGTAAGTTTAATTCCCATTGAGCTTTCGCGGCCTCCTCTTGGGCCGTATGTAATCCTGTGGCCATGTGATGAATCTTGTCAGCTATTGGAAGTTCTGTTGGCATAGCCAACTCTGGTACCTTGCTACAAACCTCCACCACAGCCTGTTCCAATTCTTTGTTGTGTGCGACCAAGTCATCGCGCTGTAGACTGACCTGCTCCAGATTTGTCATGTGCTCCATTAAGATCTAGAGGGCACGACTTTCCCTGCCATGGAGCTCAACGGTTACCCCATCCTGTAGTTGGTATAGGGTTTCTCTAGGAAGAGCGGCCAAATTCAGCTGCCAACCCCTCATGTCACCTTAAAATTTTGCTACAACGGCACTTGCTGGTAATACTAGAGTGTTCATGGTGGAAGCACGCACCATCTGCTCCGCTGCGGTTATACCTTCGCGAGGTTCGAAATCATCCCTCCTGGGGGTCGCACCTATAATGCTTGCAACTGTGCCCTAAGCTCCCCCAACACAGTTGTCTGCTCTGTCATCAGCTCCTATAGAGCACCTTGAGTGACACCACGTGCCAGTTCGCTGCTGTCCAGAAAGTCTTTCTCCAAGGTCTTTGTTGTCTTGGTCTTTTTGCATGTATGTGGTGGCTCCTACGTGTGCAACCTCTTGACTTGGGTCGATTTTGCAGTGCATTCCTGTGTCTCTGCTTCCCCTTGTATGTCACGATTTGTGGACATTTCCTGATCGTTCCTAATTTCTTCAGCGATTGTGGTGGTGGTTGTTGTTGTTTCCTCGGTTGCCTCCTACTGTGAGGCTACTTTCTGTTCATGGTGTGCTTTTTCCTCCATCCTGGTGATTCGCAGCTTGAGTTCCTTCTTTCACTGCTATGCTGCCATATTTTTTAATTCGGTGGTATCCGGGGTGTGCCAGTTCAAAGCCCATGCTTCCATTACCTCATAAATTGCCTCGTCCGTTGCAATGAACGGAAGCTTTTCCCATGTTTGATTCGGATCCTTTCGCGCTCGGATACACAGATTATGCATGTCTGCTTTGAACTCAGTTGCGCTTTGCAAATGGTTGTATACTATCAGGGATAACCATAGCCTGCGAGTGATCCATGTCCGGATACTCACCTCCATGAATATTCAAAACATCTATATCTCACGAATCCTTGTGGCATCTTTTGTCGCCCGGAGTGAGTTATACCGCACGGCTTCAGGGAGGTTCTTCTCAATGTCAGGAAATTGGCTACCCTTTGGCAGCTCTCTTGTCACTAGTAGGATCATTAGGAGCAACCATACGTAATGGAAAGTCTTACCTTGATCCTGCGCTTCCCGACAATTCGTCAAAAATTCATTACAAAGGAACTGCGCCTAGTTGAACTGAACCCCTTCTGCACATTGCTCGGCGAGTGCAATGATAGAGGCTGGTACCTCGTCTGTGCAACATTTCCTCATGAGCTTACCGGCTAATAACTGGGTGGCAATGCGCACTCCTTGGTCTTTGATGCTTGCTATTACATACCCGCGCTTCTACTTTTCCAGCTTATATTTAGCCTTCATTGCTTTTGCGAGACCCACATCGCTACTCATTCTGGCTATGTCTGCTGGGTTGTTCCCTTTAGTAGGTAGATGGGTAATTCAGTGTACTAAATTAGCTATGATGGGAATCAGTGCCTTTAGCCAGAGATACCCGTCATGTACCAAACATAGTAATTGTCAGATAACAAAAATGGTGATGGCCGCATGGTGATAGTGGGGTATCCACCTCAGATTGAGTAATCCCGCCTGTTCCACTCCCCGTAACCACTTCCGCTGTAGTAATTTCTCCTCGGCCAATTGGGGGAACTTCTCACTGTCTGCAAGATCCCAATCTTTGAACTTGATATTCGGTATTTGGCCCAGCGGTAGACCATTAAATCTTATTTCATCCGGAAGAAGTGGAGTCTGGAGCGTACTCTTCTTGGCCTCTAGGTCCTTAGGTTCCTTAGCCGTCCTGTTCCATGGAGAGATATGTGGTGGTAGTGAAGGTATCTGGAAAGTATCCTCCTCTTCCTCATCCTGTGCTTTAGTCTGAGCGATCAGGGCTAGCAAATCTTCCTCGTCCTCCTCTATTTCAGTGGTGATTTCTTTTCCCTTTTCGACCACTGATAATTTACTGAATCTCAGTGATACCCGAACTTGCCCCATAGTTTGCTTATCTTTCTAGGGTCGCGGTGTGCGTGGGGACTTTGGAACTTCAGGGGCAGTGGCCGCTTCTTCTCGCTCGTCCTGGGTCGGATACAGTTCTTCCACAAACCATGCTTGGGTTCTAGCCATGGTACTTATGTGAGGCCTGGTAGTTGGATGTTTGTTGTTCTGTACTGGCTCAAATCTCAAATATCCCAGTGTTGTCCAAGGGTTTTTAGATGAACGCGTAAATTTGAATGGAACCCTTCCCTCCTTTTTCAATTCATTAATATCTTCTTGGCGGCAGATCTTTTCGTATCTAGCTCTGGACTCCTGTCTTAATAACCCACTGCTCGCTCCTCTCTGCCGTAACTCGAACTTCTTGTCATGAATAGTGACGTCAACGGTCACCTCCCAACCTTTCCATGCGGCAGCACAGCCTCTTCGGCACGACTGCGATCTTGCTGACCGACTGGCCTTGCACGGAACCCTCTTTCTGCGCAGGCCTCTTGCAAACTTGTTTATAGTCCTGCGCCTCCTTTCAACTGCTTGGGGCACTGAGACTATGCTTTCCACAACTAGTCAGGTGGTCACACCCCAAGTGCAAGATTTCAGCTTCCCTGCTAGCTCGGGCTGTAGGCACCTTTCGAGTGCCTTCGTATCCGTTATCCCATTGGGTGCTGCTATATATGGTACACTTCTCCGTTGGTGCGGTCGCAGCCATGATAGCAGGGTCACAACTCGTTCTAGTACCAAGCTAGACCCGGCCAGGCCTGGTTATCTTATTTGCAGATTCGTGCTGCCCGCTTGTGCAACACTGATTTTTATTTTGCTGATATATTCATCCAACATTGTGCTTTTCCTCCTCAGTCGTGCCCATTCTTCCTCAATTTCATGAAGCCTGCTTCTGTCGCACCGAATGGCGTCCTGCAACTACCGAATTCCCTTACCCAGGACCTTGCGTGTAGACCGAACTGTGAATTTCGTGATCTAAGGAGATTCTTCCATCACCTTTATCCCCCTCCTATTGCTAATGGTCTTATAGGCCCATCGAACCCGTGGTATCTGTAGATTCCTATTGGGTTGTCTTATCAGGCGGACGTTGTTCATTCTCCCCCCTGTTTTCCTGCTGGCTTTGTTGTGAAAAATTGGCAGAATGCATCGCTGTGGCGAATTCTAATTTTTTATTCTTAGTCGGTTAGGCACGTACCTCACATACACCTGCGTCCTACACTGCCGATGGACACTCCCCCTGCTTTGTCCTCCAACGCGTACACGCACCTGCCTTCTACATCCGCACCATTTTCTCCTAGTCTATTGGCGTGTCCCCTTCCCTTGTGCAGTTGTTTTTCACAACATCCCCGTTTGTGCACCCTGCTGCTTTTGCTCTAGAATTGCCTTTTTGCAGTGGTTTACCAGTTCCTCCATGTTTGTTGCACCCGCATCTATTGGCAAATCCCTTGCTTCTATCATTACGCAGTGGAGTGATCTAACCATCATATTACAGTTTATCCTTGTGACCTCATGCAATCAGTTCTACCATCGCTCAATCTCTTCATCTGAGTCCAACATGTAGGAAATGCCATGTTCCCATGAGATTCTCCCATCCACTGTTGGATTCACCTGATCCTGATCCTGTGCTATGATCTGGTAGATGCAGTCCAATTCATCGTCATTGTCCTCATCGTGCACAGGCTCAGTGTAGCATGCCCCTTCAGTTGGGTCCAGCGGAACCACTATGCGGAGAGACTTTTCTCAAGTATCATTTTTCATCTCTTTAGGTTGATGACTCCATTCATATCTATGGCCCAGTCTATCCCTAACAATGCAGGATACGGGTTACTGTCATCCACAATTTCTATTACCTCAAAATATGTTTGTGTGCTCACACCTTCGATGTCTACTGTAACTCCTTGCAATCTCCCCATGGGCAAGATCTTTTGTTGGTTCGCCATCCGTAATTGAATAGGAGACCATTGTAGTGCGAGCCTGCCCATGCATTCCCAGGTCTATTTAGGTAGCACATTCGCATTTGATCCCAAGTCCAGAACAACCTGGTTCATCTCATAGTCGCCAATCTATGCAATTAACCACATTTCTCGCTCGGCGCACAGAGCATGTTTGCCTAGTTTCCGGACCATGCGTGGTTTACCTGAACCTGCGCACCTAGTTATCAACTCTTGCAACCCCTTAACTGATTTATTCTCCCGTAGTAGCTTCATGCATGCCTCTAAAAAGGTAGTTAGCATAAAAGGATCCATTTCTAGTTCAGTTTGATCCTTGCCACCTTAAGCTCTTCTTAGCTTCCATAAATGTCTCCTTCGCATGTTCCAAATCAAACTCAGATTGCTTTGTAGGGACCTTGCGAACCCAGGTATCTTGCTCTAGTTTTTTCCCCTTATCCTCTCCTATAGTCACACCGCTTCTGAGCACCATGTTCACATTAGGGTCCTCTTCACGCGATTCAGATTTCATCATTTGGACGTTCTGTGTGGGAGTAGATTGAAGCACCCCTTTTTCACGCATCTATACGATTAGTGTGGGACAATCTACCGCTTCATGATCAAACTGGTAACAGTACGGGCAACATGTTCTGGTTGGGTTTGCGCAGTCACACGCGTAGTGCCCAGGTCCCACAATTATAGTAGATTAACTATCCATGCCCTCGTCCATGTCCTATTCCTCCTCGTCCTCATCCGCATCCCTGGAATCCACCGCCCGTTATAGTTGCTGCTGGATCTTGACCTCATGCCTCAGTTTGCATCTTGTAAGCAAGTGTCTGATCAATCAGCAACTCATAACTTCAGCAGTTTCATTCGTCATGGCCCATTTATCTACAAAAATTTCAAAATAGGTGCTGGGGGGGTTGTATAAATTTATGTAACAGATGACAGTTGTCCATGGTGTTCTTTCCTCCCACCTGACAGATCGTGGACTAGAGCACAGGCATCGCACTTGGCCCCACCTACACCTTTGGTCGTAATGGCATTGGTCCCCCCTACCAAATAGTTCGTGAATATTGGGCAATGATCCTTATCATGGCCCTAGCCTTTACATTTTATGCACCACACCTCTTCACGTGTCTCCGACCAGGGTGCCTTATCTTGTTTGAAACTTTGCATCTCCAAGCATAAGTTTTGTAGTTGCGCGTGGATTTGCTGAAATCCCAACCCAGGATCTTGTATGGGGGTTTCATGGAACCTCATTGCTATCTCTAATGCTTCGGCCTGGGTCGAGATCTTTTGCTGTGATAGCGTCATTCTCAGATGTGGTGTCAAAGATGCCACAAACCACGCGCGGTGCTGCGCATCTGTCAGTGTCATGTTAGCCTCCCGGATCGTACTCTTCAGTCCCTGATCTAGATCCCAAGGAGTTTCACCTGGCAACATCACAATCTCCTTAAACCCAATAATCGACTACATCTCTGATTTTGGCCGGCTAAATTCTTTGTTCAATGCATCCTAGATCTCTGCCATTCCGGCATTCGGGTGATCGCTAGAGTGCTTTATATACCACATCAACGCGCGATCCTGCAACGCACTTACCATAGTAGCTTTTTTTATGTTATCATCCATTACGCCTTGGGCTTCCCATACAACCTTTACCACGAACTAGAACTGATCTAGTCCCTCATTTCCCATGACTCTAAATACAGGCAGCTTGATCGCACTCACCATTCCAACCTTCGATGGTCGTGGAGGTGGGGTGGGTGAAGATGGGGTTGATATAGGTGAAGTTGGTGGGGGCGTGGATGGAGGTGGTAATAGTGGAATGCGCTACTTTATCAACCGGACTGCGCTTCTTGGAGAGAATCTTGTGAGCTCCTCCTCGCTTTCTCGCAAAAGTGAAATTAGGGGACTGTTTTCTAATCCTTCAGTCCCTCGGTAGCCTCTTCCACTTCGTGTTACCCCAGACATCAATGGATGCGTATAACCTATTTTTCACATAACAACATTTTAATCCAGGCATTCAATGATTTGATGTACTTACCCCGTGGTCCTTGGATAAAGCGCCTTTCTGCTTTGTTGTAACTCACAGTTGTGTCTATCGCGAACTCAGTGATAAACCCTCCTATTATCCGATCCAACCAATGATCTACTGCCCGTGCGATTTTATCTTCAGATGCCTCTAGCCTGCGCACCAACTCGGGAGTCCACACTATTGGTTGATCAAGTCTGCACCTTCCCATACTATCAGCTAGCCTCGTGATCCAGTCATACATCTCTAACGAGAAGGTCGCGAAGAAGATGCCATGGATCTCTGTATATATTTAGTGATCCAACCACCTCTGTTCAGATATTTGCAGGTTTCGATTTTCCTATACCACGAACTCGTGCAGTTTCTGATCCAACCAATCTTTGATCTCTTTCTTCGTAGGGTTCTAGCATTCTGAAATCAGACATCCCTTAGGCAGATCCTGGTCCCGACAATGAAACAATTTTTTGGCTTGTTGGGACCTAACCCAAGTTTGAAAAAGTTATTAGCCAAACAAATCATGCACTACTAGCCCTTTCGACAATAGCTCGCGGAGCGCGAATTGAAGTCTCACCCGAGGTAGTAGGGGAGGGTGCTGGAACTAGGTTTCCACACCTTTGGGATGTCTTGATGCGGTCTGGATGGGTCGCGAACTGATCTACACCTTCGCGCCACTCTACACTACTGTCAGGCTTCCACATAGGTTCACCCCACTGCGTTTCTTAATTCTTATTATTACTGAGTATATTATAGATCATATCTGATTCTTAAGGTCTTTAAGCAAACATTTAACAGTAATAACTAGTGCGTGCAATCATACATAAGCATAAATTCTGAACAGAAACATATAAATCATAACAGATGCATAAACCAGAATATAGCCAGATCCGCAATCTTTCAAAACCAACTTATCTTTATTATTGTCTTTGCTTCAGTACAATCCACTTCTTACCCTGCGCACTCAGCTGCAGGGGTCTGTGCACACAGCTGTGGACTCTACTAGGCCTCTGTGCACATAGCTGTAGAGCCTCTATCCACCTACTAACACCCTCGACTCAGACTTACAGATGCAGAGAGAATATTTCCTTCATAAACCCATAACATTCACCATCCAAAACCAAAAACTGCCTTCTACCCTTAGAGCCTTGCTCTATTTATACATTCCCATGGTCCGTGGACCATGCACATGCTGACTTACTATCTATTTTCTTACATTATTTTTGGGCAAACAACCCTTTGACTTGACTTATTACAATTCACGCTCCACGCACCTCGTGGAGTCTTTACCATACTATTACCCAAAATTGTGGACTTTGAGCCCCAAACCCGTTACATGGGTGATCCACTGCCCAACACCGACCACGAGAAATTCCCTCACTTGGAGACCGCGCAGCTCATGAAGCCGAAGTAGAACACCATAGCGGGAGTTATAAAATTGGAGTTGTGCAAGTGGTTACGCGGAGTTGAAAAGGCAAGTTTGTTGAACTTGCTCTGGGTGCCGCATTACCATCGCGCCCCAGTGACTATATTTTTCATTAGGCATTTGCTTTGCTTGGTGAATTGTGGGTGTTTGTGGCTAGAGGAGCCCATCCCCATCACGGACCACCTAATCCATCGAATTACCCAGCTCCCATATAAAGGAGAGGACCCCATAGTCATTTTGGAGGGTAAAAGTAGTCATTTAGCCATCATGGAGGCCATGAAAAAGAAATACAAGCTGGAGAAGAAAAAGAGGGGCTAAGGAATCTCCAGCATCAACAACAAAGTAGTCAGGGTTGTGACTCAGATACTGGTATGTAAGCTCATGTGGAAGTGTCGCGAGGATGAGGTGCCCGTGCTGGTGGTGGCACTTGCTGAACAATGCGCAAAAGGTGTCCAGTTTAATTGGTCCAAATTATTATGCAAGGAGTTCCTGGAAAATTGCCACGAGGCACAGGAACAAGGGAAAAACTTCCACTATGCATGGCTTTTTCTATCCATAGTTCTGGTGGCTGGGAATTTCCAGAGGACAGCGAGTTCCCCATAATTGCAAGGGATCTCCTGAAGGCCGCGAAGTATGCTTTGTTGTGGGCCACTAAGGACGTGAACCAGATCCACGACAATAAAATATTCTGGGTGTTCATGGAGATGAACATCAGAATGGGGATTAACCGCAAGCCATGGCTATCACCCACTATCTACAACAGCCTGAAAAGTTTCGCAGAATTTAAAGCGAACTTTCATCACATGTACCTCAGGGCGCGCAAGGACCCTGTAAAGAAGTGGAACAAACTGCCTTATTAAGCCACAAATGATGTGATTTTTGATGTACTTGAGATGTGGCCATCAGAGTGGCGTGCTCTAGACATCTCTACATTGGCAAATTTTGCTACAAAGAAAAAGGAGGAGGCAAAACTACACGTGGCACAGTTGGCAGAAAAAAGAAGGAAAGAAGCAGCATCAGCAAAGGCACAGGAGGCGCGAGACACTATGCAGACAACAACAAAACAGCAAAAGGCCGTAGTAGCATAGAAGGCAACAAAGAAGGAGCGTGAGGGCCAGAAGTTGCCTTCGCTGGAGCAGGAGCAAGAAATCGAAATAGAGGTATTGGAGGACATTGTAGAACCCTAAGCAGCGTCGAAACTATTAAAGTGCCAACACCTGAGCGAGCAGATGGGGTCACGCAAGAAGGTAAAAGCATCGAAGCTATCTATCGATCCGATCACCCTTACTAAGGGGGGTATGCACAATATAGGGGATACAGTGTGCGACGTCACCATAGAGGACCTCCAAAACTTTATGGAGGAGAATCAGATTGTGTTGGGGGCCCTCCGAGCATAGCTTCAGGATTTGCATGTGTGCACTCCTCAGGTTGGTACCCTCTAGACCAACCTCGCAGTAGGAATAGCCGCAACCGAGGAAATGTTGCACACTCATAAAACCAACACAATAGTGCTACCAGAAGGGGCACTGGTTACAACAAATGAGGTCAACAGGCCTACGGTTAGTACATTGAAAGGTATAGGGATCAACATGGTTGTGCTCCCATGAGAGACGCTCTATGTTTTGTAGGATGGGATTACTACAGAACTACGGTCTAGGGAGAGTAGTGTGTTGCAGGTGCTGAGTGAGTAGAAGATCAACATGGAGCAGCTGAGCTTGCAGTGCAATGAGGTCATGTCTCAGAATAGGCAGATGGTGCAGGTACTTGAAGAAGCCTACCAGATGGTCCCTGAGCTGGCCATCCTAGCAGAAGCACTAGCAGAGGTGTGCATCCAGAGATTAGCAGCAAGGGTGTGCGAGGCACGAGAAGAAATGGCCAAGGTTCAGCTGGAGCTAAACCTTCAGATAGCAGAGCTATGGTTGAAGGCGCAACCTTCAACGCCTTCAAAGGTAAGGGAAAAGTATGCCAGTGCCATTGCATCGGGGATGGAGGAGATCAGCGGTGCAGTAAGGGACTACACAAGAATGTTGGAAGAATCATTCAAGGTCCTCACCAATATGTAGGAGGACCCGAACATACAACGTTTGGAAACAGAGGTGCATGAGCTACAGTAGTAGTATGACAACATCAAAGGGACCGCACAGATGGTGGCCCTCACATAGAGGCTCCCACAAATGCAATAGGCGAAAGCACTTAAGGAGAAAGTAGATGTAGCGTGACACAAACAAACAGTTTTGAAGGCACGTGTTCAGCCTTGGATCGACGAGGCCTTTGTCATCACAACAACAATTGAAGGAAAGCTCGCACAGATGCAAGGGACACAGGAACAAATCCAGGGAAGTAGTTTTGACACCGTGGTCTCAGAACAACGCGTACAGAAGACGCAACAGGCATCCACTCAATGCGCTGCCGACCTTGCAGCTGTCCGAGCAAAGTTGGGAAGTCTCCGCGCGAAGATCTCCGCACTGACAGAGTGACTCGAGGGCGACTCACGATGTTTGTGTTGGGGGCCTGTTGGGAATGGGATCCTCCTAAGGCAAGTTTTTGGGCTTAAACCCCAATTTTTGACTAAGTCTATTGTAAAGACTCCGTGATTTGTGGGCACGGAGTGAAAAGATGGTCAATGAGTCAGAGGGTTGTCCGCCCTCATTTTTGTAATGTAATGTTGGTTTGAGAGATCTACCCATGGTCCGCAGACCATGGGATTATATAAATAGAGTGAGGCTCTAAGTGTAAAGAAATATCTAAGAATGAATGGAATGATGATAATGGAATAGAAGCATAGCAGAGTATCTGAAGTGTAAAGTCTAGTTTTGGGTCGTAGAGTAGGAGAAGGCTCCGCAGCTGAGTGCGTAGAGGCCTAGTAGTCTGCAGCTGAGTGCGTGAACCCCTACAGCTGAGTGCGCAGGGCAAGTTGAGTCTATAACCGTTTGAAGCATTAATAAAGAGAATTTTTACCATATTTCTATGTATCTTTTCATGTTTAATGCATTGAATTATATTGGGTATGAATTGTGAGTTTATTATTTATTTACTACGCAAACTTATATAAATGTGCTAAGTAAGTGGATATAATATAAGGTATTTGTTTATGCGAAGATAACTAACTGTTATAAGAAGATAAGTAAGGTCCGCGGTGTGACTTGGGGAAATAGTACAAATCATTGCTCCAGCAGCATGAAAGCCCCACAACCCTAGTTGGGGTTGCACGAAGGCGACTATAACAGGGCGCGAAGGCCCCGCAAGTTAGGGAAGTGCGCGAAGTAACCTGCACGAAGGTATTCACAGTTGGACTATATCAACCCCTCAGACATCTCAAGGGTGCAGAAACCTGGTTCCAGCATCTCCCCATACTGCTTTGGGTGAGACCTTAGTCCAAGCTCCGTGGACTGTTGCTAAAAGGGCTAGTAGTACAAGGATTTTTTTGGCTAATTAAATTCGAACCTAGGTCAGGCCCCAACAAGCCAACAATATATATATATATATATATATATATATATATATATATATATATATATATATATATATATATATATATATATATATGAATAATTAACTAATAATTAGTGTTGAAGAGTCTCTAAGGACATGACCATTCATTGAAAATAGCTCATAATCATGTAAATAAAATAGTTACCATAACTTACTACCCACCATAATTTAAGCAAAACATTTTCGTAAAAGATGGGATAGGAAAAATATGTAAATAAATATACTTACCAAGAGTTACTACCCACAATTATTTATGGGTTCTTCAACACTTTAACAAATATGGGTAAAAATGTAAATATGCAAACTTACTCGAATTTAATTTTCAAAGATATGTGATGCAATTTACAAAGGGACATGTCTCTTGGGTATATTGAGTGTAAAATTCACTTGAAACTTTTCATTTTGCACAATTCACTTATCATCTCATATCTTTTTGTACTTATTGTTGATGTTTAATCTATAACTACTATCAATGAATATCTAAAGCGAATGCTACAAAAGTTTGTGATTGTTATTGGAATCTAAAGTAAAGTTTTTATTGGGCTAATATGATATTGAAGTAATTACTAGAATCATAGAGCATACCATAAAATTTAACCTAGAATCAGAGCCCAGGTGAAGACAAACCCAAGGAACAAGATAAGTAATAACTGTTGAATAATTGATGTTGTTGAACAAGGTTTGTTGGAACAAGTCTCCATGGCTACTCACTCTTATTTCAAGAAGGAGGATAAGCTCAATGACAAATTAGATTATCATGCATGGAACCCTTGATTTGACCTTGGAGGAACATGAAGTGTTGGGTTATGTGCAGGGGAAAGTGGTGGAGCCTCCTTCAAATGCACCTGTTGTTGCTAGAACGAAGTATAGAAAAGGAGAGGTTAAAGATAAGAAAATCTTAGTTGACTCCATTCAAAATCATTTAATCTCATATATTTCTGATCTAGGAACTTCCAAGGAAATGTATGATAAGTTGATAGGGATGTTCAAAGTCAATAATGAAAATCAAATTCTCTTTCTCAAGAAAAAGTTGAAAGATATCAAAATGGATAAAGGGGAGTCTATAAAAGAATATTTCATGAGAATAAATCAAATAAAGAATGATGTACTATCTATTGGAGAAGTTACTATTGATAGGGAACTCACTCTTATTACACTTGGAGGTCTTACAAGGCTATGGGAAAAAGTTGTCACTATTATTCTCAAAAATCATAGGATACATGGTTTTAATGAGCTATTGGCTAGATGCACTCAAGAGGAAACAAGGATGATGGAGAGAGATAAGTCTGTTAATGAAAGTGAACCTATTGCTTTCTCTATACATGCTAAAAGGAGAAATTATGATAATCCATCAAATTCAAGAAGGCAAGGATTTTTATCTAAGAAGGGATTCAAATGAAAACACAAAGGAAGATGCGTCAATTGCAACAAGTTTGGCCACTATGATAGAAAATGTCCTCACAAGAAGAATCCTCCAAGGGACAAAAAAAAAATCAAAGAAACAACATGTCTAAACACAAAAGAAAATGGAATGCTCCTACTGCTTGAGAAGGAAATAATCGACCTCCCAAGAGGACAAGAATTGTCAGGTATGACGAAAATAATGTTGTTGAAAAAAAAAGATGAGTATTATCTCATTTCTACCTTATCTACTGCCTCTCCTCCGAACACCTTGGATCAATGGTTAATTGATAGTGGAGCCTCAAGGCACTTCACTGGGTATAAGGAGGTTCTCTCAAATCTAATTGAGAGGAATAATAATCTAAATATTATTCTTGGAGATAATGCCAACTACCCCGTGAAAGGAATAAGAATTGTTACTCTTCACTGGTACTATGGTAAAACCATATCCTTAAGATGTTTTGTAAGTGCCCGATTTGAAGAAGAATTTGGTATATATTTCTGCAATGGAGGATAAAGAATTCAAGGTAACTTTAATTGATGGAAAGATATGTGCATGTAATAAAAAATTTAGAGATGATTTTACTCTTGGGTTTAGGGTTGATGGTCTTTACTAAGTTGGCGTAAGTCCTTTGAGAGCTTTGGAAAATGACACCTCTATTCAATGTGAGTTATGGCACCAAATATTTGCTCATTTACATTACAAATCTTTACCGGATGTAAGGAAGATGGTCACACGGATGCCCAAATTTCATATGAATCATGAAGGAGTTTGTTAAGGTGGTGCAGCAGGAAAACATAAAAAGGGACCATTCCATTTTAGTGAGAGAAAGACAACTAATATTCTTCAATTGATCCATTCTGACATGGATAGTCCTTTTCCCATGAATTCATTGGGAGGGTAATTATACTATGTGATATTTGTGGATGACTTCTCCCGCAAAACATGGATTTATTTCTTGAATAAGAAGGATGAAGTATTTACATGGTTTCACTCTTTCAAAGCATTGGTGGAGAATCATACAGGAAAGAAGATCAAGACATTGAGAATTGATAATGGAACCTAATATGAATATAATTAATTCAATGACTTTTTTAAAGCGACATGTATATGAGGGAGCTCATTGTTCCATACAATCCACAACAAAATGGAGTTTTTGAGAGAAAGAATCGTACAATTATGGAAGCCACCCATGCCATGATTCATGATCAAGGCCTACCAAAGTTTTTATGGGGAGAAGTTATGAACACTATTGTGTACATTCAAAATAAGAGTCCTCATCAAAGCTTGGATTTCAAGACACTCAAATAAATATTCATTGGTAAGAAACCCGATGTTTCACATTTTAAAATCTATGGTTGTACCATATGTTTTCATGTTCCAAAAGAGAAAAGGAACAAGTTGGAAGCCTCTGGGAAGAAAGGTGTATTTTTTGGATATAGTGAATATTCAAAGGCATATCAAATTTTTTACCTAGTCAATGAAATGTAGTAGTAAGAAGAGATGTTACCTTTGATGAAGATTCTGCCCTTAGAAAATCAATGGATCTCCCATCAAAAGGAAGGATGATGATGTTGCTAAAAGTCAAGAAGAACCTCTGATGGATGAACCTATGCCCGATGTTGATGGCCCAATGGATCCACCTGATCCACCTCCTTGTGATCCCTCTATCTCAAAGAAAAGACCACTACAGTTTCAAGATACACTTCAAGATGAAGAAAATCATGCTACCCCAAGAGGACCTTTTCGAGAAAGTAAGAAGCCTACCAAGTATCAAGTATACTTGGCTACCATGAGTACTATCATTCAAAATAAGCCTTGCACTTTTGAAGACACTGGGAAGCACCAGGTATCGAAATATGTTATGGATGAGGAATATGAGCAAATCACGAAGAAAAATGTATGGGAAGTGGTGCCTAGACCCAAGGAAAAATCGATAGTCACTTCGAAATGGATCTACAAGATTAAACATGGAGCTGATGGAAGTGCTGAGAAATACAAGGCAAGGTTTGTGGCTTATGGATTCTCATAAAAGGAAGGAATCGACTATGATGAGATTTTTCTCTTGTTGCCTAACACACCACTATATGAGCCATAGTTGTTGTTGCTGCAAATAAAGGATGGAGCCTGCATGAAACAGATGTCAAGACCATATTCTTACATGGCTCAATTAAGGAAGAAGTCTACTTGGAAAAATCTCATGGGTTCGAAGAGTAGGATAAAAAATCTCATATATGCAGGTTAAAGAAAGCCCTATGGGTTAAATCAACCCTATGGGGCTTGGTATGAGATGAATGATAACTATCTCATGAAGCTGGGATTTACAAGGAGCTATGTTGATCCAAACTTAAACTTAAAGGTTGGAAAGGACATGCCACTTATTTTGGTCTTACATGTTGATGATCTATTTCTAACTAGTGCAGACCCTCTCATTTACCAATGTAAGAGGGAGTTGACTTCTGAATTCGAGATGAAGGACCTAGGATTGATGCATTAATTCCTAGCCTTGGAGGTCTTGAAAAATCCAGGTGAAATTTTCCTTTCTCAAGGAAAATATATTGTGAAGTTGTTAGAAAAATGTGTCATGGTGGAATGTAATTTTATGAATACACTAATGTAAGTAAATTTCAAGAAGCTATGTGGAAGTGTTGTTGGTCCGGTTTTGGAAAATCCTACCGAATATAAACAACTTGTGGGAGCACTAATGTTCGTAGTGAACACATGACCAGACATATTCTTTCTTGTTAATATATTGGTTCAATTTATCGTTGAGACTCATCATATACATTAGGTTTCCACAAAGAATATTCTAAGATATCTTCATGGTTTTATCAACCATGGACTAAGGTACACTGCCAGGGATTTGAGATTATGTGGATATAGTGATTCTAATTGGTCTAAAAGTGTGGTGGATAGAAAAAGCACATCTAGATGTTGTTTCTCTTTGGGATCTGCTTCCATCTCATGGATGAGAAGAAAGAATTTTTTTTTTACATTAAGCACTCCCGAGGTTGAATATATTGCAACTAGTATAGCTTGTTGTGAAGTCATTTAGTTGAGGAAACTCTTCAGTGATATATTTAATCACATGTTAGATACCACCATCATTTATTGTGATTATCAAAGTGGGATTCTTCTTTTAGAGGATCCCATGTTCCATAATTGATCCAAGCATATTGATATTATAGTATAACTTTATCTGAGATATGGTACAATGGGGAGCAACAAGGCTCCAACACATCAAGATTCATGAACATGTTGAGTACATCCTCACAAGGTCTTTGGGAAAGGCCAAGTTCTTAGCCTTCAAATAGAGACTTAAAGTCATGGAAATACCCCCCCATGAGGGTCTTGATTGAGTTGGACATTGAGCTCTGGGAGATCTTGGGGGTCTATGGTACTTCTTGGAGTTATATGAGCAAAGGGTGATTGGTTCACCTTCCCCTGTGGATTACATACCCTAGAATGTAAGCATAGGGTGAATGGTTCACCTGCCACTATTGAGTACTGCTAATTTTGATTAACATGTTCTTTTATTAGGAAAATTACTTCAGTGTTCCATATGAGCCCATTTATTAATCCATCTTATTCCAGTTAGAAATCAAATTAATCATACTGACAATAACTAAAGAAAGAACATAAATGCTAAATGCATAAGACAAGCCAAGACAAAAGAATACAAGGACATGGCACCAACAAGGGAAAAAACCCCAAGAAGGGGAATATCCTTGATTAAATATTCTTATTATCAATATTAAATATTCATTTAAGAGATAGAAAGAGAGAGTACAATAATTCAACATCCATATTTGAAGATCCAATATCACAGCCTTTAGACAAGAAGATGACCCAACCAATACTGCAAATCAAGCACTCTGTCAACAACAAACAAGTTCAGCCTCGTCCAATGGTCAATGATGGTTATGGCATCAACAAAGTGATCTTTATTGAGCTGGGACTTCTTCAGAAAGATATTGAATCCTGATAAGGATTTATTGGTTGATTTCTACAATTGGTTTACATACCTCCATACATAGCCTAGTAATGTTGATCATACTCTCAGGTTGATCTAGGCTAGATTCAACACTCAATATTTCCACAAGGCTCTCCAGCTATCAATGTAATGACTACGACAAACCCTAGGCAGTATTATACTCCTGTTTGACCTTCATTAAAGACATAAAGTCTGTGGCCTGGCTAAATCAACCTTACATTATTGCGTCCTACATGAATGAGTGAAACCTTATCTCCAATAGGCTTGAAACGTCTCCCAAACAATACTGAGGCATGAGGATTATTTCCTAAGGGATCTCAACCTGTAGAGGATGACGGAATATGCCCAAAATAGTTCTTCAATTAGCCCAGATAAGCCCTTAACATATTTGGTCTTTTTTCCTAAGAAACTTGACCCACTGTTTAGCAAGGTAAGGTCTGTAGTTGCATCCTTGTTTGGACGAGAGTTTCCACATCATAGTTCATACAAAAACACTCCAGTCCATCACTCGTTCCTAAGGTCAGCCTTAGAGAAAAACATGAACCTATAATAAGAGAGAGATATGCGCATATTCTTCCATGCCTAGTCCCTAATCAACTTCTTTCCCTCATATATATATTATCACAAGAATGAGAGCACAAGAAAGTGTAAATGAGATTGGAGATCACTCTTAATATAGAGATATTTGGTGTCAAGAGTCATGTTTTTTGGGCTTCACGAGCCTACATTAGAGTGAGGTCAACCTTGATCATTTGCACATGAGGGAGTTTTAATTCAAAAACACATTTTTCCTTAACCAAATTTGGTGGTCCTTATGTTGATTTTGATCCTCTCGAGAAGAGGAATTTAATGAAATGATTATCTCCATTCAATGAGTTGTCCAATGTGGAATTTTACCCTAGTTGCTAATTTTAACACTCCCTCTCAACTAGAGAGAATTCCACCTATCAATTTATCCAATCATGCCATGTAGTCATCATGAACTATCTTGAAGACACATATCATTTATATACCATCTCTATCTTGAAGACACATATCATTTGTATATACCATCTCATATCTAATCTAATGAATACTGATATGAATAATGAATAAGAATCAATCAGAAATGAGTAACAAGACGTTACCACTCTCTACTGAAAAATTCAGTCTAGAGATAGAATCTAAATCAGACTTGATCCCAGATAAAGTTGTTGAACATGATGCATCCTAGACATTGGGAGTACGACAGTACATGATGCATCCATCAGTAGTGCTATGGTCCCTATCCACTTTTTCCAACTCATTGGCAAGATGAGAGGTACTTCCCATATGTCGCAGACTTCATGGGTAGGATGGTGTTGAAGCAACATCAGGGAAATAATATATCACATCCTTCTCACAACCACATGTAGGGAAAGGATGAACCACATCCTATAGTTACATATCACAACCAGCGTAGGGAAAGGATGAACCACATCCTACAGTCACATATCACAACCATTGTAGGGAAAGGATGAACCACATCCTACAATCACATATCAAAACAATAATAGGGAAAGGATGAACCACATCCTATAGTCACATATCACAAACATCGCAGGGAAAGGATGAACCACATCCTACATGCATGAAAATCGCCAAGTGTAGGGAAAGGATGAACCGCGTCCTACATGCATGCTAACCATCAATCATAGGAATGATCCTACACATGGCGAAAGGATGAACCACGTCTTACATGCATGCTAACCATCAATCATAGGAAGGATCCTACACGTGGGGAAAGGATGAAACATGTCACATCGACATGTCAACCATGAACTGTAGGGAATAAACATCATATAAGTGGGGAAATGATGAACCACCTCCCACCGATATGTCCATACATGACAACCAACAGATGCCTATATTCATCTCTCACTGGGGTATCTGCAAGAGGAGGTGAACCACTCATCTTGCTCATATGCCATAGGAGAAGGTGAACCACTCATCCTATGCATATCTCATCTCATAGGGGAAGGTGAACCACTTAACCTACACATGAAAACCATCATAAGGGAATGTGAACCACTCACTCTATGTGTCCTATATCATCATGAGGTATCACAAGGGAATGTGTACCACTCACTTTACCTAGCGAACCTATAGGGGAAGGTGAACCACTCACCCTATTCTCGTTCATAGCATCAAGAAGTACCCAGGCCCTGAGGAGATCCTAGAGCTCAATGTTCAACCGAGATCCTCATAGTAGGATCTTTTCATACTTCTAGCCTCTCTCTAAGAAATTTGATCTTATCAAATAATGTCAGCCACCTGAGCATCCATCTAGAATGATGATTCTTGATTGCTTCCTATTGTATCATATTCCAAATAAAGTGGTACAAGATGCTAACATGCTTAAAGAAACTGTTAATCATGGATTTCTTTAAAAGAGGAATCCCTCCCAAATCATAATATATAGTGGAGGTTTGTGCTTCAAATGGGTTAGTGAAGAACTTTCTTCAAATGGATTCATTATAAGTCATGCTTATTGCTTTATGCATTCAACCTTAATGGTGCTTCGGAGCAACATAATTCAGTCTTTAATTTGTTCACAAAAGAAAGGTGGCCCCTCTGAGATGAGCTCTTTCCATTATACTTCCATTTTAGTAATAGTCAGCAGTGTACTTTAGAACAAAATTAATTTTACTGAACAACTCTCTAATTTGTGAGACTTAACCATGAGAAACTTCTTCATATTTTAAGCTTAGGAACAAAGTTGGGTCATTCGTTGATAAGTGGGATAGTCATCAATCAGACATTATCAATAGATGCATCTGAGTAATCCAATTATCATGGCTCATCCATAATTCCCTTTGAATATAGGGAGAGTGACCTTCTCAAAGAATAATCATTGAGCCTCCTTTAACCTGTCCTATTTTCTATTATGGATCCCGAGGTTCATGTTATCAATCATAATTATGCAACTTCAACCTCTCAAGCAACAAGGGTATATTAGAGTCCTCATAATCAGCTACCATGACCAACCTTCATCAATAAGCATCAGGCAGGAAGAGTCATCGAGTCATACAGTCAGAGATTCTCTAGCTCCCTCTTTAGATGGAAATTTAGACTTCATCAAATTTTAATGAAACAATTATCAAATCTTAGCAATCTACATGCATTGACTATATGTTGGGCTAGATCAAATGACAAACAATATGTTGTTGATACTACAAGATTTGTTATCATGATAAGCTTAGAATTCTCTGTGAAAAACATCATTATCACAAATACTTTCATGCAACTATTAGCTTTCATGCCATGTCAAGATTTATAGTCGTACACCAAGAGTATGATGATATCATGAAGAAATATTTATATTGCAATCTTCCATATTTTCTGAGCCATTTTATCAAGGATAGAATCATGACATAATAAATATCACAGACAGCTTTGAATATTATGAACAAGGTCATTCCCAAGGTAACTATACAATTTACATCAAGAGATCTGAAAACATTCAGTCATGAATCATTAGAATTACAACTTCACAATAGACATTTCTAACACATAGACGAACTATGGTGGTTGTTATTGAAGATAAGTTCCCATTCATAATCCAAATCTTAAGAACTCCTAAACTAATTATTGGAGGAAAATAATTTCTAAAATTATCAACATGATTTATGTAATAAATTATTTAAATGAAGGATAACATATATTTCCCTCAACTGATGTAGACTTCAAATGAAAACAATTGATTTCAAGAATCAAACTAATAGATATATGATGAAATAGTTTATTTTAGAGTTTTCTTTGTGCAAGGTAATATTCTGGATAGACTAGCACCTCAATAGTTTAGATTTCCACAAAAATATGTCTCTATAGAGCCAATGATGCTTGCATCAAACCATATGAAGATGATTGCTCATAATTTTGTGTGAATTCTTAGAACCAACCAATGAACGCCATCATTAATACTAAACAATAATTTTCCCAGTTTCTGCTAACTTTTCCAAAAACCTACATGAGGAGATTATAGATAAGGTTTCCAAATAGATTTTACAAAATATACTTCATTGATTGAGAAATAAAAACCCTTTCGCTCAGATTTAAAGGAGAGGATAAAGGGTGTTATCAACAAGTCTTCATTCAAGAATGGGTTAGATGGAGTTCATATATAAATCCCCTTACAAAAGGTAGAGAGAATATGAGACTTCTTGATATGGTAAGAGCATAATTTTAGATGACAAGACTCCTAGAGCTAATTGAGTAGTGACAACCATACATAACTCTGAGTGCATATAGGAATGGGGAAGACTGTGCATATAGGTTGATACCCATCCTTGCTAATATGGGAATCCATACCAATATTGTTATATTTGAGATTTTATAACATACATATGATTGAAACAAGAGACATGACGATGTGGATATCATATAACTGAGACAATATCATAATGAAAAGAATCATGTAGCAGGATGATATTCCATTATAGTCAATCATATACCATATGCTATTGCAATGAGACAAAGGTATAATTATACCAAGAGAAAGATCATAATTAGATAACGAACGTTCAATGATGCAGTGTCAATATTGTTGAGATGTGTATTAAAAACATTCCTAAGATGCGAGGTGAGGTATCTACCATGATGAAGGAGCATACCATTGTCCAAGAGTGGAGTACAAACTTATGGCATGAAACTTATATCTTAAAGATGTTGAGATTGCAACAAGATGATGGAGCTTAGTGAAAAGAGTCGCCTTCACTAAGTGGGCCCGCAGGCTATTTTTGGCGCAAGTCTATTTTTAGACTATGTCTATTTTTAGACATATGGATCATGTCTATGTTTATGGATGATTGATCAAGTTGGGAAAATAGATGGACTTCTATTTTTGATGAAAGTGTGAGTGATCACAGTGTGAGTGATCAAGTCTATTTTTAGACTGGCTGTCAAAAATAGAAAAGTCAAATATTATTATCTCACAATAATATTTGGACTATAAACTTAATCTTATTCTCTTGGAGAACTTCAGTTTGAGCTACGGAAGTGGCACATGCAGCTGTCAGAAGGAAATTCGTTTTTCTTATGAGTCAGTTGAGTTGTTGCATGCATGACTTCAGTTAGAACTCAAGTGAGTTGAGTTTAGTGGACTGGAGGTACAGTTGATGGAGTTGTGTTCAGTTTAACTTAGTTAAACTGGTTGTAGTTAGTCTAACTACAGATGGACTAATGATGAGTTGTTAAACTAATTATTAACTCATAATACAACTAAAGAATACATCAGTTAACTCAGTTGCATGTCAGTGCATGTTCAGTTCAACAGGGACAGGTGGTAGAGAATCAGATTGCTATCAGTTGTGACTATAGTTGTGCACCAGATCTTGCACAATCAAAGGATTGAGTATGCCAATGAGTTTGCTCACGTATTTGGCCCGTATTTTAGCCTTTGCTCACGTCCACAAAGAGTGAGTGACTATTTTGGAGGTGAAAATCGAGTTTGGGAAGAAATTCTCATCAGTTCTTGAGCAGGTATTGAGCAGTGGAGGCAGGCAAGCAGTGGAAGAGATTTGGAGATCAGATCTGAGCTGTATTGTGTGTAACAGAGGTGGAGATACTTGTGAGAAGTATTATGTTGTGTAATGTTACATGACTCAATCATTAATATACAGATAGTGTGGGTTTTTTAGCGAGATGCTTTCCCCGTGATACATACTGTGTTAATGTGTGAATGCTCTTGATGTTTTATTGTTATTGATGCTGCTATATTCTTGATCAACGTAGAGGAGCTTATGTATTGTGTATGTTTTCCGCATTAGTACATGATCAGGATAATCTCCATTGAATATGTGTTAAATTATTCAAAATTTCTACATGGTATCGGAAGCAGTTGAGTTGGTTGCTGGTGGAATTCGAATTTGCAGCAGTGTTTTCTTGGTGACAACGCAGCAATGTCTTTCAACGGATTGCGATTGGAGTATGCTCTTGAGGGCAGCTCAAACTATATTGCATGGAAGGACAGGATGGAGGCAGTATTGGATGATAACGGGCTGAAGGAATTCATAGATACGGATATCCCAAAGCCTACTGATGCTACTCAAGCTGATGCTTGGCAAAAGAAGATCGCAAAATGTCGAAGAATTCTGTTGGAGGGCGTGAAGGATCACATTGTGTCCAGCCTCCATGGAAAGGCTACTCCATATTTGATGTGGAAATCATTAACAAAATTATTCCAAAGCAAGAGCGATCAGAGGAAGCTGGCGCTCAAAGATAAACTCAGAAACATCAAATGCGAGAAGGGAGACAGTATTCCCAAGTATCTCACGAAGCTCACTCAGTGTCGAGATGAGCTGGGAAGTGTGGGGGTTACTGTCGATGATGAGGACTTGGTGAGCTTGGCTCTCCTTGGTCTTCTGAAGAGTTGGCATTCCTATCAGGACTCTGTCAATGGTCGGGAGAAGTTGCCAGGATGGGAAAGACTATGGTCAGATCTTGTGCAGGAGGAGATCAGGCGGAGTACCAGGGACGGATCTTCGTCAAAGGGAGCTGATGAAGAGAATTGTGCTTTGGCTGCCAAAGCAAAGAAAGGGAAGAGCAAGAAAGCTTCTCAGTCTGGTGCGAAAGGCAAGAAGCAGGATATGTCCAAGGTGAAGTGTTTTCACTGTCACCAGCATGGACACTATGCCACAAATTGTCCGCAGAAGAAGAAGAACAAGCAAGCTGCTGGATCTGCAGGGGGAGAGGCTTTAGCTTCTCAGTTTGAGCTTGATTTTTCATTGATCGCATGCTTGGTTTCAAGTGTGATGGGATCAGTGTGGTTTCTGGACAGTGGTGCGTCTTTTCACATGACGGGAGATAGAGATTTGTTCTCTGATCTGGAGGACAAAGATCTTGGAGTGCACATCGAGATGGGCGATGATGGTAGATACAGTGCGACCGGTATCGGTACCATTTCCTTTGAGAGGGAGTCTGGTAAACCCTTTGTATTGAAGGAAGTCATGCATGTTCCAGGATTGAAGAAGAATCTCATCTCAGTGGCGATGTTAGAAGACAAGGGGTATGATGTTGTTTTCAGCAAGGGAAAGGCCTTCCTGCGCAGCAAGACAACTGGTGAGACCCGGAAGATAGGGGTTCGAGTGAGGAACCTTTATCAGTTGCATGTAGATGGATGCGCAGCAATGGCAGGCAAGGCAGAAGGATTGGTGAGCCGGGATGATGGCGAGTTGTGGCACAGGAGATTGGGTCACCTTCACCATGGAGCCTTGAAGATACTGCAGCAGATCACTACAGGGCTTCCTAAAGGCACACTTGCGCAGTCAGATCAATGCAAGGGGTGTACTTTGGGGAAGTTTGTGAAAGCCACCTTTCACGAGAAGGATAGTCGTGCCACGACGATCCTTGAGAGAATTCACACAGACGTGTGTGGACCTTTCTCAGTTGCTTCGACAGCAAAACACAGGTATTATGTGATTTTTGTTGATGATTTCTCTCGTAAGTGCTGGATCTTCTTCATGCAGAAGAAGAGCGAGACATATTCAAAGTTCTGTGAATTCAAAGCACTGGTCGAGAAGGAGTCGGGGAAGAAGGTGAAGGCTCTTAGGAGCGATAATGGTGGTGAATACATCTCGGACGAGTTCAAGGATTTCTGCAAGGCAGAAGGGATTCGTAGAGAGCTCATAGCTCCCCATAACCCACAACAGAATGGGGTAGCTGAGCGGAAGAACAGAACGATTGTGGGTGCTGCACGGGTAATGTTGCATGATCAGGGCCTACCCCTTCACTTGTGGGCGGAAGCATGCAATACAACAGTTTATGTGCAGAACCGTTGTCCTCATAGGATACTTGGCATGAGTACACCCGAGGAGGCTTATTCTGGTAAGAAGCCTGATCTTTCTCATTTGAGGATTTTTGGTGCTAACGTTTACATGCATGTGACGAAGGATGCCAGAAAGAAGTTGGAGCCGACTGCAGAGGTTGGGATATTTGTGGGGTACACTGATACGCCCCACAACTATCGTGTGTATTTTCCAGATAGTGGTAAAACTGTTGTGCGACGGGATATAAAATTTCAGGAGGAGAAAGCCATGAAGTGTTCGCTTGAGAGGGAGCTACACTTGCATGCAGATGAGGAGCTATTAGTTCCTAAGGATGAGCTTCAGGACGTGGATCAGCCACAGGACGAGGTTCATGGAGTGGAAGAGACCACTCATGCAGCGCCAACCATCAGAGGGCGAAAGTGCTTGACGAAGCTGAGCGACTGGCTTAAGATGCAGAGAAAGTTGTAGGACCACCTACAGCCCAACGCAGGCAGAGACAGTCACCTGATCGGTACACTGGATACATGGCTCTTATGAGCAAGTGTGTTGTGACTGAGCCATCCTCTTTCGAGGAAGCTGTGGAGGATCCCGCATGGGTAGACGCCATGGTGGAAGAGTATGATTCTATTGTCAGAAACAGTGCATGGGAGATTGTTCCTAGACCGGAAGGGAAATCAGTGGTGGGTTCGAGATGGATCTACAAAGTTAAGCAGGCAGCTGACGGGAGTGTGGAGAAGTACAAGGCAAGATTTGTTGCCCGAGGCTTTTCACAGATTGAGGGGATCGATTATGAGGAGACCTTTGCACCTGTCGCAAGGTATTCTTCCATACGGACGATTCTTGCTCTCTTAGCGCAGATGGGATGGCACATTCATCAGATGGATGTGAAGACTGCGTTCCTCAACGGAGTCATTGAGGAGGAGGTGTACATTGAGCAACCCGAAGGCTTTGAAGTCTTCAGCAGCGAGTCGCATGTGTGCAGGCTCAAGAGAGCGCTGTATGGGTTGAAGCAAGAACCACGTGCTTGGTACACACGGATAGACAGCTATTTCACAGGACTTGGATTCTCCAAGAGCGAGGCGGATCCGAACCTATACCAGATTGTGGTGGAGGGTAAGTTGCTTATCATTGTACTGTATGTTGATGATTTGATTCTAACGGGTGATGAGCTGTTGATACTGTCATGCAAGAAGGATCTTGCTACAGAGTTTGAGATGAAGGACTTGGGCCTCCTTCACTATTTCCTAGGATTGGAAATATGGCAGCGCAGTGGTGGACTGTTTGTTTCTCAGGGCAAGTATGCTCGGGAGATACTGGAGAAGTTCAACATGCATGGCTGCAAGCTTGTTGATACTCCTCTTCCTGGAGGTTGGAGGAAGGAGGATGCCACTTCGGGAGAAGAAGTGGATGCCACTGTTTATCGACAGTTGGTGGGGTCGCTGATGTATTTGGTCAATACACGACCTGATATATGCTACGCAGTTAACCAGCTTTCACAAGCTATGGTTAAGCCTACCAAGCTCTTCTGGAAGGCGGGCAAGCATGTATTGCGCTACTTGAGAGGCACATCGGGATATGGTTTGTGGTACAGACAGGAGGATGAGGTGAAGCTATGTGGCTTCACGGATGTAGATTGGGCAGGGAGCCCAACAGACAGAAAGAGCACATCAGGAGGGGTCTTCAGTATCGGATCGACAGCAGTTTCTTGGTACAGCAGGAAGCAGAGATCCGTGGCACTTAGTTCAGCGGAGGTCGAGTATATGGCAGCAAGTTTGGCTGCATGCGAGGCTATATGGATGAGGAAGATCCTGGTTGGTTTGTTCGGTTCTCATTTGGATCCTACTGTGATTTACTGTGATAACCAGAGTTGCATTAAACTCTCGGCTAATCCTGTATTTCATGATAGATCTAAACATATTGACATCAGGTACCATCATATCAGAGATTGTGTGCAGCGGAGGATCATGTTACTTTCGTACATTCCAACGGAGGATCAGGATGCTGATATTCTGACGAAGGCTCTCACTAGGAGCAAATTCGAGTACCACCGAGGCAGGATAGGGGTTGCTGATAATCCATATCTTGTAGAGAGGGAGTGTTGAGATTGCAACAAGATGATGGAACTTAGTGAAAAGAGTCGCCTTCACTAAGTGGGCCCGCAGGCTATTTTTGGCGCAAGTCTACTTTTAGACTATGTCTATTTTTAGACATATGGATCATGTCTATGTTTATGGATGATTGATCAAGTTGGGAAAATAGATGGACTTCTATTTTTGATGAAAGTGTGAGTGATCACAGTGTGAGTGATCAAGTCTATTTTTAGACTGGCTGTCAAAAATAGAAAAGTCAAATATTATTATCTCACAATAATATTTGGACTATAAACTTAATCTTATTCTCTTGGAGCACTTCAGTTTGAGCTACGGAAGTGGCACATGCAGCTGTCAGAAGGAAATTCGTTTTTCTTATGAGTCAGTTGAGTTGTTGCATGCATGACTTCAGTTAGAACTCAAGTGAGTTGAGTTTAGTGGACTGGAGGTACAGTTGATGGAGTTGTGTTCAGTTTAACTTAGTTAAACTGGTTGTAGTTAGTCTAACTGCAGATAGACTAATGATGAGTTGTTAAAATAGTTATTAACTCATAATACAACTAAAGAATACATCAGTTAACTCAGTTGCATGTCAGTGCATGTTCAGTTCAACAGGGACAGGTGGTAGAGAATCAGATTGCTATCAGTTGTGACTATAGTTGTGCACCAGATCTTGCACAATCAAAGGATTGAGTATGCCAATGAGTTTGCTCACGTATTTGGCCCGCATTTTAGCCTTTGCTCACGTCCACAAAGAGTGAGTGACTATTTTGCAGGTGAAAATCGAGTTTGGGAAGAAATTCTCATCAGTTCTTGAGCAGGTATTGAGCAGTGGAGGCAGGCAAGCAGTGGAAGAGATTTGGAGATCAGATCTGAGCTGTATTGTGTGTAACAGAGGTGGAGATACTTGTGAGAAGTATTATGTTGTGTAATGTTACATGACTCAATCATTAATATACAGATAGTGTGGGGTTTTTAGCGAGATGCTTTCCCCGTGATACATACTGTGTTAATGTGTGAATGCTCTTGATGTTTTATTGTTATTGATGCTGCTATATTCTTGATCAACGTAGAGGAGCTTATGTATTGTGTATGTTTTCCGCATTAGTACATGATCAGGATAATCTCCATTGAATATGTGTTAAATTATTCAAAATTTCTACAAAAGAGTGAGAGATATAGGACTTAGTTGTTGAGGAACCTTAATGAAGTGGCCCTAAAATATTCCTAGAATCTCAACCTTGAAAAATCATTATAGCTGAATAACTTACCAACTACCAGAGATCCATGCTTCCTTTTGTTGCAGATTAACTAGGCAGTTTTCACTCATTAGTCCACTTCATTTTGTCTTATCTTCAAACATAAGAGAGTGAGTATATCATGCATACTTTGACAACAAATTTCTTTAAGTGATTGCTTTCACATTCACTCTAGTCTTGGGCTTGTCCTCACCCATCTTCTAATATCATGTTAATTTTGATTAACATGTTCTTTGCTTAGGATAGTTAATTCAGTGTTCCATATGAGCCCATTTATTAATCCATCTTATTCCAATTAGCAATCACATTAATCATATAGATAGTAACTGAAGAAAGAATATAAATGTTAAATGCAAAACATAAGCTAAAACAAAAGAACACAAGGATATGGCGCGAGAAAGGGGAAAACCCTTGATCAATTCTTTTTATTATCAGTATCAAATATTCAGAGAGAGAGAGAGAGTACAATAATTCAACATCCATATTTGAAGATCCAATATCACAACCTTTAGAAAAGAAGATGATCCAACCAATACTGCAAATAAAGAACTTTGTCAACAACAAACATGTTCAGCCTCGTCCAATGGGAAATGATGGTCATGGAATCAGAAAAGTGATCTTTATTGAGTCGAGACTTCTTCGGAAATATACTGAATCCTGATAAGGGTCTATTGTTTGATTGCTACAATTGGTTTACATACCTCCAGACCTTCTTTTAGGGTTGCAACTCTTCTACTAGTAATGTTGATCATACTCTCAGGTTGATTTGGGCTAGATTTAGCCCTCAATATTTCCACAAGGCTCTCCAACTATCAATGTAATGACTGTGGCCAATCCTAGGAATTCTTATACTCCTATTTGACCATTAATTATACACCTAAAGTCTGCGGCCTACCTAAATCAACCTTACATTGTTGTGGCCTACTTGAATGAGTGAAACCTTATCTTCAATAGGCTTAAAACATCTCCCAAACAGTACTGAGGCCTAAGAATTATTTCTTGAGGGATCTCGACATATAGAGGATGATGAAAGCTACCTAGAATAGTTCTTCAATTATCCCAGATTAGCCCTTAACGTATTTGGTTTTGTTTGCCTAAGAAACTCGACCCATTGTCTAGCAAGGTAAGGTATGTTGCTGCAACCTTCTTTTGAGGAGAGTTTCCACATCATAGTACATACCAAAACACACCATTCCATCACTTATTCCTTCAGCCATATCATATTATTCCAATATATACCCCCTTACGGTCATATCATATACATTTATTCCAATATATACCCCTTACAGTCATAGACATAGAAAAAAGGAGAATTATAAAATGATTGTGTGGAAAAAATAGATTGGATACACGATGACAAATCATTACTATTATGAATTTATAAAGTGAAATTTCTTTTATAAATTAATATAATACATAGTTAAAGTTTAAATTGGTAATTTAATTATTTCCTTGTTTAATTTAAGATAGATTATAAGTAATTTCAAATGCTAAGATTTTGTGAAAGTTAAAATATTTCAAAATTTATATTATAAAAAAATAAAAATTTGAGTTTAATTAAGGAAGAAAAATGAAATTTATTAAAATACATTAGTATAATATATATATATATATATTTATATTTATATTTATGAGCTCTTATTTTGATGTTTTTCTCATGGATAAAAAGGGGAAAAATCATCTTCAATGTCCTTTTTTCCCAAGGTTTGAGAAATTCATGGACTTGTACTTTTTTTATTCGCCGATCTAGTAGTTTCCACATATATAATTATATTGTGGAGTTAAGAAATTCATGGACATGTACTTTTTTTTATTAACTGTGTTAGTAGTTTCCATACATATAATGTTGTGGAGTTAAAGAAGAGTAAAATTTATAAAATAGTAATTATTTTTATACAAATAATCACAATAAATCTGAATCTATAATTATAATTATAATAGTTAATATTTATGAAAAAAAATCTACTAAACTACAACCCTTCTTTATTCACCATCATGATTTTTTTTGAATTAAAGGAAACATAAGGGAGTGCCTCCTTTGGAAGCTACCTTTTCCTTGACCCTTTATTAGGCATTAACCCTTTGGAATTACAAATTCTTTACAAAGAGCACATTGCTACTAAAACAAGATAGGCTGCTCAATTTTTAAAATGCATTGATCTCTTAATGATATAATTCCATTTACTTTGCAAAAGAAGTTGGTTCTTAAGTTTTTGGATCCTCTTTTGTGCCCTTGCAAGAGAGAGAAACCAATTCTTTTCTTTGCAAAAGAGGTTCCATAAAATCAGGATTCCCTTGTAAGGATGGTTCCCAACTACTCTTATAAAATAAAATAGATGTTTCTTGAAAAGGTAAACCTTATCGTCGTTGACTATCCCCATAAACCAAAAAGGGAGAATTTAAGACCCTCAAGAGAGCACTTATTATTTTTCTGATGTTCATTGAACCACACAAAATGGCCATGAATAAAATTGGATTTTAAGGAATAATCATTATCGAATTGTATAACAATATATAGTTTAATTTTATCTATAGTTTTCTTAGAGTCATCATTTATAGATTGTAAAATAAAATCGAATGATAGATATTCATTTATTTAATAAATATCTATAAATATCTTTATTAAATTAGCTCTAATAAAATGAATTTAAATATTATTAAATATTTAAAAAAATTATTTTTTCTTTAATATTTTAAAAAATAATAGAATTTCTCTCTATTTATTAATACAAAAAATAACAATAAATCTAGTTTAAGTATTCTATATAATACTCTCTTAAAAAAATATAATAATTTATAAAATTTCAAATATAAAATAATAATTTTAAAGATAATTTAATATTCTATTATATAATTTATTGTTACATGAGTAAAAAAATGTTTATTCCATATTAAGAAATAATTAATACCCGCGCTTGACAAAATAGAAAACAAGTTAATTAATTTACGTTTATGATTTCATTTTTAGTTTAGATTATTTCGATGAAAGTAATAATTATATTTTTTATATCAATTTAATTATTTATATATATTTAGGGTAAAGGAAGTAGTCAATAACATATTATATATATATATATATTAATTTTTAATCATTAAAATAAAAAACTGTAATTTTAAATCATTTAAATTAAATACTTAAAATAATATTATTAAATTTTTTTAATTACAATATATAATTATCAATAATATTAATATATATATATATATATATATATATATATATAAAATTGAAATTACTATGGCATAATAAACAAAATTCATTAATTGAATATTAAAAATAAATATGGTTAAAAAATTATACTATTAAAATAAGAACATAACTCAGTATTTTTTTTAATTACATAAACTATCTTAAAAACTAATTCTTACTCAAAATCAGAATTACAATGACAATCTTATCTTTTTAATATAGTAAAAATCATTAAAAAAATTTAAATTTTTAAAATTTAAATTGATTAGTTTTTTTTAATAATATTAATTAACATAAATCTATCTAATTTTAAATTTTCTTAGCCATAAATTTATTTTTAAATGTAAAATTTGAAGAAGTATTTGCACTTTCAAAATTTTGATTTTTCTTATTTTTTAATAAATAAATATGAGGTTAACATGAATCTATGTCGTCTCTATTTATATATACTAATTATATGAAAATTCTAAAAAATATATATATATATCCTCTTCATTTTGAATAACACATCAATAAGAAGATTTTTTTTTTAATTACTTTATATAATGTATATAATTAACAAAAACTATTTTATTTTCACATAAGCAAATAAATATTTTATTTATAATCTACATTGTATATTAAAATATATAATTTTTACCCGGATGCGGGTGTATTGACATGCCATTAAGGCCATCCCGAGCCTCAACACCTGTTGACAAGGCCGAGGAGGATCGCAGGTACAAGACAGTGATGACAACCAGTTTTTATTTAATGCTGAGGGCAAACGATGGTAAGGAGAGGCAGAGCATGGTAGCTACTGCATTGAAGCCGAACGAGTCTGCTCCGGTCTCGAGGAGTTCGGGAGTTATGGATTTTGGTACGAGGAATATGGTATTGGCAGGGGCCTGGTTATTTAACCACATTGCCCAGACCTCCAAGGCTCAGAGAATGTCGTTTGATGCGCGCGATGGGCAGGATACTGTGCTGCAAGAGTTAATCAAAGAAACGGAGCAAAGGCTCCAGATGCTCCATTTGGATACTGTCATGCGTCGGAGAGGAGTGCCTCGTCGAGGCGGTCGTTCTGGGGTGCGCATTGTGAGGGATGAGGAGGCGCCGCATCCCATAGCTCCCATAGCGGCCAGACCCCCCTCGTCATCCAGTTCAGAGGAGGAATTCCTGTTCTTGCCGGACTCTTACCAGACTTTTCGCTTCCGAATTCCTCGAAGGATCCTTCAGTCGGACGTAATCGTTAATTTTTCTGTGTATCTCTCTGAAGCGCCCTCGGTCAGCCCCTCATGGTCTTCCCCTACTTCTGCTAGCCTCCAGGGCAGCAAAATTCTTATGGGGGATATGCAGGGCAGAGTATATCGTATGCCCCATCTGTTGGCAGCCGCAGATCAAGTAGACCCGCCTCAGCCGGCTCCGGAACAGGACAACGCACTCCGTGATGTTTCTGTGCAGGAGATCTTGCCTCTGCGGAACCGAGATCAGAATAGAATTGAAGGACATGATTCGGTTCATCCGGGTTCGGAGGGCCAGCAGCAGGATGATGAGGAGTCGGTCATTTGGCTTGATCCGCCAAGTCCGGAGCAGAGGCAGCCACCTGTATCGCCCAGTCACCTTACCTGAACCTGTTCGGAGGTGTTTCTCAAGGTTTTTGCTCACTTGTTCATGTCTGTGTTGGTTAAACTTTCCCTTTGTTCAGTTTCTGTTATAAGCCCTATAGAGGCAGTTTGTTAAAAGTCAGAGTCAGTAAGCTTAAAATGTCTATTTTTGGCTATCCGAAACCATATGGGATCCAAGAAACTCATTTGGACATTTTTGTAATGCCAGCTCAGTGGTCTGAAAGTCTGTTTCAGTTGTCTCAGGTGTCTTTGTTAGAGGGTGGCCTCGTCCCCCTTGGATGATGTAATTTATGTAAATATTTTTCTTTCTTAATATAGAAGTAGCCTTTACCCAGAAAAAAAAAAAAAATATATATATATATATATATAATTTTTTTTATTAAAAAGAAACACATACACAACTATATGAAGTTTGTAATGAAGTATATTAATTAAGATAGATATTCAAATATTTAGAGATGAAATTGAAATATAATTTATTTATTTTTCTTTTACTTTTTATATTATGGTAAATATTAAAATATGTTTTGGAGATCATTATTTTTTAATTTGTAAATATAATTATTATGTTATTATTTTTAAATGTAAAGTTATAATAAAACATATCTTTAATATTAAAGTGTCAAACACCTCTAAATCTAGTCATTGTATTATTTCTTTAACAATTTTATTAATTGTCCAATAACATAATAACACAAAAAAATAAATAAACATTTAAAAAAAACTTGAATTAGCTCACTCTCTAATAATATTAATTAGATCATCCTAGACATGCAGTAAAACTAATTAACATCTTTAAAATAAATTAATCCTTAATAATATGGCAAACCAAATTTAACTAAGCCACGTGTCGAAACTAATGAATTGTGTTGGTAATGAATTATATATTTAAAAGAATAATTATGAAGTTTAACTTTTATTAAAGAAGCATATTGCATGAGTAAAGTCGGTCCCTTATGGATTGGTGGTTAAGTGGGATGACTCACTGTTTATTTGACAACTAAATTATGATAGATTTTCCAAGTATTTAAATATATATATGTATATTTAGGTACCTTTTTTTTTTTTAACATAATTCTAAACTTGGCTGTAAAGCCATGATAGCAGCGAGTGATGACTATCCCACTATTTGTTTGGAAACTAAATTGTGATAGATTTTCTCAATATTTAAAAGAAAATTGTGTATATTTAAGTACAATCTTGTTTGTTTGTTTGTTTTTTTTCCATTTTTTAACATAATTCCAAAACTTGCTGTAAAGCCATGTAAGCTAGGAGATGAGGTAAATCCGTCTTACTTCTTATTAAATTTTTTTCCTATCAATATTAAACTATGAAGTTATTATAAATGTAGAAATTAGTAGGTTTTTAGACATATTATATAACACATTTTTTTTCTGGGAAATATACATATATTTAATATGTTATGTTCCCCGAGATAGTAGGTGATGCTAAAGTGGGTTTTCAAGAACATATAGAGAATGAAGGGAGTGGGTTAGGTTTGACCGTGAATCTAATAAGTTATGTTTTCCCATTTTTCAACCTTATACTTCTTGTATATAAGGTTTATAGGGTTTCAAACTTGCTATGAGTTTTCTTTAAGGGGAAATTATTTCTCCCTCATTCAATAATATTGTGTCTGTATCTAAAATATGATCAACTAAGGGAGAGAATACTAAGGAAAACTCTTCGTAAATGTCGATTTTAGGAGAAAAAGGACAAGTTGGTCTTCAAGGAAGGTGTATACCCAAAGCACCTCAAAACCTTACTTTTTTAATCCCACCACAATGTCTAAAGGAACACCGTAGAAGGCTAAAAGTGTTGGTTATGATTTGGGCTAACCCAAGTTCAATCTATACTGCGCACCCAAAAAACCCTCAATCACTAGCCCTTTCAACAATGACCTGCAAGCATATCGTAGTCTCACTCGAAGTGACTATGGGAGGATGTACAACCAGGTTTCTGCAGCCTTGAAGGATGATGTGATGTGGTGTTTTATATTATTTTTATTCTTAACATTCATAAATCACTTTGTCGCACTCATTTAACTACTTAAACATACCATATAAAGCCACAAATCATCACTGTACTGAAATAAAGTGCAACTGTAATAAATTGTTATGTTACAACATATAGTAAGAAAATATACACATGAAGATACCAATTTTACCATAGTTCACCCCAATGTGGGGCTACATCCACAAGAACTATTGCTTATAATAATAAGTATTTGTACAACAAATAGTTCTTGATTTGCGCACTGTGAAGTAGGTAAGTTTCCTCTACAGACAGAGGCAACCCCTATAGTCCTAGAGTGGTTCTAGTCATAGCAAGAACAATATCAAAGAAAATTCCCTTAGATAGTTAATGTCATGAAGGCCTACCTTCAAATCCTCATTTGATGAAGTTCTCGTTGTGTTGCTCCAGCTCTTGTTCTAATCACTTTTGTACCTGAAACAACATAAAGAGAACAACAACAAACATAATAGAATACAACAAAAATGATCTACTTAAAGGGTCAAGGAACTTCAAGCTATGAATATGCAATTTTGACAAAAGATATAGCAAATAAACCATTGATTTGTATTAATATGAACTGAAGTAAAACTTACAACCATGCCCTGACGTTGTAGGTCTCCTTGAAGGGTCTTGTCAGCATGTCTCCGCAAGCACTCACTCATGAATTGTCTCCTAAGAGGATGAACAACTCTCTCTCCTACCCAAATGACAAAATTATGATGCTAGAACACTCATACAATCAAGCCAAATCCACACAAAACTATCCCAGGCTAAGTTACATTAGAAGCTACTTCCAAACTCTACCCCAACTCTCTAACTCACTCTAGCAGATCTCAGCTATGAAGGAGGTATTTACAGGGGGAGGAGGCTCCATAAAAGATGGGAGAGAGAGCTTATCCCTTTGGGAGGTTATAGAAAGGGTGGACCAACCATCCCAAAGCAGAGAGCCGAGCTCATCTGATCCAACAACCAACCCTAGTACCGCCACTCAGAAGCTTTGACAATTTGTTAAAAACAAACTCGCCAAAAGTAGCACTTCACGAGTGAAACATAGGGACAGGGCGACGATGTCACTGGGCTTAGTTCAATCTTGGCCATATTCACGGGTGGAATAACTGATGACCCGTGACGATCCAAAAACAAAGGTTAAAAGGGGTTTGTTGCAGGAGTAATGAATTGAGGTATTCTTCCTAATATGACAAGGAAGAAACTGACACATATTTTGCAACATGACGCAAAGCAGATGTCAATAACACAGACCAGTAGTGTCTAGGATCAGGGAATGCAGGGTCGGTGACAAAATACTATGTAACAAATTCCCCCTAAAGTAATAAGGTTGAGAGAGTGGGAGGGGTGAAATGATTTACGAATCCATAACTAAAACAAAACACCATTGCGAAGAACTTGAAAACACAAGTACAACTAATATCTCTGATTCATAAGTACATAGTGAAAGGAAATACATGTGCATAAGGCATGGACATAGCCATCCAGAAGATAAACATAAATGATCTGTGGTATGGATGCAACCATCCAATTAAAAGGACCATATAAAAGATTCAGATATGGTCATAGCCATCCAATCAAAAGAGTCATGTATACAATCATGAACTAATCCGCGCAACCTGGACTTGTGTAATCTGAGCCCAGGGTCTTGAATCCCAACCCGATCAAGGTACAAATTCTAATATGCGAATAGATGTGCTAAAGTCGAGCATACTAGAAAATCACTTGATTACCGGTCAATGATGTAAACTGTTAACAAGCGCGAGAGAGACCACCAGTAATGTCAATGGTTCTCAAGGTACTGCTAGTACAATCCATGAAGTGTGAAGAATGATCTGAAGTCGAACACCCGTGAAATCACTCGATCGAAGGCCAATAATGAAAGCCCGTCATCGAATGTGAAGAACTTGTCATTAAAGCATGCAAGCTCCAAGGTACCAGAAAGGAGTCTCTAGATCAACTTCCCAGATAATGAGCTGAAGTCGATAGGAAGCGATCGGTCGAAGGAGGGTCATAATGTTTCCCACATCATCGACGTGAAACAAAGGAACAAGATGAATGTGGATGAGACAGAGAATATGAGGAAGGTGTGTAAGGATACAAACTGTAGAAGGATTAAGTTCTTGAACATATCAGCGACACGACTCCGTAGTTTGGCAACATTTTGGTACCAAGGGATCAAAGGTCATGATGATGCAGCAAGGATCAGATGGAATGAGGAAAAATGGATAACGCAAAACCCAGAAGGCCTATGATAAAGTGAAGATATCCCAACCTGACACGAACAAGAAAGAGTGTCGATGTTCAATGTAGAAATTCCCACTGTAGATCAACAGATTATGCAATATACTAAAGAAAAATACAAGATCTACTTCTACAACAAACTTGCGGAAGCTTAATTGATTATGAGCAAGATCAAATAGAATACATATAACTGAGAATGAGAAATCAATCGCACATGAACACAGAAGAATACTTTGGGGAAAGCCTCAGCTAAAAACCCTGATCTTTATATTATCATACAAGTGGAAATGTGTTCAAATTACACAAAGCATTAGCTCACAAGCTATCATGCTCTCAGTACAATCAAACAATACAACTCATAGTCTGAATAGACACAACATATGCCCTCCCTTAGCCCTCCAAGCATCCTATTTCCTTGCGCAGTTCCTCTTGGGGTCCAATGCTGCCACCTGTGTGAATTGGCCTCATCACACACTCATCAAACTCAAAAGTAACTGCGCGATCTCCAAGGAATGAATTCTTTCTGCATGCAAGAGATATCCTCAATGGAATATTCCTGCAACTGATAGTACACTGTCCCATCACCTGATCTCAATTGGGTCTCTGACTGAACTATCATGCATGAGTTATTTATGAGAGAATATTCAGTTATATGAAGTGCAACAGTTACATGCATGCATGCATTAACTAAATGAACTCACAATTAGTTTAATAAACTACTTGAACTAATCTAACTGGACTTAACTCAGTTAACTGAGCTAAAGAGTATCTAAAAGATCGAGAACCCTCTTACTGTTTAGTAAAGTAGCTCCTTGAGACGGTATCTTCTAGCACTTGCTATGCACGTCTACTGCAACTTGGCCTCTCCTTGGGCACTCCTTCAGCAGCTTTACGAACGCCTCCCTTGTAGCCTTACTGATACTTAGAAGAAGATATCAAGCGAACAACTCAACTTAGAGTAAAAAGGTGCGCGAAGCTTTTATTAACTCAAAATAGAAAATTACAGAGCATTACAACTGAAAATAAGAAATCTCAGAGTTTAGAAGCACTCAGTCCAACAATATGGGCTTCTCTTCTGCCGATTTCTCATTTTATAGACTCTCTAACGAATCTACTTTTTCCTAGACATGACACAAAGTGGAAATAATTGAGGGTCCTGTCGGCATTTCCATAGTCCGACGGTGTCTACTCAATATTCCAGTACAATAATTCAAAAGCACTCTTAGTACAATAATTGAAACTTTCACTATTTACAAAGAATCTAAGGATGATCACCATGGTCCCATAGGGCTGCAGTCTGAGTCGTAATCATCGAACTCGTTAGAAGATGGATTCTCTTTTAGATATGCTTCCTCCATTATTTTTAGATATTTGTCTTCGTAGTCCGGCTCGATGGGATCTTGAGCATCTTGGTACACATCTAAAAATAAAGTTTCTTTTCCTTTTGAAGATTCGGTTGCTGTAGGTGCTGTAGCTACTTTAGAGGACTGTCCGACTTCCAACTTTATTCGGTCTTTGTAGTCATGATGGCTTATGTAGGGTAACTTGAATGGGTCATCTTTCTTTTTCCATCTATTGATGTAAGATGTAGGATTTATCTCAATATCTAAGAAAGAATCTTTATGCGCTTTTGAAAAAGCTGTCATCTGTTGCACTGGTAGTTCTATCCCATCCAATAATTCCCATTTGAAAATTTGAAACATGCTGGTTGCTGTTTCAATGGTATGCTGTACCCAAATTTTACAGTGATCACTAACACCTTCTTTTTCTTGCCATCCAAACTCAAAATTAAATGTTGTGCATACCCTGGTGGATAATAACAAACTAATCAAACATATAGTATCTGCTGTCCAATTTCCTGAACTTACTCCAACTGTGATTAAAGCCTTTTGATTTACTGAAAATTTTAAAACAGGATGCTTTCCTTGTGACTCAGTCAGTTTTTTGATAATATGAATTTTCTCAGCTAGCTTTTGTAGGGGAAATTCTTTTAACCATCCCAAAACTCTATTTACTTCATCTTTATTTTCTGCAAAGGCTGAACTTTCTGAAAACTGATTTGCAAAGACCTGTGAAAAGGGATTTGGCTCAATAGCATTTCTTATTTCTGGGCTTTGAAAGTCCCATGAAGTTGAAAAGATTTTAATATACTGCAGAGTTCTTTCCACGCATTGAGATTGCCTTTCAACCCTTTTCTTTCTGCAATATCCATCCTTGATCTCCCAATCTGCAAATGGTTCGAAGATTTCATACTGAGGAAAAGTATCTGAATGCATATAATCTGGATCATTTCTTTGTAAGTATGACGCTTCCATTTCCTCGAACAGATCTGGGATTCTTAAAGTCTGTAAAAATTGACCAACTTCAATTTTGATGTTAATCTCATCAAGGTCCATCATCTTGGCACTTGTAAAGATTTCAAGTGCAAAATCAATACAACCAATCATCTGATAATAATTTAAAATTTGCAATACCCAAATCATAGATTGAGTATACTGTATGGACCATAAATCATCAAGAGTTCTGAAATATAATTTGACCTTCATGTTTGGTAAAGAGTATACTTTTACCAATTCAGCATCCAAACCAAGAAGTGTGCCAATATTCTTCGATTGCCAGGCTTGACATTTTTGAATCCACTGATTTCTTCGAAGCCTGAATCCGACTACCTTTTTTATTTCAAGACAAAGATCTGCAACATGCTTCTCGAGAATTTTGAATCTTTTTGCCAAAGTGACAAGATTATCTGGCTGATTTGGAATATCAAAAATGCTTCCTTTAACTTCTGACCGGCTGTGGCCAATCCTATGGGCTTTATTCATTTCCCTGGTAAGAGCATCAGCGATATAGTTAGAATTTCCAAGAATCCATTCTACATCAAAATCGTATTGCTGGAACCAAATTTTCCATGCTAATAATCTTCCTCTTGCCATTTGTCTTGATAATTTTGTTGACAAGAAATATTTAAAATTCATTGAATCAGTTCTAATCAAGAATTTTCTTGGAGCAAGATACAGTTCAAATTTTTGAATGCCATTAAAGATTGCAAGAGTTTCCTTTTCAACAGCAAAATAATTTTTCTGATTGGGGAGGAATTCTCCTGATGCATAAGCACATAATTCTTCTCTGTTTTCTAATTCTTCTCCTGTGTTTTCCTCCTTTCTTTCAAAAAGGACGGCTGCCCAAAAATCATATGAAGCATCTGTTTGTAGAATTAATAATCCATCGCCTGGAGGCTACAATTTTGGCAGGGACTTGCATTCTTCTTTAAGATTTTTTACTGCAGCAGTGGCTTGACTAGACCAACCTGATTTTAAATGCTTTCTGATAGGAGCTATTTTTTCAGATAGCCTGGGAATATATTTATGAATGTAATTTAAAACACCCAAAAATCTCTAAATCATTTTAGTATCTTTGAGTTCATCAGGGAACTCGGCAAGCTTTGTCAATACATGTGGTTGCATCTGTATATGTCCATAGATAACATGGATTCCAAGGAAATCAATATCACTTTGGAATAATAACATTTTCTTCTTCGAGAGGACAATACGATGAGCCTGAACTTCTTGAAGGAATATTTCTAAATGAGCCAAATGATTTTGTAAACCTGGACTGTGGATTAAAATATCATCAATGTAAGTTATGATAAAATCATACTTACCAAAGATAAAATCCATTCTCTTCTAGAAGAAAGCAAGTGCATTCTTTAATCCAAATGGAACAACTTTCCATTGGTAAAATCCTGCAGGGCATGTGAATGTTGTCTTGTGTCTATCTGCTTCTTCAATCTGAATCTGATAATATCCAGATTTCATATCAAATTTGCTAAAAATTTTACTCTTCTAAATTTTCTGCATTATTACTTCTTGACGAGGTAAAGGATAGTGAAAACTTTGAGTAATTGCATTCAAGGGTTTGTAATTAATCACCATTCTTGCTTTACCTCGAACTATTTCAGAATGATTGTGAACCAAAAATGCAGAACATGAATAATGGGAAACACTTGGTTCAATCAATTTCATCTTCAACAATTCTTCAATCTGCTTTTTGATTTCTTGTTCATCAGAAGGAGTACAAGGAATTAACTTACCTTTGACTCCATTATCATGCATGGTCACAATTTCTTGCTTGGGGCTCTCTTTTTCCCAAAATTTCTGAGGGTCTTCTGAGTAGCTTTTAATTAACCGCTGGTATATGGAGATTTGTTCCTGAGTCCATTGCGGATCTATTACTGCTTTTTGTTTTGTTTTGAGAGCTTCCTTTTCTTCATAAATCTTCAGTACTTGTTGCCAATCTTTAGAATCATCCTTTGGCTTTCTTGTACTGGTCTTCTTCTGGCTTTCTCTTCTAACTTCAGAGTCTGCAATTTTTAGTCTCGGAACAAAGATTGCCTGTTTTTTGAAATTTAAAATAACTTTATCTTCACTAATGGTTACAGGAAAAATAGAATTGATAAACGGCATACCCAAAATTAAACTAGCAGATGGGTCATAATGCTATATAGCAGAAATTTTAACAATCTTCCCACCTACTTTTAAGGAAACATTATCCACATAGTGAATAAGATTGACTGTACCGCCTATCGTTTCTGAAATTAGGATATTCTGGAGAGGTTTCCATAATCCTTTAAACAATGATGGTCTGCCAAGATTGTTTGAACTACTAGTATCAATAAATGCATCAAGATCTAACCAACTATTCTTAACCTGTACAGAGACTAGTATATACAAAAGTTTATTTGTTTTTAGCATTTTTGTAAAAATACTTTGTTCTGCTGGTGGGTCATATTCAGGAACTAGCATTGAAGATGTTTGTCCAATATTTTTCTGATATGGACAAAAAAATTTATCTGGGGAAGAATAGAAATACTCTGTTTTCCTTTATCTTTCTCTGGTGGTAGAGACCAACATAAGGATTCTGATTCACTTGTTTCATCACTGTCAATGTCAATCTCAAATTCTTCATTGTAATGCAGTTCTTCTTCTTCATCTTCAATTGAAAATTCATCAGTAGAACAATCATAACAAATATTCATCTTCTGAACAAAACTAACTAATTCTTCATCTTCTGAAAAAGAAGCATCAGTTAACATATGTACATCTGATGGTTCTTCTTCTAACTGCACAACAGAGCAATCATCACAAAAATCTTCAATATCTACACATGCTTTCAGTTTTCTGGATGTGCTTTTAGGACAAGCACAAGCATAGTGTCCTTCCTGTTTGCATATGAAACAACAATTGTTTTTGGTTCTCGGCTGTTTCCTTTTCTTGAGAAACCTGTAATTTTTAAAAGATCATTTGGGATTTGCAATTTTCTTGGTCTTAAATTTCCCATACCTTTTATGCTTTCTCCTTTTCTTAAAAGGTGTCCATGGCAGAGCAGCACGACAAACATTAGCACTGGGAGTTATATCATGTGCTTGTTTTTGCCAACATAGATATTTCACTTTATCTTGACATCTGAATAAAAGATCTATCTAGTAAATATGATCTATTGTCTTGCTTTGAAGCTCAATATCCTTAGAAATCAGATCTCCTAGATTTCCTGGTAATTTTGACAAAAAACAAAATTTTTGAACTGAATCATTTGAAAGATTTGCTTTGTAGACTTTGGCCATGAAATCTTGACCAAAAGCTTCAAGATATTTCAGATCTTTCAGTTCCATTCTAGCGAGGTCTGTAATAATTTGCTTCTTTTCATCTATTGGCTCGGGAACAAACTGTGTTTTTAATAGTACCTCTAGAGTAGACAGTCCGACTGCAATGACTGCTTGTCGTTCTGACTCAGGAGGTCCAATCCACCAGTCATAAACTATTCCGGCCATTCTTTTCTCCACTAGAACAAATATGGACATGTTATCAAGCTTTGTTGTTACTTGCATTTGGTATAATGCTCCTATCCATATTTGGATTGATTCAGCTGGATTTGTTGACTTGTCCAAATCTAAAATATATCCACTAGAATTAGAAGCAAACAGATCTTCTTCTATTCTAGGATACTTTTGGACTTCTTTAACAAAATTTGCTTTTTGGATTGAGGGCATGATAAAAGATGGAAACTTAGAAGCTGCATTTTCTAGAGTCACTATTTCTGCTTTTGTTTTTCTTGGCTTTTCTGGAATGGACTCTATTTTCATTGGTCTGACAGGTGTTTCAGACGTACTAGCTTCTGTTTCTTCTAAATCCCAAAAATTGGGAGTCGACATATCTATGGAGAACTTTGAGCTCTGAGCTGCTTTGGATTTTCTTCTTCTTTCCTTTTTCTGCATTCTTGCATCTTTCTCAGCTCTTTCTTCCTGTTGCTCATCATGTAAGAGCTTGAGATTGGCTAGAATAAGCTCATTCTGTGCACCCAAATCATCTATAGCATTTTCAGCATAAGAACACCACGTGGTAATATAATTACCAATTTGATACAATTGATCTAAATCATTGGGATTTGATGAATTGTGTTCAACTAAAGGGGCACAATCAGCTCTTGTAGAGGGTTGCTTTGAGGAGGATGAAGTGGTACAAAATTTTGTCTTTGGTGGCCATTTGCCTCCTTTTACAAAGCGACGATTAGCATATTGCCATTCTTCAACTGGGGCTATTTGGGAATTAGGAATTCTAAACATCTTATTTATAGCAAGAAAAGGTTTAACTTCAGGTATGTACAATTCATTTGAAGACAGAACAGGCTGACTAGATGTACTGGCTTTTTGAGCAGAGGATTCTGTCGGTTCTGAGACTGGTAATGCATATTTTCTTGGATGAATGATGGGTCGCGGAATAGAAGGCTTTTCTTGAAGTATTCTTATTTTACCTTCTTGTAATGAAGCTCTTCTTGTCAAGCTTCCTGGTTTCTTTTCATTGGCTAAAGACTTGTATTGAAAATACCAGTCGTTTGGTAGACCTATAGAATCATAAGATACTCCTTCTACTTGTGCATTGTTTAAACCGACTGACACACAATCTCTGAGCACTGGCTGTTTCAATTTCGGATGGATTGTATTAGTCAACTGGAAGGATGTATGAATTATTACAGATAAGAATTCACTCTCATCAACCATCTGTAAACCTTGAACTCCTACCATGAGTTTCCAACAATCCTTCAGATGAGGATCCGTGAGACTAATAGAATAATCAGGGAAAATAGTTCCATATTGACAACCAGTAGATAGGTTTCCAACAATGGTACCTATTCTAGCATGATCATAGTTCTGGTGTCTAGTGTCAAAAACTTCAGATATGCACGGAGTATTTAAGCCATGTCTAAACAAAGGGGCCAAACCTATCCTTATTCCTCCAAAATGTAAATAGGCATATTTTTTATCTTTTGCATATTGACGAAATTTTTTGATTTCTTCAGAGGTAAACAGAGAGAGAGAAATGATCTGTACAGAGGGACCTGAGATTTTGATTTTAACTTCCACTTCTTTTAGAAGCATCTTTTTCTGAAAGATATTAGAGAGAGGAGTTTTATAAACATCTACTGCATGAAGAGCTGGGGGATTCCAACTTTCATGGTTTTCTACTATCTCTAATTCCTTTTCAGAGTCGAGTTCTTTTTCAAGAGATGTAGAATAAACTTCAGTAACAACACGTCTTTCCAGAGTGGAAAAATATCTAATTAAGCTAGCCATTAGGAACGTTGCAGGGCTCTGATACCAAATTTAAAGAGTATCTAAAAGATCGAGAACCCTCTTACTGTTTAGTAAAGTAGCTCCTTGAGACGGTATCTTCTAGCACTTGCTGCGCACGTCTACTACAACTTGGCCTCTCCTCATACAACTTAAAGTACAACTCATCCTGATCTCCTTTAATCAAGGGATAACTTCCTTAATCAATGGAGAAACTGTTGCATTTCTTCACATAGACTTCATGTTTGATTTCCTACAACTAATTAACTCAAGATGAATTAATTAATTATTTTACAAACAACTGCTAAGATCAAATTCGATTTTTAATTCACAATTTTAGTTTAGGGACTAACTAAAATAGGAATGTATCCGGAAATGCTATTTATAGTAGTGCTAATTTTAGCACTTCTATTTTTAGCATTTCTTGTTGCTATTTTCAACACTCCCTCTTAATAAGAAAGGGATTATCAGTCACCCCAATCCTGTCTCTGTGGAACTCGAACTTGCATTTTGATAATGCCTTAGTCAAAATATCTGCATCATGTTCCTCGGTCGAAACATAGAGCAACAACATGATCCTCTTCACCACACAGTCTCGAAGATGATGGTATCAGATATCAATGTGCTTGGACCTATCATGAAAAACTAGATTCTCAGAGAGTTTGATACAACTCTAATTATCACAGTAGATCATAGTTGGATCCATCTTCTGACCAAACAATCCCACTAGAATCTTCCGCATCCAAATGGCCTCACATGTTGCCTGACTAGAAGCCATGTATTTAGCCTCTGCTGAGGTAAGTGCAACTGACCTCTGTTTCCTGCTGTACCAGGAAACTGCTGTTGAACCAAGGTTGAAGATTCCTCCAGAAGCGCTCTTCCAGTTTGATGGACTTCCTACCCAATCTGCATCTGTGAAGCCCTGAAGCTTCACTCCCTCTGTTCGTCTGTACCACAATCCATATCGAGATGTGGCTCTAAGGTATATTAGCACATGTTTCACTGCCTTCCAAAATAGCTTGGTAGGCTAAACCATAGCTTGACTCAGCCGGTTCACCATAAATCATAAGTCTGGTTGTGTGTTCACTAGATACATTAGTGAACCCACAAGCTTCCAATAAACAGTAGCAGCTACTACCTCACCTGATGTAGCATCCTCCTTCCTCTAGTTCCCAGCTAGAGGAGTTTGCATGGGCTTGCACTTCTCCATGTGGAAGCGCCTGAGTATCTTATTGGCATACCTGCCTTGAGACATAAATAATTCCCTATGTTTTTGCCACAATTCCATGCCTAGAACTAGTGCATAAGACCCATGTCTTTCATCTCAAACTCTCTGTAATGTACTCCTTGCAAGACTTGATCAACTGATCATCACCTGTCAAAATCAGATCATCCACATAAAGAACAATGATCAATGGCTTACCTTCTACCATGATGTGGTAAAGGTTCACATCTGCTTCACTCTTGGTGAAGCCCAACCCGGTGAAATAGCTATCGATCCTAGTGTACCAAGCACGAGGTGCTTGCTTCAGCCCATGCAAATCCCTCTTGAGTCGGCACACATGTGACTCATGATCGAAGGTCTCAAAACCTTCTGGTTGCTCAATGTACACCCCTTCCTCAATCTTCCCATTGAGGAACGAAGTCTTCACATCCATTTGATGGATCTTCCAACCCATTTGAGTTGATAGTGCCAACATCGATATGATAGATGAGTACCTTGCTACAGGAGCAAAACTCTCATCGTAGTTGATCCCCTCGACCTGTGAGAAACCACAGGCAACAAACCTTGCCTTATGTTTCTCAACACTGCCATCAGCTACCTACTTTAACTTGTAAAGCCATCTAGAACTCACCACTGACTTGTCCTAAGGTCTTGGGACAACATCCCACACACTTTTCCATATGATAGATTAGTACTCCTCTACCATAGCATCAACCCAGACTGGTTGCTGCACTGCTTCCTCGAATGAAGAAGGTTCGTACTGTACACACTCCCCAACCAAGGCCATGTAACCAGTGTACCGCTCGGGTGACCTCCTCTATGTACGCTGAGAAGATGGTTTTCCCACATTATCTCACACATCCATCATCAACCTGTCAGCTTCCCTTGAGCATTTCTGCCCATCTCTGGATGACTGAACATGAGAGGATGTCTCCACTCCTGGATCCTCTGCATGCGGCTACTCCGCATCAATCTGAGGCTCCTCCTCCTTAAGAACTGAAATTTCCTCCTCTGCATGCAACTTGAGCTCCCTCTCAAGTGATACTCACACGACTTTCTGCTCGTTGAACCTCATATCTCTGCGTGCCACTAACCTTTGACTGGTAGGTAGGAACACCTGATAGTTGTGGGGTGTATAAGTGTACCCCACAAGTATCCCCAACTCAACTATTGGATCTAGCTTCTTCCAGGCATATTTGGTCACATGGCAATAAATCGATGATCCAAAGATCCTGAAGTGACTCACATCTAGCTGGTTCCCGAAAAAGGCCTCCATAGGTGTCTTCATCCCCAGTATACAGTGCGGGCTTCTGTTCTGCAAGTATACTGTTGTATTGCATGCCTCAACCCACAAATGAAGTGGTAGGCTTTGGTCATGCAACATCGCTTGAGCTGCTCCCATAATCGATTTGTTCTTCCTTTCGGCCACCCCATTCTGCTGTAGGTTATGGGGTGTCATCAACTCCTGTTTAATTCCTTCTACAGCATAGAAGTCCTTAAACTATTGGGAGACATACTCTCCACCATTGTCGCTACGCAAATCTTTTATTTTCTTTCCAGATTCTTTCTCTACCAAGGCTTTAAACTCACAAAGCCTTAAGAAGGTCTGATCCTTCTTTTGCATAAAGTAGATCCAACATCTATGAGAAAAATCATCAATAAAAATAACATAGTACCTATGTTTAGTGGTGGAGGCTGTAGAGAATGGTCCACAAACATTTGTGTGAAATCGCTCCAGGATTGTTCCAGCTCAACTGTTTTGATATTGAAAGGAATATTTCGCATATACCTAAGGTAAAACCTTTGCATGTATCCGTCTCCTCCAGCTTTCCCTTGGGAAGTATAGTAGAAATCTATTGCATGATCTTCAAGGCCCCATGGTGCAAGTGGTCCAATCTTCTATGCCATAGATCGCCAACATCTTGGCTCTGCACCAACTCAGCTTTGGAACTCAATGCAGCACAGTTGTCTACCTCTAGCTTGTAGAGATTCTTTACTCGAATGCTGATCCTCTTAGTCTGTCGAGTACCGATATGCCTCAGGAATACTTTTCCTTTACTAAAGACTACATCATAGCCTTTGTCTTCTAGCATAGCGATAGATGCAAGATTCTTCTTCAGACTCGGTACATACTTTACATCAGTCAAGGTGAGAGGAGCTCCATGCTCCCTCTGAAACACAACCATAGCTTCACCTAAAACAAGGTACTTTCCATCATTTCCCATCTCGATCCGCATCTGGAGATCCTTCTCCTCCAGGGTACTGAAAAGATTCTTTTCGCCAGACATGTGGAAGGAGGATCGACTGTCCAGGTACCAAACACATCCCACCATTGATGAAACCATGCATGCGATGAGAGAGAAATAAAACTCGAATTGTTAGGCTAATGCCTCACCGTCTGATCCCTTCGAGGATCCCTTTGTGGATTTCTTCTGTGGACAATTCATAGCATAATGGCCCACCTCATGACAATGAAAGCATCGCGCTTTCTATTTGCCAAACTTCTTCCCACCATGGGAAGAACTAGATTTGGGATGGGACGCCTTCCCTTTCTCTTTCCTTGCCTTACTCTCTAAGGCTAGATTTTCTTTATCATCTTGTTTTGATGAAGATCCATCTCTGGTGCTTCTCCTTATCTCCTCCTGCATCAGATCTGACCAAAGTCGTTCCCAATCTAGCAGTTTCTCTCTTCCATTTACCAAGTCTTGTTAGCTATGCCAGCTCTTAGGAAGATCGAGGAGAGCAACACTCACCATGTCATCATCGACTGTCATGATCCCTACACTTCCAACCTCATCCCTGTAGGTGGTGAGCTTGTTCAGATATGTAGAGATCATGTCGCCTTTTTCACACTTGATTTTCCGAAGCTTGTCTTTCAGTGCCAGCTTCCTTTGATCATTGCTGTTTTGATATAGATCTTTCAATGTTTTCCACATTGAAAACAATGTCTCCTTCCCATGGAGGCTCGAGACAATGTGGTCTTGAACTCCCTCTAGCAGTATTCTCCTCGCTCTAGCCACATATTTCTTCCATTCTGCCAGTTATGTAACATTAGTCGCTACTGGCTTGGGGACTTCTTGAACAATGAAGTCCTTTAGATCGTTGTCCTCTAAGACTGCTTCCATGCAATCCTTCTAGGCTATATAATTCGAGCCGCCATCAAAGGTATACTCGAGTCTTAAACCGTTGAACGCCATAGGTGAAATTTGAGATGTGATAAGAATTTGAATTCTATAATTAGGAACTTGAAACTTCGAACTTCTCCCTTATTTGTATACTATTCTTCGCTTTGATCACCTTTGTTTTGATACCATGTAGAAATTACCACTATAGATCAACAGATTATGCAATATACTAAAACAAAATACAAGATCAACTTCTACAACAAACTTGTGGAAGCTTAATTGATTATGAGCAAGATCAAATAAAACACATATAACTGAGAATAAGAAATCAATCACACATGAACACAGAAGAATAATCTGGGGAGAGCCTTAGCTAAAAACCCTGATCTTTGTATTATCATACAAGTGGAAATATGTTCAGATTACACAAAGCATTAGCTCACAAGCTATCCTGCTCTCAGTACAATCCAACAATACAACTCACAGACTGAATAGACACAACATATGCCCTCCCTCAGATCTCCAAGCCTCCTATTTCCTTGTGCAGTTTCTCTTGGGGTCCAATGCTACCACTTGTGTGAATTGGCCTCATCACACGCTCATCAAACTCAAAAGTAACTGCGCAATCTCCAAGGAATGAATTCCTTATGCATGCAAGAGATATCCTCAATGGAATATTCCTGCAACTGATAGTACATTGTCCCATCACCTGATCTCAACTGGGTCTCTGACTGAACTGACATGCATGAGTTATTTATGAGAGAATATTCAGTTATCTGAAGTGCACCAGTTACATGCATGCATGCATTAACTAACTGAACTCACAATTAATTCAACAAACTATTTGAACTATTCTAACTGGACTTAATTTAGTTAACTGAGCTAACTAATTACAACTCAAAGTACAACTCATCCTGATCTCCTTTAATCAAGGGATAACTTCCTCAATCAATGGAGAAATTGTTGCATGTCTTCACATAGACTTCATGTTTGATTTCCTACAACTAATTAACTCAAGATGAATTGATTAATTATTTTACAAATAGCTGCTAAGATCAAATTCGAATTTTAATTCACAATTTTAGTTTAGGGACTAACTAAAATAGGAATGTATCCCAAAATGCTATTTATAGCAGTGCTAATTTTAGCACTTCTATTTTTAGCATTTCTTGTTGCTATTTTCAACATTCAAGAGTGATAAGTTGCCATAATAATTAATACAACTGACGGAATACTTCCAAATTCCCCCCACCATTTATGGCGAGTACCCGAATTATTTTTTATCACAATCTTGAAGGGGATAGCATATGCTTGCACTGTAAGTTCATCCTTCGGATGAATCTGACCTTGTAAGTTTAACAAGCCCTAGGAACGATAAACTCATGTTAGTCATGGTGACGAATCCGATGTCGTTTTGATAGTTTAGCGAGTCCGACAAAGGTGTAAGTTGGTATCTTTTTCATGTTTAGAGAGTTTGAAAAAGACACATAAAAGAAAACTACACATGGTCCCTTTTCATACGTTTGTGTCTCTCGAGCCCGAAAAGGTAGAAAATAATACTTGAGAGAACCGCTTGACCATTTCAGCCAAGGAGTACCTTTTTTGTAAATAGTGCCTCCCAGCCCGAAAAAGGGGTAAACTTATATTGGGTACACGATGTTTTGCATCCATTAACAAGTTTGAAACAACAAGGGCTCGACCATATTTTCTTTTTTAAAGGGTCAGAAAAGAGCTGAAAGTGGACCCCCCATTTTTATTCTCTTTAACGAGTCAAAAAGGGAAAACTACTTAGCAATATTTTCATCTTTTACGAGTCAGAAAAGAGCTTAAAGGTGACTCGTCCTGGAGGAATGAGTGGTATAAAGGGTAGCAACTGGTTCCGACAATGGTGGAACTACTCAAAACATGCAATGGTCAAGAGGCTGGCTAATAAAACCACTCATCGTTGCGATCCCTCAAGAAAGGAAAAACAACCAACTGAAAGCATATGATCGGCCAAAGAGATGGTGGTGATGGAATGAAACAACCAAGGCTCATCTAACAGAAATTAGCTGATAAAAATGGCGATCACGAGGGTTAAAATTGGGTATGGGTTCATTTTTACACAAGCTTGAACCATGGAGAACTCTGCTTGGATTCAGTTTCATGTTTACAAAATCTTGAAACGAAAAACTATGCTTGCTATAAGTTCACATGCCCCCATCATAATGACTCAAATGAGGTACATGCCCCCCAAGCTTCATGTCATTCAACTATGTGAATGGAATGAATGAACTATCCTCATGACTCCTTGTTTCATTTTTTTAATGAGCTTGACACAGGACAAGGAACTATGCTTTGGACCCTTGTTTCATTTTTTAACAAGATTGACACAAGACAAAAAATATGCTCACACCCTTTGTTTCATTTTTTAATGAGGTTGACACAAGACCAGGAACTATCCTCATATCCTTGGTTTCATTTTTTAATGAGGTTGACACAAGACTAGGAATTATCCTCATATCCTTGGTTTCATTTTTTAACAAGGTTGACACAAGAAAAGAACTGTCCTCATCACCCCTTGTTTCATTTGTTAATGAGGTTGACACAAGAAAAGAAACTCTCCTCATCTCTTGTTTCATTTTTTAATGAGGATGACACAAGACCAAGAACTATCCTCATGAATCCTGTTCATGGACCATATGAGAACATGGATCCCAAGAGGTCTTAACTAGATGGAAGGACCATGCTCCAGGAGGAATACATGTCATTTGGTACCAAAGACAAATCGGGTTCTAATTTCCCCAATACATAATGTACTATTCCATCTGTGTGATCATCAGCAGATGCAGAGGTGGAATAGGTAGCCACATAATTGACCTATGGCGGGGAAGGTACTACTTGCAAACAAGAGCCGATAGGGGACGATGGTTACAAAGGAGACAGCTAGTGACCAATGAATGACAGTTGATCAATAGTCACAATTCTTCCTTCATGGAGAAAACAAAACACATGGAAAAGTGAAGAAACAAGAGCTCCCATGACATACACATAGTTGCGTCCAAGGAGGAGATTGAAATCTAACAGACCTTCGAATACCATCATGTTTGTGTAGACAGTCTTTCCTCCCAAAGTAATAGGGAACTTCAGAAGGATCCCTAAGGGTTGACTAGTTCCTCCATTCAAAGCCAATAGATTCTGAGTGACAGGCACAATCTGTGGGGAGCCCAAAGCTTGCCAAGTAGTAGAAGACATGATGCTAACAGACGCACCTTCATCTAATATAGTGTTAGGTACTACCATATTATAAGCTTGTACTGTGATCTAGAAAGGCACATAATATGGGAGGCGAAATCAGTCAATGGACCCCAATTGAAAGAGACAACATAACTACTTGGTGGGCGTATCATATGATTTCCCCCATGCTCTGCAAGAATAGAAGAAGGACTCTCCTAAACAACTAGGATGGGAGGGTCACTCTTTGATTCATGAGATACTAAGGAGACAAGAAGAACATGAGTAGTAAGATCACTACGATCTTCTGGAACAGAGTGAGCAACTAGTGGCAGAGCCAAGTTGACACTCTTTTCAACCAATGGTTGGTCGGGAACAGACACAAAAGAGTCTCGCTTCGGAAGAGGGTTAGAAGAAAGCCTTTGATAACCAACAGGGAGTTGGAGTTGAGGAGATGTAAGGTTTTCCAAAACTTTGGAAGATCTATCCATAAGAGGAAAAATGTCAAGAAGATGCTCTCCTTCACATAGCCTACATGGGAATCCAATCTTCCCTTTATTCTTACCATATCTAGCCATGAGTGTAGCATCGACATGATCTCCAGAGGTCGATGGGGATGGTCTATCTAGATTTTGAGACCATACCTCTAAGACTCTAGGAATTCCAAGACAGTCTCGGAGGAGATGGTCACCCTTACACATCTTGCAAGGGAATCTAACCTTCCATGGAGGAACCAAAGGTTTGCCTATAGGAGGTGCATTTGGAGTAACAGCCACACAATCAGCCTCTTGCTTAGCTGACTTCTTTTTCTTCGTCTTATTCTTCTTCTTTGTAGCCTCCTGATTACTAGATTTGAAACTTTCACTAGGTGAAGTAGAAGAGGAAGGTGAAGAAATAAGGGAAGAAGGTGAGGGGCCGACCTTAGAATCATCGTGACATGATTCAAATGAAGGAGATGGCGGGGTAGGAGTTGGGACACTTGGGATCACTAAGGTCGAAAATAACCAGACAAGTAAACCAATGGTTAACCCATGGAGGGAGGGACACCATTGCCATATAAGGAGCACCAGTGTTTCCAAAAGAAGGAAAAGGACCAGGATTCTCTTCAAAGGGGAACCCTTGATGAGTGGCCTCTGGAAATGTTGCCATTGGAATCGACTCTAAATAATTACTAAGGAATATAAATTTTACTAGGAATATTTCGTGGGAAGTTAATTTTAGAACACTGAAACAAAACTTTGCCTTTTCATGTTTTAAGAGTCGAGAAAGGATGAAAGGTGACTCTATCACTTCCGATTGGAAACGAGCTCGAAAGGACAAGTGGTCGAATGATCTTTTAACTTTAATGAGTCAAAAAGATCAAATGACTGCTCTGGATCTCTAAGCAAAAGGTTTACCAGACAAATCATAAAACTGCATATACACCTTGGTATTAAAATGAAAGAGAAATGACCAAGGACTTCTCGTATGGCAGCTAATCTTCCTGAATGTTGTTTTCGGTGCATTACGATTCGTAAGGCAAAAGTCTCAGCTTCCTATCGACAACAGGATTGCAACCTAGTGGGGTCTCCCATCATATACGCGATGGTACAGGAAGCACAAGTCCATACTAGCACTTATCGAATCATAAAAGGAGGAATCACCCAACCTTAGTGAAAACAATAGCCACTAGGCTTAAAGACATCGGAACATGTCTCTAGCCTCAACCTCTAGATATATGAGCATTAAGTTCCAATGCATTTTTAGATAAATTCGATAAATTTTAGCAATTTATCTTGAATTAGATCTCAGTTTCAAGGCCATACTGAATGTATCTTCAAAAACTCCTAGAATGCAACTAAATGAGTAAAGAAACCATTTCTTTTCAAGGAAGAACTAACTAAAGAAAAGTGAAAGGTTCACTTCAAAGCAATGAAAGCAACAAGCAAGCAAATGCAAGAATGGTACTTTTCATTATTTTGCAAGCAAACCAATCAACAGGAAAGAGAAATGTTTCTATCTTTCACTAACTTGCAAGCAATGTAATTAAGAAAATGAAAAATAAATCCTTTTCTTTTCAACTTCTAAATGTCAAGAATTTACTAATGCAAAAGATTGTTCTCATTTCCTAATGCAAAATGAATGTGATATTTTGTTTTTTCGAATAGATGACAAGCAACCAAATGCAAAACTCAAAACAATGCTAGTTTTAAGTCCTTTTCAAATGAAACCATTCAATAAGTAAAGAGAAACATTCCACTCATAAACTAATCAAAGACTTAAAACAAATAATATGTTTCTTTTTGAAAAAGCTTGAAAGCTTTCTAACTGACCGGGAAGCAATGTGATCTATGCCAAAGTGATGGAAGGAAACCAAACAAACAAGACTTGAAAGTTTTGATAACCAAACATCACATACCAATCACGAAGATGAAAGAACAGTCAATAAGGAAAATCCTCAAACAAAGCAAGGGATCGCTTCAAACATAGCTCAAAGGTCCAAACAAACAAGCAACCCAAGAAAAAGCTAATGCTTCAAGAAACCCTAAGGTGAACATGTCACACAGTTCAAAAGGAGAAATCTCAAGGGAATGAAACCAAGAGTCAAATATTCCAGCAAACAACAATTTGACACATAATAAATAGGCAGAAGACAAGCTCAGAAGGATAGGACACACTGGCCAATTAGCAAACAGAACTTCAAAATGAAAACCTACAGGAATCTTCGCGAGCGTCAAACTGACAACCTGCGCTAACAATGAAAAGTCACACCCCCTTAACTAGCAACTTGTGACGTCATTGCAGAAGTACACCAGGAAACAGTGCCGAGCATAACTCAAAGCCCGTCGCAACTGTGAGGCGATTTAATCGCGCCAAACAGTAGAAAGTGCAACTAATTAAATAGAGTAGACACGACTATCGACGCGACTGTCATAAAATAAAAAGTGACGACCCCAGATCAAAGGAAAAATTTAAAAACTCAGGTGAGGAAAGGCCAGACCTATCACTTGTGATAGAGGGAAGACTACCAGGAGTAGTCAAACAACCCACAATATGGAGAATTATACCCAAAAAGTAAAGGAGACAATAAACAAGCAAATAAAAATCAAATCAAGAGACAAAAGACAGATTCCCTAGTATGGTCGCCAACTTGTGAAGCAAGTAAGTTCCCTCTGCGAACAAAGGCAACCCATCTAGCCCTATAGTGGGTCTAGTCACAACAAGAACAATATCAAAGCAAATTCCCTTAGATAGTTAATGTCATGAAGGCCTACCTTCAAATCCTCATTTGATGAAGTTCTTGTTCTGTTGCTCCAGCTATCATTCTAATCACTTTTGTACCTGAAACAACTTACAGAGAACAACAACAAACATAATAGAATACAACAAAAATGATCTACTTAAAGGGTCAAGGAACTTCAAGCTATCAATATGCAATTTTGACATACGATATAGGAAATAAACCGATGATTTGTATTAATATGAACTGAAGTAAAACTTACAACCATGCCTTGACGTTGTAGGTCTCCTTGAAGGGTCCTGTTAGCATGTCTCTACAAGCATTCACTCATGAATTATCTCCCAAGAGGATGAATAAATCTCTCTCCTACCCAAACGGTAAAATTATGATTCTATAACACTCGTACAATCAAGCCAAATCCACACAAAAGTATCCCAGGCTAAGTTACATTAGAAGCTACTTCCAAATTCTACCCCAACTCTCTAACTCACTCTAGCAGATCTCAGCTATGAAGGAGGTATTTACAGGAGGAGGAGGCTCCATAAAAGATGGGAGAAAGAGCTTATCCCTTTGGGAGGTTGCACAAAGGGTGGAACAACCATCCCAAAGGAGAGAGCCGAGCTCATCTGATCCAAAAACCATCCCTAGGACTGCCACTCAAAAGCTTCGACAATTTGTTAAAAACAAACTCGCCAAAAGTAGCTCATCGTGAGTGAAACACAGGGACAAGGCAACGACATCACTAGGCTTAGTTCAATCTTGGCCATCTTCACGGGTGGAATAACTGATGACCCACGACGACCCAAAAATAAAGGTTAAAAAGGGTCTGCTCCAGGAGTAATGAACTGAGGTATTCTTCCTGATATGACAAGGAAGACACTGACACATATTTTGCAACATGACACAAAGCAAATGTCAATAACGCGGACCGGCAGTGTCTAGGATCAGGGAATGTGGGGTCAGTGACAAAATACTATGTAACATGTGCTCAGCGACAGACTCAAGCATCAACACACTTAGCTGCAGAGATTCACATTCTTTTCCGAAAAAACAGATCACAAAATTTCAACCATAACACAGATCTAGATCAATTCGATGATTATTTTCATATTATTTGACCCTATATATACTACTACATCAAGGATACATCATTATAATACCATGGTCCACATACCATGGATTCCCTAAAACAAGAAACCAAAATCATTGATCCATTACATTATCACATGCTTTTACAAAAAGGAAGGGCTTCGACCCACTCCGACACCCTTATACAGCGCGACATATTCCAACTTCTTTGTTGCGTAATCCACTTTGCACTCTGCTGCATTCTTCACTGCGCACTTCGCTCCACAAAATGCAGAGTTTTTTCCAAAAACTAGGACAAGTTGGGTTGCGTCCAATGGGCCCCTAACACTCACATGTGACTCGTCACGAGTCAATAAGATGATTTACCTCTTATTTTTTGCTGCAATATTGTTGTAAGTATTGTTGAACTACCGCATAATATTTGTGAATTGATTTTCTTCGCTGTGTGCCTCTTCTAGCATTGCTTCCATCACATGTTTTGCAACCTTCTGCAACATTGTTGTCTCCCTCTGTCGAAGCTCTTGAAGCTTCTCATCTACTACTCGAGATAGTTAGAGAGACTCATCCTACCATAGCTTAGTCATCTATGTTAAAACCTGTTCTTCATTATTTAGTTCCTCAATCTTCATCTAGAGGGCCTTTCTCTCACTAATTTTGGCGAGATTTTGTGAGATTGGTAAGGTCTTCGTAGATTCCTGAATCTCTTGCCACTACTGCTACTTTTGTTGAATCTCTTCCTATAATTTCTACACATTTGGATCTTCCTACAGTGAAGTCCAAATCTATAAACTCTTGTCTAACAGTTTTCCAAAGTCTGCCACTATGGCAGAGATGCTGGCCATTGTGCTCTTCAGGTCAGTCTCCCTCTACTCTCTTACTTCCTACTTCATAGTTGTTTGCATCTTCATTTGCAACTTATTGATCTACATTTCATATTTACACTCTACTGCAGTGATCTTTTCCTTGTACCCTTTCACTGCAAGGCCAAGCTTTGCGACCTTGTCTTCTACTGGCTCCTCTTCTTGGACATCAAGGCCCGAAATCTCTCTGCATGTCACTTCAATAAACTCCGTGACCTTCTGTTGCTGCTGAAATGCTTGATCCCTCTCTTGGATCATTTGGTCAAGCTTTTGTTGTAGCGAAGCCCGCTATTTTTCTACTTGAATGTTCAACTATCAAGTGTGTTGTTCGCCCAACTTCAACTCCTCTATTATCTCCAAGTCCAGCTTATGTAATCTTTGTAATAGTACTTCTATGATGTTCATGTTGAAATTCTTCCACCCTTTTGCTTACGGCTGTACCTTGGCAGAGTCAAATTGTAGGGCTCTGGTGGGTATTGGCACTAACCTCGCTACAAGTGTAGGCACTATTTGCCTCTCTTCTCTAATCCTTTCCACTACCTGTGTGGGCTATCTAACTTTTTGTGCCAAAATTTTAAGTTCTGCAATCTTCCCCTGCACACTTGTGAGAAGTACACTGTAGCAATCTTCCTCCTAAATTCTATCCCCAATCTGCTCCAGGTCCCCATTAGTAAGGACCATTAATGTGATATTCTTCATCTTAATTGCCTTCTTCTTTTTCTTGATCTACAACAACTTGTTCTGTTTATGCTTGTTTAGCCTCCTTATTCTACTCATTTCCTTCAGGAGGATTCTGGTGGCCCTCGTCATGTTGCTCCTATTCCTTTGATTCCTACTCATCCTTATCTTTTTCCTTTCCACTCACTTCACCATGTTGTGATGTGTCCTCCTCTGTCACACTATCTTCTACCTCTACCTCCAGTGAAATCATCCATTCTACTAACCATTGTTGTACTAGTGCTAAGAGATCATCTTCTGTTACTAAGTATGGAAGGGGATGCCATTTCTTCTTTACATCCCTGCTAGCCTGTATATACACTTTGTGAAAATCGGCCTTAAACTTGGCAACAAAGTTATATTGTTCGTATAGGATCAATGAAAGGCGAGGATGTTCGTTCAGTGACATATGTAAATCCATGTGATATAACATGAAAAAACATCTTGTTCTCCATTTCTCATGATGGTTGAGTTGTATACCACAATGAGACATACTGCGTGGCTTCAAATACATCTCAAGCTATTGGGGGGAAATATGAATCCTTCGTCTCTCTCCATGCCAACATTACAATTATCAAAATTAGCCAAGCATAATAAAATTTGGTACCATTTTCCTGGACCTCACGATAGTTATCTAGAAATTATTTACAAAGGTATTTGACCCAGTTGTACTGAAACCCATTGCTGCACTACACAACTAATGAAACCACTGTTGCAGGGACTTCATTATCCTGACACTTTCTCATGATTTTCCCAGCCAATATGTGTGCTTCGAAGCGAACCCCTTGGTCACTGATTGAATTTATATCATATCCCCTCTTACCTTTTTTCAAACCAAACTTCTTCTTCATGTTGTCGACTATGGCGCGGTCCTGAACTTTTCCAATGAATTCTCCATGGGGTTTTGCCCTTGATATGACAATCTAGTGATTCTCTGTATCAACATTGAATCTATAGATATGTTATTTCCCATTCATAAGCATCCATCGTGCACCAGCACGAGAAAATTTTGCACACAAGCTATTCTCCCTAGACTTCTACTGAAGTGCGACACATTCAACATGTTCATCAATCCTGAATGTGCCAATCCATTTGCCCACTATTGTGGTTCTAACTTTGTCACTCCACTCTACGGGTATTTTATTTGTTTCAAATATCGATCTAGTGTGAACTGTGGGTATTTCTTTCTATCATTAAATTCATATACTGCGAACTTCAACTACGGTATTTTCCCAAGTAATTCCCTCATAAATGGTACTTCCTTTGGTAATATGGGTGTGAAGGTACCAAAATTTGTATCCTTCAAGTCTTCCACTTGTTTAGAATTTTGTTTTCTTGGCCGAATATATGGTGGGAGAGGTGATGGAAATGTTGTGCCATCTGTTTCCAACTGCTCTAGATGCCTTGCTTCTTCCTCACTGTCTATGACTTGCTCAACTTCTTGTTGAGGTTCGACAGGTTTCTTATCGTGTTTCTTCTTTGTTTTCTCTTCCTTTGTTGGTTTCTTCTGTGGATATATCTACTATATTTTTGATGATGATGCTACAATTGATGCTATTGTGGGTGTACCAGCGATTGTTGTGGCTACCTCCATGATTCCAGATAAGCCCTTCTCACGAAAATTACGAAAACTTTCTTCCCAAGAACACTCAAATGACATACGAAAACGAGAATTTCTACAATGTATTTGTACTATCAACACTCGAACTGTCAATTTAGCAAATTTCCAAATCTAGGAAAGACACAGATTTTTATAGAAATTTTGAATATCTAACCCCATCATTAGCTTAGATTTTATCTAGATTATGTTTAGATTTTTTTCATTAATTGCATATCTATCCTTAGATCTTGTCAATATGTCCTCATAAATGCAACTTTTCGTGTGTTTTAATGTTAACTTTTCCCTTTTAATGGTCATATTTTTCCGGTGAACTTCGATGCATCCCATATTGTAGTGAACAACCCTTCTTATGTCATAGATCCTCTGTACTTCGACATAATCCAGACTGTAGCAAAGTAACTCCCTACGTGGAAGCTCTCTGCAACATATTTTATAGTCCAATGCCAACTTTCAGCTGCAGGTGGCAGTAAGGATTTTCTCCTTTCTTCTTTAGAGCGAGGATGTAGGGACAAGGTTGTCCCTCTACAACTTCCACTTGCTTCCATTTACTCTTCGTTGGATCAATTATCCATTTAACTTTGCTAATTAAACTGCGCCTCCATCAGTAATATGCTTGATAATGTAGGAGCCCAAACAATTCATCTTGAATTTTCCTGGAAATTTCGTAAACTTACTGTCATAGAGGAGAACAAGGTATCCTACCTAGAACTTCTTCTTCTTAATATGTTTTTCATGCCAAGCCTTTTCTCTTTCTTTTTGTACCTGCTGATGGAATTCTACTATAAATATGTCTTCTTCCAAAACAATCAACTATGACATTCTTTCCTCCATTAAATTAGGGTCTTCCATATCTGTAAAATATTAAATCCTCAAGCTAAGCACAATGTATTCCATGGGCATCACAGCTTCTTGCCCATAAACTAGCCTGAAGGGTGTCTTTCTTGTCAACTTTTTACATGTGGTCCTATAAGCCCATAACACTGTTGGGTTTATGAGGCCCCAGTCATCTCTGTTCACATTGCAAACCTTAGTTAGTGCATTATACAAAATCTTATTGAATGATTCTACTATTCCATTGGCCTAAGGGTGATAAGGGGTACTCTTTTGATGATAAACTTGGAATTTCTCAGTTAATGCTTCAATAGTTTTATTCAGGAAATGGGAACCTTGGTCACTCATCAAAATCTTTGGACATCCAAATCTAGAAAATATATACTCAAAAAAAAAATTCACAGTAGTCTCTACGCTGCCATCCCTTACTAGTTGTGCTTTGGACCATCGTGTAAAGTAATTAGTTGTTGTAATTATGTACCTCGCACCAATCCTCTTTCCAAGTGAGTTGACGTGTCGAGCAAAATCAATAGCCCACTTATCAAAGGCTTGCAAGGTAACTTGTGGTACCAATGGCATCTCATCTCCTCTTAAAGGTTTTTCATTTCGTTGACACATATCACATGCTCTGCAATAGTCCTATGCATCTTTATGTAGTGTGGGCCACCATAATCCTGCTGTCAAAATCTTCTGCGCAGTAGATTTTCCTTCATAGTGCTCACCAGCTACGCCACCATGAGCTGCTGCTAGAATCATTTGTCTTTCATGTTCAGTAACATATCTGCACAATATTTCATTTGGTCCCATCTTATATAACTGTTCTTCTATTAATGAAAAGTCTGTTGCCTAACCACTAGTTCTTTCTTCTTCTATGTAGTATACTCTGAAGGAGCCATCCCTATGGCTAGAAACTAAACAACATCTGCAAAGTGGTCATATGCAACTCTAATTGAAAATAACTTCACATCAGAGAGCTTATCCTCTATTCTGGTTGGTTCTTCCCCTATTTCCAATCTTGATAGATGATCAGGTCCTACATTCAGTCTTCTTGGTTTAACAATGATTTCAAAGTCATATTCCTGGAATAGAAATAACCATCTGCAAATATTTCCTCTTAATACATGCTTATTAACCAAATACTTTAATGGATAATGATCTGTAAACATTTCAAAGTGTCATCCCAGCAAATAATGTCTAAAATTCTACAAAGCATATACCATGGCTAGTCCTTCCCTTTCTGTAGTGGTGTAATTATTTTCTGCTTTAGATAACTGCCTACTTGCAAAAGCTATAGGATGATCAATTTCTCCTACACCAGGTTGTGATGATACCACTCCCAAATCTATACAAGAGGCATCCACATGGATGTGGAATTCCTTATTCCAATCAGGGAACACTAATATAGGCACAACTACCATTTTTTATTTTAATATGTCGACAATATTCTGACATTCTTTATTCCACTGAAAAGTTACATCCTTCTTTAACAATTTCTCCATAGGTGCAATGATCTCCACATACCCCTTGAAGAATTTTCTATAATACCCCATATGTCCCAACGTAGTGTGAAGCTACCTTACTGTCTTAGGTGGAGGCAACTTCACAATGATAACAATCTTAGCAGGGTCCACCATTAGTCCTTTCTTACAAACAATATGTCCCAACAATATGTCAAAGGGTACACAAAATATGCACTTCTTTAAGTTCAAAGAGAAATTATACTGTCTACATGTGTCAAGAATAAGTCTTAAACTTACAATATGTTTACTTAACAATCCAAATACTACCCAATCATCAAAATATACCTCTAAAAATTTGTGGATATATTCCTTAAAAGCTGCAACCACCACTCTAGAAAATATAGCAGGGGCATTCTTTAATCCAAAAGGCATTACTGTGTATTGATATGAGCTCCATTTTGCAAAAAATATGGTCTTATGCCGATCTTCAGGTACATTTCTAATCTGATGATAACTTGAAAATCCATCTGTAAATGAGTAAGCTTCTTGACCTCCTACATTGTCTAGCATTTCATTTGTGAAAGGGGTAGGGAAGGGATCATGCAAACATGCATCATTTAACTTTCACATATCCACACATATCTTAATCTCTCCTTGAGTCTTCTTTTCTTGTACTAGCATAGGACTCACCCATTATGATTATTCTATTGGTCCAATAATTCCTGCTGCTATCATTTACCACCTATCTTTACTTTCTCCTTATACTCTAGGTTCAACCTGTAAGGTCTTTACTTGACTGGATTCACATCAGGCTTAATGGGAATCTTCATGATTCCTAGATCTACTATTATACCCTTCATCTATGAAAACTTAGTGGGAAACAGTTCTAGTATTCATGAAGTAACTATGTAACTTTACTAACTATCTCTTCATCCCAATAGCCTCCTATTATTACAAACTTAGGTTCCTTCTCTGATCCTATGTTCACCTTCTAAGTATTCTGTGGCTTCATTATATATGGTATTTCTGGCTTAGGTCTAGTTACTTCGGGGTATCCTTCTGATTTTGTTATGTCGATGTTGCACGGATATTCTTCTTCTTCTATAGTAAGGTTATAACATTCTAGTGCATTTTCTATCTACGCAATCCAATCAAGATGTTGCCATGTCAATGGAGTTGCATTCTCAAATATGCTCTTCTTAATTGTCTGAAGGGCCAAATTGAAGTGTGGGCAATCATCCTCGAAGGTGAATGTTAATATGAATCCATCAACCATGTCTACCCAGTTTACTGTAGCATGTTGAAGCTCTGTTTCTAGGTACTAGTTCTTAGGGATTGTGTCTAATGTATGAATGAACCCATTTACCCATTCTTGTTGTGGAATCTCCTTCCATGCTGTAGTTGTTAGCTGGATATGCTTTCTAGGATTAGTTTCACAATCATATTTTATCTCTATTTCTATATCTATTTGTCGAAGCCTTATCAATCTTCGACATTCCTCCTAGCCTTCTATATTCCTTTTGTGTGCACCCCACCATCTAGCAGAGGTAGCTTTCAGGGCTATATCCAAGGCTAACAACCTTTTATTATCTAGAACTTGTTATTCCTAATCATCAAGAAAAGTATTTACATCACCCAAGCCATCATAAGAAGGAAAATTACATACCTCAGATATCATACAGTGAACTGATTTGGTAATTCATTCACAACGCCATGTGGAAACTTCATGCAGCCTATTCTACCAGTTTTCCAACTCTTATTCTGAGTCTGAGGTACAAGAACTATCATGGTCCCAAGTAAACTTGCCTTCTGTAGTATGGTTAACCCAATCTTGTTCCTTTACTATCATTTGATAGATATTATCTATATCAGTTGTGTAGTATTCTTCTCTAACTAGTTCTGTATATCTTACCCCTTCTGATGGATCCAAGGGAACAATTACTCATATTATTCCCTTCAAATATCGTTTGTCTCTTCTTCAGATTAATTATAGCCATATTGTAAAATGCCTAATCAAGTCCAAGAAATGCAAGATAGGGGTTACTATCATCAACGATCTATATTACTTCAAAATCAGTAGTAGTGTGAACTCCTTCAATGTCCACTGTTACACCTGATAGTCTTCCTAAGGGGAAGATATTTTTCTGATTTTCCATCCTTAATTGAATAGGTGACCACTGTAGCTTTGACTTACCCATTAATTCCCATGTCTGCTTCATTAAGACATTAGCATCAAATCCCAGATCCAGGATAACTTGATCCATCTCATATACTCCTATCTGCGCACTAAGCCTCATCTCTCTTCCAGTTCTCTTTTGTCAATGAAAATTATTGACTGCACGCATCTCACTTTGTAGTGCTTCTTTGGATGCACAAGAATCTATCAACTCCTAAATCCCTTCTACAACCTTTTGATCTCTTAATAATTTTATACAAGTCTGCAAAAAAGACTTTAAAATACCTACTTGATTTTCTGAATCCTGGTCTTGTGTCGAAGCTTGATCCTGTGTCGAAGCTTAGTTCTGTACTGAAGCTGATGACATGTCGCAACTAGTTTTTTGCTTTGGCTATGCACTGGAGGTCGAAGCTCCATCATCCATAAAGATTTTCTTTGCTTCCATAAATACTTATTTTTCCTTCTGAATATAAAAAAAATAAGCTTTATCAACAATTTTTCTAACCCATGTACTTTCAGATTCTTTCTTCTCATCTTCTTTATCACTTCCGGTCACAGCTCCACTTCTAGTGACAATACTAATTCGAGGTTCGTCGGTCCTCCTTTCAGCAGTCATCATTTGAATATTCTATGTTGGTTGTTGATTCCTTTTTTCTTGCATATTTTCCATAAGTACATGGCATTCTTCAATTACATGGTCAAAGGATTTACAGTACTTACATGTTGTTGTAGGGTTCTGACAATCTCTTGTAAAATGACCTGCCTGACCATAGTTATAGAAAATGATTTGTCCACGTCCTCGACCAGCTCCAACACCTTGACCTCTTCCTTGGTAGCCTCCTCGACCAATGCGTTGTCCATTTCCTTCATTTCTATGCTATTATGCTTGCATTTTATAAGTGTCAGCACCTCGCTCCATCATTAACTCATAATATCGACAATTATTCTCATCATGCCTTACTGATTTACAAAATTTGCAATATAGGTTCCTTGGAGCCTGCACATATTTCTGTAATAGGTGACATTATTCTGAGCGATGTTGGCCTCTATTCTTACATATATCACACCATAGGTTGATCCTATATTTAAGGGATTCGATGCCCCACTAACCATGTAATCCCTAAAGATAGGAAAATGTTCTTTAGAATGGCCCTCTGATCTACACTTCGTACACCATACTTATTCTTTGACTTCTTTTATTTTTGTGATATCTTGTATCTCTAGGGTTAGGTTCACCCACTGACTCTGAATCTATTTAATACCTTCATTAGTGTCTCCCATAGGTGAAGCTTCCAACCTCATCGCAATCTGTAGAGATTCGGGTTGACTTGTTATATTTTGTTGTGTCAATGGTAATCTAATATGTGGTAACAACACAACTATAAACCATTCTTGATGTTGCTACGAAGCTATGTCGAAGCTCACTTGATCCAACAATACCTTAAATCTCTGATCAAATTCCTAAACAGACTCAGTAGGTATCTGTTTAATTTCTTTCAACTCAGTGATGCACTATGACTCAGACTTTGACTTCTTAAATTCTCTGATCAATGCTATTTTAATATTTGAAAATGTTCTGATCTAATTACTTAAATATTTCATATACCATGTCAATGATCTATCTCAAAACATCATGATGAGCTGCACTTTATTTATATTTTCATTTTTGATCTACTTCGTTGTCCATACAGCTTCACATAAGAACCAAAACTGTTCTGAATCTTCTGATCTAGTTCCTTTGAAAACATGCAACTTAATATCATCAACCATATTTATTCTTAGAGGGGGAGGGGGATGAGTAAGGGGAGGGGGATGGGGGGTAGGGGGAGTAGAAGGATAAGGGGGAGGGGGAGGGGGAGGGGGGGAGCCAAAAACACCCTAGCTATTACTAGATTCTGGCTTCTGCAAGCTCTCAAGCTCGAAAGGTGAATACCTGGAAGTTACGTGGGGTTTATGAGGGTGGAAATCTTCTCTTTCACTTTCAAATTCACTGAAAATAGGACTATACCCAGTCTCTACAAAGGTCTTCGGATCTTGTCCATGGGCTCTCTTTCTAGTATCTATTCTATATCTCTTTCCACTTCATGTTACTACCATCACTATCTCATATTTATTCTCTTTTCTTCCAAACATAAGTAAACTAGCAATTTTAATGCATTCGTAAAACTCCCTTTTCACACAGAAGCATCTTAATCCAAAGTTTCAAAGACTTTAAATACTTACCTCATGGTCCTCTAAGGAATTGTCATTTTGCTTCACTGTAGGACACAGTCGAGTGTACTGTGAACTCATTAACAAATCCTCCCAATATGTTATGAATCCAGAAATTGACAACCCTTGAAATCCTATCCTTAGCGCTCTTGAGTCCTTATATTAATTCAGGAGTCCACGTCGTAGGTTCTCCGCCTTGAAAACAAGTCTTTCTTTCAGTCAACCTTGATATCCAATTCTACAAATCAATAGGAAATGATGTGAAGAAAATCTCGTATTGATCTGAAAAAATATACTTCTGTAACCAAGCTTCGGACATCAGATGATGGTTTCTATTCACTTGATTTGCAAAATCTTGATTTCAATTCTAGCAAAGATTGAATTTCCTTTTTCGACGAGTGCCACATCCACATATCCTTCAAACAGATCCTAGTCCTGACAATGTAGCCATTGGTTGTTTATGATTTGGGCTAATCTAGGTTTGATCTATACTGCATACCAGCAAAACCCTCAATCACTGGCCCTTTCAGCAATGACCTACAAGCATATCACAGTCTTAACTGAAGTGACTATGGGAGGATGCAGAACCAGGTTTCTACAGCCTTGAAGGATAATGGGATGTGGTTCTTTATATTATATTTTATTCTTAACATTCATAAATCACTTCACCGCATTCATTTAATCACTTAAACATACCATATAAATCCATAAATCATCACTGTATTGAAATAAACTGCAACTATAATATACTGGTATGCTACAACAGATAGTAAGAAAATATACACATGAAGATAAAAAATTTACCATGGTTCACCCCAATGTGGGGCTACGTCCACAAGAACTATTGCTTATAACAAGAAATCTTGTACAACAAACAGTTCTTGACCTGTGCACTAAGCTACAGGTCGTCTGCACACTCAACTACAGAGCCTCGCCTTCTTTTCTCGAACAGAAAATCACAAAATTTCAACCGTAATGCAGATCTGGATCAATTTGATGATTCTTTTCTTATTATTTGACCCTATATATACTATTATATCAAGGGTACATCATTACAATACCATGGTCCACATACCATGGATTCCCTAAAACAAGCAACTAAAACCATTGATCCTTTACATGCTTTTACAAAAATGAGGGGCTTTGACCCACTCTAACACCCTTATACCGCGTGGTATATTCCAACTCCTTCGCTACGTGGTCTACTTCGTACTCTGCTGCATTCTTCACTACACACTCCGCTCCACAAAATGAAGAGTTTTTGCCAAAAACTAGGGAAAGTTGGGTTGCACCCAACAAAAAGATCATTCATTTATCTGTATATTTATAGGAGGATGGCTCACTGAGAAAGAACTAGAGAGGTGGATAATGTAGAAATGGAAACTAAAGGGTGACACTGATCTCAAGCTAGGACCCACGGGTTTCTTCATCGTCATCTTTTCCAACTTGTTGGATAAAGCTAGAATTTTTGAAGGGGGTCCTGATTTTTACAATAATGAAAGATGATATTTAGAACTAGGAAGAATGCTTCAACCTTGAAAAAGAGGAATTCATGTTAGCACCTATCTAGGTAAGATTGTATTCCTTACTAGTTGATTTATGGATACTATAAATACTAGAAGGGTTTGGTAATGTTCTGGGTCATTTTATCAAAGTCTTAGAAGTGACTAAACTTGGATGGAATGTCGTATGCATGTCTATGTGACTATATGAATATCTCTCATCCCTTTCTGGAGTTGATCAACTTGAATTACCAAGGGGAAATCTGGTCCCAATGAACTAATTACGAGCATGTTCCCTTTATCTTTTGTCTCTTCCATGAACATGGGCATCTTTTTAGAGACTTCCCTAGTTGAAAGACGAAACCAAATAATGTGGAATTGGTTGGTAATGAATGATTCACAAAGTTTATCTCTTTTCAAGGAAACACTAGGCCACACACTATAACAAATCAACAAATAATCCCTGCTAAAAATTCTTTTGAGGCTCTAGCGGAAATGGAGGACCGAAAGGAGGAAATTCCAAATGATGTACAAATGACAAAACAAATCCAATTTCACAAGGAAATAAATCAACTTGCAAAGAGGAACACTCTGGAGGATGAAGAAGAGGTGACCGAGAAAATTGAAGTTACCGACCTATCGGACATTGAAGAGGTTGCTCAACTGACACAACAAAACTATGATTCTCTTTCTAAGAAACTGATATATCTAGTGGGTCTTCTCAATGAATAGGCAGAGAAATATTTGGCGAATTTGTCAGAGGAGCAACATGAACATTATTTAAAGGCTTTTCTTGAATAGAAATCCCAAAAATGAAGGCAATCTCAGAAGGCACCTGGAATACAATCCATAACGAAATTTTGAGAGAAAGGAAAGTAAATTCTAGTCAAAGAATTGGTTAAATAGGTCAAAAAAGGGAAGAAAAAAAAAGAAGGATTCCTTGGAAGAGGAAGGGGACATTCTACTAAACTCCTATTAAGCTATGTCTCTCCTAGATTACTTTCTTGCCATTCCAAAACCTTCACAATGAAAATCCTTAGAATATTAGATGCCTTAATAGAAAAGGCAAGCAAATATATGTTCGAGATCAGATTAAAAAGGAGAAGCTGACAATTTTAATACTACAAGAAACCAAGTCAGAATGGGAAAAAATGGGGATTTTTCTTTCTTTTATGGAAAGGTTTCCATTTCATGGCACTTGATGCTCAAGTTAGCTTTGGGGGATTGGTTGTATTATGGAATTCTGAGGATATTGTGTTTCAATATTGGGTAGCGAGCTTGAGGGTTTTAATGGGTATCTTTAGATACCTGAGCACACAAGAACTTGTTTCTTTGACAACAATATATGCCCCGTAGTACCACTCGAAAAGCCAAGATTTTCAAATCAAATTTTGTATCATAGGTGATGTTTTCCTCACTAGTTCTGGATTCTGGGGGGGTATTTTAATATCATAATATAACATCTTAGAGAAAAAATGGGTCTAAGAAAACTTGACCCAATTTCTGGTACCTTTAATAGCCTCATATAGCAATTGCTTCTAGTAGATATTCCCTTGGTCAATAGAATTTTTAATAGGAACAATAGAAGGTGCCAATGCCATTAGATAGCTAGTTGCCTTGACTGATTTCTTATAGCAGAAGAAATTTTGCACATGGACATTTTTATAGAAGACACTATTTTGCCTTGTCTAGGGTCAGATCACTAACTACTCAAACTTGAAATAGATCTAAAATAAATTCCAAAAAATCAACCATTTCGCTTGGAAATATTTTGGTTGTAGGATCCTAATTTCATGGAGCAAGTTAAAGTTTGGTGGCGGGAAGAATCAATGAAGGATTGTAATAGAATGCATTCTTTTCAGCTAAAGTTGCAAACATTAAAAATAAAAATTAAAAGGTGGAAGAAATATAATTTTGGGAATATCTTAGAAGAAAAATAACTACTTTTTGTAAGGAGAACAATAAACTGGGGCGGGGTGATGGGAGAAATTGGAGGTAAATCTCTGCAAGAATATGACAAAGAATAGGAGGATGTGCAAAAGGGAGGACAACATGTATGGCTATAGGTGGAAACATGCGATGGACAACTAGCCTATACTTGTCACCAGAACTGAGGGCACTAGGAACGAGGATGACAGTAAATGGAGGTATAGGGCAGCATCGATCCGAGAAAGAGGTTTTTCTGTTACTGTTTTTGTGGTTGTCTTCTGCCCTCAGCTACACATGCCTGATGATGGTCTCAACAACTATTGTTAACTTTGGAGGTTTCAACTAGTAGATAGAGATGGGTAAAATGGTCAACCAACATGATTCTGTCGATTTGGAACCCAAGCTTGAAGACATCCTGTCGTTATGGGGTCTGGTAGTCACTAAGAAGAATATAGAGAATTTTATGCATCCATGTGGGCTTCTAGCTGGGAAGTGAAGAGGCTCGGTAGCAGGTTGGTGTCAGGAAAGTTGTTTAGGGTTTCTGGAGGAGAACATATGGGGTTCAAAGGAGGATTTTTGGGTGAGTGACAAGGAATTGGAGGTGATGCAGGAACAAGCATTTTTCTTGGTTGACTATGTAACAGAGGAGACAGAGGGAATAAAAGTAAGTAAAAAAACCCTAGTGTCTTGAATACTTATGGTTTATTTACGGGAGGGTTGGAAGACATCATTGTCAGTTGTGGTTTTAGGGATAATGAGGGTTTGAAGTCATTTCTGGTAGAGGCTTTGGGACACATGGAAGTAGTTAGGGGGAAGAGATTGGATAATGTTATTGCATGTAGGAGTTGCATGTAGGAGTCCACTGAACCAGAGGACGAGAGAGACCATATCCTAGCAAGGGAACCCCAACCTAGAGGAGATATCAGAAGAAGCACCTATCCAGGGTTTTAGGGGCTACCTAGAAGAGTTAGTGGAGGTTTTGGGATACTTCAGAGAGAAATTTAGAGGAATAATTTTTGTGCTTAACTCAGTGGGACGTGAAGCAGTAAGCCAATATTTCATAAGCCAGGAGGTGGGGTACTTTTCTTTCCTTGCAAGAGAGGCGGGACAAACCTCGGAATTCAGAGTTTTAACCCAGTGAAGTCATATAGAGGAGAGGCAGTCAGGACCACTCTCTGAGGAAGATATCAATGAGAGGGAGACCAGATCAGAGGCAAGGAAGCGGGGAGGAAGAGGAATTGAGGGGCGAAGAAGAAGAAAGGTAAGCTAATAAAAAAAGGAGGTAAGCCCAAATTTGGTCCTCAGAGTTTACATTCACATAGACAGAGTAATGGGAGGGACAAAGGTAACCTTGGTCGGGAGAACCATGGGAAAAAAATATTAAGCAAATTAAATTACTGAATGGACTTCCAAAGCATGGAAGGAGGTCCCAGACCAACAGTTTGAAGTGACCACTCTTTCTATGGGCTAGTTCATGATAAATTTCAGTAAAAGAGAAACACTTGAATGGGTTTTGAGAAGCAACTGGTGTTTTGGCAAAGCACCAATATTGTTTAAAACATGGAACCCCTTGTTTGATGCCCAAAGAGAGAAGTTGGTGGAGATGTTTGTCTCGGTGAGTCTCCTGGGACTACCTCCATAATTGTGAATGAAGGAGGTATTCAGGGCCATTGGAAATACACTGGCTCTATGTCTGGAAGAAAACATTTCTTTTCTTGAAATAAGGGACAAGAGACTATCACAAATTCTGGTAAGATTGAACCCAAGGGAAGGAATGGTAGAGGAAATTCACCTAACATATAAATAATGACGATTCACTCAGATAATATATTTTGAAAAACTTCCTTTCCACTGTCATAGATGCCATAATTATGGGAATTTTTCTAGAGAGTTCCCACTAGGGTTCAGAAGAGAAGAAGGCACAAAGGAGAAACAGGCATTGCAGATTGGCCTCAAAGAGGAGGAGGAAAGCAGACAAGCAGAGGAATGGGGGAACAAGTAGGAAGGAAATCAAGGGCATATGGAATCTAAGGGAAATAAGGAAGTGCAAAGGGAGGAAGTGGTAGAGTAGGAGCAGGAGAAACCTGGGGAGATGGGTCAGGTAGAGCCAATGGAGAGTGGAGAAGATGTATCTGTGCCACAGTTGGAGGGTATTGTTCTTGATGCCATCCTTTATATTCATAAATCATTTATGTCTCTTCTCAATTCAATCCCAAGGCTTGGTCCTTCCAGGCCTCTGCATTTGGAAAATTTGCATGTTGAGTCTATGTCTGATACCCTGGATAGTATCATTACCTCCATACCTGAGACTCATATGAACCATCCCTTGGCCTCTAGCCTTGGGCCCCCTTTTTCTTTAGAGAAATCTAAAGTGAAATCTCATTATAACCTTCGAGCTCGAGAGAAGAAGGTCATTCCTCTAGGATTTGTGGGAGGGTTGGGAGTTCATCCGATTTTGGTTGGACCATGAAAGACTAGAGGAAGGAATCCCAACCTATCAAAGCCTCACGAAAGAAAAAAATGATAAAATAGAACAGAAACAATTATCACTAACAGGGATGCTTAGAGTAGTGCAAGCCCCATCCTGATTGTCCTAATGATTGTGTTGTCTTTTAGTTTCCAAGGTTTTGCTAGTGCCTCTAAAAAAATACCACTAAAGGCTATGTTTAAATGTTACTGTCCTGATGTTATAATGCTTCAAGAAACCATTGGAGCAGGAGAGGAGATCAAATTGGCAATGAATAAATGCTTCCAGGTTAGACATTCATGACTATGGATGCCAAAGTAATATCTGGGGGATTGGCACTAGGAGTCAAAGAGGGAAGCCTAAAGTTATTAAATTCATGGGGAATAGAGATGGTATTAGAAGTTGAGGTCTAATCCTAAGAGTTATGCTCGAAATTATTGCTTTTGAATATTTATGGACCTTGTCACAACAAGTTGTCATTCTAGAATAATATTTTGTCAAAATTCGCTATGAATAACCTGAAATTGGTGGTGGGGGGATCAAAACTTCTCCTTGGGCCTATCAGAAACATGGGGTTCAAAAAATCAAGCTGATTCTCTAGCAAATTTCTTCTTGAACAAGATCTACTCTAGCAAGCTTTTAGTTATAAACCAGATAAAATCTAGACTGACTTGGAGGAACAAGAGAGTGGGGGAGGCAAGGGTAGCCAAGAGGCTAGATAATTTTCTTCTAAAAAAGGACTTGGCATCCAGAATCCCTTGTTTTAAACACTGGGTGGGGGAAGGAGACTCGGACCACCTTCCTTTTCTATTGGAAATGAAAGGTCCTACTAAAAAATGAAGGTCTCCATTCAAATTTAATCCAGCATGGGTCAAGGAAGCCTCATATCATAATTTGGTTAAAGCCACTTGGAGGTTGCTGGTTGGTGAATGGGGGGTGTATCTAGCTCAATCCTATATGGAGAGCTTAAAGCGCATGAAAATTACAACCATAGAATGGAAAAAATCAAAGAATATTAAAGCAGAAGCTGATTTAAGCAGGATAGGGGAGGAGTTAGATCAATTGGAGATCCCACAAGTGGATGGTTATGAGACATTCGAGAAGAGGGAAAGGATCAAATAGATGGAGACAGAATGAAGGAAAATCCTAAATGGTAGAAAAGAGCAGTGGAGGCTAAATAGTAGAGCAATATGGTTGGTAGCACAGGAAAAAAATTCAAAATTCTTTAAAAGCTATGCAAAAGGGAGGAGAAATTAAAATACAATATGGGGATTAAAAACAGAGGAACGAGGTACTGCAAAATCCTTTCCTGACCTAGCCTTAATGGGAAGAAACCACTTCGAAAATCTCTTCAAAGCCCCACAAGAGGTATCCTTAGGTATGTTGTGGAAGAGGAAAATGACCTCCTCATGGCCTCAATGTCAAGAGGGGAGGTAGGAGGGATTTTAAAGTCAATGCAGAGGGACAAGAGCCCAAGACCGGATGGGTGGACAATGGAATTATTCCATCATTTCTTTGATATTATAGGAGATGAACTCAGTGGGGTGGTAGAGGAATCTCAAGACAAAGGATCTATGTATGAACCTTTCAATTCCACTTTCTTGGCTTTAATCCCTAAATCGGAGGACCCCTCATCCTTTAATGAATTTAGGCCTATCTCATTATGCAAATGCATATATAAAATTATAGCAAAAGTCATTATAGTCCACCTAAAGCCTATGCCCTCAAGGAACATATCCAAGTTGCAATTTAGATTTCTGGATGGTAGACAGATCCATGAATCTATAGGGGTTGCATAGGAGACGCTGCACTTTAGCTAATGACCCAACTGCGCTTTAGCATTGGCTTTATAAATTGGGTAATGGGATGTATTTCAAAAGTGAGTTTTGTTGTCCTGATCAATGGAGCAACCACATCTTTCTTCAATAACCAAAGAGGAATTAGATAGGGATGCTCTTTATCTCCCCTCCTTTTTCTATTAGCATCATAGGGCCTTAGTCAAATGATCCTAGAAGCAAGGAGAATAGAGATATAAAAGGTATTAAAGTGGTTGTAAACCTACATATAACTCATTTATTGTTTGTTGATGATATAATCCTTTTCAGTAATGGAAATAGGAGTGATATTCAACGAATTAAATTGATCCTCGATCAGTTCCTAGTAGCTAAAAGTATGTGTATCAATACTCAAAAATCATCTTTGATTCTAGAGGGGTTCTCAAGGTTTGAAATCATGAGGATTATTGTGGCTCTCCCATTTGAAACAAAGATGATGAAGGACAAATTCAAATACCTGGGGTTCCACCTTAAGCCATATACCTACAGGAAACAAGACTGGTATTGGCTCATGGCATAAATTGAAAATAGGGTAAAACATTGGAGTTATAAATGGATGTTGAGAGCGGGAAGGTTGGTGCTGATTAAGTCAGTTCTTATGGACATACTAGTTTACTCGACTACATTAACATGGATTCCCAAAGGAATTCTCTCATGGATAAGGAAATTATGCAAAAGGTTTCTGTGGGCTGGATCAAAGGAGGATTACGTGCTGCCATGGGTGGCATGGGAGAAAGTAGCTAGACAAAAGGAATTTTTTTTTTTGGGGGGGGGGAGGCACGGGTGGGGCTTAAAATATATTACAGCCTTTGCATCCTCACTTGTAGAAAAACTGGGGTGGAGGCTTATATCAATGGAGAACCTGTAGACAATTGTCATAAAAAGAAAATACATTGATCTGACTCCCATGGATGAATGGATGAGGAACCCTGATAATAGGTATCCACAAGCCTCAGTTGTTTTTAAGGCAACTCTCGAATCATTTAGGAACAGGGGTTAGCCTGGAAACTTGGGAATGTAGAGGAGATTAGACTAGGTATGGACCCTTGGGTAGGATGGAATGAGGGCTGTGCCTTATCAAGAGAGGTCATAACTCATCTACAGACACAAGGATTTGTTTTCTTAAATCATATTGAGAAGGAAGGCTAGTCAAAGATATGGAAACAAACATGGAAAAAAAAGAAGGATATGAAAATGGAGCCCCAATGGATAGAGGAATGGAAGAACTTCATTAGATAACTTCAGAGAACAAATTTCTGAATAAGGGACTACCCAGACATGCTGAGATGGTGTTGATGGTGCTGGATCTGCTAACATTCAAGGGATCTCCCCGGTATGAAGTCCCAACTAGACCTCACACCGTTTGGTGTAGGAGTCCCATCCGGTATGATGACCTTGTTCCCATTATCTTAAAGATATGTCTTATCTCTTTCTTGTCAGCACGTGAAAGTGGTATACTTAGTCCTAAAAAAATGAGTTACGTGAGCCTGGTAAGTGCTTAGTGTAACCTATGTCTAAGTTCCTTCACTGCAGAGGGGAAGGGTGAAACTAACTCTCAAGTCGAGAGGGAGTAGTCCGAACTCAAGAAGAGACACACACAACACAACAAGATTTGCGTAGCTTCCGGTGGAGTAGTCCACACGGATGCAGCAATCATAAACACTAAGGTGAACGAATAGCATGTAAAATCCCAACATACTAGTCCACATGCATGCGACGGTCATTATAACAAATATGCAAGAACGAATCTATCTAGTGTCTGGTGGAGTAGTCCACATGGAGGAGACAACAATAACAACGATTACAACACATCTTAAACAATATATGCCCTAGAATAACCAAAGTAGTTAAACTATCCTAGTACAAGTTAAGCAAAAAATGCATTACAAGTGTTTAAAGAATATTCTTACAAACAGATACAACACATGCATGAAAATGTGCTAGCCTGTGACAGGATTTTGAATTAAGAGAAAATTCCAAGACACATTCGTATACCATACATCACTAGCCCCAGTAGAGTGTTGGAGCCATTGCTCACTCCTCAAAGAAAATATTAGAGACTCTCAAGGCTATGCGGGAGGAGCGAAGGTGAAAATTCCTTTGCATGTACAAATGAGGGGGTATATATATCCATGGGAAAGACTGAGCCTTGTGACTCTTCGACTTCCCTCATGACTATTTGACGTACATGACTCTTCGACTTCATCCGTGGGTCTCTTGGACTTCCACATTACATTACATTGATTACAACAAGTATGGCCCAAAATAGTGATGTGGCTGAAATGACTCATGACACAACTCAACATGACACTGCTGACATGAACAGGTTGATTGTGGTGTGTCCGTGTCAAGCTGCTATATTGCTGGGTGAAGAGCATGCTCTAGGTGTATCATATCTTCACCTCCGCATGATGAAGTGTGCAGGGTCTTTGATGGTCTTGTTATTTTCTTGATGGTTCATGCATGTGTATGTATCTCCTTCACTTTCTACTTGGTATGCATCGCGTCTTCATCCAACTGTGAGAAAGTCTCCTTATTCATCGTTGTGCCATGTTCCATTCGTGTACCTGCTTCTGCAATCACTCATGATGAGACAACATCAAATCTAGAAATCTCTTAATCTACCATGATGCATTGTTTTCCATGATCAGTCCAGGTGACCAGGAGGGAGGACAAGGTAATGAGACTGTGCAGAGCACAATTCAGGCCAGGATGTAGGACTCTAAGGCACTGTCAAGAAAAACTATGTATAGGTCCCTGGAAGGCTGATTTGAGTAGTCTAGGAAAACAGTGACATCTGCAAGAGAGGGCTCAGCTTGGACGTAGAATTTTTTACTTTTTCCTGGGAGGCAGTGCGAGCAGCAGGAAGCCCTCGGAGTGAAAATTGCGCAGTTTTTTGGAGTAGGTCTAGATCAGGTTGGGAGAGTTGCTAGCCAAAACTGCACAGCTCTGGGAGATAGTCAAGGAAGGACATGACTGTACATTCTTTGGTCTGAGTGGAGTGTTGGGAAGTAGGAGGAATGTCAGTGAAAAATGTGCAGTTTTTAGTACGAGAGAAGAGTAGGCTAGCAGGGGCACTGCCTGGAAAAACTGTACAATTTCCTGGGAGAGTGTAGTGACAAGCAACAAAGACCTGTCCCTCATGTTTTTTTAGTTTCTGCAGGCAGTGCAGGTAGGTAGGCTGGACAACTACTACGCAGTTTTGGGGATGAGTGCAGCCCTGGGTCACATCTCAAGTTAGATTTTCTAGTTGACCAGAGGGAGGCTTGCTGGATGGTCTTGCGGGAAGCACAGACTGGAATGGATTCTTGGATAACATCTACATAGTTTTGGGAGATATCCAACTGGCTCATTTCTATAATTGTGCAGTGGAGGCTTCCTGAGAGGACAACCTCAAGCTCTGCGTAGTTCTAGGCAAAAATGCAGGGTCACTGAGGGTTGAGACTGTGTAGTGCAGCTCAGTGGAGGTCTAGTTGATGGAAGGTTGTCTGGTCAACAAATTTTCGGGAAAAATGGTTAAGTGTGTGAGAAATAAAACTGGTGTATATATGACCTTGTGAACACACACTTATTATGACTCGGTGACAAGACACCTCAAACCAACAAGACAACTTGTGCTCAGTGTGATGTCTAAAGGTGAGAGTGACAAGTGCGACACTTAAGATGGGTCATTAAATGATCATGACGACACTTGCGCAATAGTGTCTACAGCTTTTTGTGTGACTATGATGGCCATTTACATAATCGAAACAACTCATGCACACAAAGACAAAACTTCGATATCACCAGAACAAGATCACAAGCATGACATAGCAATCACCATGCCAAATATGATAGTTGGTCAAATAAGCGAAAAAGAAGCAAGACATATAGAGAAAACACATGAAATGACTTTTATGTTTGAACACATGCATGTTACTGAAGACAATATGATATGACAATCACAACCAGTCCTGCAAACTCAACTAAGAGATGTACCTCGAAAGGTATTATTTACTTACCATACTTACCCTTAAGATGATCATGCATCCAACAAATTTTTCATGCGGTCCTGATCTTTTTCCATCACTTAGTCCCTAGGTCCTTCTCCTCAACTTCTTGGGAGTGATATTAGCTTGTCCCCTTTTCCTGTAGTCACTGAAAGATAGATCAACGTAGTTTTAGTGGGTAGTGACTGTTGCTGGAATGAGGCCCTGGGAGGTCCATCTGCGCAGTTTCTGCATGCAAGACAGATAGGATAACTTGGAAAACACTTTGTAGTTTTGAGGCACAGGACACTATTGTGGGATGTGGTCCTGGGAGGACACCTCTGTATAGTTTTTGAGTGCATTGCAGACTAGGCAACTGAGAGGGAATACTGTGCAATTTCTAGATGTAAGGAACTGCTGCGGGATGGGTTTCGAGAGGACACATCTGCACAGTTTTAGGTTGCAAGGCAAACTGATCAGTTGAGGGACAATACTGTGCAATTTCTGATGACAATGGGTTCCGACTGGGGCAGGACACTGGTGGAAACCGCTACACAATTTAGGATGCCAATGGAGGCTGAGGTCTCTATGCACTGCGTGGTTCCAATAAGCAAGTGAAAAATCTTGAGGGTTGTAAAAGCAAAGTGCATAGTTCTAGGAATTTGGATGAGGCTAGGTTACTCAGGAAATTGGTAAGTTTGAGATCATGGAACATATGTAAACAGTGATAGGACTCGACTATGATCACACACAAACACTTAGTGATACAACATATACCATCTAGAATTTATAAAGAATACTTTTCTTGATGAAACAACCTTCGCAACAAGAGTGCATGAAGTGAGTGTGAAACATGTCTATGTAATGAAAACAAGTCATATGCATAAGATTTCCCTTGAAGCAAAACAACATTCCCTTTGCATGACAAACAACAATCCATATGCCCAAATATGACACATGCTGCATAAAGATGAGAACATGAACATCTCTTAATATGAAGGAGGGGAGCTTGAGATCATTAGCATACCAAAAAGTGACCAAGTAACGATCGATCGTAGGATCCAAGGTAGGCTCTGTAATTCGCATGTGATCCAAAATTTTGGAGGCTGGTTGTAGCCGATACAACACTGGCGGTACACTGGTAAAAATCTAGCTCTCAGTATGGACCTTGCTTCATGAAAAGCGAGTCTAACCTCTTCGGAAGTATTATTCAATTCTTTGATCGTGATCACTTCTGCACTAGCTTGTGTGAAAGTTGTAGTCCCTACCATTCTATTGATCTGTCAACACACATTCCAAGCCAAGCAACTAAGTTTTTTCTATTAGGTATGAGGAGCATATGGGTGGATAGGTAATATAAATGTTAGAGTTTAAGTTTCATCTTTGGTGTTGCTCCATGTTGGGATGGGGTCCCCTGGGGTCAGTTTTAGGGCAAAAGCCCAAGTTTTGATGTAAAAAGATGAAAAGTCTCCACAAATTGTGGTCACAGAGCGCATATCTAGCTAAGAGTCAAAAAGGGCTTTTACCCTCCTGTTGTCTTATTCAACAACCCCCCATTTGTTAATAGTAGTAGTTAATATTACATTAATAAATGGGGACCCTTTAAATTTTTTTTCCAAAAGTAAGTTTAACATTTGGGCATTTTCATTATTAAATTTTTCAAATAAAATAAGATATCTATCAAATAAATTTTCAAAAATAACTAGTAAATGTCTGCCTTTCCCGAATATCACACGATCAAGCATGACTGAAAGCCTTGCTAATCCACCAAATCTAGTGAAAAGCGATCAAAATAGGACTCCGCATTGTAAAACTTAAAAAATAATATGTTTCTTATATAAACTAAGTCCTAAGTCATTTGTTATTAAAACTAAGGCCTGCATCGCATATCGCTATTTATAGAAGGCGCACCCTAAAGAGTTACCTTAAAATGTGCGAGATGCGAAATTGCGATGACAATATTTCCGTTATCGCATCACATTTTAGACATTTAAATGAACTCCACAAACTTACCATCCGTCGAGATTGCAAAATGCGATTGAGACCCGGACCTACTCCCGAGATACATCACGAACAAGTATTTAGGTTCACTGCTTAATAAAAGGCGCTTTACACAAAGAAAACCTGACAAATGAGCTATGTTTTGGAAATGGTAGTAAGTGGCCCACATCTCGCATCTCGCAGAAATGACAAGGAGAGTGTATAAACATAATGTGATAATGCGATATACGATGTTGCATCGCAAATCGCAAAATCGACATTTTCACAATTTAAAGGCTCGCCACCCTAGAAGCTTTCTTCCTGACTTATGATGAAGATATTAATGACCATTAAAGCTAAGAGATAATGAACCATTAGTGGGCATTTAGTAAAGGTTAATGGAATTTATGTGTGGAAAGCCATCCAACATGATATGATATACTCTCACTTGCGTTCAAATAAAACTCCTTTCTTATCACCTTTTCAAGTTATCTGTATTATTCCATCTTAAATTCATTCTTCTCTATATATCTGATAGCTGTTGTTTTTCTCCATTTTCAGGAAAAATCCACAGAAGGAGTCTTTGGGAGCAATGACAAAGAAGGGCAAGGTAGTTGCATATGAGAAATCAGAAATGACTCCTTTATTCACAAATACTACATGCAGCAGAGAAGGAGGGACCTCTACGTGGGAAACCATGTATGATTTATTAGAAGAAGAGGAACCAAGACCTCTGGAAATAAAGGTCACAGTTGACAATCATGTTTCCTCAGATGCCACCATTTTTGAGATGGCATGCTCATTTCTGCATCGCATAGCCGCACGCCCAAAGATAATCCCTTATACAGATATGGTCAAGTGGATTATTGATCAGGCTGATATCTTAGACAAAGAATTTAAGAATAGAAGCCAAGAGGTTATGGGATCTTTTTCGCCAGACAACCTACAGCTTATGTACCACCTACTAGAGCCACAAGCCATCTACAACAAACAATTCCTTGAGAATTTTGCCAAAGGGAATTAGGACCCAGCAGATGTCATGCAGACCTGGTTGAATAATGAGGGAAATATAAAAAAGGACAAAGCAGGTATGTACTCTACTGCATCTATTTCTCCTCCCCATAGTTTTGCTGTAGCCATGCTATGTAGGATGGTTGGAAATCCTGATAACACTAAATTTTCCCCAGAATGGCTGCCATTAATAGATGCAGTCATAAATGCAACCATAATGAATTGGGTCCAAATTTTGTCTGATAATTTAGAAAAGGAGATAATCGATTATAGAAGGAAAAGGAGTATCTCTTCGAGGGTTTACCCTCCATTTTTATGAGTTCCTATGTGATGGATGCAATTTGTTTTGGTTCAAAATTTCCTATCATGGGATGGAAGTGGGCTATGAAAGATCCACTTCCCATTCATATATATCATAAGGACATGTGGGAGTCTCAATTTCACCCGCATTTTCACAAAATTTGTCATGGAATCATGCTGCCTATCCACAAATAGTTTTACAATAGAGATGCCCCTAGGTTTTCTAAGGAAGTCGAGGTAGATATCCTCCAAGTGGCCAGATTGTTTCGAGAGGAAACATTCACATATATCAGGGTATTTGGGAGCATTACCTCACCGCATGTCCTCCCATACTATGTTCCACACAAATTAATGGCTAGAGAGATAGCCTATCAAACAACTTGTGAGGGTGGGTTGAGAAAATGATTAAAGTAAGAGAGAAAGGTCATTTGGCTTACATTTCCATTACAATGTAGAGCATTTGCATTGCACGATCTGGAGCATGCACTCAAAGAAGCGGAGATCATGCAATCTCTAAAATTGCCTAAATTCCCAGGAAGGCAGTTGTTGAGGGACAAAGCTCCCTAGGGTTTTGGGTCAATACCCTAGCAAATTGAGGGTTATCTACAATGAAAAACAAGCATTCCACATAGCCATGATACTAATATAAGAAAACTATGTGAAGAGAGGTGCACTTGGGGGTCCTTCATTTGGGTAGATCCAGCAAGGGTCCAAACCCTCTTGGAGTTCCTTTCGATCCTTAAACCTGCAAAACAGTCAATTCAAAGAAGCATAGTAGTATATAGACCAAGCATCATATAGAAATCAACTTCATAACATATTGAAAGGTAGTTAGTTATATAATTGAAACAACTATTCATATGCAAACCATAATAACAACATCATAAGCATGAAGAAGATTGATTTCGAGAACAAGACAAATGTTTCTTTATTGCAGATAACTAAAGTAAAACAAGGAATGATATCACCTGAATCTTCCTCTCATAGGCTCCAAGCGGAACCGTCCTCCAGATTCGTCCAATCCCAAGTCTTCAAAAAGCTCCTTCCATGACTCACACAAGGATATCTCAACTAGTGAAAAGACATCATAACTCAAGGAAACAAGGGTTTCCTGTAATGGGGAAGTGCTGGAAGCACAAGGATCTTTAGACCTGATCAGGGATAATCTCAGTAGAGTGATTTTTCTCTCTATTCTCTCCTCCTTTAGGCCTTCCCATTGAAGCCTTTTTATACTTCTCCCAAAGTAGTTTTTTAGTTGGGAATTCGTTGGGAACAGTTGGGCCACGGGCACTAATAGGTAATCAACTGGTAAAACCCGTGATCTCCACCTGAAATTAAGGAGAATTAATTTTTTTTAAGTGTTTTAAGACATATACATGGGTTGGGTATACACAGACCCGCGTACACATGCGTTTAGCTCAGGGCAATGTCACGTATAGGGAGTATAACACTGTTTCTTAAGTATTTGGACCAGAGTTGGAAGGAGGGGTTGCCCTAGGCCATGAGTGCAGCATCACAAACATCAAGAGTGAGATTTGGAGCTATAGCAGATGCCCCCTAATATATGAGGTTAGAAGGGGTACATGATGGCCGAAATGTATTAAGTGCGTGCATGGGAAGGAAACCTGTCAAAAACTGAGAAGGACTTCACCAGAGTTCAGCCTGCCAAGCCACAAAAGGAGATCAGAAAGAAACACTGTCTGAGGTGGGTATACCCATGCTCAGAGAAAGTAAAGCATGTCCGCATATCAAGTACAAGCGGATCCACTAAGTATAAAAGTATAGAAGACTGGAAAATACATAATGGATCATCTGATCATGATCGAATAAGTACATGTCTAAATATCACATATAATAATGTCAATGATGCTAAAGGATGAAATTGATCATTGATATCAAAGACTGATCCCAAAAGTACCAAATGAACATGATGGAGTAAGATGGTACTACACTGCAAACTCAGGTGCCAGCATATAGAATGTTGCCATGAATGACTGCAACATATAAGGTGGAGTGGTATCAACTAGCAGCAACAGGAGCAACTGTCAAGTGAACCAATGAATGTTGATGCAACCTGAGGTCTTCACCGACCGTCGTGGTACATTTATACACCATGGGAATAAATGATCTGAAGTCGACCATGTGAAAAATCGTTTGATTACCGGTCATTGATGTATACCGTTAACAAATGCGAGACTACTCACCAATAATGATAATGAGCGTCAAGGTACCCAGTACATTCTAACAAGTGTGAATAGATGAGCTGGAGTCGAACACTTGTAAGAATCTATCAATCAGGAGACAATTATGGTTTCCCACTGTCAATAGCAAAGGATCTACCACTAATGACTGCAAACCCCCAGGTACTACCAAATTGAATCTAGATCTTTTCCCCAGAGCAATGAGTCGTAGTCGATAGGGAAAGATCTGCTAGAAGGAAGGCATTAAGGCATCCTTCATCAATATAGCGCGAGTGTAACCCATAGGCCAATAATGTGGAAGGAATCAGATGAAAAAGATGTAGTAACCTGACCAAAGCACGTTTTTGGCATACACAAGATGTGGCTAGTGCATGATAGAAACCCTCTGAACCAACCAATAATGAAAGTTGACATAGAGGCGAGGTATCCACCAATAGGGTCAAATGGAAACCAAGGTACAACATGAATCCCAATGTGTGATAGTGTAAGCTGATGTCGAACACAAGGGAAACCACTCAGTCAAAGACCCATGATATTGATCGATGCTGACCACAAGGTGACCTATCAATAATGGAAATAGGGTTAGGGTGCGGCTCTAGGCCTGTCCTCAGAGCAAGATGTCGTCGTCGATAAGGACAAGACTCGCCAGCAAGAAGTCAATGGATACCTTCTCAAACCAGCACAAGTAAAGGACCAATATAACTGATGTGATGATAGACAAGATACTGACAACCAAGGATGGCCGACTGAAAAATGAGTCAAGAGACACCACAGAGAGGCTGACTCAAGCTAACTTCCATTGAACAAAAGCATGACTCAATGTGACTATGTGGAAGCATATAATGACTCTGTATAAGTTTGTCATGCAGGAGGCATGAATGAACCCTCCATATGATTGGAAGAGATAACCAATCGGGGGAGAACTGACTCAATAATGAGGTTAAGGCATACCTAAGTCAAACTAAATCTCGCCCAAATGGAGGAGACTTTGTTTTGAGTGCTTTGGTCAAGGGCGACACGACTGACTCTAGCTACCAACAACAAGTGGAAATATTGTCCCGTTCTCGCTTTTTTTGGAATATATAATTTTTTTGTCTTTTTCTTTAAGCTGGAAAAAGAATAAAAGAATGCTATAGTACAGTGGAAAGAATGAGTTTCGGTGAAACAGATGATCTAGTTCCTGGGATTGGAACCATCCTATGCTCGATGCAGGGAGGTGAAAACTGGTCAAAGACACTCAAAGTTATATTCCTTCCACGAGTCAGGGTGTGTCAAGTTGCAGAAGTAAAGGGGATACAAGTTTGATTTTGTAGACATCATGGCCAAAATTTGGCTTCAACACGAGTCCAAGTGAAGCCAGCTTAAGGCCAAAAAGTGTAAATGGTCAAAATACAATGCAGTAATACAACTCAAAACAAAGGAGCCTCTAGGGTATAAGGCCAGAACGAAGCGAAGAAGCAAAGAGGAATGAGTCTTCATCACATAAGTCATGGTGGGGCTACAAATGAATCCCAAGCCTACTAAAATCGAAGTAGCATGGGCAACCAATGTCAGTGAAGTGCTAACTACGATGCCCATGAAAAGGATGGCTCTACCATCGTGTCATGATTTAAAAATCGGGGAGTGAAGATGGCTTACGAACCATAACATGATGGGATCGACCTTATGGCAAGTGTATTGAAAAATGGAGGCTAGTATGCATAATGAAACAAAAAAATGGCTTCCCTAGCCTATATTCCAGTGAGAAAATGATACCTGCCATGACGGGTCAGTAGTCGTGGAACCATCTCGAAACTGTCAAAAAAGCATCCAAAATACCCTGAAAATCAAAACATTCTCGACATTCCAAGCTCCCAAGTTAAAAGTTACATGAGACAAAATAAAATCAAGTTTTGAAAAAATTTGACACTTTCAAAGCTTATAAAATAGTTTTTTGACTCACCATTATCACCGTTTGAGTTGAGAGCATAAGGAGTGAAGAAAAAGAAGCAAGCTTTTCCATTTTCCGAATTTGACCGTTCAAATCTTCCCAAAATCACTAGGTAACCCTTAAACTCATCTTGCATTCATTTGTGCTTGGTTTTAAAAGTTTTAATTCAAGTTTCACCATTGAATTTATGTCAAAAAATTTGTCGCGGTGTATATGCGGGTTGGCTATATGAAACCCGCATATACGTAGGCCCTGGATGTGACTGTGTATTAAACGAACCCACGTATACACTGTGAAAACTTCAAAACAAAAATCTAACAGTCCAAACTTGTTTTTTCTTCAGGATGCCAGACACTTGGAGGGAAAGAGAGCGCGCTACAGTGGATGATGAGGTTATGAATGATCCTTAGGCCTTGGATGCCTTAAGAGGATGTGGTTTGCTAAAGTTCTTCAAAATGCCAAACATGAAAGCAAACACTCGCTTGCTCGAAATGCTCATTCACCACTGGAGCATCAAGGATGACTCATTCATGATTGATCAAATGCCACTCAATATACAGATTGAGGATATTTATTTCATCATGGGCCTTTCCCAGAGGGGAGAGGTAGTACATTCCACGGGTAGATCACGAGGTGGTCTCTCTATCGAGGACTACATGCATATTTATTGCCTGGGTCATCCAGAAAAGGTTGGAAGTCAAATTCCAATCAAGCACATGGATAGTTTATCATTGAGGATCATCATGTTCACTATAGCCAGAGTGAATGGATCAGCTTCCTTACACCAGGCTTCACGGCTTGCCATGAGCTTGGCAGTAGACTGTCTGACCATAGTATTTTATTGGTGTACTCCTCTTCTCACCAACTTGAAGAGCTAGCTTACATCTCTCAAAAAGGGCTAGACCAAAAACTTTGGGTATGGAACTATTTTGTGCTCTTTCTTCTTTGAGAGGGTCCCAACACTCCACCCTAGAGTATCAGTTTCGATCAGCACCTCACGGATGGGCAGGTGGGCTGACCTGATGAAACGACTAGTAGATGGGGATGTTCCACGGACTGCTTTCAACGATGACTTCTTATCCTGGTGGGAGTAGCAAATCATCACAGTGGATGATTACCCTTATGCTGGCTTGGACTTTTGAGGAGATCCTGATCTAGCTTTACCACCAGCCACGGCATGGGGCAATATAGGTAACAAATGTTTTTCATTTTATGATTTTTTATGATTTTTCAAATATAAAATTGAACTTTGAAAAATATTTTTGATAGGATTCAAATGACTAATATGATGATCATGTTCCAAATATTGGGCCAGTACGACCAGATAGATTCCCACAGCATGGATGTCGCGGTCGAGGTGCCGAAGAGGCAGCTGCCGATACAGAGTGACTCCTACACACAGTTTAGCGACACTTGGTGAGATTAACTCACCGAGTACTGATGGAGGCTGTAGAGGATCTCCCTATAGATATGCAGTGTCACGTGGTTGGCATGCCACGGGACTGGGTTCGGACTCTTAGGCATGTGGCCAAAGCAGTAGTCGCATATTTAGCCGCTCATCCTGAGCCGGGGCATTAGATGTACTGGACATGCTTATGGGAATTTGAGTCCCAATTTTTGTATATTATTTTGGACACACTTATGTACACTCGAGATATTTTATGATATATATATACTATTTTGACTTTTTGATGCTTGATTTTATTGTGATGAATGAATGATGTGCTAGTCTAATGCTTGCTTAGTGATAGAATCAGGTAACCAATTATGAGATCTTGGAAAATGAATAATGTAAGTAAATGATCTTTGCAACAACCTCACCCTTAAATACTGGCGATATAAACATGGATCCCTTACCCGATAAATGTTATTCAATTGTGACACTATTAGTTGTGAATCAAGATAGACTACCAACGAATCGATTCCATAAGAAATAGCTTCGGATAGTAAATTAATAACGGCAGTATACTCAGCCATATTATTTGAAGCGGGACCAATGCATACTCCCTTTGATGCCATCAACTGACCACATGGATAGTAGATTACCCAAGCTACAGAAGCGAGGTTCCGAGTGTGCCGACTAGCACCATCGGCGGATCCAAAATAGACCAAGTCATCCATCAACACCTGCCACAACAGACCAAAAAGTGTTGATATCAAAAAAATCCCGATGAGATATGTACAAAAAATACAAAATGTACAAAGAAGCCATTGCCTAGCTACTACTTAAGTAAAGTACTTCTTAAGGTAGAGCCCGTTTTGGGGCTCTGCCAACTTGTTTCCTTCAAAATTGACTAACTCATACGCCCCTTTTTCTAAAACTCATTTAATTATAAAGGGACCATACCACATAGGCTTGAACTTGCCTGCCCCCAAGGCGTCCTTATCTTGGTCATAGACCAAGACAAGGTCACCTTCAGAAAAGACTCGAGGACAGACAGCTTTATCGTACTGAGTTTTAACCCTTTTCTTATGAGCCTCATTGATTGTGGTGGCATCTCGACGCTACTCATCGAGATGTTCCAAATGAAGGAGGCACTCTTTGAGACTAGAGGTCTCTGGAAGGAGCTCAATAGCTAACTTAAGAGATGGAATTTCACATTCAACAGGGAAGATAGATTCCATCCCATAAACTAACTAAAAAGGTGTAAAACCTGTAGCAGTCTTTACAGAGGTTCGGTATGCCCAAAGAGCCAGATACAACATAAGATGCCAATTGGACCGATTTTTGTTGATCATCCTTTGCAGGATCATCTTAAGGGTTTTGTTCACTGCCTTGACCTGTCCATTGGCCTGAGGATAATATGGAGACAAGTGCTCCTGTCGGAAACCCAATTTAAGAGCCAATTCAGACATTAGTTGGTTCTGGAAATCACTTCCATGGTCAGTGACAATCTCTCTCGGGATACCGAACCTTGAGATAATCTGATTGAAAAGGAACAATGCCACTGTTTCACTATCATTTTTATAAGTGGGCATGGCCTCAGCCCACTTCGAGAAGTAGTCCACGACCATGATAATGTACTTTTGATTCGCTGCTGAAGGCAGATTACAGGTTGTAAAATCAATACCCCACTTAGTAAAAGGACCGATAATGACAGCGAAGAAAAGAGGAGCTGGGTGTACGCGCATCTTCCGAGTATAAACTTGACAAGGGTGATAGCATTTGACTGCTTCAAGACAATCTTTGAAGAGTGAAGGCCAAAAATAGCCGACACGCAAGATATGCTGGGCTGTAGCAAGCCCTGAAAGATGACCACCACAAGCTCCACTGTGGCAATCATTGAGCACTTACTTTGCTTCTTCTAAGGTTAAACAACGCCAAAGGATTGAATCAACCCCTCGACGATATAATGTATCACCAATGATAACATAGTTCTTAACTAGGTGATGTAATTTTCGATGTTCATCCTTAGAGAAAGTAGAGGGAAACTTCGAAGTTTGGAGATAGACAATGATATCTCCATACCAAGGGCCGAGTGAAGAGATGAGGAATAGATGTTCATCGGGAAAACTTTCGTCATAAACAGTATCCTCTCCACAAGGCAGCTCGGAAATTAACTCTGAAAAAACCATAGATTTCTTAGACTTGGCAGACAAGAACCCAAGATCGAATTCTTGTAAAATGACTATCTATCGATTATATTTTCCCTCAATTAATCACCTACTGAGGAAAAATTGGAACGGATTGACTGCCGCTAAGACAAAAGTTTTGCATAGCAAGATATAATGGCGAAGCTGCTGGACAACATGGAGAGCTGCCAAAGCCAACTTCTCAATAGGATAATAGCGAAGTTCAGGACCTACTAAGCCTCGGCTCAACTAATAAATCACATGCTCCATGAGAGCATCATCTTCCTGAACAAGAACCATACCTATGGTTGATTCTGCAGCAGCGAGATATAAAAGGAAATCCCTACCATAATCCGGTGGACTCAAAAGTAGGGCAAAGACTAATGCCTTTTTCAAGGCTTTGAACGACCACTGCACAAAGTCATCCCATACATATGGAACTCCTTTCCGTAACTAACGTATAAACCCTTTAGTGATCTCGACATATTTCTCTATAAACCTTCTTAAGAAATTAGCCTTCCCTTGAAGACTTTGAAGTTGTCAAATTGAGGACGGGGGAGGCAGCTGAATTATTGCCTCTACCTTGAAGGGATCAACTTGAATCCCTTCAGTTGACACAATGAACCCTAATAACCGACCAGATGTAACCGCAAAAACACACTTATTAGGATTCAACCGGATCTTGTAAAATCGACATCGCTCAAAAACCAATCGAAGGTGACTAGGATGATCAGTTCTCTTTCAAGAACGAGCAGCTAAATCATCCAAGTATGCTTCGATGATATGTTTAATGTCGTGGAAAGCATATGACATGGCCCACTGGAAGGTAGCTCCAGCATTTTTAAGACCAAAAGGCATATTTCTATATGAAAAGGTACCCCAGGGACATATAAAAGCTGTCTTATGCTGATCTTCAGGATGGATAGAGATTTGATTATAACTAGAAAAACCATCCATGAAGGAGAAAATCTCATTACCTACACACTCATCAATAATCTGATCAATAAATGGCGTGGGGTTATTATCTTTGGGAAAAGATTTGTTTAGGTCTCTAAAGTCAATGCATATTCTGATTGTTCCTTGCCTTTTATCTACAGGGACTAGATTAGAAACCCAATCCGTAAGAGGAACAGGGTATATAAAACCCGCCTTGATCAGCTTCTCTAAATCAGCTTTAATAGCTGTTGCTTTCCTAGGATTAACCGGCCGAAGCTTCTGACGAATCTGTTAGTGTCGGTCTTGAAAGCCCTCCATCAGTGATCAAAGCTCTTTGCTTTTGCATTAGTAGGTGTCTCATCAGTGTCAAAGTTTGCATCCCGTTAGGCATGCCATAACCCTGATGGAGGAGCTGGTCTATTCATACCCCTCTTGGCTTTGCTGGATCAGGTCATATCAGTTATTGAGTTTGTCAGCCTTCTCTTGTTTGGTCTTAGGGTCAAAGGTCCAAGGTCTAGGGTTTTGGTCATTTGTCTTAGCAAGGTCATGTCTCTGAAAATCCTTGAGTCCCCAGCAAGCCAGAGGGAGGATGGTAACATGTTTCTTTGATATTCTCATTATGTACAGTTCATTTTTAAACTTGGATTTAAAAACTCTGTTTTTAAAGCCAAATTCATGATAATTTTTTGTAAAAAGAATAAATTTCCAAAAAGTCTTCAAAAAGGCAGCAACAACCCTGGTCCCCTTGCCACAGTCCTTCAGATGATCTACCTGCAAGAAGAAGCAAGTCAAAGCACTCAAAAGGTCAAATTCAGATAAAGGAAACCAAAAAATCAGTGTTTTAAAGAAAAGTGTCAAAATAGACTTTATAAAGTGGGTTTATGGATAAATTTTTTCAAATGAGATTATAAAAGGTCATATTCCCTCCTTTCACTCTCATTGTGCATTTCAAAGCTTGCAAGAGAGGTTGTGAGAGAGTGATAGGCGAAAGAGGCGAAATTACAGTGATTTCGGGCAGTTTGCAGGTGCGCGACCCGTTCAAGCCTGTGCGCGACCTGTTGGGCGGTGCGCGACCTGTTGGGCGGTGCGCGACCCATCCAGACCCTTCCCGCAGTGTAAATTTACTACGGGCGCGACCCGTTGGGCGGTGCGCGACCCGTTGGGGAGCCTGCGCGACCCGTTCAGCTGTCTGCAATCAAACTTCACACAAAATCCTCAAACTCCCTTCAACTTTGCTCAATCGGTCGAGGTAGGCTCTTAATGCATGGTTGTTGATATTGGTGGTGAAAATAAGCTTGTATGCTATGATTCTAACCTCACATCAAGCGATTGAAAAGACTTATATGGCTGCTTGTTAATGTTTGTAAAATGCTAGGGTTTTGTGACTGTTTCAAGTGATTTTGTCCCATTTGGTTCCCTCCCTTTTTCCCCTTTCATTCACAGTCAGGCTTTCATCCCTGTCCCATATTATTTGTACATAAAATGTAGGCTTTTTCCCCATCCCTAAACTATAAACCCTACCCCTCTCACAAGCACACAAAACCCTAATTCCCTCTACCATACGCATGCAAAAATAGAACAAAAAGAAAAGATGCATTTGCAAATAAAGAAAAGAGTCATGTGAAAATAAATGTTGCTGTATATCTAGAGTCATGTACATAACCCCTACATACCCTTGACATCCCCTTGTACATGAAAACCTTCCTTCTATGTTAAAACAATGTACATGTACTCCTTTTAAAAAAAAACAAAATCTGCCTTATGACACACATGAACTCCTATAAGTAAATTTGGTGTATGGTGTCCCTATGTCCCTATTGATACATGTATGCCCCTTTCATGTTCACTATCATACATGTTTTTGTCCCATATGAGATGTTTTTTGCAAATGATTTCCCAATGTTAAAATGTGTTCCTATATGCATGACAATTTGTAAAGTTTCCCTTGAAATTCCCTGTTATTTTCATATATTCCCATTCCTTGTTAAGAAGTTCCCTCCCCTAACATTCCCCTCATGTTTTTTCCCCTTGAAACAGCATAGAGTTCAGTACTTTTGCAGGCAGAGGCAGCAGTTCAATTTGTCCTTCAGTTTGTCCACTTTGCTCCAAAACCATGTCAGATACTGAAACTTATGAGCAAAGTGATGACCATTCATCATCTACAGAGATTGAGGAACAGAGGAGGCCTCGTAGAGGGGGTAAGGGAGGCCATCATAAGTGGGAGGAGCCTACTTCTTTGGCAGAATTACAGGCCTGTCCGTTGGCAGTGAATTGCTTCCAGTACATGTCTTGCTATCAGTTTTGTGAGAGGATCTCTCAGATTCAGCATCATAGAGAGTTGGCCCGCTTGTTTGTCTTACACCTCCATGATGGACATGTCACTCTTGCAGGGGTGAACTTCACATTGACACCCGAGGTGATCTCAGAGGCTACAGGGATACCAAATGTGGGTGAGGTGTGGCCTAAGCGCAGATTACTTGATTTTGTTCACTTTGAGCCTTATGTCCGGCCATCATTTGTGAGACTGTTGACGGGTGTTTTCCCATTCAGATTTCTTCGCGGTGAGTATGCTCCCCTCATGAGACTTATTATGCATTACTTTACCTGTGAGGGCAGATTTTCTCAGGTGTATTCCTATCACATTTGCCTTTTGATGCATTTCACCCGAGTGAGGATGATGAACCTCCCGGTCTTCTTGTTTCATAACATTCAGAGGATGGTGCCCATGTTGCAGAAGAAGACCCCGACTCAGCAGTACAGGAGCCTTTGCCATTATGGTTTGATTCAGCTCATAGTCTCACATCAGTTGACTCAGCAGGGCATCTCATGGGAGGAGTTCATCTCCCGTGAGTTTTTCACAGTGCCACCTCAGCCACATCAGGAGGCCATTCATGAGGAGGGTGGACCATCTCAGCAGCCTGATGCTCCCGTCACCCGACATGTCAGCTCCACTCCTTTGGTCACATATCAGAAAGGCCCAAGGGCCTTATTTGCAGCAGCTAGGCGAGTACTATCTCCACAGCAGGTGGAAGGGGTCTCGCCTTCATCTTCAGATCAGCGAGTGTTATCTTCACATCAGGTGGAAGGGGCCTCTCTTTCTTCACCAGCACAGGTACTGCAGAGGGGCAAAGAGCCCATCATTCATGAGGATCCGGTGATTGATCTCGAGGCCAGTTCTCCTAGCCAAGAGGCAAAGGAGATTATTCAGCATCTCAGGGCCGAGAATGATGTTTTGCAGCGGAGACTTGAGGGTGCCCAATGGACCATCACCTACCTGGAGCAGTGGAACACACAGCTAGAGGAGGAGAAGGCACTTGATGAGCTTTGGAGGATTCGTAGTGACCGAGTCCTAAACCGTAGGAGGCCTGGTGATCCATTGCTTGCTGATCGGGAGTCATTGCTCATTCAGGAGAACGCTCACTTGGAGAGGCTGTTGGCTAAGGCCAACCAAGAGAAAAATCTGCTAAGGAACATGAAGAATCACTATTGGGCGAGGATGCATGTTTGCAAGGAAAAAATGAAAATGTTCCAAAGGAGGTTGACCGAGGCACTAAAACGGAGAAAAAGGCCAAATCCACTCCGTATCTTGGTTGAGGCATCCCTCAAGGATCATGGTACTCACTAGCATCATTTACAGCACAAATCCCAAAAATTTTGGAGAATTTTGGGTAATTTTGGTATTTTTGGGAAATTTACAGGTTTTGGCTTCTCAACGGGTCTCACCCCCGGTGAGACCCTTTTTCATCGTAACTCCGTTTTGCAAAAACTCAACATTTTTGGACTTTTCATGCAAAGTTACACATGCCTATGGATGGACTTGAGTTTTCATGGAGCATGGGCCTCCAAAAGGTCAAAATACAGCCCAATTTTGACTTTCTGCCCCTTTTTTTGAGCTGCAGAAGTAGTCTTGGGATAATTGACTTTTGACTAAACAAATGACCTCCAAATCCAAACATTCCAGTTGGGTTGGAAAGCAGACTCAGAGTCCTTTCCAATGAGCTATCCTGCACCTCATTCTGACACCGGGAAGGCCTCCAAACAGGGCTCCAAAGTGCGCGACCCGTTCAGAAAGTGTGCACGACCCGTTGAGGAATTTGTGCCAGATTTTACCAGTTCGGCCAGAAAATCACTGTTTTCACCTAGTTTGACTTTTTGGGGTTCTAGATGATGGATTTTTATGTAACTATCATGAATCAAATACACTTTTACTCTTCTTTAATACTTCTAGAAGTTTCTTGAATGTAAATGGTAAATATTTAATGTATGGATAGGTTTCCTAGCTTATAGAGGCAAGTTGTTATGACTGCCTATTATCTAGTGCTAAGTTTAGAAGTAGTTGAAACACCTCCTAGGAAGGGGAGCTCGACCCCTAGATGTGGGGAAAGAGGTTAGATCATCTATATTATGCACTCTTTTGCTCATTTTCATGGTTGGACTCTTGAGGGAGGAGCTATCATTGTATATTTTCACTTGTATCTCTGCAATTTTTGGCTAAGGAAGACCAGGGTTTTGCAGTCATCTTTGGGATTCTTGTGGACTCATGTGTTGATGGTGTGTTTCTTCATGTCATTGTAAGCTTTTTTATGTGATTCATTTCCTTTCTATACTGCTGCATATTAAACAAATGAAGTGATAAAGTTAGAATTCATGCTAGCCATGCTCTGCTTTTAAATTTGTTTAATTTCTATGTTTTCTGCTGTCTAAAGAGAATTCAAACCCATTGTTTGCTCTCTTTAGCCCTCTCATATTTCTTCTTAGTCATCCCTTTCAGCTAAAGACATCAATACAGCTTCCTACCTTGCCCCAAAGACCCCCCTGCAGAAACTGTGTCCAATCCCCGCACCCTAAATTGCAGTTCCTCAATTTGCCACCAAAAACCCCAAAAACCCCCAAATCAACCTTCAAATCAGTTTACTAGCCTAATATCAGTGTTACCGTGTTGGTCATCTCATCCCATTGAAGATCCACCGAGATTGACCGGAGAGAGCCTTCTCCTGCCCCGTAGGGCTAGCTACGAGGCTGAATGGTTTGATGTAGCTTTGAGGTTTACCTTTTCAGCCTGAGGTGAAATTTCAAGTGCTAACAGAATCGACTTAGAATTTTCATACATCTTGATCTTATGTCGAACTATGGATGGATCAATGCCAGGCATTTCTTCATAAGTCCAAGCGAATACATCTCGAAACTCTTTAAAAAGGTCGGTGTAAATTTGAATTTCTTCAGGGGAACATTCGGCTCCGATGAAGAGATTCTTGATCACATTAGGGTTCCTAGAGATGTTTATAGATATTATTTTTGAAATCACCGACATATTACCTTCGACACAAAAGTGTGTTGGCGCTAAAGGATTTGATACCGTACAAACATCACTAGTAAACAGCTCGGAGAACCTAGATTCTACTTCCTGCAATGGAGGAAGAAAATATGAACGATGGTGTAAGTCTTACCAAGGTCGATCTACACCCATTATTACTTCTAGGATTGCTTCCTCAGATGGTAAAACTGTATCTAAGAAATCCATAGCAGAGGTAGAATCAAGGGTCCAAGCTGGGGCCACATCACTGTCTAACTCCTCCTCAGAGAAAGGAGTAGAATGGTTATCTGCAGAGTTGACGATAGACTGATATCTAAGCTCTGCTACAGACATAGGAAATTCCATTCCACCAACTTTTCCTTCATCTAATGTGGTCGTAGGTGAAGGCAAGGTCCAAGGGTCTGAAAAATAATGAGTTCGGAAGAACTCTTCCCGTGAAGACTCCTTGGATGATGAAACAACATTGATTCTAGTGATAGGAGATGGAAAATGAAATGTACCCATCAATGAAGAATACATCCCAACTCCTAGATTCTCAGTAGGTGGACGAGGGTTATCCACTAAAGGAACAGTAAAATCCAAATTTGCTCGAGGATCAACTGGAGAATAATCCAATTGATCAACCTTGATAATTTTCCCCTCATGAGGAAAGCAAATGACATGAAACAGAGTCGAAACAACGACATCCATTTCATATACCTAGTTCCTTCCTAAGAGGAGGTTGTAATCTAGGTTAGCATCAATGACTTCTACTTCTATATTGATGACCTTTCCCCCAACACATATGGGAAATCCTGGGATAATCCCATGCGGCTTATGATAATGCCCATCAAATGCTGTCAGGAAGGTAGGTGAAGGAACAGCCAAAGGCGATCTAATGGCCTTCCAACATGACATTGACATGATGCAAGTGGAAGCTCCTTCATCGATAACGGTCCAAAAAATGTTAATTTTCCGGTAGGTAGACTTTATTTGAAAAGACATGTGATGAGGGAGTCTCTTTTTGACATTAAGCATGTCGAAGGTGAGCACTAAAAAGTTATTTGGATCAACTGCCCCTATCGCCGAAAGCAAAGCACTTCGTTGAGCTGGACACAACTAGAGGACCTCTAAAGCAGACATAGTGCATGGACTCTGAGCCAGATCCTCAACAATGGAGTAATTCTAGGCAGTCCTAGCATTAGGATTGATAGTCGCGCGTTTAGCGAAACCTTTTGGTATTTGTGGTATATTCTCAACAGAGGGTCACTCAATATGAAGGTTGGTAGTTCCGGGAGCAGGTTTTTCCTTGGATGTTTCAATTTCACTGTAATCACGTGACTGAGTGGCCACATGTACGTTAGAACCCAACATGAAAACATTTGATGATTTCTCCCCTTCCTGGTTGCCCCCTGTAGAGGTACTAGGGTTTGAATTCGCGCTAGCAAGCATCTGCTGTCCTTGGGGAAAAGGGTTGGTTAACATAGCTTGAGAGCTAGAAGTCCCTTTCTACCCTAACAAGCACTGAGCGCCTTGAATTTTTGGGCAGAGATGAGTTAAATGGTATCCACTGCATATCTTGCATGGAAACTTGACTTTCTTTCTAGACTCATTTCCACCACCACCAGCATTATTGCTAGGTTTATTTGTGTCAGTCTTCCCATCTTGACTCTTTTTCGTACCTCGTCCTTTCCTTTTCCAATTGGAATTTTGATTCCTTTGGGGTTGGAAGATTGGACGACATTAACGGAAGAGGGTTGAGAAGACGAAGGGTTAGACGATGTGACTTGATTGGTAGCAGCAGTTTGTAAAGACAACTGCTGCAATTGGCTCAACAAGTTCACCGCATTAGTGTCTACAGATCCAACGATACCATCTGCATGGAGACATGGCTTTGACTTGGATATATCAACCGTATTCTTGGGAGCATCAGGCAAGATTTTTTGTAGAATCCTAGACTGAGAGTAAATCAATTCTAACTGCTGGGCCTTAAAAATAGCTTACTCTTCGGAATAGACTCCGGATAGAGAGACATCCTTAGAGATCTCAGGTTGTAAGGATTTCAAAAACCATTCGAGACAGAATTTACGAGGAATTTTGGCTTTAATGAGCCTCTTTCTTCATCTCCATTCCTGAATATGATTAGAAATGTGAGTCGTTGTATCCTGACGAAAGTTAGCCAGAAGTTCAGTTCTAGCATCATAACAGATATGCAACTGGAAATGATTTAGGAAAATGTTAGCCAAATCAGCGAAATATGTAAGCTACCCCTTGAAAACTCTATATACCACTTGGCCACATTGCCAGTTAAGGTGCGTTGAAAAAGTCTCAACCTAACCGAGTCATCGATGAGGGAGTTTTATGAGCACCACAAATGGAATGTGGTTACATGGTCGCTCGGGTCTTCACCACCCTTCCCCTCGAACTTTGGAATTTCCGAAGGGAGTTTGGTTGGGATCGGAGGCCAGGCCAGATTGTATTTGATTGGATCGTTTGTCAATTTCGTGAGATCTGGCAAATTCAACATTTCCAGAAAAGGAAGCCTAGGAGGACCTTAGTGATTCCACCCAAACTAGGTGGAGTTCCCAAAGTTCTGAAAAGATTGGCCTGGATTTTGGAAGGCACCAACCTGCCCGACGTAACCAGTAGAACCAGCTGAACCAAAAGGAAAACCTTGCGATCCGGCAAAACTCGGAGTTTTACCAACTCCGACCGAAAAACATCCATAACCAATGAAGCTCCCTCCTAAGGGATTATAAGGAGTCGATAACCCCTGATAAGGATTCCAAGCAGAAGCTAAGGGAGGAATACTTCAAAATTAACTAACTGTGGAGCACGGCTTATTCCCTTGTTGATCGAAAAACAGATTCCCAGTTCCTATGCCACTAATCGCAGGGTTAGGCCAACCTTGAAAGGGATTGCTGCCTTGTCCTGTAGAAGAAAAAGGCATAGATCCTATCATCGAGTTGGAATGTGGTATATGATCACTTCCAAAAGGAAAACCCTGAAATGAAGCCAACCCACCCATCATGGATGTGGAGGCACTAAATGGAACTGATGGAATACCCTGTGAATGGGTGCCAAATGGGGAAAATCCAGAACTAGATGCATTGGCTTGGGAATTTCCAATCACAGAAGGAATGGAGGTAGACCCAACCAAGGATGTGCTAGCAAAAGACCCAAAAAGATGCAGAGGGGAAGGAAATAGTTCCTCCCCATTGTACTGATGTTAGAGTCTACATGGTTGTAGCACTTGTGGTAGAAGCCATGCTTCCAGTGGTGGTCATCGAAGATAAGTGCGCAATATGACCTAGACTTGACAGTCTATGCATCAGAGTCCCAATGTATTGTAATATGTCTGGATGGTTAAAAGGTAGAGGAGAATTCGGAGCCGCTAACGACTCTGGGAGTTCTTCTACCTTAATGTTATCTTCCGATTGAAAGAGAACTCGAGAAAGAACTGGAGTGTTCCTCTCTAGTTTTTTGGAAGTACCAGGCCTATCCTGAACACTAATGCCCCTGGGGGGAGGATCAATCCCTGATGCGTCAGCTACCACGGGATGAAACCCACCGAAAATATTACCTTTGCACCTTCTAGGAGAAGGCTCTAAACTTGGTGGTGAAAGACCACAAAGTATTAGAGACCGTCTAGGTGATCGGTTAGCCACTTTGAATTTTTTCTCAAGAAAAAATGAAAGCTAGGCCAACTAAGATCACAGAGCACACACTAAAAAGTCCCTAAAAGATGTCAGCCAGTCAAACAACTTTCAAGTATTTCCGCTCCGAGTGATGAGGCCCGAACACCAAAATATAGGAAAGTGAAGTAAGGGGCCTTCCGAAGATAGTCTGGGATAATGACGACCCATTCCTACCAGCGAAGGTAACATAGGAAGTTACGTTGACCTCCTAACAATAGCTTGTGCCGGTGGAAGCCCCCAAGCTTCTCAAGGGTGCCCTCCAGAAGTACTACTGAGAGTTATACAACATCGACCTCAGGTGCCACGAGATTCCCCTCCATAGCCACCCATGTAGACCCCTAGGAGAAGCAACTAAGGTTACCAACCCGTGTCAGAAGCTAGGCGGAACAGTCTTGAGGCAAGATTCGACAAGTAGGAGAGGGGGTATCTCTCTTCCTTATCTTCAAAAGCCCTCTTGCTTAACTCCCAGATCTGGAGCTTTCTTGGTCTCCCTAACGCTATTGGATTTGCACTCGCTATTCAGACTTCTATGTTTGACAGTTTAAAATGGCCTTGGAGAGTTTTCTCTCCACACACCTAATCCAAGGTCCTAAAATATCATAAAACTTGTTGGTGTGTCTAAATTGACAATATAAAAAGGTTCTAGTATATTTTAATTAGTGCTTATTTTTAAATGGGTTGTTCTTAAGTCAAGGGATAAGAAAAAATGAAACTTGTGGTATTTTTCGACACAAAAGAAATTAATAAAAACCAAACTATATGCAAATGCACTCGTTTCGTTCTTCTATGAAAGAACTTTCTACTAGGTTCTGAGGAACTTCTAAGAAAGCAATAAATTTTTCTTTTCTTTTCTTTACTCAAGCTTCACACTCACAAAAATTAACAAAACTATGGATGCCCTAAAAGATGCACAAATTTATCCTAATGCAATGAGTATATGCTGATTCAAAACTTAAGCCGACTCTAAATCAAAGAATGAAAGTAACTTTCTTATCACTTTTAATTAGCCACTTAAGATGTTTAGATAGAATATAAGTTACAAATGCTCATTTTCGTCCAAACACTAAAAGAAAATTTCAAGACAAACAAAAACACACTCTCACTCGCAAAAAGAAACTAAATCAAAACAAGGCCAAAGAAAGAAAAAACCAAGTTTTCAAGAAGTTTTCTTCAAAAGAAAAAACAAAAATGACTTTTCAAAAGTGCTCCAAATAATATTGAAAACTTTGAGACTGAAGAATAGCAACCAAAACACTTTGCAAGTTATCAACTCAAAATGGGTGAAAAATCAACAAAATAGGTGTTTCAAGATGCTCTCAACAACCAAAAAGTAGCAAAATGAGCTTGGTGGCAATGATCAAAATATCAAGAAATGCAACTCTCAAAATCGACACTCAACAACTTTCAAAAAGTAAGAAAAGTAAATGGCCACAAGGTGCAGTTTTGACACAAAGCAAGAAGATCACAAAGATAAAGTTTGTCACAAAGATTGAAAACAATATTTCTACCCTGGAAGACCAGAATAGCCAAGATTCTCAGAGAGAAATCTCGTGTGCTCAAACACAAATGATGACACTTGCAACAAAACAAAACAAGACCAAAACTTTCCACAAATGGAGAGAATTCGAAACCGGAAACTTGCTGTAAAAACAGAGACTGACAACCAAACTTGACTACTCAGGAAACACTCAGACCAGCAAACAAATTTACTGAACAAGAAAGATTTGCAAAAATCTTGGAAAATTAGGGTATACATGACTGTGTCAATGCACAGCTACGTGTATACATGATTCAGCCCAAAGAAACCTGCATATACGCGGGTTCATATGGGGAAACTTGCGTACATACACTTCTGTAACCTGGCAAAACTGCGTATATAATAGTTCACAAGAAAAAGAAAAAAGGGGTTCTGAAAAAAATGTTCAGACTTAAAGTTTGAGTTCCTATAGGAACAGACAACTCAGTTATAGCAAGAAAATCAAAAGTTGAGCCCTGATTGGCTTAAATTAACCCAAACTAGGAACAAAAATACTGTTGTCCCCAGTGGAGTCGCCAATTCTGTTGAGGGACAAAGTCCCCTAGGGTTTTGGGTCAATACCCTAGTAGAGCGAGGGTTATCTACAATGAAAAACAAGCATTCCACACAGCCATGATACTAATATAAGCAAACTGCGTGAAGAGAGGTGCACCTAGGGGTCCTTCGTTCGGGTAGATCCAACCAGGGTCCAAACCCTCTTGGAGTTCCTTTCGATCCTTAAACCTGCAAAACAATCAATTCAAAGAAGCATAGTAGTATATAGACAAAGCATCATATAGAAATCAACTTCATAACATATTGATAGGTAGTTAGTTATACAATTGAAACAACTATTCATATGCAAACCATAATAACAACATCATAAGCATGAAGAAGATTGATTTCGGGAAGAAGACAAATGTTTCTTTATTGTAGATAACTAAAGTAAAGCAAGGAATGATATCACCTGAATCTTCCTCTCACAGGCTCCAAGCGGAACTGTCCTCCGGATTCGTCCAATCCCAAGTCTTCAAAAAGCTCCTTCCATGACTCACACAAGGATATCTCAACTAATGAAAACACATCATAACTCAAGTAAACAAGAGTTTCTTGCAATGGGGGAAGTGCTCGAAGCACAAGGTTCTTCAAACCTGATGAGGGATAATCTCAGCAGAGTGATTTTTCTCTCTATTCTCTCCTCCTTTAGGCCTTCCCATTGAAGCAATTTTATACTTCTCCCAAAGTAGTTTTTTAGTTGGGAATTCGTTGGGAATAGTTGGGCTATGGGCACTAATAGGTAATCAACAGGTAAAACCCGTGATCTCCACCCCAAATTAAGGAGAATTATTTTTTTTAAGTGTTTTAAGGCATATATGCAAGTTGGGTATACACAGACCCATGTACACACGCGTTTAGCTCAGGGCAATGTCGCGTATAGGGAGTAAAACACTGTTTTTTAAGTATTTGGAGCAAGTCTGAAAGGAGGGGTTGCCCTAGGCCATGAGTGCAGCTTCACAAACACCAAGAGTGTGATTTGGAGCTATAACAGTAGTATGACCCAAATGGCACTTCCAAATACTTCACTACCATGGTGAAAGTTAAGGTATTCACTCATGAGGAAGATGCATTTGATGACATCTTCCTACAGAAAGAGACATTCAGAGAGGTGAAGCACATGTCATCACTACTTTTTTCCCTAGAAGAGCTTGAAGCCTTTCATGAATACAAATAAAGGAGATTTTTAAAGGTCCCATTGGATCAATTACTGATTAAACCAATAAGGGAGCCAACTCCCAGCGTAAGCCTAAAAGGAAGCTCCAGAGAAAATTCTAAGGATGATTCTGAAGCAGAGTGCCAAGAGACGTCTACCAAGGAGTCATAGAAATCATAGAAACAATCAAAGAATGGGGGAAGCAAAAGTAAGGAGCTAGAAAAGGATACAATTGAATCTACAGAAAATATTGCTGACCAAACCTTAGCTAAAAAACAGGTTGAAATTCATTCCACCCCCACCTCATCAACAAAACCCCTGGTGATTGATTTAGAGAAAGGATGGGAGGATTTTAATAAAAAGCTCCATACAGAGGGACAAGCACCTGAACCACAGACTCCACAATACAAAGCAACTTAATAAATTACAGTAGAGAAAACTATAAGTACTCAAGATGTAGAGTACATTCCTACCACTCCTACCTCTGAAATTGTTTTGAGAATTGAGGAGATTCCTCTTTCATATGTGTTCTATATCCCAACCCACAAAGCTATCATCAAAAGACAAAGAAATAAGAGGAAGTTGGATGATATAGCTGCTACTACTCATGATAATGAACCGATGGATATTGTTTGGAAAGACTCACCCATCAACCCATCTGAAAACCTTACTAGACCGTCTCAATTTGCAAGGACCTACATTACAACAACTATTGATAAAGAAACAAAGGTACAAATGTTGCTCAGAGAAAATGAAAATAAAATTCTGTTGTCGGAACAATAGTTAGAGCAAGAAAAATCTAACCAACAAGCAGAATTGCAAATAGCCAAGCTCCAACAAGAATTCGGGGAGATGCAAATGAAAATTCAAGCTAGTTTAGAAGAAAAGGAAGCGTAGATAGAAGAATTAAAATATAAGTATAAGGACAGTCCAAATATTGATCAGTTTATAATTGAAGCGCTCAGCCTTAACTCCCAGCTAATGCACCAAAAGGAAATTCTATGCCAGAAGGTCTCATAGTTGAGTCCTTATTGTGAGACTAGTGACAAGTTAACGAGTCAAGTCATTGACATGAGACTCGAATATGATGAAGTCTTGAAAAGAGTTTCCAACTTCATCACCTGGCAGAATTCAGAGGATGGGAGGAAGGCCGATTTTCCTATACTGGAGGAGTCACATAAAGAAATTTTATTTGTAGATTGGGATTCTTGGCTTAGACAAGCAGAAAAGGCAACAACGGTCGCAACAACAACATCAAACACTATTATTGAAAACATCAATGAAAATTTACACAATGTGAACCTGGTGGCAAAGTCTATACCAGGTTTTCTTCCGAATGTCAAACAACTCGAGAAATAGTGGAGGTAGTCAACAGGGGAAAAATGGGGAGCAATTAGGAAAATGACCAGGTTAAACTGGGAAGCATATTTGCAATATTTAGTTAAACCTTACAACAAGTGGATGACCATGCGATGCCTTAGCTCTTCCATGCAGAAAATGGTGCCAACACTAACCGATGCCATGTTCACTAGGCAGTTGAAATCTGCGATCAGACGACTAACACAACTCAAACTCATGATGGACATCGACGATCTCAAAGATCAAATGCAAAGGAGTTAGTGACCAAGTTTTATTTCTATTTTTGTTTTGTTTTGTACAATTTGAACAAGGTCATTTAAAACTCCTCAACTACTTTTGTAATAATCTATTATTAGGATTTATAGTTTAGTATTTAAACCCCTATCATGCATTTAGAGAGGGGTCCATAAATTTTATTAGAAACAATCTTCAAAACATGCACTTCTGTCCCTTTGAGGAAGTTCTGGTGAAATGAATGGAACAAGATTTATTTTCATCTTATCTGGGATCTTCTATTGAAACTGCACTTTTGTACTCTTAGATGGTGTTGGATTGATTGGAAGTAGGTCAATATTACTGAAACACATGAGCAGAACTTATTACAATTGGTACTTTTATCTTGTGACCTTGTTTTCTTTATGTATTAAGAAATATTTTTTCTTCAAATTGTTTATGTATTAAATTTTAAAGCTTGGTTAGCATTATTGCACTTTTTTATGGTGATGGCCTAAATTTTATGTTGAATATATGAATAATTTCTTATGCGATATATCTTTCACAATCATTTTGGCTAACTATTTATCCGAAATGATTATTGTTAAAATGATTTCACTTCTCATTGTAGTTGAATGATCTTTATTACCAATTTCTTTAGGACATTATTGTAGATCGCATGTTTCAATTTTATTCCTGGGTATAGTCATAGCTAGATAGTGTTTAAATTAGGATATATGCATGTGATTATTAGTTTAGATTAGATTAATTTTAGTTTAAACATTCCTCCGAATTATCATATATCATCCCATCACCACTATCATAATTTATATTGGGAAATGGGTCCCATTACCCCCAGTCAGAGCCATTACACCGAATGGAAAAGGAGTTGCCAACCAAGGTCCAAACCGGGTGGTTTTCCCCCAATGTTGTAAGCAACAATTTTCGAGGCTTCAATATTTTTGCGCTAGAAGGAGGGCCTGACTGTGAATGGCAAGTAAATCCAAATTAACAGGCCATTCTAAGAGTAAAACTCCCTCACCATTATCTCCAACTTTTCGATCGCATTCCAAATCCCCTAATCCTAAGCGAGAGGTTGTAAAAACAACAAGTGAGCCCACTACCCAATGAAGGCAGACCATTATTCTTCCACTAAAGCCCCTGAAGTCCAATATTTGATTCATAAATTACAGGGGATTTCGATATCTCAAGAGGAATCTGAATTATCCCAAGATAGTGTTACCTCTCACTTTACCCCATCTCAACGATTAACTATAGCACATAGAGAAAATTTTGGAATCCCACCATTCGAATTCTCTCTGCCAAGCCAAAAGAAAGCTAAGAAAAAACCATCTAAATCTCACAATGAGGTTCTTTCATCAACACAATCATCATCTTCATTCATTCCATCCATATCATCACAAAACCAATCATCCATCTCACCACTCCAAATCGTGATTCACACAGGTACTGGAACTCCATCTTCCTCTACACAATCACCTTCAGCTATTGCCACATCTTCCTCTTCTCGGATACCAACAATGGATCAACCTCCTCAAAGGCCATGGACAAATCCAGGAGCTATTAGGATGGCTGCACCTTTACATCCGTTTCCAACCCATCCAGAGAAATGGTTACCAAATTTCAATCCTAATAGTGGCCTACTGGCTGAGGAACACATAAACAATTTTGTCTTGTCCATTAACTTGAACGAAGTAGTAGAAGAAGATGCAGTTGTAAGATTATTTTGATATACTTTTCAAGGAGAAGTAGGATCATGGTACTTCTCATTACCATCAGGTTCTATTAATAGTTAGGATGCTTTTCAAGAGAAGTTCTTAACTAAATTTTGAGATGATAGATCCATGGCTACCCTAATCAATGATGTCTCCAATTTGAAAGCTAAACCTAAAGAACCAATAAAAGAATTCAACTCTCGCTTCCATAAATTATTGAATAAAATACCAGCAACATTTAAGCCCAATGATGAGGTCCAAAATGAGTGGTATATTTCTACTCTCCCTTCAAACATAGCTATTTTCATCGATAGAGCTACCAAACCAACTTTGGAAAAAAATATGAAAGAGGCAATAGCTGTAGAAAAACGCATTCTAGCTGTAGATAAGAAAAATGCATTATAAGAATGAAAATCCAAGAAAGTGACTTTTAGGGATGAATCCAAGAAAAAACCACCAAAAGATCCTTTTGATCTTGAAGGTTTGTAGAAAGTCCTCAAAACCATGTCTAACTAAATGGTTGATATTAAAAAATAGGTAGCAGAGACTTCCTCTAAGAAATATTTTAGACCATTTAAAAGGAATTCCCTCGCTGATCCTAAACCTCCAAATGTTATATCAAATGTTGAATCACATGGAGAGGAAGATGGAGTTTCAACAAATGAAGAACAAATAGATGATGAAGAAGTGGTAGAGTTACAAGGAATGTGGGATTTTACACTCCCCAATGAAGAAACGCAAGAAGCACTTCCTGTTGCCACTCGCAGTGAAAACCTTGTTGATTTGCCACAAACAAATACAAAGCAGAAGGCTTCAATGCTACCTCCCAAGGAAAAACTAATAGTTAAGAAATCTTCACCAAAATCCACTCAAGCTACTCCTCCTCAGTTGAACTCTTCACCTTCAACTAAAACCCTGATAGTATCTGATGAAATGGAATATAATATTGTTGATGATATGAAAAAGACTAGGGCAAACATCACCTTTCATGAGCTTAGAAAGTTGAAACATTAGCATAAGCTACTCCTTAAGGAGCTCAAAGAAATACCTACTTCACCTCTTCCTGCTACTGTGATCTCACAAGATGCCCAAGAAATGGGAAGACCCCCTAGCACCTCTTTAAACAAAATTGATCCAACCGACATTGCTCTGATTGGAGGAAGATCTAAATTCCATACTCCTCCAGTTCTCCTTAATTTTGAAATTTTTAATAGAAACTTACACAACTGTTTAGTTTATTCAGGAGCTTCATCTAACATTTTACCTAGAATAGTTTGTGCAAAGTTGAATGTTCAACCCCAAAAATCTGATGTACGCATTGTGCAGTTAGATCGATCTAAAGTCGAATTTGTTGGGGAACTTAATCAAGTAACCATAAGACTTTTGTCAAATCCCAAAGTCTGTCAAGTCATTGACATTGTTGTAGGTGATATTCCCGATTTATATGGCTTAATCCTTAGTAGAGCCTGGTCAGAAAAGCTTCATGGCTATTTTGCGACTGACTAGTCTCACATGTGGCTTCCCTATAATGGCAAGCCAAACAAAATAAGTGTTGATCATGAAAAACATCAAAAGTACATAGTCACAGAGCTAGAAGGAGAAAATGAACCAGTTGCGTATAGCAATAATATCATCAAGAACTACTTAGTAGAATCATTTCTTGGAAATTTTAATGATTATACTTCACCTTTCTTGGAAAACTCTGTTGTATCCCAAGTTGAAAACTTTTCCAAAATAGATACTTCTAAGTGTGTAAATTTTGTAGATAAACCTGTAGTTAGCTCTTTATTTTGGAAGTTATTTTTTGATGGGTCTAAATCCAATGATAGAGTAGGAGTAGGATGCATATTAGTTATCCCAGAAGAGGAAAAGAATACGTTACCATGCAGACTTGAATTTGACTACACAAAAAACACTACTGAATATGAAGCATTAGTTCAAGGTTTGTATAAAGCCATTGGCCTTAATATCAAACACCTCCAAGTGTTTGGAGATTCAGAAATTGTGATAAAGTAGGTAAGAAATAATATACATTATTTTTCAAGAAATTTGAAATAGTACCAGTTGTTAGTCCAAGACCTGACTTCCCACTTTACAGCATTTAATATTTCCCCTATTCCAAGACTCTAAAACGCAAGCTCCGATCTCTTAGCTAATGTGGCTTCCAAGCTTATTCCACTAGGAGATTATAGTCCTGATTTCCATTGAATTGATTTTTAGGCCTTCTATTCTCGACAATATCACCAACTGGAGAGCCTTTAATAACGATCTGGATATCATAATCTTTTTGAAATCAAAAGGCTCTTATGATGACCAGATAGTCAACAAAGACCAACATGACAACCAACTTAAGCAAGAAATAACCAATAATGCTATACCAAAGTTTGTGGTTAAGTTGGAAGATTTATATGACCTCAAGGACAGATTTAAATGACCCACCAATTCAAAACTTCAGAGTTCAACTCTGAGGTTTGAATTGATTAACCTTGGAACTAACCTAAAACCTCAAAGTATTAATCTAGGCCTAAGACTTACATCAAATGAGAAATCAACCTTTATATGTTTGTTGAAGAAATGTAAGAATCTCTTCGCATGGAACTATGAAGATCTTAAAATGTATGACACTTCTATTATTCAACATACTATCTCCATGACGTCTGATGAAAAACATGTTCAACAGAAATTAAGAAAAAATCATCCTAATTTAGAAAATCAGATTAAGCCTGAATTGAAAAAACTACTAAAATCCAAGATTATTTTCCCTATCATACATTCTAGGTGGGTCTCCAATCTTGTCCTAGTCATAAAGAAGAACGACGATATTCAGATATGTATAGACTTTTGCAATCTAAACAAAGCATGTCAAAAGGACAGGTTTCCATTGCCTCCTATGGAACAAAGATTTCAATTAGTTGCACGTTTAGAATTATTGTCTTTTCTGGATGGATTCTCAGGTTATAATCAGATCCTAGTACATCTAGATGACCAGCTGAAAACTACATTCAGGACAAAATGGGGCACTTATGCTTATCAGAAGATGCCATTTGGACTAATTAATGTTGGTGCTACTTTCCAAAGAGCCATGGACATAGCCTTCAAAGGTTTAGTAAACAAATCAATAGTAATCTACTTAGATGATATAACTGTATATTCCAAAAAACACAGTAATCATCTAAGATATTTAAAACAAATCTTTGAGCGTTGTCAAAGGTATGGAATTTCTCTTAATCCTAAGAAACCTTTCGTTGCGTTAAGTGAAGGAAAACTCCTTGGATTCATTATATCCAAAGTAGGGATTCACATTGACCTTGATAGAATAAGAGAAATATTTGAAATTCCTTTGCCTCATAACAAAAAATCAATGCAATATTTCCTAGGTCAGATAAATTTTGTTAAAATATTTTTCCCTGACTTCTCACGAATTTTTTTACCTCTTCAATCTATGATAAAGAAAAATTATCTTTTTAAATGGGGACACACAGAAGATGAAGCTTTCGATTTGATTAAACAAGCAATCATTAATTCTCCCTCTTTAGCAACTCCAAATTTTTCAAATCATTTCATTCTATATACTTTCGCTTCCAAGAAATCGTATGCAGCCATATTGACACAAGTCAATGAAAAAAAAGCTGAAGCCCCAATCTCTTTCTTTACCTCCAATTTGCAGGGGGATGAATTGAATTACTCAGATGTTGAAAAACAAGCTTTTGTTGTTTTCAAATCAATAAAACACTTTAGACCTTTTCTCCTCAAAACCCACACCAAAGTAATAGTGTCATTCTCAACAGTGAGAAATATGTTGATACAAAGGGATGTAGGTGAGAAGAGAGCAAATTGGGTGACAACTCTGTAATAATATGACATTGAAATTAGACAAGCAAAAATTGTAAAAGGTCAAGGTTTTTGCAGGATGTTAGCAAGACCATCTAATTTATCAACACTACAAGACTCAGGTGATGATGTACAAGTCTATGAGGTAAGCCTTAATGACACTGAGTCAAGTTATGTTGATATCAAATTTTACTTAAGAAATGGATATGCCCCAATGCAATTAAATTACAAGAAGAGAAGGGCCTTGAGGCTAAAATATAGACAATATCAAATCGTCAAAGATGTGCTGTTTAGAATAAATTATGATTCTATTTTACTTAGATGTCTTGAAAAATCTAAGGCAGAAAAGGCGTTGAAGGAACTCCATGATGGACAAGATGGTGGATATTTTGGAGGAGATACCACCACACATAAAATCCTGCATGTTGGATACTACATGCCAACATTATTCAGGGACACACAAAGTTATGTAAGGATATGTAAAGTTTGTCAAACAACTTCTGGGAGACAAAGAAAACCTGCATTACCATTATAGCCAGTCAATATTGAACAACCATTTGATTAATGGGGATTGGACATAATAGGTGAGATCGTTCCTCATTCTTTTAAGCAACATAGATATATCCTTACAATAACTGATCACTTCACAACATGGGTGGAAGCCATTCCACTCAAGGTAGCCAATTCTGAAAACATCATTGAATTCATCAATCAATTTATCATTACTATATTTGGTCTACCATTTGCCATGATGTTTGATAATGCATATTATTTTTCAAGCAATTCTATGACATAATTTGCTCTTAAAAGAGGTTTTAAGCTTAAATACTCTACTAACTATTATCCATAGGGAAATGGGTTAGCCGAATCTACAAACAAAAATATCATAATGATTATTAAATGAACTGTTGACCAAAATCAGAAGAACTGGCGTAAATCTTTAATATTTTCGCTATGGGAAGATCGAATAACTTAGAAGGCCTCCATTGGCACTTCTCCTTTTAATTTGGTCTATGGGAAAGAAGCTGTCCTACCTACAAATGTAGCTATTCCCTCTCTAGCCCTAGTTCAGTTCATTGAAGAAACTCCTTCCTCTTCTATGCAAGTTAGATAGTTACAAATCCTTAAGCTCGAAGAGGAAAGGGAAAAGGCCAAAATCACACACGCACATCATCAACAGTTAGTCAAAGCTTCCTTTGATTCAAATTTTGTAAGTTCAAAATATTTTCAACTCAGAGACCTAGTATTGAAATGGGATAAAGCCCATGAGGAAAAAGGTAAGCATACCAAGTTCCAACAAATGTGGCTTGGCCCGTTTCAGATTGTGGAACAAATAGGCCCATCAACCTTTTTATTGCAAGATTTATCAAGCAAGAGAGAATCCCTACATGTTAATAGGCAGATCTTAAAGAAATATTTTCCATAGAAGATCTCTTCTATTTATTGTATATTATTGCCTTTATTTTATTTTTCTAGAAAGAATAATATAAGTTGAAAAACATTTACTTTTGGCTTTACAAATAATAGTCTCTTTCTATTTTTGACTTTTCACTTGTATAAGTAAAGATTATTATGAAAGTGACTTTCACACATAAACCATAGGGTTAATTCATGTTGCTCTCAAATTGCTTGTTCTCTACCAAACTTATTTGATCTTTGATGAAACTTAACTTTAGAAAGGAACCTTTCCTCTACATCAATCAAGAAAAGTATCAATAACAAAACAAAGTCTCTCTACAAAAAAGCATCTTTAAACTCTATAATTATCATCCAGAAGATCTTAAGGAGCCAATGATTCTCCCCATCTATTCAATTTTCATTTTATAGAGTGTAATTCTAAAATATACTTAAACTTAAAGGGTAAGAGGTCTCATCAAGAGCTAGCCTACCATGATCATAAGGTTATAACTAGCTAGCATTACCAATACTGCATATCAAAATAAGGTAATGGATTGAGATTGTATTAATCAAAAGACAAGGGGTCTCATTAAGAGCTAGCTTCTTCAGTTAAGTTATAATCAAGTGAATGGAATTGTCAATTTTGGTCACCAAACCAAGACATTGTCCTTTAAGGGATAAAAAGTGAAATTTTGAAGAAAAATAATTATTTCAGAAAATAAAAGGGAATAAGTATACAAATCTGAGCTTATATTTAAAAATTGTATTATGACCTAGGTGGGATATTGAATCATTGCTAGTTAAAAGTCAACCCTGTCAAGCCTATGAATTCCTGCTGGCAGTAGAGGCTCTACTTATGACAATTGAGTATACCAAAAACTGATCTCTGAGGAGCCCCCCTGTTTTTATCTTTAAAACCAAGTAATGACTGATGTAGACAAAATACATTTCTTAAGTAAGAGGATAATGAAAAGGATGATAGTTAAGTGGATGTTGTTTAAATATTCAAAGAGCAGTATAACTTATCTTATATTTCATGTAATTTTTATTTTCTAAACCATCTTTATTTTGGAAGTTTTTAGAAATCTCAAAAAACTCTTAGAGATAACTGGTTCTTCCAAGTGAATCGCTAATTGTTGTGCTATTCAAAAACCCCCCATTTGTTAATAGTAGTAGTTAATATTACATTAATAAATGGGGACCCTTTAAAAATTTCTTCCAAAAATAATTTTAACATTTAGGCATTTTCTTTATTAAATTTTGGAATAAAATAAGATATCAATCAAACACCTTTTCAAAAAAAATAGTAAATGTCTGCCTTTCCCACATATCGCACGATCAAGCATGATTGAAAGCCTTTCTAATCCACCAAATCTAGCAAAAAGCGATCAAAAGAGGACTCCATGCTATAACACTTCGAAACTAGTACGTTTCTTATATAAACTAAGTCCTAAGTCATTTATTATTTAAACTAAGGCCCGCATCGCATATCGCTATTTATAGAAGGTGCACCCTAAAGAATTACCTTAAAATGTGCAAGATGCGGAATTGCGATGACAACATTTCCATTATCACATCGTATTTTGTACATTTAAAAGAACACCACAAACTTACCATCCATCGAGATTGCAAAATGAGATTGAGACCCGGACCCACTCCCAAGATACGTCATGAACAAGTATTTAGGTTCGCTACTTAATAAAAGGTGCTTCACAAAAAGAAAACCTGACAAATGAGATATGTTTTGGAAATGATGGTAAGCAGCCCGCATCTCGCATCTCACAGAAATGACAAGGAAAATGTATAAACATAATGCGATAATGCGATCTGCGATATTGCATCGCAAATCGCGAAATCAACATTTTCGCAATTTAAAGGCTCACCACCCTAGAAGCTTTCTTCCTGACTTACGATGCGGACATTAATTACCATTAAAGCTAAGAGATAATGAAACATTAGTGGGCATTTAGTAAAGGTCAATGGAATTTATGTGTGAAAAGCCATCCAACTTGATATGATATCTTCTCACTTGCATTCAAATAAAACTCCTTTCTTATCACCTTTTTCAAGTTATCTATATTATTCCAGCTTACGTTCAGTCTTATCTCTGTATATCCAATAGTTTTTGTTCTTCTCCATTTTCAGGAAAAATCCACAGAAGTAGTCTTTGGGTGCTTGGCAAAGAAGGGCAAGGCAGTTGCGTCTGAGAAATTAGAAATGAGTCCTTTATTCATAGATACTACATGCAGTAGAGAAGGAGGGACCTCTACATGGGAAACCATGTATGATTTGTTAGAAGAAGAGGAACCAAGACCTTTGGAAACAAAGGTCACACCTGACGGCCATGTTTCCTTAGATGCCACCATTTTTTATACGACATGCTCATTTCTGCATTGCATAGCCGCGCGCCCAAAGATAATCCCTTATACAGATATGGTCAAGTGGATTATTGATCAAGCCAACATCTCAGATAGAGAATTTAAGAATAGAAGCCAAGAGGTTATGGGATCTTTTTCGCCAGACAACCTACGGCTTATGTACCACCTACTAGAGCCACAAGCCATCTACAACAAACAGTTCCTTGAGAAGTTTGCCAAAGAGAATGAGGACCCAGTAGATGTCACCCGGACGTAGTTGAATAATGAGGGAAAGATCAAAAAGGACAAAGTGGGTATGTACTCTACTACATCTATTTCTCCTCCCCATAGTTTTGCAGCAGCCATGCTATGTAGGATGTTTAGAAAGCCTGATAGCACTAAATTTTCCCTAGAATGGCTGCCATTAATAGATGAAGCTATAAACGCAACCATAATGAATTGGGCCCAAATTTTGTCTGATAATTTAGCAAAGGCGATAATCGATAATAGGAGGAAAAGGAGTATCTCTTCGAGGGTTTACCCTCCATTTTTTATGAGTGCCTATGTGATGGATGCAATTTTTTTTGGTTCAAAATTTCCTATCACGGGATGGAAGTGGACTGTAAAATATCCACTTCCCATTCATATATATCATAAGGACATGTGGGAGTCTCCGTTTCACCTGCATTTTTACAAAATTTATGATGGAGTCATGTTATCTATCCACAAACAGGTTTTCAACCTAGATGCCCCTAGGTTTTCTAAGGAAGTCGAGGTATATATCCTCCTAGTGGTCAGATGGTTTGGGGAGGAAAAATTCACATATATTAGGGTACTTGGGAGGATTACCTCACCACATGTCCTCCCATACTATGTTCTAGACAAATTAATGGCTAGAGAGATAACCTATCAAACAACTAGTGAGGGTGGGTTGAGCAAAGGATTAAAGGAAGTGAAAAAGGCCATTTGGCCTACATTTCCGTTATAGTGTGGAGCATTTGCACTACACGATCTGGGGCATGCATTCAAAGAAGCAGAAATCATGCAATCTCTAAAATTACCTAAATTCCCAGGAAGGTAGTATGACCCAAATGGCACTGCCAAAGACTTCACTACCATGGTGAAAGTGAAGGTATTCAGTCATGAGGAAGATGCATTTGATGACATCTTCCTACAGAAAGAGACATTCACAGAGGTGAAGCACATGTCATCACTACTTTTTGACCCAGAAGAGCTTGAAGCCTTTCATGAATATATAGAAAGGAGATTGTTAAAGGTCCCATTGGACCAATTACTGATTAAACCAATAAGGGAGCCAACTCCCAGCGTAAGCCTAGAAGGAAGCTCCAGATAAAATTCTAAGGATAATTCCAAAGCAGAGTCCCAAGAGAAGTCTACTAGGTAGTCAGAGAAATCAGAGCAACAGTCATAGAATGTGTTAGCTACCTATAATACTAGTGATTCCCCCATTACTATTGTAGTTGTATCCCTTATTAATATTGTTGTGCCCCTATTGTCCCCATATTGTTATTATTGTGCCCCATAGAATCCCTCTATTGTTATTTTTGTGCCCTTATATTATTATTGTTAGGTCGGCTTGGTTATATTGTGACCCCTTACACTCCTATATATAGAAAGGAGGTTTCATCATTTGAATCATCCAAGAATTGTTCATTTGTGTAACGTAAAGGAGGTTTCCCCCTCGAAGCGGCTAAATTCTAAGGCATTCAACTATCTTTTCTATCTTTTTGTGAGCTGGTTTCATAACATTTGGTATCAGAGCTTTGAAATTATAGGGTTTCGCTGCTGCCAACAGGTCATCATGGCATGTGCGCTATGACCTTTTTTCTACGATGTTTCAAATGCTAAAAACAAAACCCATTTGGGCCGAAATCATTATGAACCTCGGGTCTGAATTTCAAAGCTTTTTGCGCTATATTTGCAGAGATATGATCTGAGGAAGTTGGCCTTTTTGCAGACTCCTGAATTTCATTCCAAACTGGTGACCTAGGGAAAATTGTCATAACTTTTGTTTTGAGCATCAGATTGAAATTTCGTAAGAAGTTACAGAAAGAGGATGGGCTGTAGTTTCGTGTGTATATTTTTTAAGATACTAAGGTCAAAATAGTGACACATGGCACTTCATACAAGTTCACTTTTCTGGAAAGGTCTATAATCAGGTCATCTTGGGAGATTGTTTATAACTCTACCTTGGAGAATTTAAATTCGATCATACTAGTGGCATTGGAAAGAGGACATAGAGCACTATTGCAGGTCGTAATTTCAGAACTAGATGATTCGAAATTACAGAGATACATCATATTCAATATCAAGCTCCTACAAAGTGAAAAAGGGTGTGTAGTTTTTTCTTAAATTTTGCATAAGCTTGGTTTGAAAAATTGGTTTGAAGGAATTCAAAGGGCATAGTAAATCATTATTATCAGTAATTGATGCCCCGAGGAAAGAAAATGAAAACACCTAGTAAGCAACCAGAAAATGAAAAAACCTAGTAAGAAACCTAAAAGCTCTAGCATGACTCATGAAGAAGAGGAAGAAATGCAACATGATATATCAAAATTATGAGACCAAGTGCAACAAATGTCACTTGCACAAAAAGTAACAGAATCTAAGATGGATGGTTTAAACAAAGGCATAGAAGCTAAAATGAATGACATGGAAACTAATATGGATGGCATGGAAGCTAAGATGAATGGCATGGATGCTAAGATGGATGGAATGGATGATAAGATGGAAGAATTGAAGATAAATTTGAATAAGTTGCTACAAGAAATGGTCACTAATGGTGAAAGGGTAGTAAAGAAAACTCATGATGAGAACAAAAGAAATGTTAATCATGATTTCAAAGACTTTAATGTTGGATTGAAGACCCACCATATTAAAAAAATTGATATGAGGAATTTTGATGGCAAGGATCCCGCAACATGGATACTACAAATGGAGCAATTTTTCGATCTCCATAATGTGTAAAACACGCAAAATGTATGTATTGCAACTTTATATTTGGAACCAAATCAATTTGTATGGTATCGATGGCTTTTCTCTTGTAAACAAATTGTCACTTGGGCAATTTTTACGGAAGAAATGACAACACATTATGAGGATACAAAAAGAAAATTTTTTTTTATCCAATTGATAAGTCTCAAACAAAAGGGTTCAATGATGGAGCACATTGAGGAGTTCCAAAAATTGAACATAAGGGTAAAAGATACTCCAGAGGAACATAGGATTGATGTGTTTATAGGGACTTTAAAGGATAATATCCAACATTAGGCTCACCTTTGGGAACCTAATTCATTGGAGAAGGCATTCAGGTCAGCAAGAAAAATGGAAAGCAAAATTATGGCAACCAGGAAGCCTACCACTCACAACTATAAATATGGAAGTGTTGTTGCCCCTAGCCTTCCACAACCTATAAGGTTGACACCACAAAAATTGGAAGAAAAAAGAGCAAAAGGGCTTTGTTACAGTTGTGATAGCAAATACACTAAAGGTCATAAGTGTGCTGAGAAGAAATTATTCTACATAGATTGTGAAGAGGAACAAGAAAAGGAACAAGAAAGGTCAAAAGAAGAGGATATGCTCCAGGAACAAAGCCTAGATAAAGAAGAAATGAATCTAACCATATCCTGTAATGCATTGGCTGGAATTACCACTCCTCAAACCATTAAGATAGAAGGAAATACCAAGAAGAAAAGGGTAATAGTGTTTATTGATTCAGGAAGTACCCACAATTTTATTCATTGTAAGATAGAAAAAGAATTGAATTTCTTCCTATATCCAGCACCAGAGTGTCAAGTGATGGTTGCAAGTGGAGGAACCATAAATTGCTCTGGAAAGTGCCATAATATCAAGCTATCCATGGGAGAATATGTATTGAATAGCCCAATGCTTTCCATTCCAATGGGAGGTGTTGATGTTGTACTGGGAGTCCAATGGATACAATCCTTGGGTACAATAGCTTTTAAATTTCAATAAATTTTGATGAAATTTTCTACGGAAGGAAAGGAAGTTGAATTAAGGGGTATTGCAGGGAAACTGAGAAAGATAATCAGCTCTAACGGTATGACAAAGCTTCTAAAAATGGAACAACAAGGTGTAATTGCACAATTATGTTCGCTAGATGTTTCCACATCGAAATCATATATTTCTCCAGATCTCCAAAAAGTCTTGGACAATCATTCCGAGGTATTTGAGACTCCCAAAGGTCTCCCACCTATTCGTGATCATTATCATGCTATTCATTTGATTCCAGGAAGTGTTCCTCCAAACATCAGGCCGTACACATATCCCTATGCCCAAAAGAGTGAAATTGAACGTATGGTTGCAGAAATGCTAGAGGCTGGTATAATTCAACCTAGCCAAAGTTTTTTCTCTGCTCCAGTAGTATTGGTGAACAAGAAGGATGGATCATGGTGCATGTGTCCAAATTATAGGGAGCTCAACAAGCTCACTATTAAATATAAGTTTCCCATTCCTGTCATTGATGAATTATTGGATGAATTGCATGGATCAATTTAGTTCACCAAGTTGGATCTTCATTCAGGATATCATCAAATTAGAATGAAGAATGAAGACATTTTGAAAACAACATTTAGAACTCATGAGGGTCACTATGAATTTTTGGTCATGCCTTTTGGCCTTACCCATGCACCTTCTACATTTCAAGCTTTGATGAATTCCATTTTCAAACCCTTAGAAAATTTTTGTTAGTATTTTTTGATGATATACTAATCTACAGCAAATCTTGGAAGGATCATGTTGAACATGTTGACAGGGTGCTACAACTATTGGAGGAGAAACAATTATATGCAAAAAGATCCAAATGTTTCTTTGGAGTACAAGAGGTGGAATATCTGGGTCATATTGTATCTCATGAAGGAGTTAAGGTAGACCCTAGCAAAATTAAATCCATTAAGGAATGGAAAATCCCCACATCCATAAAGCATCTGAGAGGATTTCTTAGGTTGACAGGGTATTATTGCAAGTTTGTTAAGAATTATGGGACGATGGCAACACCTCTAACAACATTATTGAAGAAGGATGTTTTTTCATGGAATCTAGAAGCAACAAAGGCCTTAAAACATCTTAAAGAGGAAATGTGCCAAGCACCGGTCTTAGCTACACCAAACTTCACGAAAACCTTTATTGTGGAATGTGATGCTTCAGGAAATGGAATTGGTGTTGTTTTAATGCAAGATGAAAGACCTATTGCTTTCGAAAGTAGTCCAATCAAGGGAAAGTATTTACAGAAAGCTATTTATGAGAAGGAAAGTTTGGCAATACTACATGCACTTAAGAAATGGCGACCTTACCTAATGGGAAGACACTTCAAGGTAAAAACGGATCATGATAGCCTTAAATACTTTTTAGAACAAAGATTATCCTTTGAAGAACAACAAAAATGGGTCACAAAAATGTTGGGTTATGACTTTGAAATCATCTACAAAAAAGGGAAGCAAAATATTGTGGCAGATGAACTCTCAAGAAAGGATGAGGATGTGGAAGCATTGCTATGCACCATTTCTATTATCCAACCAGATTGGATAAACGAAACAAGGGAGGAATGGAAGAATGACGAAGAAGTGTGGGCACTTATTCGAAAGTTACAACAAGATTCCAGTACATCTGATACATTTAGCTGGAAAAATGATTCGTTATGGTACAAAGATCGGTTATACCTCTGTAAGAATTCCCAACTCAAACAAAAGATTCTTCTGGAATTGCACGCTTCTCCCTTAGGAGGGCACTTAGGATTTTTAAAAACTTACCACAGGGTTAAGAAGGAATTTTTTTGGGATGGCCTTAAATCAGATATTCAAAAGTTTGTGGCAAAATGTTTGGTTTTCCAACAAAATAAAGTTGAAACAATTAAGACACCAGGTCTATTACAACCTTTATCCATTCCAAGCCGACGTTGGGAGGAGGTTTCAATGGATTTTATCACAACTTTATCCAAGTTTGAGGGAAAGAGTGTCATCGTGGTGGTAGTTGATAGACTTACCAAGTATGCACACTTTTGTGCATTATCACCTCCATTTAAAGCCAATACAGTTTCTACTGCATTTATGGAAACAATTCAAAAGCTACATGGAAACCCAAATATTATTGTAAGTGACAGAGATCCCATTTTTACTAGAAATTTTTGGACAGAATTATTTTCTTGTCCTGGTACTTAGTTAGCTCATAGCTCATCTTATCATCCTCAATCTGATGGGAAAATTGAGATAGTAAACAAATGTTTGGAAGGATATCTTCATTGTTTTGTATCTGATAAATAGACACAATGGGTCAAATGGTTGCCTTTGGCTGAATGGTGGTATAACAATTCCTTCCATACTGCAACAAAAATGACCCCATTTATGGCACTTTATGGATATCAGCCACCATCCATCACATCATATTTAAGAGAAAATTCTATGGTTCAAGTAGTGGAACATCACATTGAGCATCAACAACAAGTTCTCCAACTCTTAAAGGATAACCTCGTGTTGGCGCAGAATAGAATGAAACAACAGGAAGATCAACATCACAGTGAAAGAAGTTTTGATGTAGGTGATTGGGTATTCCTACGACTACAACCATATAAAGCAATATTTTTTCTTCAGAAAAGGATACAGCCGAATCTACAGAAAAGATAGTTGAGAAAACCTCAGCTGAAAAGCAAGCTAAAATTCATTCTGCCTCCACCTAGTCAACAAAACCCATGGTGATTGATTTAGAGCAAGAATGAGAGCATTTAAATAAAAATATCCATACAAAGGGACAAACACCTGAACCACAGACTCCACAGAACAAAACAACTCAAGAAATTACAGTAGAGAAAACTGTACGTACTCAAGATGTAGAGCACATTCCTACCACCCTTACCTCTGAAATTGTTTTGAGAATTAAGGAGATTCCTCCTTTAGATGTGTTATATAGCCAAACCACAAAGCTGTCATAAAAAGGAAAGGAAAGAAGAGGAAGTTCAATGTTACAGCTACTACTACTCTCGATAAGGAATCGATGGATATTGCCTAGAAAGACTTACCCATCGACCCATCTGACAACCTTACTAGACTGTCAGTTTGTAGGAGCCTATGCTACAACAACTATTGATAAAGCAGCAGAGGTACAAATGTCGCTCAGAGAAAAGGAAAATAAAATTATGTTGTTGGAACAACAGTTAGAGCAAGAAAAACCTAACCAACAAGTGGAATTGCAAGTAGCCAAGCTCCAACAAGAATTTGAGCAGATGCAAATAAAACATCAAGCCAATGTAGCAGAAAAGGAAGCGCAGATACAAGCATTAACAGATAAGTATAAGAACAATCCAAATATTGATGAGTTTATAATTGAAGTGCTCAGCCTTAACTCCCACCTAATGCACCAAAAGGAAATTCTATGCCAGAAGGTCTCATAGTTGAGTCCTTATTGCAAGACTAGTGACAAGTTAACTAGTCAAGTCATTGACATGAGACTCAAATATGATGAAGTATTGAAAAGTATTTCCGACTTCATCACCTGGCAGAATTTAGAGGATGGGAGGAAGGTTGATTTTCCTATACTGGAGGAGTCACATAAAGAAATTTTATTTTCAGACTGGGACTCTCGGATTAGATAAGCAGAAAAGGCAACAACAGATGTAACAACAACAACAAACATTGTTACTGAAAATATCAATGAAAATTTACACAGCACGAACCTGGTTTCAGAGTCTGTACCAGGTTTTCTTCTGAATGTCAAATAGCTCAAACAACAATGGATGTAGTCAAAAGGGGAAAAAGAGGAAGAAATCAGGCAAATGACCAAGTTAAACTCGGAAGCATACTGGCAATATTTAGTTAAACATTATAGCCAGTGGATGAACCTGCGATGCCTAACCTCTTCCACGCAGAAAATTGTGCCAGTACTAACCGATGCCATGTTCACTGGGCAGTTGAAATCTATGATCAACCAACCAACACAGCTCAAACTCATGGCGGACATCACGATCTCAAAGATCAAACGCAAAGGAATTAGTCACCATGTTTTATTTCTATTTTTGTTTTGTTTTCCACAATTTGAGGAAGGTCGTTTAAACCTCCTCAACTATTTTTGTAATAATCTATTATTAGGATTTATAGTCTAGTATTTAAACACCTCTCATGCATTTAGAGAGGGGTCCAAAATTTTTATCAGAAACAATCTTCAAAACATGCACTTCTGTCCCTATTAGGTTCCTATACCAATAGGTGTCATATTTCATGATTGACTGTTAAAGTGCCAAATATGTTCATCCTTTGCATCCTGCAAAGGTTCCATATTTTGAAAAAATAAAAAAAAGTTAAAAAATGAAAAGAGGGTATGCCCTAAAAGAAAAATCAAAGGGCAAAAAGAATGAATTGGTCAAAAATAAAGAAAATGAACCCCAAAGAAAAGACCAGGAAAGTGTGCTAGTCCAAAATGCCACTACTATCCTATTTTTGCAAAGAAGTCCAAAATGTGCAAGTGGTGACTTCTGTTATAGTTGATGGATGGCCAAACAGCTTAATCTTCGCCAATCCATGTTTAAATTTCTTGTTTTAGAACTAGAGAATAAGATCTGTCCAAACAGTTCAAGCTTGGTAGATAAGTAGTTAGGTAGAGAAGCAAGGGAGCCCAACAGTTAAATGTAAGCCCCTGGAAGAAATAAGGGTAGACTTAGATAGGAGGGCAGTTAAAAGAAAACAAGAGAGTAAGGGTTTGCTAGTTCAAGTGCACCCAAGGAAAAAGGAAGAAAAAATGTTAGGTTTGATAGGCTGGGTAGGCAGTTTTGATGTTGCAGAAGCAGGTTTGTGAACAATTTTGTCTTAAAAAATGATGCATCCCATGGATATCACAAGTACTATGGCAAGGTGGCTGCAAAAAAGTTGAAGCATGACTAATTTCCCCTCCCATTTCTCCAAGAACACTTACTAACATCCCCTCAAGGACATTGAGATTTGCTAAGTGCTCCTAGTTCACTATAATAACTTGGATACCTTTCACTCCCCTAAGCCTAAGTTTCACCTTTTACTTAATGCTTTTGATTTGAATATATTTCCCATTTTAACCTATTAACACTATTATATAGCTTCTACATAATATTTCCCCTCCTATACTATGTAAAAATACATAAAAACCCTGAAATTCTTAAATATCCCACCCTGGGCTTAATTAAAGCCATATGTTAATGTTTTAAGGGCATCCAAGGTTTATCTGAAACCTTGTGGACAACCCTCCCCGTGCGCATATAAACTTTGGGATTCATTTAACATTCGGTTAAATGAATAACCAACCCGCAAAACCTAAAGTTTAAATACATTGTAAAACCCCGCAAAAACATTACAAAACATTAAATATTATCGTGCGGGTCCCATACTCTAGCCCTCCGCCTATTTTGTTTTCCGCCATCCGTTGGATCATAACACGTAGATCCAATGACCCATATCAATATCGGAACCCCTCCAATGACCGAACAATAGCCTCCGGGAAAATGGTGGTTTCGCCGTTGTACATAATACACATGGCCCAGCCTAGTTTTATCGCGTCCCCTTCACCCAAAATAGCCTTTGTGCAAAAGCGGTGCGACATAATACCATATACCGCCCCCGCTTCCCGCCGCTGACGTCTTCGCCCACGTCAACACCCACGTCCTCTGCAACCTCACCTCTGTATCATCCGCTGTGTCCACCACGTCACTGCCAAGTCAACGTCCATACCCCCACTACACGACAAATATTACGTCATGCTGACGTCACCCGACCGAAGCGTGCCAAAATCCCGCCAAAATCAAAGTTTTGATAAAAAGGCGTAAAATGTCATTTTTTGTTTGTTTTGTTTGTTTCTTCTATGCAACCTTTGCATGCTGTTTTACGTCCAAAGCAGCATTTTTACTAAACAGTCCGCCACCCAGTTGAATTGACTCCACAGCTCGGCCCCTCAGCTCGGTCTGCCACCTGTATTTCGCCCAGGGTGCCATTAAAACAAGTATTTACCCGAGTTCTGCTCCTAAAACCCCTTTTTTTCTAGTTTTCTCTGTAAATTCGCCAAAAACACCCGAATGTGAATTAAAAACACAATGCTGCCTTCAAACCCGTGCACTGTAACCTCTGTTTTTATCCTCTTTACCAAGAAATCCCTTGAATCCCGTTTCCCACTGCAAATTCGCCCATTAAGCTGAATTCAAGCTTGTTCCGGCCTGTAAATTCCATGAGAAAACTCCTAGAAACTATCATTTTACCTACTATTGCTGCATAAAACCCAAAATTCAAATTGAAAAATCATAGAAGATTCAATAATGGAGTCTCCAGTGGCCCTCAAGGTTACCCCCCTCAATTCACCACACAAGGAATTGGAATGGTTGCCCCTGGCTGATAGAGATTTTCAGATTAGTGACTTAATGGGTGACAAGCCTCACCTTCAAGCTTTTTGTGAAATTAGGAATAGTCACCACAACAATGCTAATGTCTATGGAATTTGGGAGTCCAACATGCCCATATATTACCTCCCCTCAGTAAATGTGCTCCCTCATATCATCCATTTATGCTGTGCCAATTATGACCCCACTCAAAGGGCAGTTATGGCTCCATCTGGGACTGTCCTCTTCTATATTACCCCTGAATCCATCAATGAGATGCTACACTTTAAGCCAACTCAGCCTCTGGCTCCTCTCTCCATGGAATTCTTGCTTGAACAAGGTGCCAAACTACCCAGTTCGGAGATATCCAGAATAGCTCAATTATTCATGAGACCAGATCGCCAACCCCAGCAACCTCCTCCTTTTAATCAGGTCTGGTTCAATGAAGCTGGACAATTCATTATTGACATGATTTCCTACATCTTGGGATTTAAAACCAGTGAGCATATTGATGAGACTATCTTAGTTTTGTTGTCCATGTTTACTCCAGGGCAGCCCCCTGCTGTCCAATATGATTAAGCCACCTTCATAGCTAATAAGATCAATGAGCAATTCATGAGCCTAGACAGAGAAAGAGTGTTTAAATACACATCATACATATATAATTTTTTGCTGTACAATCAACCTGATAGTTTTCAAGTTCCCCTTAGAAAATTGGATCTCAAAGGAGAGCACAAGTCTGTAATCTTCTGGACCTCAGTATTTCATGAAGTCCATAACTCTCCTTATACTTATTGTGAATTCATTGACCTGTTCATACATCCAGCCACTTGTTTATTGATGACAACTCCTCCTGCCAGGCTCTCTGCTGAAATGCAGAAAATTTTACATCTCTCAAAAGACTACAGTATAGGTGACTGGTACTTTTACCAGAATCACATTGAGATCTAGATATATGGCTGTGAATTATGCCCCTATAAGCTGCCAAAGTATGTGCCTATGAGACTGTTTGCCCTGGAATACTTCAGGAAATTTATTAGTTCAGATTTGACTCATTTCTATGGTGCTAGGAAAAAGGCACAACTCAAAATAAGAAATCAATTGGGCCCTTTTGTCTTCAATAAAAGGGAAGCCTGGGAAGAAGCTGACAAGATTTTAGGGGAGCAACTTAAGCTGAAACAAAGTTTTTATTGGGCACCATATGACCCTGAACATTTCATAAGTTATAGAAAAGTGAAAAACAAGCTTACAACATATGTTCACCACAAAATCCCTGAAATTCAACAGTATGCTAACCAACAAGAATGGGTAGAAGGCACATTAGTAGAAGAGATTATTAAGGAAGAGAAATTGGCAAAAGCCATGAAAGAGCTTGAAAAAATGCTTGACCTGGACTCTTTTGGACAGGTATCCTTCAAACTACCCCAGCAGATAGGAGGTGATACATCTTTTGCCGGAACTTCTCAACAGCCCACACAAAAAGCCAACACATGGTCAGCAAAAGGCAAAGAGGTAATAGGTTCAGAGCAGGACATAATGACAGACCAGCTAGCTACATCAAAGGAACAAGGCCAAGGGCAGGTTCCTCCAGCTCAAACAAAAGCACCAGAAATCCCTATACTACAAACTCCTCTAAATGAGGAGAGAGGCAAGAAAAGGGACAGGCAAGAAGACACACCAATCAACGGTCCTGAAGAGAAACCAGGGGAAAAAAGGCAGAGATTGAACCCCTTATCAGAGGAGGAATTCATTTAGGAGACCACAGACAGTCCAAGGGAAGAAAGATCAGTCAGCCAGGATACATCCCCAGTCACAGAAACATCGGCCAGTTCACACAGGTAGGAGATTGGAAGACAACATAGTGTGGAATTCTCTTCTGCCAGGCAGCAAAGTAGGCAAGGCTCTGACATTAAGAGAACATTTACTGAAATAAAGGCAAAAAATGAGCCAATAAGAATTCAACTTTATAATCACTTGCTGAAGATGGCCCCCACAAATCAACAAAGGTTAATGTCAGCATATGACATCCAAGAAGGAAAGATGATCCTGAGTCACTTCAAGCCCAAAATGCTGCAGCCACAGTCAGCTACTAATTACATCAGGACCAATCTAGAAGTATTAGCCAAGGACATCCAGCCAATGGACCAAATTGAATTACATAAGCAAACTGGAGAAATGGTATACTCCACATTGGAAAATAAGGCATTGCTGGCCCACAAATTGCAGAATTCTTTAAATAATACCTCTGCCCAATTGGAGTTGGAAAAGGCTTCCTCTTTAGCTAAGGATAACAGAATTAAATCCTTGGAAGAGATTATCATAGAGCTGGGACATGATCCCAAGGATGCCAAAGGCATCAAAGCATTAATAAAAAAGAAGGAAGAAGACATTGCAGCTCTCAGGAAGCAGCTCAAGCTGCCTATCACCATGCATCCCAAAACTACAGAGATTGTTGAGAAAAAATCACAGGAAGATACTATGGACCTGCTAATGAAAATGAATGAGAGATTGGCAGAAATGGAGAAGGCATTGGAGGAAGCACTGCAAGGAAAGCAGGGAGAGTCGACCTCCCAACCATCTCAAATAGCTCCAATAGTTGCAACTACTCCTTCTACAGTCACAACAACAGTCCCTCCTACTGTCCCGACATCAACAGCACCAAGTACTTCAACAACAACAGCAGCAGGCAGCAGCACTACCATGACTACTGAAGAACTGATAAAGGCTATGGAGGATCTAAGACTCCAAGTGTCAGAATTAAAGGATGCTAAAGAGAAACTGGCCAAGTTGGAAATTAGTTATGATAAAGCTAAAATGACTGTGGCAGAAAAAACAAGAGAGGTAAAAGCATTGGAGAATAAAGTAAAGGCATTGGAAAGGGACCTCTTATTAGACAAGCCTCTGGGAGAAATCAGGAGCATTTTATGGGCCAACATTGGCCAATCCATCACTGATATGTGGAAATCAATACAGATAATTCATGAGCAGATTGATTTGGTAGCAGCAGCTCAAGAAGAAATTCAAAAGGCCAGGGATTCATTGGGACACATGCCCGAACAGGCCAATAGGCTAATACACTTTTTGAATACCCACACCAAGGAAGATCTGGCAGCACTAGATATCAGGGACAGGACAGGCACTATTCTAATAATTAAAAGGGTTCTGACCATGAGGAACTTCATACAAAATCTGGAAAGGAAGTGCCAGGAAATGCAAATGGAGATAAATGCTTTCACACAGAAGTTCACAGTTTTGGAGGAAAAGGGTCTGCCCAGTTTGTTAACTGATGACTATAGATTAATGACACATGCAGCCTATGTACACAGGTTGAATACATATGTGGATAGCCAAGCCACAACATCATCAAGTTCTGCAAGAGAGAAGGCACTCCCATCTAGACAGAGCCTATATGACAATTTAGAAAATCTGTTTTTTATTGAACATGAAGTGAGGCATCTTTTCATAGTCCAGCCTACTTTCTTCAGGTACACGGATGCTGATGAAACTATAATAAAAATGTGCAGACACCAATTACCAGATGACCAATGGTGGTAGAGTATGCTGGAAATTTTGTAGGTAGATATGAAAGTTTTGTTTATATTCCCAAAACATAACAGAGGCCATAAAGTGAAGAAAAGAGCAGATAAAAAATCGCGCTGGGCAGCAGTCAATTAAAGCGCAGGAAAAAGCACCCGAGAAAGCAATGCCAGTAGCATGGAAGTTCACTAAAGTATCCATCGGCTGACTTGCTGAGCAAATAATCAATGCATCTCACCAACAAAGCGGCCAACACAACATTTCTTACTTCTGCATTCATTTCTCTCTGTTCCCAAGAGCATTTACTCCTTCTGTAGAGTAGGTGAAAGAAGTTATTGCAAGATATTATCTCTTTTGAGATATTTTGTAAACATTTTGTACAAATACCTCCCCAAGCTAAGTATTAGGGGTTGGTGATACCATTCTGGAACTGCGCTGTAAATTTGAGAACTCTTCTGAATAAAAGGTTGCTAGAATGCTTTGCTGATGAACTCTCTGGTTATGGAATTGATGGCAGAAGCCCATGTTGCAGAATTCTCGAATTATTTCATGGATCAATAAGTCTTTTTAACTCTTGTTTTACTGTTTCTGTGTTTTATATATCATTTATATATCATGTTCTAAATTACAGGGAAAAAGAATAACCCAGAACTTGCTTAACTGTACTCTGTGTTCAATTCCTGTTATTTTTATGTTTTCTTCAGGACTAGCATAGGTAGGAATTCTTAACTGCTCCTGTTTCCTTGGTTCTTACACTTTGAATATAACCAAGGAATTCTTGACTGCTCCCTGGTAATATTCATACACATTCCTTCTATCAACATGATGAAAGATTCTTAATTGCCTTTCATCCCTTGACTCCATTTCACTTGATTCTAGCTTGAAAGTTGTTCCATGATTAATTATCTTGCTTTGTAGTTCCTCCTTCTGTCAAAGAAACCATATCCAACAGTTCACCTTCATTGACTCCATTAACCCAATGGTCTGAACTTCTCATACTTTTCACCCCTGTTCTATTGAATGTCACCATCCAAAAAACAAACAAATACTTGTACTTCATAACTAGCCTAACATATAGCAAAACAAAGCTAAATCATAAAGAGAGAGCCCTCTCTGGCTGCAGATTGGCTAGAATCTGCATCTAAAAGATTGGTTAGTGGTTACCTCGGCCGTATTCCCTTTTCTCACAGCTTTTGGGGAACAACCTGAGTGATAACAGTCCCTTTGAGGAAGTTTTGGTGAAATGAATGGAACATGATTTATTTTCATCTTATCTAGCATCTTCTACTTAAATTGCACTTTTGTACTCTTAGATGGTGTTGGATTGATTGGAAGTAGGTCGATGTTGCTGAAACACATGAGCAAAACTTATTACAAATGGTACTTTTATATTGTGATTTTTTTTTGTTTATGTATTAAGCAATATTTTTTCTTCAAATTGTTTATGTATGAAATTTTAAAGCTTGGTTAGCATTATTGCACTTTTGTATGGTGATGGCCTAAATTTTATGCTGAATATATGAATAATTTCTTATGCGATATATCTTTCACAATCCTTTCGGCTAACTATTTATTCGAAACAATTATTGTTAAAATAATTTCACTTTTTTTTTTTTTAACAAGGTCGGGTAGTTGATATATTACCAAAAGCTTTGATGGAGCAAGCTCCTATTACAACCGACTGTAAAATGATAAACATCTAAGCCATGAGATAGGAATGTAGTCTCTTCTCCTAGGCTGGTGTTCAAGACTTCATGTATTTTTATGAGTGTTCTAGTGTACTGCCTGACAATTTGACCTACTAGAAAGAGAAATTTACATGTCATGGATTCTCTGACAGTTTTTCATGGCTTGTAGACTGTTTGCTCCTAAGTTGGCTGGTTCTTCTTTTCATAATTGATCGAGTTCTCTCCTTCATTGCTTGTGCTATTGTTTTTGTAATATGCCACTGTGATTCCATTTGATTTGTTTTCTTGTTCTTCCTTTGGCTTTGCGTACTGCTCCTTGTTTTGCTGTGCTTCCTTGAATTTGTATTGCCTGAGGTACTTCTTCTTCTGTTGATGTTGACTGCTTTCCTTTTGTCGTACATGGGAACCATTGGATAAATGAGATCAACGAATGAGGTTATCAGATTAATAGCAACCAAGATTAAGTTGCATCGTTCAGAATCATGGGATGGATGTTGGAGATTAACCAGAGGCGCTGGTGGAAGAGGAGTCTGAAGGAACCATCATAGTCGTTGATGGTTGAACATCAGGCATGAACAAGTCCAAATGATAATCAAGGAGAGAGGCGAGTTTATAAACAGAGATGGTATTTCGGGCGAGGTAAAAACTGTGAGTGGTAAAAAGGGGGGGTCACCCGATTCCAGTTACTAGGCGACACGTAGCAGCAAAGGAGAGAGAGAAAATTGCTTTTTGGGTTGGTAATCTCTGGGCTTGATGTCGGCCCGATATCGATGTGAACCGTCAAATCCATTGAGGACAAATCAATGATGGAGGAGAGTCACACAAGTTTGGTTGGTCAGGCTGATCGACAACCGTCGGATCGAGTGCCAGATCAATAATCCAGATTTGATTGGAGATTGGAGATCAGAGAGAATAGCACTGCAGAAATGGCTTGGCAGAGCAGACCTAATGTTAGTTATAGATGCGAAAGAATGCTTTTTTGAAGTCCGTTTTAAGTGCTCAGTCATGTTTTTCCTTTGTATTTCGATATAAATGAGGTCCCAGAGAACGACAGAATTGAAGGAGGACCAAAATCTAGACATAATAGTCAGGGAGGAGGGCTGAGGTAAAGGGAGGGACAGATGGGAGGCATGGATGCTCAGAGGGGCTTTACACTACAATGGGTCACTGAGTGGAAGGAGTGAAGGGAATGAAGGGATATGGGGTGAGTGAGCTAGGTAAGAAGAGGGGAGGGGGCTTAAAATGAAGTCTATGCACTGAACAGAGGAAACACTGCGGGCTATTATAGAAGGCAGGAAGGGGCTTTGAGACCAAAGTAGCACTATACTAACATGGAAGGTGAAGATTTCTTCACTAAGGTTGCTTCTGCTTTTGTGAATTCACCCTCTGTTCTTATAGTGCTTTAACGCCGCCCGAAACCTGCCTTCGATGAAATAGTTTGCAACGTGGTTCTTGTGACCATGATTGCAATCTTCCTTCCTGTTGTTTCTCATACTAGAGTCTGAAGTTTCATGGATTTTCCTTTGCATTCCCGTGATTTCCTGGCTGTTACTGCAATGATGTGTCCTTTGTTTCTTTTTGACTATTGTTTTTTGATTTATTTCTTTTATCCTTATGATTTTTCCTTGATTTTGGTGAGATTTATACTTGTGATTTTTGCTGCTCATTAAGGAACAGAGTTGTGATATTATTCCTAGTTTTCACGAACATGCCCTTCATTTTTTTCCACTTCTTGATTTGCAAAATAATTCGCCTGTTGATTGTGAATTCTCAAGACATGCTTGAAGATTACATTGCTAGAGCCTCCAAGTTCTTCCTGATTCTTCTAAGAATTCTATTCATGAACTCATTGCTTGGATTTTTGTTTCTTGTCATTGCCTCTATTATTATGGCTGAGTCTCCTATTATGATAGGATTTTGAATTTCTCTTTTTTTGATTATTCTTGTTCCCATGAGAAAGTTGTATGCTTCTGCCTTATTATTTGAGATTTGTCCCAATCCCCATTCATATGTGACATTTTCTTTCCCATCAGGATCTAGGATTATTCCCCCTACCCCTGCCTTTCCCGGGTTATGCTTTGAGGCCCCATCAAAGTATAGACAGTATCTATTCTGATTTTTCCTCCAGTTTGTTAGTTCCTCTTCACTCATTCTTATTTTCCATATATTTCCTGAGTTTATATTCCTGTGTCCTTTTTTTCCATTATTATTTATTGTGGCTATGCTGAGCCAATCTCACACTTCCTGTTGAAGAGTGTTATAATCTGTTGGTTTTGTTCCTTTCACATTGAGGATTTCAGAAGTTAATCCCCATGTTTTTGAGAGGGTCTTCCCTATCCTTGGAATTTGATTTTTGAAAATGCACTTATTTCGTGTCAACCAAATTTTCCAACATAGAACTACTGGAATGCACTTCCATATTCTCTGAATTGTGACTTTCTTCTTTGTTGTGTATGGATAGGCCTTCTCAAGGGTTTGAAGAAAATATAGCAAGGGATTTTCAAAATTTATTCTTATTTCTAATGGACTTATTAGCTGTTGCCAACATTCTTTGGAAAAGGTGCATTCTTGGAATAAGTGCTGAATATTTTCTTCAGCCTGCATGCATCATGGGCATCGTGTTGGACCTTGAAATCCTTTTTTTTTAAGTTGTCACTGGTCAATATTCTCCCTTTTAAAAGAGTCCAGATGAACATTTTGATCTTGGGCAGACTTTCTGATTTCCATGCTATTTTCCAAGAATCCAAGTCTTGTTGATTTAGTTGTTCCTGAAGGATTTTATATCCAGTCCTAACTGTGCAATGTCCGCCACTTGGATCCAAGAGATAAGAATCTTCCTCATCAAAGTGGATTGGCGGTGCCCCTTTTAGGAGCTGCCCGATTTTTCTCCATTGCCCTTCCAAATCTGCCAGAATTTCTAAGGTTTTCCAATCTAGCCACTTCTTTTGATTCCATAGAGAGATAGAGTGTAAAGTATTGAAACCTTTACCTTTCATTCACTCTTGTATGTCTTCAATTTCTGGATGAGTCTGTAGTGGTTATTTTCCTATGATTTTTTCCTCCCAAATTGAGATTGTTTTTCCATTGCTTGGTGTTTTAGAAATATATCTACTCATTAATGGAGTTGTTTTTTTAACCAACTTCCATTCTTGGGTACATTGTCTTATTGGGATATTTCCATTGTGTAGTCTTTTCCTGGTGCCATCCATATATTTTGATATAAGAGTCTTTTTGCACCAGCTCTCTTTTCTTGTAATTAGTCTCCATACTATTTTCATTCCCAGTGCTACATTCATAAGACCAGGTATCCATATTGATAGGACTCCTTGTTCATAAGGTAGTACTACTTGCTCCCACCTAACTAAGCTAAATGTTTTGTTTTCTTGCTTCCCCCCTACCACAGAAAGCTTCTTAAGATCAGCTCCATTTGTTTGTGGGCACTTGCTGGGGCCATGATTATAGCATATTGGTAGATAGGTAGTGCTACAAGGAGTGCTTTGATTAGTATTACCCTTCCTACCATATTCAGCCATATCATACCCCATCTTTATATTTTTTTTTCATTTTTTTCAATTTGTTTAGTCCATATTTTTGTCTTCATGTTCTCTTTTGAGATTGGAAGTCCTAGATAAAAGAAGTGTGTCCATTTTTCCTGTATAAGGATGTCTAAGATTTGTGAGATCCTTTGCATAGTTCTGGGAGGGGTATTCCATCCATATATCCTGAATTTTGTATTGTTTAATAGCCCACCTGAAACCTATAAAAAATCATCCAGAACTTTTTTGAACCTCCTTGCTATTATTGTTGATGCCCCTCCCAGCAGCAATGTGTCATCAACAAAGAGTGAGTGGTTTATTGTTTTTACTCCTTTTGCTATTCTGATCCCTGTGATATTTCTTTCCTTTCTTTGATTTTCCAGAGCCCTGCTTAATGTTTCCGCCATTATAATATATAGGAAGGGGGAGAGAGGACAACCTTGCCTAAGGCCTCTTGTGCTTTGAAAGAAGTCACTGGGCCTTCCATTTATGAGGGGGGCAATCCATGGAGTAGAAATGCATGCCTGTATGACTTCCATTATTTCTCTTGAGAAACCAAGTTTCTAGAGGACAACCATTAGATATGGATGACTGACCCTGTCAAATGCATTTGCCATATCTAGTTTGATTATGAGGCCTTTTTCTTGCCTTAGCATACTAGAGTGTACCGCTTCCTATACAATAATTACATTATCTATGATTTTCCTGTTGGGCACGAATCCTCCTTGATTTTCAGATATGATTATTGGAAGTACTTCCTTGATTCTTTTTGCAATTCTTTTTTCTATTGTCTTATACGATGAATTGCAAAGAGAGATAGGGTGAAACCTGTTGAAAGTTGAGGGGTTTGCTTCCTTTGGGATTAGAGCAAGATAGGAAGACTTTGTGTTGCCTCCTATTTTTTTTGTTTTTGAAAACATTATTCACCATTCTTAAGAAATCCTTTCTGATGGTATACCAATGAAATCTGTAGAATGCTATTGTGAAACCATCTGGCCTCAGGGCTTTGTCCGGATGCAGGCTCCATATGGCCGCCGCTACCTCTTCTTCTGTGGGATCCTTGCACATTGCTACATTTTGATCTTTTAAAAAAAAAAATTGTGTGCTTTAAGAAATCTTCACTTTCAACCATTTCTTCGTTGGCTGAAAGTAAGTTTTTAAAGTGCTGATAGGCTACTTTTTTTAGTTCCTCCGCTCCTTTGACCTCTTGGCTTTTGACTTGAATTTTTTCTATTTGGTTTCTTGCTCTTCTTATCTTCATTGTGTTGTGGAAAAATGATGTGTTTTTGTCCCTTGCCTTGAGCCACAAACTTCTGGATTTCAATCTTGCCTCTTCTTCTTCTTTCCTGTTTTCCCTATATATTTCCCAAAAGATTTCCTTCTCTCTTAGATAATCTTGCTTGCTTTCTTCTTTGCTTTCTTTTTCAATTTGCATGCTGTCCATTTTCTGCTGTAACTCTTTTTTCTTTTTTCTTTTTTTATTTCATTTGCTCTTGCCCATTCCTTTAATTTGATTCTTGCAGTTTTTAATTTTGTTTCCCAAATATATTGTGGTGATCCTATTACTCTTGACTCCCATGCTTCCTTGACTAGTTCGCTACGTTCTCTATTGCTGTCCCAAATTGAGCTGTATCTAAATGGGAGCAGACCCTAGTTTTCCATTTTTCCCATGACTATTGTCACCGGTTTATGGTCAAATGTTGTGGTATGTAAAATTTTTGATTTTATGGAGTTGTGCACTACTGCTATGTTTTCTTGTATCATAATTCTATCCAACCTTTCTTTTATGTTACTTTTGCCCACTCTTTTATTGCTCCAAGTGTATTTCCTATTGCTTGGCGGGATATCTATCAAATTGTGTTGTTCCATTATTTCTTCCAAAATTTTCCTCTATGCTTCTTACCAAATTTAAATCTCCTCCTAGTATTATTTTCCCAGCTTGCACTTCTTTTAGTGCTTCTTTTATGGTGGCCCAACATTGCTCATTTTCCTTGTGATTTGCGGCATATATATTTATGACACTATACTTCTCTTTTGTACTGAGTTGCATTAGATCCGTTTGGATCCAGTGCTGATCTTTTTTGTATTTTATTAATTCCCAAGTTCCTTTTTTCCATATTGTGCATATACCTCCTGACGCTCATGTTCCCTGTATTGCTTCCCCTTCATAATTTCTGATTTTTTTTTTATATTTTCAGTTTCTTGGTTGTTTGTTTTTGTCTCCTAAATCATAAGGATGTCTGGGTTTTCTTTTGCCAGAATGTCTCTTGTGGAATTTTCTTTGATGGACGATCCCATTCCTCTGCAATTCCAGGAGACCACTATCATTATTTGCTTGTTGGGTGGTGCATGGCTCCTTTCCCTCTTTGCTGGCTTTTTTCGTTGTTTCTTGTACTCCTTCCTAAGAAGGTTTCCATAGGTTGTTGTGTTCCTAATGCCATTTCCTTTGCTACTGCTTCATCCCTGATTTCTTTGTTTGTCTTTCTTCCTGATTTTTTTTTGTATTCTACATTTGGGGGTACTTCCTTTGACTGCTTTCTGGTTAGGATTCTGTCTACTGGGGGGGGGGGGGGGTATGAGTGTTTGATAGCAGAGGGGATGTGGTGGGGTTGGGGGTATGTTGTGGGGATATGGATCTAGATCTAGATCTTCGTCCAGGGGATGGTGGGGCTGAAGGATCCAAAGGCTCAAAATGGTTAGGGGTAGCAAGAAGGTTATTAAATTTTGGTGATGGAGGATGGAGATCAGAGGATGTGGAGGGCTACGAGGAAGATAGATTTGGTTGTTTGTGGATTGTCTTCTTTCCTTTAACCTGTTCCCATTTGTTTTTCGGTTCTTCACTGTTTTCATTTTCATTTTTTTTTTTTTACATCTATTTGCAAAATGACCATATTCGTGACATACCTTGCATTTGAAGGGGATTTGTTCATAATCCAGCTCTTGTATATGCATCCATTGGTCAATTTTGTTTTTGATGGCTTCTGGTAGCCCTTTCCCAAGATCCACTTCTACCCATTTTTGCATAGTTTTGGGCGATGGCCATAACCCAGTGAACTGCCGCACTAATCCACGCTATGCCAGAGAAAGTGCTACTCTACGGGGAAGGGTAAGAGGGAGTGAGATTTCAGGAATATCTTCCAATATTTTAACAAACTTAGTGATTGATGGTCTGTTCTTTGCCGAGCCCATTATAGAAATGAGAGAGGCAAAAGCTTTTGTTGTTCCTTCATTTTCTTGTTGTTGATCTGAAAGAGCCTCTCCGTCCTCTAATGCATCCACGGTGCTCAGACCCCAGCAGCACGAGGCCGCTGAGGGGCAGCTGCGAGTTGCTGCATGCTTCTTGTTGCGTTTGCTAGCTAGGGTTGTGCAGATCCTTCAGCAAGCAACGCGAAAAAAATATCATACCCCATATTGTTATTGAAAATAATTTCACTTCTTATTGCAGTTGAATGATCTTTATTACCAATTTCTTTAGGACATTATTTTAGATCGCATGTTTCAATTTTATTCTCAGGTATAGTCATAGCTAGATAGTGCTTAAATTAGGATATGTGCATGTGATTATTAGTTTAGATTATATTACTTTTAATTTAAACATTCCTCCGAACTATCATATATCACCCCATCAGCACTTTCCTAATTTATATTTGGAAACTGGTCCCATTACCCCTAGTTGGAGCAACTACACCAAATGGGAAAGGAGTTGCCAACCAAGGTTCGGACCGGGTGGCTTTCCCCCAATGTTGTAAGCAACAATTTTTGAGGCTTCAACACCTCCTTTATGTAAACTTGAGTCGGCTTTTGAGATCTACCCATGGTCTGTGGACCATGGGATTGTATAAATAGGTGTGTCTTAGAGAGTCTAAGGAAAGAAAGAAGAAGTCTATGGGTATGAGTGAATAAGTCTAGCATAGAGATAGAAGTCTTAGAGGAGGGAAAGGCTCTGTAGTTGAGTGCACAGAGGCCTTTTGGCATTATGACACAGGTGTAGCACTATGGCATAAGTGTTGTCCTTGATGGAAACTCACTCAAGTGGCAAATCTCAGTTTAGGCTCTCAAAATGATAGAAAATGAGATACCCGTAGGTTCATCGATCAAAAGCCGCGGACCCGCAGGTGCTCCGAACAAGAGGTGCGGACATACCCGCAGGTTCTCCGAACAAAAAGTGCAGATGTCAAATTCACACACTTTCATGCAGAGAATCGCGCGCACGTGGGAAATTTTATGATTGATCCATGGTATTTAGTCCGATGTTTTTGATCCTATGGTTTTGGTCCGTGGTTTTTTTTCTAAAGTATTGAACCCCGGTTTTGGGTCCCTTGTATTGGGTTTCTATGGTTTTGGTCCATGGTTTGAGTAAAGGCTTGTCTATAAAAAGGAAAGGAGATCATTTGGATGAGCACTTATGTGTTGAATATCTTAAGGAGAGCAAGATCTGAAATTCTGGTGATCGGTTGGTGAGTGATAGCTGGATTTGAATCAAGGAGAAACCTGAGCATTATAAGGCGGATCTACTGATGGGTTGAGATCTCCTTGGCACATGATCAGATCTATAAATCTGATAGTCTGGGGTATACTTGAAGTTTGAAAAGCTCTATACCCGTAGGACCATAGGTGCGACACGGTATAGGTGCAGAGATCCACAGGCCAGTGAAGGAGAAAGTGCGGAGACCTGCATGACTGTCAAGGAAAAGGTGCAGAGGTTCATAGGTTTTGCACACCGCAGGTGCGAAGTTTGCAGGACTGACTCTGTGTGGGCGTGGAGACCCGCAGGTTCGACACAGAGAAGTCGCGGATGTGCGTAGGTTTATATTGGTGAAGTTGCGGGCTTTTCTTGAAATATGTTTTAACTATTTCTTTTTGAATTGGTTACTAGTACTATGTTCTGAGAAGTTATTGATTCCATAGTTGCACAAGGAAGTTGATTAATTGCAGATCTATTTGATGTTTGATTGATATTCATGGATCTAGTCTGGAAATTCATGAAACGTGGTCCTTGAGAGAAAAGAGAAGGTTGTAGCCTTCTGCAGGTCGAGGCTTGCGTGCTGGTATAAGACTGCACTAGTACAGAAGCATTGTAAAGAAGTTTCTAATAGAAAGAAGATAGAGACATATTGCAGAAGGTGGTTTTCACCCACATTGGGTTTCCACCTTACATCTTGTGTTCTTTGGTGTGATTGCTCTAGTTTTCTTGTTCCTGTTTACTGTTATATGGTTCTGACACACAGATTAATGATCCACATCTGAAGAATATATTAAATTATAAGTCTGGAAGGTATACACAAGTTTCATTAATCAGAACTGCAAATATTTGTATAAATTGAAAAGAGTTTGATAATACTGATTCACCCCCCCTCTCAGTATTATTTCCAACAATTGGTATCAGAGAAGGTCCTTCAGAAGAAGCTTGATCGCTTGAAGGAAGATCTATCATCATAAGCAACTATGAAAGAGAAGCATCGATCAGGCCACCAATTTTTGATGGGACCAACTTCGTCTATTCGAAGGTAAGAGTCACAGCCTATCTTCAATCTCTTGGTACAAAAGTCTAGGATATCATAGATACAGGGTACACTTTTCCATCAGCAGCTCCTACAGATCCAGCTGGTAAGAAGCAATATGAAACAAATGCAAAGGCTGTCAACACTCTATTAGGATGTCTATCTCAATCAGAATTCGTCAAGGTTATGCAGTATAAAACTGCAAAAGAAATATGGGACAAGATCGTTCTGAGCTATGAAGGAGATGAACAGGTAAAACGAGCAAAACTTCAAACCCTCAGAATTCAGTATGAAAATCTTAGAATGCATAATGATGAAAGTGTGGCTAACTATTTCCTACGTATAGAAGAGATTGTTAATTATATGAAAAACTTGGGTGAAGAAATAAAAGAGGCTGTTGTGGTTGAAAAGGCTCTAAGATCTTTGTCCTCTAAGTTTGAATCAAAAGTTTCTGCAATAGAAGAAAAACAAAATCTACAGAACCTTACCATGTCACAGCTACACGAAATTCTAACTGCTTACGAAATGAGGAAAGGAGGACCATTAGATAGGAGAGAAGTTGCTTTCAAGGCTTCAGGCAAAGGAGATTACTATGAGTCAAGACATATGTCAGAAGAAGAGGAAGAATCAAATTTTGTCAAGAACCTTCAACGGGGTGCTGGAAGATTCAAAGGTAAGTTACCTTTCAAATGCTTTGCTTGTGGAAGACTTGGTCACTACGCTGCCAAGTGTCCTCATAAAGATAAGCTTGACAAAGGTAAGGAACCTGTTAGATGGAACAAGAAACAAAATGTAAATAAGAAAAACTATTACACTCATGAAGATAGTGATGGACTTTCAAATAGTGATGAAGATGAACAAGGTAATAATTATAGACTCTTAATGGCTTTTGAAGATGATGATTTCTTGGATGCTATAGATGAAGAAGGTCTTTATGAAGAGATTTCTAAACTCAAAATTTGCTTAGAAGAAAAGAATATGATCATAGATACTCTGCGATTCCGACTTGCTGAAAAAGAAAAACATCATGAAAAGCTAGAATGTGAAATTGTTGGACTCAAAAAAGAGATTGAGAAAACAAAAGATCTTAATATTAGATTTACTAAAGGATTTGAAACTTTAGATGAGATTATCAAAGTGCAATGTTCTCCACTAATCAAGATAGTTCTGGGATATAATGAAGAATCATCTCAAGCGCAAAAGCCATCCACCTCCAAAAGTTATCTTGATGTAGCAAGGAGAAGTGAAAAGTTTGACAATCAACATCAAAGGCACAATGTTGCTCTCCAGGTAAATCGGGGGCAATCTACTTTAAGGATGAACAGAAGCTACAACTAGCCACAGGTAAAACCTTCTCAATTTTCCTCAAGAATGGATGTCAATAGAAACTACAATCATTTGGCTGGTAGATTTGATAATCATAGGAGTTTCTTCAATGGCCAATGTTTCTCTTGTCATAACTTTGGTCACAAAGCAGCTCAATGTGTTGCCTATAAGACAATCATGACTAGAGAAGCTCAAAAACAACGAAGTATGATTGGGATCACGGAAAGGACCTACAATAACTTTTCTTCCCTTGAAAATGAAATTTAATGTTCTATTTGTAACAACTTCAGTCATGAAGATTCTGAATGCAGGAGCAGGTTTGGGCAAACAACTCAGAAGGAACAAGTCTCAAGTGCCAAAACATGGAGAATGAAAGAACTGCAACCATAAAGATGTGGTATAGCCTTATATGTAGAAGGGAAGGAAAATAAATGGTACATTGACAGTGGATGTTCGAAACATATGACGGGTGATAAGGAAAAACTTCAGTCATAAAGTGCCTTAAAGAAGGAAAAGAAGGTCTCATTTGGAAATGACACTCCTGCGCTCATAAAAGGTAAAGGTTCTGTCCAGCTGAAAGAAAAGGTCAAAGCTAGAAATGTTATGTATGTTGATGGCTTAAAGCATAACCTATTGAGTGTCAGTGAGATGTGTGATCAAGGAACAGATAAGGATAGAAGAGAAGACTCCATCCAGATACGTTCAAAAGAATCATCCAGAAACTCAAATTCTGGGGCAGAAAGAGGCAGGTATACAAACAAGAAGAAAAATTGTAGAAGCCTCAAGCTATTTGGCATTGCTCTCCTCCACTGAACCACAAAATGTAAAAGAGGCATGCAAAGATGAATTCTGGGTCAAGGCAATGGATGAAGAACTTGAGTAGATCGAAAAGAATAACACTTGGGAGTTGGTTCCTAAACCAAAAAATAAGAATGTGATAGGGACAAAATGGATCTTCAAAAACAAGTTGAATGGGAATGGGGAAGTGATTAGAAACAAGGCCAGACTTGTTTGTAAAGGGTATGCTCAACAAGAAGGAATAGACTTTGAAGAAACTTTTGCTCCTATTGCTAGACTTGAGGCCATCAGAATGTTCCTTCCTCTCTCTAGCTTTCATAGGTTCAAAGTATTTCAAATGGATGTGAAATCAGCCTTTCTGAATGGAGACTTAGAAGAAGAAGTGTACATTGAGCAACTAGATGGTTTCATCCTTGGGAATGATCCAAATCTTGTATGCAGACTAAAAAAGGCTCTCTATGGTCTTAAACAGGCTCCAAGGGCTTGGTACTATCGTTTGGACAAATATCTTCATCAACAAGGTTTTTCAAAAAGATCAGCAGATAGCAATCTTTATATAAAAATTGTAAATGACAAATTGCTAATACTTGTTGTGTATGTAGATGATATTATCTTTGGCAGCAATGAAGAAGCTATGAGTCAAAACGTTTCCTTGGTAATGCAGAAAGAATTCGAAATGTCATTGCTTGGAGAGCTGACATATTTTCTTCATCTACAAATCCAACAAAATGAAGGCGGTATCTTTTTATCTCAAACCAAGTACCTCAAACAGATCTTGAAGAAATATGGCATGGAAGACTCGAAACCAGTATGTACCCCTATGGTTACAGGATGTAGCCTCAATGCAAATGATGAATCAGTAGCAGTGCATCAACCAACCTATAGATCCATGATTGGAAGTCTGCTTTATTTGACAGGTACCCGACCAGACATCATGCATGCAGTAGGAATAGTTGGAAGGTTTCAGGAAAATCCAAAGGAAACTCATCTTCAGGCAGTTAAGAGAATCTTCAAGTATCTTCAAGGAACTCAAAACTATGGCTTATGGTATCCTAGAGATACAGATCTCACACTTCATGCTTAGACAGATGCAGATTGGGCCGGAAGCGTGGATGACAGAAAAAGCACTAGTGGTGGTGCATTCTTTATGGGTTCCAGATTAGTATATTGGTTCAGCAAGAAACATAGTTCAATAACATTATCTACAGCTAAAGCAGAGTATGTGGCTGCTGCATCTTGTTGCACACAACTTCGTTGGATGATGCAAACTTTGCAGGATTTTCAAATCACTTGTACTCCACCTATCTCCATCCTATGTGATAATACAAGTGCAATCAGCATTTCAAATAGCCCAGTCATGCATTCAAAGACCAAGCATATACCTATCAAATATCATTTTCTTCGGGAACAAGTGCTTGAACAAAAGGTCAAGTTGGAGTATGTTCCCTCTAAGGAACAAGTTGCTGATATACTCACCAAACCACTGCCCAGGGAAACTTTTGAATACCTCAGACAAAAGCTGGGAGTAGTTGATGCATCATCTTACTGTTGAATCTTGTCTGTTGTACGCGAATTTCATATGGGGTATACACGTACATGGATTGGTCAGAGACCAGTTGGCACAGGTTTAGGGGGAGCATACATTCTTCTAAATATGCATTGTTGGCATTATGGTAGAAGATCTTGGAGGAGCAAGTACAGAAGAAGAACATGGATGCTGATCTGAATAATGCTGCTAATGTTTTATCTCTATGTCTTATATTTCTTTTGTCAAGGTCATGTAATGGCCTATTTTGGTTTCCCCACTATGCCTGGGATGAATGATATAATGTTCTTTGTTGTTATATGTAAATTTATGGATGATCCCCACTTGGTAGGGTGATGAATGTATGTATAGAGTCTTTTGGTGATAGGAAGGTCATTTATGATGTATGGTGGATTATGGTTCTTCTTGAAGAACATTTCTTTTGCAGATCTGGCCTACAGTCAGGGGGAGCACGATCAGCACAACAAAATAGAGTTTTCAGCATGTTCTCAGGGGGAGCATAACCCTTTTCCCTTGATGACAAAGGGGGAGAATGACTTTGAGGATCTTGGGGTCGCCATCAAGTCTAAAGGGGGAAATTGTTGGCATTATGACAGCGCTATGGCATAAGTTTTGTCCTTGATGGAAAGTCACTCAAGTGGAAAATCTCAGTTCAGGCTCTCAAAATGATAGAAAATGAGATACCTGCAGGTGCACCGATCAAAAGCCACGGATCCGCAGGTGCTCTGAACAAGAGGTGTGGACATACCCGCAGGTTCTCCGAACAAAATGTGCTGACGCCAAATTCACACACTTTCATGTAGAGAATCGCACACACGTGGGAAATTTTATGATTGATCCATGGTATTTAGTCCGACATTTTTGATCCTATGGTTTTGGTCCGTGGTTTTGTTTCTAAAGTATTGAACCCCGGTTTTGGGTCCCTTGTATTTGGTTTCTATGGTTTGGGTCCATGGTTTGAGTAAGGGCTTGTCTATAAAAGGGAAAGGAGATCATTTGGTTGAGCACTTATGTGTTGAATATCTTAAGGAGAGCAAGATCTGAAATTTTGGTGATCGGTTGGTGAGTGATAGCTGGATCTGAATCAAGGAGAAACCTGAGCATTATAAGGCGGATCTACTGATGGGTCGAGATCTCCTTGACGGATGATCAGATCTGTAAATCGGATAGTCTGGGGTATACTTGAAGTCTGAAAAACTCTATACCCGCAGGACCGCAGGTGTGACATGGTACAGGTGCGGAGATCTGCAGGCCAGTGAAGGAGAAAGTGTGGAGACACGCAAGACTATCAAGGAAAAGATGTGGAGGTTCGCAGCTTTTGCACACCGCAGGTGCGAAGTTCACAGGACTGACTCAGTGTGGGCGCAGAGACCCGCAGATTCAACACAGAGAAGCCACGGATGTGCATAGGTTTATATTGGTGAATTTGCAGACTTTTCTTGAAATATGTTTTAACTGTTTCTTTCTGGTACTGCTGTGTTCTGGGTTTTGAATTGGTTACTGTTACTGTGTTCTGAGAAGTTATTGATTCCGTATTTGCACAAGGAAATTGATTAATTGCAGATCTATTTGATGTTTGATTGATATTCATGGATCCAGTCTGAAAATTCATGAAACGTGGTCCTTGTGAGAAAAGAGAAGGTTGTAGCCTTCTGCAGGTCGAAGCCTGTGTGCTGGTATAAGACTGCACGAGTACAGAAGCATTGTAAAGAAGTTTCTAATAGAAAGAAGATAGAGACATATTGCAGAAGGTGGTTTTCACCCACATTGGATTTCCAGCCTTACATCTTGTGTTCTTTGGCGTGATTGCTCTAGTTTTCTTGTTCCTGTTTACTGTTATATGGTTCTGACACACAGATTAATGATCCACATCTGAAGAATATATAAAATTATAAGTCTGGAAGGTATACACAAGTTTCATTAATCAGAACTGCAAATATTTGTATAAATTGAAAAGAGTTTGATAATATTGATTCACCCCCCCTCTCAGTATTATTTCCAACAAGGCCTAGAGTAGTGTCCACAGCTGAGTATGTAGACCCCTGTAGCTGAGTGCGTAGGGAAGTATTGAGTCTATAAACCCATATTGAAGATCAATAAATAATATTATTATAGAAATTCCTGTGTTTTAGCTCTTTACTTCTGTTATGTATGATTGCGATATATGCTATGATGGAATGATGAATTTATAAAATAATGATGTATTGATGCACGAATTTACTTGATCCGTCTTATTATTTGAATGTAATTAATATTAAGTGATTATGTGAAGATCATAATACTATCTGTTAAAGTTATCGAACACTTCGGTGGATCTGAGTAAATACTAGTCTAAAAGTAATCTATGGTGCATGTAAGTAGCTAATTCTCATGTTCAAGGTCCGTAAAATCCAGTCATAGAACTTCACGGAGGTCTAGAGGCCGATTCGAGGAAGTTATTGTCATAAGCCATAAGTGCTTAAAGATTTGCGCGAAGGTAGATTTAGGTCATAGGAGGACATCACACTGATCTCTGGGTGCGGAAACTTGGTTCCAGAATTTGCCCATACTGCTTAGGGTGAGACTTCAGTCCACGCACTGTGGATTGATGCCAAAAGGGCTAGTAGTGTAGGGATTTGTTTGGGGCAACTAACTTTGAACCTGGGTCAGGACCCTCGTAAGCCAACAAATGGTTCCATTGCCGGGGCTAGGATCTTCATAAAGAGATGTGTGATGTCGCATCAATGGAATCCAACTAAGAAGGAAATTGAGAAGTGGTTGGGTAGAAAGATCCACGAATTCATGATGCAGGAAAATAGGAATCCACACTTGACAAAAGAACAATGGTTGGATAGATATTTGTACATAGAAATACACAAAATTTTCTTATGCACCTTCCCGATTGAACTATATGAGTGGATAGCTAAATCAGTAGACGACCAAGGGAGGTTGAAGCTTAAAAGTCCAATAGTGTGGACTCAAGAATTAGTGCGAAGGCTGGAAGTTTCTGAAGATAAGATCACGCGTTTTTTTGATCATTGGCTTGATCGGGTTAGAGGAAGATTTGTTATAGAGTTCGTGGTTGACACCTCAGTCAGTTATAGTGAAGCAGAGCGATGCTTCTTCAAAGGACCGTGAGGTAAGTATCTATGATATTTGAATACTTGGATTAAGATGTTGTTGTGTGAAAACCAGGTTATGCCACTGCCTTAATGTTTGGAGCTACGCGAAGTGGGAAGCTCTTCAGGGATAGGGGGAGAACATGCCCTGAATATAGCCCATTGATTGAACCGCTTGTGAGTGATGACGAGGGAGTAGAACAGGCTTCACCATAGAGCATTGTTCAGTTTATAAGGCAGGGTTTTCCATGAATACCTCATCTATCCACACCACCTCCACCTTCACCTCCACAACATACACCTTCGCCCACACTGCCACCACCTCCGTCGTTGGTCAACATGTTGAATACAATGAATTTTCCAGTTTTCAAGGGCTTAGGAGGTGAGGATCTGGATCAGTTTTTGTTTGTTGAAAAGGCTGTGTCGACAACACAACAAATTACAGATGATAATATAAAGAAGGTGCAATTGGTTACTGCTCTCCAGGATCGCACGCTGACATGGTACCTTAAGTACTGCACTGATAATCCATTGGTGTCATTAGTAGATACTCAAAATGCTTTGAACAAGGAATTCGGTAATTAGATTTAAGGAAATCATGATGAGACCCGGTGAAAGGCCATGGGAGCTAGATCAAAGACTAAAGTGCGAGATCTGTGAAGCTAATATGAATCTCACAGATAGTCAGCACCACAGTTGGTTTATAGTAGCGCCCCTGCTTGTTATAGACATATTTTGGCACTGCAACCCCAATCACATATGTCCATAAACCAAGGGCTTCTAAACCCCTAAAAGTGTTGTTTCATACCCTACAGGAACAAAGTCAACTAATTACATCATTTCCCAGAAGTTCTCCCTAAAAAACTGCTCAGAACTGGTCAAAACTGGACCATACAGTCTGCTCCATGATGATGCATCTCACCTACTACACATAAAGGGTGTGATGCATATTGAAAAGCCCTTTTGTAGGGTGCGATGAGAGAGAGCAGACAAATGGCAGAGGCAGTTTGCTAGGTGAAAACTCAAAGAATCTTCTAGAAACTGCTCATATGACACTTGCCTCTCTGAATTCGCCCAGGGATGAGTAAGAGATCATGAAATATCCAAGTGGAACCAAGAACTATTAGTGAAATGACACTAATCAAAATCCCAGAAGCTGACTCACTCTCCTACAAATATCTATATATGGATCCCTCATCCTAGAGATCCAGAGGCTGGAATTTTGTAATTTGTAAGGAAGTGCTATTGGTTTCTCTTTGAGACATTGTATTGTTGGGTGATCTTTCTTTTTATGAGGTGAAGAGGGCTTTCATGCTGGGAGGATGATGTTGGATCAGACAGCTTGGTTGTAATCCTCTCTTCTACTACTTCTATCAATAAAGCTATTTGAGTTTTCCTCCATATACTTGTATATCTCTGAATCTTGTATTTGTATATGCATTTGTATGGTTAATGTACATCTGATCCTATATTGTTTATGGTTATAGATCTCTATGCTTTGATGGTATTTTGCTGCTTTGACTCTACAAGTGTTCTTTGAAGCAGGACAAGTGAGAAAGGAGTGGTGAAAGATCTATCAAGGGAGAGAGGAAACAAGCAAGGAGACTAGCGAAAGACTGAGGTTGGTACTCTCTACTTCTCTCTCATCTATCTCTCATAAAGGAAAACACAAGTAACTTTGGTTTGTTTGTTTCTAAGATAGCTACCCGTCTTAGTGGGACTAGTAGCTCTGAATGGACACTAGTTTTCCCAATAACAAAATGGAAACTTAGTTGAGGAGCGAATTGTTTGTTTGTTTTGTTACTATTGTTTTCTTTATAAACTACAGACGGAGCCTGAAGTTAAGCTAGCTAGCCTTCGAACTGCTTTTGCTATGCAACTGCAAAGTATATCAACGCTGCTTCAATAAATCTATAGGTTGGTTTATGAACTGAGCATCTGACTTGCAAACAACCTAAGTGCTCTAGTGGTAGCTCAAATAACCTCATTAGATCAGTCCCTATACTTTGTGTTTATTGCATCCAGATGATACTGAAGTTGCTCCCCCACCTTCTACTTCGTTTGTTTCTCCCTCTCCTTCTTCCTCTTCGCTTGGTGAAGCTAGTAATTCTAAAAGCCAAGTAACTGAGAAGAAGAAGAAGGAGAAGGAGAAGAAGAAGAAGAAGCCAACGACGAAAGGGGGCAACCATGCATCGTCTGGTGAAAATCCACACACTGCACCTTCCAAACCTAAATCTCCATGTGCCATTTGCAAGGGAGACCATTATCATCGAGATTGTCCTTGCATCCCATGGATCCTAAGAGACTGGTCTCCCTGCTTGCACAATCCGGTGTCTTCAACCTCTGATGATCTTGTTGAGAGCATGCCATCAACTAGTGAAAATGAATTCAATGGACAAAAAGGAAGATCTAAATTTCCTTGTAGACTGTGTGAAGGCGATCATGCCCTCGACCATTGTCCTTTCCTAGATGAAGCTAAAAGAGTCTTGGATAACCATCTTGCTTCACCGCATCAACTTCCTCCTGGATACAAGAAACTCTTGTCGAGTCCATCACTAGTTGAGAATATGACTGACACACCTTTGTTGTCGGTCGAAGCACCTATCATTGAAGATAAACCCTATGAGTCCACACCGAACCAAAGTCAACAAGTCGAGACGGTAGTCAACCCAGTCTTGTCTTGAGAAGGTCCACCTTCAGATGATACAGTCACCAAAGAGAATGAGAATGACACCATTCAAATTATTTTTGTTAAAATAGAATCCGGTGAACATGGGGGAAATCTACCTGTTCCTTTACCGCAGGAAGGAAGATCATCAGAAATTCATCCGGCCGTTTATTTGGTCCCTCCTCCAAGCAATCTAGTTGTTTCCTTTGATTGGAATCTATTAGGGAGACCCTGCCTACCATCTAATGTACCATTCTGAATCATAGTACAAGCTTGCAGAATGATCATGGCTGGTGCTATCATAGATGAAGGGGCTTCTGTGAGTATCCTTTCCTCAACTACTTGGAAAGCACTTGGTTCACCATCGCTTCTACTTGAGATTCGAAATCTGTCAGGCTTGAATAAAGGAACCAGTCGACCGTTAGGGATCCTTCCAAATTTGCCTATAACTTTGAGAAGGAAAACCATTCATCTAAATGTGATGGTAGTCCAAGGGTCTCTAGATTACAATATACTCCTTGGGAGGGACTACATTTACAACATGGGAGCTATTGTTTCCTCACTCTTTCGAGTGAAATGTTTTCCATATGAAGGTAGAATGGTCCAGCTCGTTGACCAGCTTTCATTCCCCGGTTCAAACATGGCTACTAGTCAAATTCCATCCCTAACTAGCCTTTTTGCATGAGGAATGTCTCATCAACCTCCAGTCCGTCCACTTGATGAGCACAAGTTATTCGGTGATTGTGACTAAACTCAGGGGGCATGCACCCTACCCTGCTTTGGTTGGAAAAACCCCAGATATAAGGTAGGTTTCCACGTAGGATATATGACTAGTCTGACACACCCATATATTTAGGAAAATGGGACTAGACTGGAAAAGGATTCCCTCGTCAAAGGTTATGTGATTGGAAATTCCCACCATTCACCTTTTTCTATTTCGGACAGAGCCAAGGAAGTGTTTTGTCTGTAAATGTGGACGAGACGTTCTTGCTAATGCAAGAACTTCTGTATGGTAACCTGGAAACTTTACTCTTCTTTATGCCTGGGGGCATGCAAACCTTTTTTATGAAAGTGAAAAATGATATTTTATTTTCTTAGTTTGTAGGTTCTCAACCCTTTAACCTCGTAGCTTGGTCGTTCCTAGCTTGCATACAAAAGGCTCCGAAGCAAAGTTTCGCATGGGGCAAGCTCCCTAAAAAATGAACCTACCAATGAGAGACATCCTTATTATACGACTGGCACAAGCAGGTTTACACGAAGTTCAAGCTCGTTAAAAAATAAACCTAGCAATGAGCATATGTTCCCCCAAAGTTCAAGCTCATTAAAAAATGAACCCACCTTCGGTAAATAACCTTTGCGATTGCATAGCTATCAGCTTTTGAACCTTGGTCATGTTCTTACCATCACCTCCACTCTTTTTTAGCTGATCATACGCCTCCATTTGATTGTTTACCCTTTTGAGGAACAACTGTGATGAGTGATTCTATTAGCCACCTTCTTTACACTGCCATGATTGAAAAGTTCCAAACCTTACCTGGAACCAGTTGCTATTCAAAAACATCACTCGTTCCTCAAAAACGAGTCTCCTTTAAGCTCTTTTTAGACTCATAAAATATGAAAAGATTGCTAAGCAATTGGCCTCTACAGCTCGTTAAAGTGATTGGAAGTGCCATCCCTCCTCTATAATTTAATCTTTTTGGACCTGAGGGATCATTACAAAAAAAGATTGAGCACTTGTCTTGTTCGGCTCATTAAAACTATCGAAAAGTCATCACTTTCGTATTATTTCATACTTTTTCGGACTTAAGGGATTATATTATGAAAAAGGACTACTGCAGTTTCCTTTCTGTCTCTTTTTAGACTCTCTAAAATTGAAAAGGACTGAGTTATCCTTGTCATTAAACTCATTAAAACAATAGTGACAAACTTGTTCATGCAGACAAGAACGAGTTTCACTGTCGCTAGGCTCATTAAAACATAGCGACAGGTTTGCCCGAACGGTAAATTATAGAACAAGCATATGCTATCCTCCTCAATCTTGACAAAAATAAAAAGGTACTAGTTAGCAATGACTGGGGAAAAAGGGAAGAAAACTTGAATAACTTCATTGGTAGTAGGTCGCTCTTGAACATGACACTTTCACTCCATCACCATGATTGAGTCGGGTTGGCTTATTCCATTCACTGGTCATATCACCATTGGTCTTCCATACCATCCATTTTGGGGTTAATGCTACCAATCCATTCCAGTGTCACCGATATGTTCAAGAGAAGTCACTCAGAGAATTCATCAACCTAGCTAATGCCTCATCCACTACAATACCTTAATGTTCCATTCTTTCATGACAGCCACCCTGAACCTTGTATCATCAGATCATTTTCACCTCCACAAAATCATTTGCTCCATTTCGTGCCGTAGATGTGGGATTCATTAAGGTCCTCCTATGATGGGTCACTTCTTGTCGACATCAACTCATTATCCAAGAAGTTGACTTAGGAACAACCCTTTCAGTACTTTGAAGCTTGCATGCCTCAATGGCAAGTTTCTCACTTCTGGCGACAGGTTTACATCAATGGCCTTCGACTGAAATATTTTGCGTGGTGTTTGACATCAACTTATGTATTCACACCACATGAATTGTACGGTAGTACCTTGAGGGTCATCATCATTTTTGGTGATTCCTCTCATGCCTGTTAATAGCTTACATGATTGGCTAGTAATCAGGTGATGTCTTTCCATGTTTGACGTAAGAAAATATTTTCACATGGATCGACTTGTACTTCGGGCAAAGATTGAATGAGTTTGAAGACCTCGGATCTAGTTTCATCCATCCAGGTTGCGATATATTCAGGAAAATAAAGACATCAAATGTACATCATAGCTACACAGATAATAATCCAAGCTAAGGGATGATGGCTCTACCAGAATCATTAGTCTGCCACAAAGACGATTGTCTGTCCTATGTACATGAAAATGAATTTATAAAGCTGAGCATGGGAATTCCCACCTCAGCTAGATCATGAAAATATTATGAAGACAATGTATTGTATTGTATCTTATTACAGGTCACCTTCCAGTTCGAAAAACCTCGGATCCTCATGATAAAGCATTTCACCTGACATCAGAAGATTTACGACCTGATGCTTTAGGGGGCAACTGTTATACACATATTTGGTCACTGCAACCCCAATCAAATATTTCCATAAACCAAGGGCTTCTAAGCCCCTAAAAGTGTTGTTTCATACCCTAAAGGAACAAGGTCAACAGATTACATCATTTCTGAGAAGTTCTCCCTAAAAAACTTCTCATAACTGGTCAAAACTAGACCATACAGACTACTCCATGCTAAGGGTGTGATGCATCTCACCTGCTACACATAAAGGGTGCGATGCATACTGAAAAGCCCTTCTGTAGGGTGCGATGAGAGAGAGCAGACAAATGGCAAAGGCAGTTTGCTTGGTGGAAACTGAAAGAATCTTCTAGAAACTACTCATATGACACTTTCCTCTTTGAATTCGCCCAAGGATGAGTAAGAGATCATGAAATCTCCAAGTGGAACCAATAACTACTAGTGAAATGACACTAATCAGAATCCCAGAAGCTGACTCACTCTCCTACAAACATCTATATATGGATCCCTCATCCTAGAGATCCAGAGGCTGGAATTTTGTAATTTGTAAGGAAGTGCTATTGGTTTCTCTTTGATACATTGTATTGTTGGGTGATCTTGCTTTTTATGAGGTGAAGAGGGCTTTCATGCTGGGAAGATGATGCTGGATCAGACAGCTTGGTTGTAATCCTCTCTTCTACTACTTCTATCAATAAAGCTATTTGATTTTTCCTCCATATACTTGTATATCACTAAATCTTGTATTTGTATATGCATTTGTATGGCTAATGTACATCTGATCCTATATTATTTATGGTTATAGATCTCTATGCTTTGATAGTATTTTGCTGCTTTGACTCTACAGGTGTTCTTTGAAGTGGGACAAGTGAGAAAGGAGTGGTGAAAGATCTATCAAGTGAGAGAGGAAACAAGCAAGGAGACTAGTGAGAAACTGAGGTTGGTACTCTCTGCTTCTCTCTCATCTATCTCTCATGAAGGAAAACACAAGTAACTTTGGTTTGTTTGTTTCTAAGATAGCTACCCATCTTAGTGGGAGTAGCAGCTCTGAATGGACACTAGTTTTCCCGGTAACACTGCCCCACTTAAGGATTGCTTTATCACAACAAAAGATAGGAAGTTAGGCGGAAGCCCTGGAAATTGCAATGAAATTGCATGAAACTCCTATTCAGGATGCTTCGTTTGGGGTTCAGCAGATACACGCAAAGCTGCAGAACCTTTTCTTGGAACTGCAAAGCTTGAAAAAAGAAAAACCGAAGCGATCGGAGGTGTGCAAAGAAGTTTTGTGTCTCAAGTGTAAAAATAGGGGCATGATAAATATCACTTCCCTGTCTTGGCGAACTACATCACAGGGGGGCCAATGCCTTTAAGGTAAGAAGCTCCAGAAAGACCAAGTGTGGGACCTGTGCTCTGGTGCGCTATTTTTCAAGTGGCTGGAAAGCATGTCACAGATAATTTTCATTTGTTGCAAAAGTTTATACAGACACCCAACAATTATTCTACGATTTCTGAAAATCGGTGGGCCATGATGAGTGCCACTATCGAAGATATGAATTAATGATGGAGAGGATGCCAACGTATCGAATAAAAGTAGAAAATTAGCCTCTGGATTGGGGTTCTAGGGGAGAAAGCGGAGGATATCAGGAATGCGGATGAGGCCTAGGAGGAGGAGGACCTGGTAGGGGTCGTGGGTAGGTCATCTTCTAAAATTTCAGAATGCCTGGACTAGGTGCGGGAGTGTACGAATCAGACACTCCTGTCATGTCAATACTGCACTCATTTTGACCACACAATCAAAGAATGTCCTGTGACGGGCCAAGATGTAGGAGAAGAAGGATCAGCGTCAACAATCCTACCCAAAACTTACAGATGATGAGGGTCGATCCCCATGAAGAGGACCCAAATGTAAATATCATGCTGTGAATCGGGATCATGACCAATGACGATAAGGGAGAACATCTTGAAGAAGGTAGATGGGTTTGCAAGGCCCTAGAAAAGGAAATTGGTTTCGATCTGGAGTGCACGAAGGAGACGTTCATGGAAGTGAAGAAAAACTTCACTAAAGCCTCTACTTCAGGCAGTCAGAAAAAACTACCAGACACTAGTGCACCTACAGAGGTTGACTCCTCTGTGCTTACCACCTTCTTGGAGACTTTTATGAAACTATTGTGTGATAGAAAGGCTGTGAAAGGACTAAAATACTTGATAAACAAGTGTGCCAGTAAGGATAATGCTCCTGATGGACCCCGTGTAGTTAGAAAGATTGGTAAGCATAAGACAAGAACAGGGCACGAGATGAGGCTTACTACACAAATAGGAGACTATGAGATGGGCCAGGTTATTTTGGATTTGGAGTCTGACGTGAAATTATTGCCTAGATATACCTAGGAGAGAATGGGGAGACCTACACTATAGTGGTATCCGATTCAACTGAGGATGGCAAACTAGCAGAAGGCTATCCCTATGGGATGATTGCAGGGAGTTACCATAGATATAGAAGGTGCGTGCACGCTGGCTGATTTTGAAGTGATAGAAATTGTTGATGACAACAATCCATACCCTTGGAATAGACTGGGCTATTGATATGAATGGGGTAATCATTTTGAAGAAGTGTACAATGTTGTTTGAAAGAAAATTTCTTTGTGTTGTAGTACCATTGGACTCTACAGAAGGACTGCACTATACCGAACTAGTCCGCGACTACGAGGAAATCAATGATGATTTGGATAAGATCTAAAAAGTTACGGCATGAGACCAATATTGGGTTAATCCAATGGCTGATGGATGGATTTTATGGGACCGTGAAAGTTCCTGTACCTCAGATTCAGATGAAGAGTTGGAACATGGGAAAAATAGGCTACACAAAGTATCCACACTGAACTACAACATGATGACCAAATTGTTGTGTTGTGTGTCATCGGAGGTAAGAAATTTACCTTACTACGGTGGTTTAACTAATGTAGATAAATTTTTGGATTCTTTTGAAAGAGAAGTTCCAGAGGATCACCGCTTTCAGGCGTTGGATTTTTCACTGTGCGTTACCCCTGCTCAGTGGTGGGGTACGCACAAAGACAACTTTGATGAGTGGCATGATTATAGGAGGATGATGAGGATGCAATTTGGTCTCCCTAAAGTACAATTAACTGAGAAATATGATGGGAGGAATGATCCGAATGATCATCTAGAAAAATGGGCTAAAGTGTATGCAATGGAGCCCCAGCCAGATTGGGTTCATTTATTCTGTCACACTCTGGACATAATCCCTATCAATTGGTATTTGGAAACAGAGCTCCACCACGACATTGCAGAGTGGGATATCTTAAGAGAAGGATTTTTTATGACCTTCAGCTTTGAAGACGGGTTCGAAAGCATTGATGAGGTGCTGCAGGAGGTTAAGGTAGTGATCTTTCGAATTTCACAGGATCCTTTGGAATTGGTTCAACTGGATTGGAGCACCCAACTGTGCCATGCGCTAGAATGCTATAATATTACCACTAAAGGATAGGATGAGGATCCACAGAATATCATTATCCTAGAAGCAGAGGGCCACCGTGCAGTTGAAGGTCCATAGATCGAGAACCCATATATCATCGCGCCACTGAAAACTAGGTAGGTAAACATTGGTACTAAAGTGGAGCCTAAATTCGCGTAGATCAGAGATTATAATTGGGATGATGCCATAGTGGATAAAGTTGCTAAGTTGGTCTACGTGTACCAAGATATTTTTTCTACAAAATTTTTGGATTTGAAAGGCATCATAGGCAACTTGGGAGTGATAAAAATAACTTTGAAACTAGACGTGAAGCCCGTTAAGTAGAGGCCATATTGCCTTAATCCCAAATACAAGGAAACGTTCTGCTTGGAATTGGATAAGATGCTTGAGGAAGTTATTATTGAACTAGTGGAGGAATCTGATTGGGTGAGCCCAATGGCATTTTAGGAAAAGAAGAAGAAGGGAGAGATAAGGATTTGTGTAGATCTATGAAAGCTTAACGATGCCTGCATTCATGATCCTTTCCAGACACCATTTACTGATGAGGTACTAGACAATGTGGGAGGGAAGGAGGCCTACTCATTTACTGATGGGTTCTATGGATACCATGAGATCAAGATCACACCAGAAGACAGGAGTAAAACAACCTTCATGACGGAATGTGGGTGTTTTCAATATACGGTGATTCCATTCAGACTCAAGAATGCGTCGACAATATTCTCTTACGTAGTCATCACGACGTTTAAAGAGTTTATTCACAAATTATTGGAGGCATATTTTGATGACTGGATAGTGTTTGGGCTAGTAACATGCCATGTAGCGAGTCTGCGCTTAATGCTGGATACATGCCGAAGGTATTAGATCGCGTTGAACCTAAAGAAGTGCTTGTTTTGTGTCCCCTTTGGGATTTTGCTCAGTCATGTGATATGCAAGCAAGGACTAATGGTTGAACCTACCAAGATTGTGGTAATAATCAATTTGGAAGTCCCAAGTGGTGTCAAATAGTTACGCGCAATGCTGGACCATACTGGATATTATCGAAAGTTCATCAAAGCTTATGCCAAAATTACTGCGCCCCTGGAAAAGTTGTTGAAGAAGGACACTACATTTTGTTGGGATGAAGAATGTCAGCGCACCTTAGATGTATTGAAGGAAAAGATGATCACTGAATCGATCTTGGTCTTCCAATATTAGAAGAAGAAATTCCATGTGCGCGTCGATGCCTCGCGTATTGCATTGGGAGTAGTGATGACACAGGCTGGTGAAGGAGAGATGGATCACCCTATAGCATTTGAAAGCATAAGATTATCAAAGGCTAAGAAGAACTACTCAATGATAGAGCGCGAGGGATTAGTTATGGTGTACGCGCTCCAAAATTTCAGGCACTATCTATTGGGTGGACATTTCAAGATGTAGACAGACCATTTCGGTTTGAAGTACCTAGTCAATAAGCCTGTGTTGGGGGGGAATGTATGCAGATGGATATTGTTGTTTCAAGAATATGACTTTGAGTTAATTGTCAAGCTAGGAAGGCTGAATGGAGGACTTGACAATATGTTGCACATTGAAACGGGGGAGGATCCTACTAATTTGGAGGAAGGGCTGCCCGACGCACAACTCTTTGCAGTGCGCATAACGAACAACTATTTTGTGGATATTATCCACTTTTTGACTATAGGAATGGCTCTAGAAGGATGCACCAACCAGGCACAGATGAAGGACAAGCAGTCTTCGAAGGTTGTAGATTTGGAGGCTGAAGATGGTGCTGAAGAAGTAGATGCTAAGGGCGTGGAGCCCATCTCTAAGTTTCCGGAGTATATCCCTCCATGAAAAGGAAAGGTGAAGGTCACCAAGGACCCAGATGCGGAGAACTTTGGAATTCACACACCCATGTTTCCAGAAAATATAATCTTTAAAGGTCTGCACTTGGCGAGTGTTCCCCATTTAAAAATGGAGGACATTGACTTGGCTAACTATGAGAGGTTCCCCCACCTCACGATAGAGAATTACATGAAACGGGTGTATCACAAAGAATCTGGTGTCACTACATTGGATCAAGTTGAGTGGATTCGCAGAGTAAATCAATCGGGATTACTGAAATTGCTGTGGGTACCCCACTATCATCACTCCAACATCAATATCACCTTGAAAAATAAATTTTTGACCCTAGTGCATGATGGGTGTTTATGGCTTGACGTGCCTATCCCCATCACAGACATGCATATCTAATGGATCATGCTCCTACCAACAAAAGGCTTGTATCCGACCAAGGAGTTTTGCGGAAAGACAAGAGAGCGGGGCTTGGCAGAGAAGATGAAGGCGAAGTTTGAGCTTACCAAGAAGCCACACAGGTACTCCATAACATCCATCAACAACCCCGCGGTGAAAATTGTGACAAAGATACTAGCTGGTAAGGTCATGATGAAGTGCCGTACGAATGAGGTTCCAACGCCCGTGATCTCGTTAGATGCACAATGTGTGGAGGGTGTGCAGTTCAACTGGTTGCACTATCTATGTAGCGAGTTCCTTGCGAATTTTTGTGAGGCTTAATATGAGAAAAAGACCTTCCACTACACATGGTTGCTACTCTCTATTGTGTTGGTTGCTTGGGAATTGCCGGAGGACAGTCAGTTCCCCCCATGGGAGGTAGGTTTGTCGAAGGCTGCACAGTTTGCCTCCCTTTGGGCCACGCAGGACTTGGCATGAGTCACTGAGACAAAAAATTTCTGGGTTTTGATGGAGTTGAGAATTTGCATCACCATCAACCAGCAGTCACGGTTGTCCCCAACCGTGTATGAGCAGTTTTCGGATTACGCAGAGTTCAAAGAAGACTCCCATCATGTGTATATCAGGGCACGGAAGGATCCAGAGCAGAAGAGGTTCAATCTACCATATCTTGCAATAGATGATGCGATTCAAGAAGTCATCAAGCAGTGGCCAACATATTGGCATTCTCCGTCTGACCTGGCCATGGGTACTAGAAAAGGTGCGGAGAGTTCTGCGGAGAAGAAGAAGAACGAAGCAGTGAAACAGGCGGTTCAAAAGTTTGCCACACAATGAAGGAACGAAGCTGAGGAGAAGGCCCAATTAGAAAAATAGCACGCTGCAAAGTAGCAAGCTGAACAAGAATAGCACGCCTCTGAGCAAAGCGCTAAATCCCCTTAGCCCCAGACCAAGGAAGAAGAGCAGTCAGTGCACGAAGGTGGCGGTGATGAAGGATAGAGCACTCCATTCTGGGTCAAGAGGTATAGAGAACAGTAGATGGAGGGGCCCCGAAAGAAGTCCAAAGCGACTAAGCCACTGCTGGATCCCATTACACTGACAGAGGGTGATCTCAATGAGATCGAGGAAAAAGTGCGTGACACCACCATTGAACTATTGTATCAATTTGAACAACAACACCTATAGTCATTAGGCACTATTAGGAAGATCTACGCGAACTACATATCCAAACCAGTAGGATACAGGTTGGAGCAGGTCAGGTGGGTGCTGCGTAGACGATCCTGGCACCAGGGACAAGTCAGGCTGTAGAACTTTTTAGGTCAATGGACCTCATGATAGTCGTGAAATGAAAAGGCTCCTTAAGCATGGAATCAGCTGATGACAAGGTCATCGTAAGCACTTTGAAGAATATCGGTCTCATCATTGTAGCGCTCCCTAACGGATATCTTCACACGTTACAGACTGGTGTGACAATGGAATTGAGAGTGCAGGAGCAATGCACCCTCAATTTAATTAGCGAGTATAGGGTGAGGAATGAGAAAATGCTCACTAAAATTACAAAGGATTTGAAGGCAAAGGAAATGATCCAGGCACATAGCATCCAGCTCGTGGCCACGGTTGCAGAGGAATGTTGGACAGTGCTAGAGTTGCACATACTTGAGGAGGCACCTCTCAAGGCCAAGATCCTGAAACTTGCTGCGGGAATCCACGATGCTAAGGCAGAGGTGGCCAGAGTTCAGTTCAAGCTTAATATGAAAATCAAAGAACTGGATCCTAAGTCACAACCTTCGACTCTGGGAGAAGTTAGGGAACAATACAAAGCTTCTGTCAAGAAAGGATTAGCTACTGTGGATGTTGCGGTCACTAATTGTAGAACTTTGTTTGAGCAGGCCATGGAAGTGGTGACGAGCTTGCAAGAGGATCCCACTGTGTAGATATGGAATAATGATATCTACGAGCTCCAACAAAAGTGCGATGAAGTAAGGGTGACAACGCACACCATTGCTATAACACAATTCCTCATCAAATTGTAGGAGGCAAAATAGCTCCTTGCACAAGTGGAAGATGCACAAAGAAAGGAAGTAGTCCTCAAGGCTAGGTTAGGTCCTTGGCTGGATGAAGCCTGCCTAATCTCAGCCAACATACATGAAAAGTTGGTGAATTTGCAGCTTACACAGCAGAAAATCAAGCGAGCCAGTGAAGGACCAGCCACAGAACAGCTAGTGGGGCAAGTAAAGCAGGAACCCATGCAAAGCGCGATTGAAGTAGTGATTGTATAGTTCAAGCTAGGGTATCTTCGAATCAAGATCACCACACCCACTGAGTGACTCGAGGGTGAGTCACAAACTTTGTGTGGGGGCCTGTTGGGATGGGGTCCCCTGGGGTCAATTTTGGGGAAAAATCCCAAGTTTTTACCCTCCTTTATGTAAAGTTGAGTTGGCTTTTGAGATCTACCCATGGTCCACGAACCATGGGATTATATAAATAGGTGTTTCCTAGAGAGTCTAAGGCAAGAGGCTGATTCGACGATGTTATTGTCGTAAGCCACAAGCACTTAAAGATCTAGAGGCTGATTCGAGGAAGTTACTGTCATAAGCCATAAGCACTTAAAGATCTACGCGAATGCAGATGTAGGTCACAGAAGGACATCATACTAATATTTGGGTGCATAAACTTGGTTTCATCATCCCCCCATACTACTTCAGGTGAGACTTTAGTCTGCACACCACAGATTGATGCCAAAAGGTCTAGTAGTGTAGGGATTTTTTTACTGCAACTAACTCTGAACCTGGGTCAAGAGCCCTTAAGCCAACACTCCACTTCCAGTAGGCCTACACAGTACCCCGACGGAGTCATGCAGGAACACAAGCATCGATCTATTGCCAACGAGCCTAGTTAGTAACCTGGAGGAGTTACTTGCATAACCTCTCTACATAGGAAGCCTTTCTCTTCTTTCGCCTTATTCATTTTTAATTTTTTCAAATTTTTTCAATTTTTTTTTTAAAGAATTTTGCATAGGCACTTATTTATTTTCATGAGGTGGAAGAGGGATCTCGACTTATTGAGAGTAGAAGAGGTTATTCCTTTAGAGAAGTATGTTATATATACATCTGACATACTTGTTAAGATTTTCTCCCTCACCTTACTCTACTTGAATGAGCTGACAAGGGTTAACCCAAAAGAACTGATTAGAGTAGGCTGTACTAGTTAACAGTGCAAGCGTTGTTTTTTCACCAGGACTCACTCTGAATAGAACACATTTCCTATTAGAGTATCATCGACTGAAAAAAAATAATCTCTTTATAAAGAGAGAGAATAATAGATAACCAGATGTTGATAGTTGTACAAGTCCTCTTAGATCTTCCCAGCTTGTCTCGAGAGCCAAACATGTTTTCATGTGAGGCTAACCTATGGATACAAGCAAGCAAAGAAAGAAAGAAAAAATAATAAAGCATAAGTAAAGTGAAACAAAAAAAAGTAAGAAAAGAAATCAAGCAAGCAAACAAAACCAAGTCAGCAAACAAACAAACATGCAAACCAGAAAGAAAACACTACTCCTACTCCTATGCTAAATAGTCGGGGTTACGTGAAATGAAATTTATAGTGAATCCACCGTAGGCATACCTGACCTACAACCACAAAGATACAAGCGACGAAAAAAATAAAAAATAGTGTGCAGCAGAAAATACAAAAACTTGACAATCTTGCACATGAGAGGGAAGGTCTTGCCTGTGGGGAGAAAGGTGTCACAACAACCCAATACACATGCCAACCTCTTCAATGACTACTGTTTTTCAACAAACATTGGAAGCCTCTTGCAAGTGTGTGTTGATCTGCACCAAGCCTCTTAGCGAGCGCAAGGAAGGACTAAAGCTTGTTACTTACAACACGGATCGCCAAGTAAGATTGTTCTAGTCATTCAACGGTTAGATCATAAAATTCATGATGGTTGTTTTGAAAGACTCGTGATCTTTGAAAAGATGGATTTCTGATTTGAGAGAGGGGATCACAATGGGAATATGGTATGGATAGATAGATCTGATTATTCCCGTTGGTCATGTAAAGATAGTGAGGACCTACCATAGCCATCAGCGTAGGCTGAAGTGCCTCACCTGCTTAATAGAAGTATGAGGAGAAAGATGTTACACGGCGAAGATCATAGTGTGTGAAGCAACTGTCATTGGATGTACTGTTGGGAAAATGATAAAATTCATGAAAATCACCTAAGATAGAAGAAATATCATATGAGTTGGTCGATATGCCAGATTTTGAGTTTGACATGAACAAATAACTTTTTTGAACAATCTTGGAAATGCTCTTAATGATGGAACCAAGTTTGCTATGCGCTAGATATGATATAACACCCTCTTGCAACTAGTGAAAAATTACACAGACATCATAATCATCACAGGAATGTAGAAAGGATATCATCACTGTGAATGTGTGAAGCCATTTGGGGTGTGGTGAAATGAGATCAACTTGATTTGCGTGATATCTTGTGCGCTCGTCATCACACAGGAATATTGCTATTGTGATGAGAAGGAAGATTTGAAGTGCAAGATTCACAAGAAGACCAAGGAGATGATCACAAGAGAGAACATCTCATAAGTATGATTCTGGATAAAGACAGTCTTTGAGATAATCACCTTGAAAGTTCCATGATTGCATGAGAGACGAACACTCCCAACCCAAGTTGGATGTAAGAGACGTGCATGAAGATGGACACGTTGTAATAGACTCATGGATTCGGTCATGAGTGAAATTTTGAAATCTTGAAATATCACACCCGGAATAGTAATTTTTTTTTACATGGGGATCCTTGTCGAGTACACCCATGTAGATAAATAGATTGTACATGAGGAACTAGATCTGATTAAGTTTAAGGGGCTTACTAGAGGCATGAGGTCTTGATGTAACCATCAACACACATTGAAGTTTCTCGACTCCCTGGCACATCCCGAACTTTCTATAATTGAAAAAACAAGTTTTGAGATGTGAACTAGATCATGCATGGCTTGAGGATGGATCTTGTTGCTAATTTCAAAACTACTCTTAGGATGGAAGCCATCTCTATTAATGGCTTCATCAAACTTTTCAGCTTTAGCAAGCTAACTTGATGAGTTGTCTTCATGGAACCTACAGGATGATGATGAGTGGGAAGAGACTTGTGATTTGAGACTATTTTCATCATGGAAAACCTCACTACCTTGTGTCAATCAAGGAGATAACACATCAGATGAAGAAGCAAGAGAACAGGGAGTATCTCTGCTGCATGTACATGTGTTGTGAATGGTAGGACACATGGGAAAGTGAGGTGCAAATGAAGTTTCAATATGGACGTATGCTCCAACTGGAGCACATTGTAGATATGAGTTAGAGTGTACATGAGAGAAAAACAGATCACATGGTGTGCTTTGGATTTCATCACAACATATGGAAGCATGTGAGTGATGACAGCCCAAGACTGGAGGTTGATCGAAAGAATTAATTATGCATGGTGTTTCACCAATATAACCTTGATGTGAACCATTTTGACGCATACATGAGGAATTGATTGTGTCTTCACCTTTCTGCTCCTCCGCCTATGTAATGAGACTACCTTGCACATGATCGCAATTTGAGCCAACAACTTGACAATCAAGAGAATGTGCATAGCTGATTGGTGAAGTGGATTGATCAAGCGAGTCATGGTACAATGAGTCATGGCTTATAGATGATGGAGGAAAACAGAAATGCAGATCAGACTCGAGACTTGGGTTATGAATGGTGATGCCCTCTTGCGAAATGGAGGAATGAGTCTTCGCCATAGGCTTTCTGATCCATTCTAGAATTTCCTCCATTGGAGTGGGAGACGGATGAGAAGATCAGCTCATAACACATTGTGCAAATTTCTTAGCTTTGCGACCACTACGAGGGGGAACCATCCATGCAGATTTCTCAGCTTTACGACCACTACAAGGGGGCACCCTGTGTGGAAATTTACCAACTTTGCAATCGTTGCGAGGGAGCACCCACTTTGAGACTGGAAAGGGAGGAGGAAGAGGAATAAATGGGGTGTTGGGCTCCTCCTCTGCAAAATAAGGGGCCTCATGATCTACAAGAGTCGAGGAAGAAGGGAAATCAAGAGTTTCACTATGTCGGGAAACATGAACCAAGCATTTCAACTCTTGGATCATGAATTCAAGGTCCAAAAGATATTCAAGAATTTCGTGACAGAAGTGAAGGAAGCGAGTAGCAAAGTCCTCAACTGATTCATCAGGATTCATTCTTAAATGAGAGGTTATTTCATAGGCATCTTTGTGGTTATACTTATTTTTGGAGGGGGTCCCTTGGGTCAATTTTGGGGTTAAAAGCCCAATTTTTGATGTAAATTTTGTAAAAAGAAATAAAGTCTCCACGGTTTGTCGATGTGGAGCACGTAGATAGTTAGGAGTCAAAGGGGTTTTAGCCCCTTTATTATGTAAAATTTGAGTCGGTTTTGAGATCTACCCATGGTTTAGAGACCATGGGATTGTATGTAAAAGATTTCTATGACTGAGTGAGGAAGAAAGGGAAAGTAAGAAATGAGTAGATAGAAGGGAAAAGGCTTTGCAGCTGAGTGCATGAAGGCCTAGAGTAGTGTCTGCAGTTGAGTGCGCGGACCCTTGTAGCTGAGTGCGCAGGGAAGTTTTGAGTCTGTAGTACCATATTGAAGATCAATAAAGTAGACAGTTGAGGAATCTCTGTGTTTATTTGTTTACTTTTTTTATTTGTGTTTGTGATATATGCTGAGATGGAATAATGTCTTTATGAAATATTGATATATTGATGCACGAGTCTATGGGATAAGTCTTATTAGCTGTACGCAATATATGTTAAGTACTTTCATGAAGATTATAATACATTATGTTATGTTTATTAAATGTTTAATTAGAGTCACATGAGTTCAGATCTAGGGGTTTTTTTTGCTTTGTGTAATTGGATGATTCATCTGTTAAGGGTCTGCAAAGTCCTATCATAGACCTTTGTGAAGGTCTAGAGGCTGTTAAAGGGAGTTGCGGAGCTGGGCCCTAGGGAAATAAAAGACATCACATTAATCTCTAGATGCGGAAACTTAGTTCCAGCATCCCCCCATTCTTCTTCGGGTGAGACTTTATCCTGTGCTATGCGTGTTGATGCCGAAATGGCCAATAGTGTAGGCTTTGCTTTGTTGCAATTAACTCTAAACCTAGGTCAGGACACACTAAGCCAAAAGATGGTTTGGTTGCTGGGACTGGGACCTGCTTAAGGAGATGTGTGACGTCACATCATTGGAATTCGACCAAGAAGGAGATTGAGAAGTAGTTGGATAGAAAAATTCATGAATTCATGCAAGAGAACAAGAAACCGTGTCTATCAAAGGGTTGGACAGATATTTGTACACAGAAATACATAAAATTTTCTTTTGTACCTTCTTGATCGAACTATACGAGCGGATAGCTAAGTTAGCAGACAACCAAGGAAGGTGGAGGCTTGACGGTCCAATAGTGTGGACTCCAGAGTTGGTACGATGATTAGAAGCCTCTTAAGACAATATCACGCACGTTTCTGATCATTGGCTTGATTGAATTATAGGAGGATTCATTATAGAGTTTGAGGTTGATACCTTGGTTAGCTACATCGAAGCAAAGCAACACTTCTTCAAGGGACCTCGAGGTAAGTATTTGAAATCTCTGAATACCTGGATTAAGATGCTCTTGTGTGAAAAATAGGTTATGCCATTGCCTTGATGTTTGGAGCTACGCGAAGTGGAAAACTCTTTAGAAATTGAGAGAAAGTAGGTCTTGAATATAGCCCGTTGATTGGACCTCCTTTGAGCGACAACGAGGGAACGGTACAAGCCTCAGCGCAGAGTGTTGCCCAGCTGATAAGACAGTGTTTTCCACAGATACATCATCCATCCACTCAACCTCTACCTTCACCGCCACAACATACCCCTTCACCCAAACCTCCGCCACCATCACTATCGTTCAACATGTTGAACTTAATCAGGCTACCAATTTTCGAGGGTATAGGGAGTTAAGATACAAATCAGTTCTGGTTTGTTGTGAATGCTGTTTGGATTGTGCAGCTGATCACTAATGATAACATAAAGAAGGTGCAGTTAGTTACTGCCTTGAAGCATCACACACTGACATGGTATATAAATATTGTGTTGATCATCCTTTCACGATTCTAATAGAGACTACGGATGCTTTAAATGAAGAGTTTAGTAAGCCTAAGTCTGACTTGCAGTCAGTAGTTGGATTTAAGGAAATCATGATGAGGGTTGATGAAATGCCTTGGGAGTTAGATCAAATGTTTAAATGTGTGATCCAAGAATCTAATATGTAACTTACATATGGACAACACCGTGAGTGGTTTATAGCCTTGCTTTGGCCCCACCTAAGGATTGTTGTGTCACAGTAGAAGATAGAAACTCAGGCAGAAGAACTGGAGATCACAATGAGGCTACACGTGATACCTATGCTGGATGCGACCTTGGGGGTACAACAAATTCACTCCTAGTTGCAGAGCCTTTGCTTGGAATTGCAGAGCTTGAGTAAAGAGAAGGTGACTAAACTAGAGGTGCGCGAGGAAGTCTAGTGTCTAAACTGTAAGAGCAAGGGCCATGATAAAGATCATTGTTCTATATTTGTGAACTATATCATAGGAGGGGGATAATTCCCCTGAGACCAGAAGCTCCAACAGGACTGAGCATGGGGGCCACACTATGGTGAACAAGAGGTGTGGACATACCCGCAGGTTCTCCGAACAAAATGTGCTGACGCCAAATTCACACACTTTCATGCAGAGAATCGCACACACGTGGGAAATTTTATGATTGATCCATGGTATTTAGTCCGACATTTTTGATCCTATGGTTTTGGTCCGTGGTTTTGTTTCTAAAGTATTGAACCCCGGTTTTGGGTCCCTTGTATTTGGTTTCTATGGTTTGGGTCCATGGTTTGAGTAAGGGCTTGTCTATAAAAGGGAAAGGAGATCATTTGGCTGAGCACTTATGTGTTGAATATCTTAAGGAGAGCAAGATCTGAAATTTTGGTGATCGGTTGGTGAGTGATAGCTGGATCTGAATCAAGGAGAAACCTGAGTATTATAAGGCGGATCTACTGATGGGTCGAGATCTCCTTGACGGATAATCAGATAGTCTGGGGTATACTTGAAGTCTGAAAAACTCTATACCCGCAGGACCGCAAGTGTGACATGGTACAGGTGCGGAGATCTGCAGGCCAGTGAAGGAGAAAGTGTGGAGACACGCAAGACTGTCAAGGAAAAGATGCGGAGGTTCGCAGGTTTTGCACACCGCAGGTGCGAAGTTCACAGGACTGACTCAGTGTGGGCGCAGAGACCCGCATATTCGACACAGAGAAGCCACGGATGTGCATAGGTTTATATTGGTGAATTTGCAGACTTTTCTTGAAATATGTTTTAACTGTTTCTTTCTGGTACTGCTGTGTTCTGGGTTTTGAATTGGTTACTGGTACTGTGTTCTGAGAAGTTATTGATTCCGTAGTTGCACAAGGAAGTTGATTAATTGTAGATCTATTTGATGTTTGATTGATATTCATGGATCCAGTCTGAAAATTCATGAAACGTGGTCCTTGTGAGAAAAGAGAAGGTTGTAGCCTTCTGCAGGTCGAAGCCTGTGTGCTGGTATAAGACTGCACGAGTACAGAAGCATTGTAAAGAAGTTTCTAATAGAAAGAAGATAGAGACATATTGCAGAAGGTGGTTTTCACCCACATTGGATTTCCAGCCTTACATCTTGTGTTCTTTGGCGTGATTGCTCTAGTTTTCTTGTTCCTGTTTACTGTTATATGGTTCTGACACACAGATTAATGATCCACATCTGAAGAATATATAAAATTATAAGTCTGGAAGGTATACACAAGTTTCATTAATCAGAACTGCAAATATTTGTATAAATTGAAAAGAGTTTGATAATATTGATTCACCGCCCCTCTCAGTATTATTTCCAACAAGGCCTAGAGTAGTGTCCACAGCTGAGTATGTAGACCCCTGTAGCTGAGTGCGTAGGGAAGTATTGAGTCTATAAACCCATATTGAAGATCAATAAATAATATTATTATAGAAATTCCTGTGTTTTAGCTCTTTACTTCTGTTATGTATGATTGCGATATATGCTATGATGGAATGATGAATTTATAAAATAATGATGTATTGATGCACGAATTTACTTGATCCGTCTTATTATTTGAATGTAATTAATATTAAGTGATTATGTGAAGATCATAATACTATCTGTTAAAGTTATCGAACACTTAGGTGGATCTGAGTAAATACTAGTCTAAAAGTAATCTATGGTGCATGTAAGTAGCTAATTCTCATGTTCAAGGTCCGTAAAATCCAGTCATAGAACTTCACGGAGGTCTAGAGGCCGATTCGAGGAAGTTATTGTCATAAGCCATAAGTTCTTAAAGGTTTGCGCGAAGGTAGATTTAGGTCATAGGAGGACATCACACTGATCTCTGGGTGCGGAAACTTGGTTCCAGAATTTGCCCATACTGCTTAGGGTGAGACTTCAGTCCATGCACTGTGGATTGATGCCAAAAGGGCTAGTAGTGTAGGGATTTGTTTGGGGAAACTAACTTTGAACCTGGGTCAGGACCCCCGTAAGCCAACAAATGGTTCCATTGCCGGGGCTAGGATCTTCATAAAGAGATGTGTGATGTCGCATCAATGGAATCCAACTAAGAAGGAAATTGAGAAGTGGTTGGGTAGAAAGATCCACGAATTCATGATGCAGGAAAATAGGAATCCACGCTTGACAAAAGAACAATGGTTGGATAGATATTTGTACATAGAAATACACAAAATTTTCTTATGCACCTTCCCGATTGAACTATACGAGTGGATAGCTAAATCGGTAGACGACCAAGGGAGGTTGAAGCTTAAAAGTCCAATAGTGTGGACTCAAGAATTAGTGCGAAGGCTGGAAGTTTCTGAAGATAAGATCACGCGTTTTGTTGATCATTGGCTTGATCGGGTTAGAGGAAGATTTGTTATAGAGTTCGTGGTTGACACCTCAGTCAGTTATAGTGAAGCAGAGCGATGCTTCTTCAAAGGACCGTGAGGTAAGTATCTATGATATTTGAATACTTGGATTAAGATGTTGTTGTGTGAAAACCAGGTTATGCCACTGCCTTAATGTTTGGAGCTACGCGAAGTGGGAAGCTCTTCAGGGATAGGGGGAGAACATGCCCTGAATATAGCCCATTGATTGAACCGCTTGTGAGTGATGACGAGGGAGTAGAACAGGCTTCACCATAGAGCATTGTTCAGTTTATAAGGCAGGGTTTTCCATGAATACCTCATCTATCCACACCACCTCCACCTTCACCTCCACAACATACACCTTCGCCCACACTGCCACCACCTCCGTCGTTGGTCAACATGTTGAATACAATGAATTTTCCAGTTTTCAAGGGCTTAGGAGGTGAGGATCTGGATCAGTTTTTGTTTGTTGAAAAGGCTGTGTCGACAACACAACAAATTACAGATGATAATATAAAGAAGGTGCAATTGGTTACTGCTCTCCAGGATCGCACGCTGACATGGTACCTTAAGTACTGCACTGATAATCCATTGGTGTCATTAGTAGATACTCAAAATGCTTTGAACAAGGAATTCGGTAATTAGATTTAAGGAAATCATGATGAGACCCGGTGAAAGGCCATGGGAGCTAGATCAAAGACTAAAGTGCGAGATCTGTGAAGCTAATATGAATCTCACAGATAGTCAGCACCACAGTTGGTTTATAGTAGCGCCCCTGCTTGTTATAGACATATTTTGGCACTGCAACCCCAATCACATATGTCCATAAACCAAGGGCTTCTAAACCCCTAAAAGTGTTGTTTCATACCCTACAGGAACAAAGTCAACTAATTACATCATTTCCCAGAAGTTCTCCCTAAAAAACTGCTCAGAACTGGTCAAAACTGGACCATACAGTCTGCTCCATGATGATGCATCTCACCTGCTACACATAAAGGGTGTGATGCATATTGAAAAGCCCTTTTGTAGGGTGCGATGAGAGAGAGTAGACAAATGGCAGAGGCAGTTTGCTAGGTGAAAACTCAAAGAATCTTCTAGAAACTGCTCATATGACACTTGCCTCTCTGAATTCGCCCAGGGATGAGTAAGAGATCATGAAATATCCAAGTGGAACCAAGAACTATTAGTGAAATGACACTAATTAAAATCCCAGAAGCTGACTCACTCTCCTACAAATATCTATATATGGATCCCTCATCCTAGAGATCCAGAGGCTGGAATTTTGTAATTTGTAAGGAAGTGCTATTGGTTTCTCTTTGAGACATTGTATTGTTGGGTGATCTTTCTTTTTATGAGATGAAGAGGGCTTTCATGCTGGGAGGATGATGTTGGATCAGACAGGTTGGTTGTAATCCTCTCTTCTACTACTTCTATCAATAAAGCTATTTGAGTTTTCCTCCATATACTTGTATATCTCTGAATCTTGTATTTGTATATGCATTTGTATGGTTAATGTACATCTGATCCTATATTGTTTATGGTTATAGATCTCTATGCTTTGATGGTATTTTGCTGCTTTGACTCTACAAGTGTTCTTTGAAGCAGGATAAGTGAGAAAGGAGTGGTGAAAGATCTATCAAGGGAGAGAGGAAACAAGCAAGGAGACTAGCGAAAGGCTGAGGTTGGTACTCTCTACTTCTCTCTCATCTATCTCTCATAAAGGAAAACACAAGTAACTTCGGTTTGCTTGTTTCTAAGATAGCTACCCGTCTTAGTGGGACTAGTAGCTCTGAATGGACACTAGTTTTCCCAATAACAAAATGGAAACTTAGTTGAGGAGAAAATTGTTTGTTTGTTTTGTTACTATTGTTTTCTTTATAAACTACAGACGGAGCCTGAAGTTAAGCCAGCTAGCCTTCGAACTTCTTTTGCTATGCAACTGCAAAGTATATCAACGCTGCTTCAATAAATCTACAGGTTGGTTTATGAACTGAGCATCTGACTTGCAAACAACCTAAGTGCTCTAGTGGTAGCTCAAATAACCTCATTAGATCAGTCCCTATACTTTGTGTTTATTGCATCCAGATGATACTGAAGTCGCTCCCCCACCTTCTACTTCGTTTGTTTCTCCCTCTCCTTCTTCCTCTTCGCTTGGTGAAGCTAGTAATTCTAAAAGCCAAGTAACTGAGAAGAAGAAGAAGGAGAAGGAGAAGAAGAAGAAGAAGCCAACGGCGAAAGGGGGCAACCATGCATCGTCTGGTGAAAATCCACACACTGCACCTTCCAAACCTAAATCTCCATGTGCCATTTGCAAGGGAGACCACTATCATCGAGATTGTCCTTGCATCCCATGGATCCTGAGAGACTGGTCTCCCTGCTTGCACAATCCGGTGTCTTCAACCTCTGATGATCTTGTTGAGAGCATGCCATCAACTAGTGAAAATGAATTCAATGGACAAAAAGGAAGATCTAAATTTCCTTGTAGACTGTGTGAAGGCGATCATGCCCTCGACCATTGTCCTTTCCTAGATGAAGCTAAAAGAGTCTTGGATAACCATCTTGCTTCACCGCATCAACTTCCTCCTGGATACAAGAAACTCTTGTCGAGTCCATCACTAGTTGAGAATATGACTGACACACCTTTGTTGTCGGTCGAAGCACCTATCATTGAAGATAAACACTATGAGTCCACACCGAACCAAAGTCAACAAGTCGAGACGGTAGTCAACCCAGTCTTGTCTTGAGAAGGTCCACCTTCAGATTATACAGTCACCAAAGAGAATGAGAATGACACCATTCAAATTATTTTTGTTAAAATAGAATCCGGTGAACATGGGGGAAATCTACCTGTTCCTTTACCGCAGGAAGGAAGATCATCAGAAATTCATCCGGCCGTTTATTTGGTCCCTCCTCCAAGCAATATAGTTGTTTCCTTTGATTGGAATCTATTAGGGAGACCCTGCCTACCATCTAATGTACCATTCTGAATCATAGTACAAGCTTGCAGAATGATCATGGCTGGTGCTATCATAGATGAAGGGGCTTCTGTGAGTATCCTTTCCTCAACTACTTGGAAAGCACTTGGTTCACCATCGCTTCTACTTGAGATTCGAAATCTGTCAGGCTTGAATAAAGGAACCAGCCGACCGTTAGGGATCCTTCCAAATTTGCCTATAACTTTGAGAAGGAAAACCATTCATCTAAATGTGATGGTAGTCCAAGGACCTCTAGATTACAATATACTCCTTGGGAGGGACTACATTTACAACATGGGAGCTATTGTTTCCTCACTCTTTCGAGTGAAATGTTTTCCATATGAAGGTAGAATGGTCCAGCTCGTTGACCAGCTTTCATTCCCCGGTTCAAACATGGCTACTAGTCAAATTCCATCCCTAACTAGCCTTTTTGCACGAGGAATGTCTCATCAACCTCCAGTCCATCCACTTGATGAGCACAAGTGATTCGGTGATTGTGACTAAACTCAGGGGGCATGCACCCTACCCTGCTTTGGTTGGAAAAACCCCAGATATAAGGTAGGTTTCCGCGTAGGATATATGACTAGTCTGACACACCCATATATTTAGGAAAATGGGACTAGACTGGAAAAGGATTCCCTCGTCAAAGGTTATGTGATTGGAAATTCCCACCATTCACCTTTTTCTATTTCGGACAGAGCCAAGCAAGTGTTTTGTCTGTAAATGCGGACGAGACGTTCTTGCTAATGCAAGAACTTCTGTATGGTAACCTGGAAACTTTACTCTTCTTTATGCCTGGGGGAATGCAAACCTTTTTTATGAAAGTGAAAAATGATCTTTTATTTTCTTAGTTTGTAGGTTCTTAACCCTTTAACCTCGTAGCTTGGTCGTTCCTAGATTGCATACAAAAGGCTCCGAAGAAAAGTTTCGAATGGGGCAAGCTCCCTAAAATATGAACCTACCAGTGAGAGACATCCTTATTATACGACTGGCACAAGCAGGTTTACACGAAGTTCAAGCTCGTTAAAAAATAAACCTAGCAATGAGCATATGTTCCCCCAAAGTTCAAGCTCATTAAAAAATGAACCCACCTTCGGTAAATAACCTTTGCGATTGCATAACTATAAGCTTTTGAACCTTGGTCATGTTCTTACCATCACCTCCACTCTTTTTTAGCTGATCATACGCCTCCATTTGATTGTTTACCCTTTTGAGGAACAGCTGTGATGAGTGATTCTATTAGCCACCTTCTTTACACTGCCATGATTGAAAAGTTCCAAACCTTACCTGGAACCAGTTGCTATTCAAAAACATCACTCGTTCCTCAAAAACGAGTCTCCTTTAAGCTCTTTTTAGACTCATAAAATATGAAAAGATTGCTAAGCAATTGGCCTCTCCAGCTCGTTAAAGTGATTGGAAGTGCCATCCCTCCTCTATATTTTAATCTTTTTGGACCTGAGGGATCATTACAAAAAAAGATTGAGCACTTGTCTTGTTCGGCTCATTAAAACTATCGAAAAGTCATCACTTTCGTATTATTTCATACTTTTTCGGACTTAAGGGATTATATTATGAAAAAGGACTACTGCAGTTTCCTTTCTGTCTCTTTTTAGACTCTCTAAAATTGAAAAGGACTGATTTATCCTTGTCATTAAACTCATTAAAACAATAGTGACAAACTTGTTCATGCAGACAAGAACGAGTTTCACTGTCGCTAGGCTCATTAAAACATAGCGACAGGTTTGCCCGAACGGTAAATTATAGAACAAGCATATGCTATCCTCCTCAATCTTGACAAAAATAAAAAGGTACTGGTTAGCAATGACTGGGGAAAAAGGGAAGAAAACTTGAATAACTTCATTGGTAGTAGGCCGCTCTTGAACATGACACTTTCACTCCATCACCATGATTGAGTTGGGTTGGCTTATTCCATTCACTGGTCATATCACCATTGGTCTTCCATACCATCCATTTTGGGGTTAATGCTACCAATCCATTCCAGTGTCACCGATATGTTCAAGAGAAGTCACTCAGAGAATTCACCAACCTAGCTAATGCCTCATCCACTACAATACCTTAATGCTCCATTCTTTCATGACCACCACCCTGAACCTTGTATCATCAGATCATTTTCACCTCCACAAAATCATTTGCTCCATTCCATGTCGTAGATGTGGGATTCATTAAGGTCCTCCTATGATGGGTCACTTCTTGTCGACATCAACTCATTATCCAAGAAGTTGACTTAGGAACAACCCTTTCAGTACTTTGAAGCTTGCATGCCTCAATGGCAAGTTTCTCACTTCTGGCGACAGGTTTACATCAATGGCCTTCGACTGAAATATTTTGCGTGGTGTTTGACATCAACTTATGTATTCACACCACATGAATTGTATGGTAGTACCTTGAGGGTCATCATCATTTTTGGTGATTCCTCTCATGCCTGTTAATAGCTTACATGATTGGCTAGTAATCAGGTGATGTCTTTCCATGTTTGACGTAAGAAAATCTTTTCACATGGATCGACTTGTACTTCGGGAAAAGATTGAACGAGTTTGAAGACCTCGGATCTAGTTTCATCCATCCAGGTTGCGATATATTCAGGAAAATAAAGACATCAAATGTACATCATAGCTACACAGATAATAATCCAAGCTAAGGGATGATGGCTCTACCAGAATCATTAGTCTGCCACACAGACGATTGTCTGTCCTATGTACATGAAAATGAATTTATAAAGCTGAGCATGGGAATTCCCACCTCAGCTAGATCATGAAAATATTATGAAGACAATGTATTGTATTGTATCTTATTACAGGTCACCTTCCAGTTCGAAAAACCTCGGATCCTCATGATAAAGCATTTCACCTGACATCAGAAGATTTACGACCTCATGCTTTAGGGGGCAACTGTTATACACATATTTGGGCACTGCAACCCCAATCACATATTTCCATAAACCAAGGACTTCTAAGCCCCTAAAAGTGTTGTTTCATACCCTAAAGGAACAAGGTCAACAAATTACATCATTTCCGAGAAGTTCTCCCTAAAAAACTTCTCATAACTGGTCAAAACTAGACCATACAGACTACTCCATGCTAAGGGTGTGATGCATCTCACCTGCTACACATAAAGGGTGCGATGCATACTGAAAAGCCCTTCTGTAGGGTGCGATGAGAGAGAGCAGACAAATGGCAAAGGCAGTTTGCTAGGTGGAAACTGAAAGAATCTTCTAGAAACTACTCATATGACACTTTCCTCTCTGAATTCGCCCAAGGATGAGTAAGAGATCATGAAATCTCCAAGTGGAACCAATAACTACCGGTGAAATGACACTAATCAGAATCCCAGAAGCTGATTCACTCTCCTACAAACATCTATATATGGATCCCTCATCCTAGAGATCCAGAGGCTGGAATTTTGTAATTTGTAAGGAAGTGATATTGGTTTCTCTTTGATACATTGTATTGTTGGGTGATCTTGCTTTTTATGAGGTGAAGAGGGCTTTCATGCTGGATCAGACAGCTTGGTTGTAATCCTCTCTTCTACTACTTCTATCAATAAAGCTATTTGATTTTTCCTCCATATACTTGTATATCTCTAAATCTTGTATTTGTATATGCATTTGTATGGATAATGTACATCTGATCCTATATTATTTATGGTTATAGATCTCTATGCTTTGATAGTATTTTGCTGCTTTGAATCTACAGGTGTTCTTTGAAGCGGGACAAGTGAGAAAGGAGTGGTGAAAGATCTATCAAGTGAGAGAGGAAACAAGCAAGGAGACTAGTGAGAAACTGAGGTTGGTACTCTCTGCTTCTCTCTCATCTATCTCTCATGAAGGAAAACACAAGTAACTTTGGTTTGTTTGTTTCTAAGATAGCTACCCATCTTAGTGGGAGTAGCAGCTCTGAATGGACACTAGTTTTCCCAGTAACACTGCCCCACTTAAGGATTGCTTTATCACAACAAAAGATAGGAAGTTAGGCGGAAGCCCTGGAAATTGCAATGAAATTGCATGAAACTCCTATTCAGGATGCTTCGTTTGGGGTTCAGCAGATACACGCAAAGCTGCAGAACCTTTTCTTGGAACTGCAAAGCTTGAAAAAAGAAAAACCGAAGCGATCGGAGGTGTGCGAAGAAGTTTTGTGTCTCAAGTGTAAAAATAGGGGCATGATAAATATCACTTCCCTGTCTTGGTGAACTACATCACAGGGGGGCCAATGCCTTTAAGGTAAGAAGCTCCAGCAAGACCAAGTGTGGACCTGTGCTTTGGTGCGCTATTTTTCAAGTGGCTGGAAAGCATGTCACAGATAATTTTCATTTGTTGCAAAAGTTTATACAGACACCCAACAATTATTCTAGGATTTCTGAAAATCGGTGGGCCATGATGAGCGCCACTGTCGAAGATATGAATTAATGATGGAGAGGATGCCAACGTATCGAATAAAAGTAGAAAATTAGCCTCTGGATTGGGGTTCTAGGGGAGCAAGCGGAGGATATCAGGAATGCGGATGAGGCCTAGGAGGAGGAGGACCTGGTAGGGGTCGTGGGTAGGTCATCTTCTAAAATTTCAGAATGCCTGGACTAGGTGCGGGAGTGTACGAATCAGACACTCCTGTCATGTCAATACTGCACTCATTTTGACCACACAATCAAAGAATGTCCTGTGACGATGGCCAAGATGTAGGAGAAGAAGGATCAACCTCAACATCCTACCCAAAACTTACAGATGATGAGGGTCGATCCCCATGAAGAGGACCCAAATGTAAATATCATGCTGTGAATCGGGATCACGACCAATGACGATAAGGGAGAACATCTTGAAGAAGGTAGATGGGTCTGCAAGGCCCTAGAAAAGGAAATTGGTTTCGATCTGGAGTGCGCGAAGGAGACGTTCATGGAAGTGAAGAAAAACTTCACTAAAGCCTCTACTTCAGGCAGTCAGAAAAAACTACCAGACACTAGTGCACCTACAGAGGTTGACTCCTCTGTGCTTACCACCTTCTTGGAGACTTTTATGAAACTATTGTGTGATAGAAAGGCTGTGAAAGGACTAAAATAATTGATAAACAAGTGTGCCAGTAAGGATAATGCTCCTGATGGACCCCGTGTAGTTAGAAAGATTGGTAAGCATAAGACAAGAACAGGGCACGAGATGAGGCTTACTGCACAAATAGGAGACTATGAGATGGGCCAGGTTATTTTGGATTTGGAGTCTAACGTGAAATTATTGCCTAGATAGACCTAGGAGAGAATGGGGAGACCTGCACTATAATGGTATCCGATTCAACTGAGGATGGCAAACTAGCAGAAGGCTATCCCTATGGGATGATTGCAGGGAGTTACCATAGATATAGAAGGTGCGTGCACGCTGGCTGATTTTGAAGTGATAGAAATTGTTGATGACAACAATCCATACCCTTGGAATAGACTGGGCTATTGATATGAATGGGGTAATCATTTTGAAGAAGTGTACAATGTTGTTTGAAAGAAAATTTCTTTGTGTTGTAGTACCATTGGACTCTACAGAAGGACTGCACTACACCGAACTAGTCCGCGACTACGAGGAAATCGATGATGATTTGGATAAGATCTAAAAAATTACGGCATGAGACCAATATTGGGTTAATCCAATGGCTGATGGATGGATTTTATGGGACCGTGAAAGTTCCTGTACCTCAGATTCAGATGAAGAGTTGGAACATGGGAAAAATAGGCTACACAAAGTATCCACACTGAACTACAACATGATGACCAAATTGTTGTGTTGTGTGTCATCGGAGGTAAGAAATTTACCTTACTACGGTGGTTTAACTAATGTAGATAAATTTTTGGATTCTTTTGAAAGAGAAGTTCCAGAGGATCACCGCTTTCAGGCGTTGGATTTTTCACTATGCATTACCCCTGCTCAGTGGTGGGGTACGCACAAAGACAACTTTGATGAGTGGCATGATTATAGGAGGATGATGAGGATGCAATTTGGTCTCCCTAAAGTACAATTAACTGAGAAATATGATGGGAGGAATGATCTGAATGATCATCTAGAAAAATGGGCTAAAGTGTATGCAATGGAGCCCCAGCCAGATTGGGTTCATTTATTCTGTCACACTCTGGACATAATCCCTATCAATTGGTATTTGGAAACAGAGCTCCACCACGACATTGCAGAGTGGGATATCTTAAGAGAAGGATTTTTTATGACCTTCAGCTTTGAAGACGGGTTCGAAAGCATTGATGAGGTGCTGCAGGAGGTTAAGGTAGTGATCTTTCGAATTTCACAGGATCCTTTGGAATTGGTTCAACTGGATTGGAGCACCCAACTGTGCCATGCGCTAGAACGCTATAATATTACCACTAAAGGATAGGATGAGGATCCACAGAATATCATTATCCTAGAAGCAGAGGGCCACCGTGCAGTTGAAGGTCCATAGATCAAGAACCCATATATCATCGCGCCACTGAAAACTAGGTAGGTAAACATTGGTACTAAAGTGGAGCCTAAATTCGCGTAGATCAGAGATTATAATTGGGATGATGCCATAGTGGATAAAGTTGCTAAGTTGGTCTACGTGTACCAAGATATTTTTTCTACAAAATTTTTGGATTTGAAAGGCATCATAGGTAACTTGGGAGTGATAAAAATAACTTTGAAACTAGACGTGAAGCCCGTTAAGTAGAGGCCATATTGCCTTAATCCCAAATACAAGGAAACGTTCTGCTTGGAATTGGATAAGATGCTTGAGGAAGTTGTTATTGAACTAGTGGAGGAATCTGATTGGGTGAGCCCAATGGAATTTTAGGAAAAGAAGAAGAAGGGAGAGATAAGGATTTGCGTAGATCTATGAAAGCTTAACGATGCCTGCATTCATGATCCTTTCCCGACACCATTTACTGATGAGGTACTAGACAATGTTGGAGGGAAGGAGGCCTACTCATTTACTGATGGGTTCTATGGATACCATGAGATCAAGATCACACCAGAAGACAGGAGTAAAACAACCTTCATGACGGAATGTGGGTGTTTTCAATATACGGTGATGCCATTCAGACTCAAGAATGCGTCGACAATATTCTCTTACGTAGTCATCACGACGTTTAAAGAGTTTATTCACAAATTATTGGAGGCATATTTTGATGACTGGATAGTGTTTGGGCTAGTAACATGCCATGTAGCGAGTCTGCGCTTAATGCTGGATACATGCCGAAGGTATTAGATCGCGTTGAACCTAAAGAAGTGCTTGTTTTGTGTCCCCTTTGGGATTTTGCTCAGTCATGTGATATGAAAGCAAGGACTAATGGTTGAACCTACCAAGATTGTGGTAATAATCAATTTGGAAGTCCCAAGGGGTGTCAAATAGTTACGCGCAATGCTGGACCATACTGGATATTATCGAAAGTTCATCAAAGCTTATGCCAAAATTACTGCGCCCCTGGAAAAGTTGTTGAAGAAGGACACTACATTTTGTTGGGATGAAGAATGTCAGCGCACCTTAGATGTATTGAAGGAAAAGATGATCACGGAATCGATCTTGGTCTTCCAATATTAGAAGAAGGAATTCCATGTGCGCGTCGATGCCTCGCGTATTGCATTGGGAGTAGTGATGACACAGGCTGGTGAAGGAGAGATGGATCACCCTATAGCATTTGAAAGCATAAGATTATCAAAGGCTAAGAAGAACTACTCAATGATAGAGCGCGAGGGATTAGTTATGGTGTACGCGCTCCAAAATTTCAGGCAGTATCTATTGGGTGGACATTTCAAGATGTAGACAGACCATTTCGGTTTGAAGTACCTAGTCAATAAGCCTGTGTTGGGGGGGAATGTATGCAGATGGATATTGTTGTTTCAAGAATATGACTTTGAGTTAATTGTCAAGCTAGGAAGGCTGAATGCAGGACTTGACAATATGTTGCACATTGAAACGGGGGAGGATCCTACTAATTTGGAGGAACGGCTGCCCGACGCACAACTCTTTGCGGTGCGCATAGCGAACAACTATTTTGTGGATATTATCCACTTTTTGACTATAGGAATGGCTCTAGAAGGATGCACCAACCAGGCACAGGTGAAGGACAAGCAGTCTTCGAAGGTTGTAGATTTGGAGGCTGAAGATGGTGCTAAAGAAGTAGATGCTAAGGGCGTGGAGCCCATCTCTAAGTTTCCGGAGTATATCCCTCCATGAAAAGGAAAGGTGAAGGTCACCAAGGACCCAGATGCGAAGAACTTTGGAATTCACACACCCATGTTTCCAGAAAATATAATCTTTAAAGGTCTGCACTTGGCGAGTGTTCCCCATTTAAAAATGGAGGACATGGACTTGGCTAACTATGAGAGGTTCCCCCACCTCACGATAGAGAATTACATGAAACGGGTGTATCACAAAGAATCTGGTGTCACTACATTGGATCAAGTTGAGTGGATTCGCAGAGTAAATCAATCGGGATTACTGAAATTGCTGTGGGTACCCCACTATCATCACTCCAACATCAATATCACCTTGAAAAATAAATTTTTGACCCTAGTGCATGATGGGTGTTTATGGCTTGACATGCCTATCCCCATCACAGACATGCATATCTAATGGATCATGCTCCTACCAACAAAAGGCTTGTATCCGACCAAGGAGTTTTGCGGAAAGACAAGAGAGCGGGGCTTGGCAAAGAAGATGAAGGCGAAGTTTGAGCTTACCAAGAAGCCACACAGGTACTCCATAACATCCATCAACAACCCCGCGGTGAAAATTGTGACAAAGATACTAGCTGGTAAGGTCATGGTGAAGTGCCGTACGAATGAGGTTCCAACGCCCGTGATCTCGTTAGATGCACAATGTGTGGAGGGTGTGCAGTTCAACTGGTTGCACTATCTATGTAGCGAGTTCCTTGCGAATTTTTGTGAGGCTCAATATGAGAACAAGACCTTCCACTACACATGGTTGCTACTCTCTATTGTGTTGGTTGCTTGGGAATTGCCGGAGGACAGTCAGTTCCCCCCATGGGAGGTAGGTTTGTCGAAGGCTGCACAGTTTGCCTCCCTTTGGGCCACGCAGGACTTGGCATGAGTCACTGAGACAAAAAATTTCTGGGTTTTGATGGAGTTGAGAATTTGCATCACCATCAACCAGCAGTCACGGTTGTCCCCAACCGTGTATGAGCAGTTTTTGGAGTACGCAGAGTTCAAAGAAGACTCCCATCATGTGTATATCAGGGCACAGAAGGATCCAGAGCAGAAGAGGTTCAATCTACCATATCTTGCAATAGATGATGCGATTCAAGAAGTCATCAAGCAGTGGCCAACATATTGGCATTCTCCGTCTGACTTGGCCATGGGTACTAGAAAAGGTGCGGAGAGTTCCGCGGAGAAGAAGAAGAACGAAGCAGTGAAACAGGCGGTTCAAAAGTTTGCCACACAATGAAGGAACGAAGCTGAGGAGAAGGCCCAATTAGAAAAATAGCACGCTACAAAGTAGCAAGCTGAACAAGAATAGCACGCCTCTGAGCAAAGCGCTAAATCCCCTTAGCCCCAGACCAAGGAAGAAGAGCAGTCAGTGCACGAAGGTGGCGGTGATGAAGGATAGAGCACTCCATTTCGAGTCAAGAGGAATAGAGAACAGTAGATGGAGGGGCCCCGAAAGAAGTCCAAAGCGACTAAGCCACTGCTGGATCCCATTACACTGACAGAGGGTGATCTCAACGAGATCGAGGAAAAAGTGTGTGACACCACCATTGAACTATTGTATCAATTTGAACAACAACACCTATAGTCATTAGGCACTATTAGGAAGATCTGCGCGAACTACATATCCAAACCAGTAGGATACAGGTTGGAGCAGGTCAGGTGGGCGCTGCGTAGACGATCCTGGCACCAGGGACAAGTCAGGCTGTAGAACTTTTTAGGTCAATGGACCTCATGATAGTCGCGAAATGAAAAGGGTCCTTAAGCATGGAATCAGCTGATGACAAGGTCATCGTAAGCACTTTGAAGAATATCGGTCTCATCATTGTAGCGCTCCCTAACGGATATCTTCACGCGTTACAGACTGGTGTGACAATGGAATTGAGAGTGCAGGAGCAATGCACCCTCAATTTAATTAGCGAGTATAGGGTGAGGAATGAGAAAATTCTCACTAAAATTACAAAGGATCTGAAGGCAAAGGAAATGATCCAGGCACATAGCATCCAGCTCGTGGCCACGGTTGCAGAGGAATGTTGGACAGTGCTAGAGTTGCACATACTTGAGGAGGCACCTCTCAAGGCCAAGATCCTGAAACTTGCTGCGGGAATCCACGATGCTAAGGCAGAGGTGGCCAGAGTTCAGTTCAAGCTTAATATGAAAATCAAAGAACTGGATCCTAAGTCAGAACCTTCGACTCTGGGAGAAGTTAGGGAACAATGCAAAGCTTCTGTCAAGAAAGGATTAGCTACTGTGGATGTTGCGGTCACTAATTGTAGAACTTTGTTTGAGCAGGCCATGGAAGTGGTGACGAGCTTTCAAGAGGATCCCACTGTGTAGATATGGAATAATGATATCTACGAGCTCCAACAAAAGTACGATGAAGTAAGGGTGACAACACACACCATTGCTATAACACAATTCCTCATCAAATTGTAGGAGGCAAAATAGCTCCTTGCACAAGTGGAAGATGCACAAAGAAAGGAAGTAGTCCTCAAGGCTAGGTTAGGTCCTTGGCTGGATGAAGCCTGCCTAATCTCAGCCAACATACATGAAAAGTTGGTGAATTTGCAGCTTACACAGCAGAAAATCAAGCGAGCCGGTGAAGGACCAGCCACAGAACAGCTAGTGGGGCAAGTAAAGCAGGAACCCATGCAGAGCACGATTGAAGTAGTGATTGTATAGTTCAAGCTAGGGTATCTTCGAATCAAGATCACCACACCCACTGAGTGACTCGAGGGTGAGTCACAAACTTTGTGTGGGGGCCTGTTGGGATGGGGTCCCCTGGGGTCAATTTTGGGGAAAAATCCCAAGTTTTTACCCTCCTTTATGTAAAGTTGAGTTGGCTTTTGAGATCTACCCATGGTCCACGGACCATGGGATTATATAAATAGGTGTTTCCTAGAGAGTCTAAGGCAAGAGGCTGATTCGACGATGTTATTGTCGTAAGCCATAAGCACTTAAAGATCTAGAGGCTGATTCGAGAAAGTTACTGTCATAAGCCATAAGCACTTAAAGATCTACGCGAATGCAGATCTAGGTCACAGAAGGACATCACACTAATATTTGGGTGCATAAACTTGGTTTCATCATCCCCCCATACTACTTCAGGTGAGACTTTAGTCTGCACACCACAGATTGATGCCAAAAGGTCTAGTAGTGTAGGGATTTTTTTACTGCAACTAACTCTGAACCTGGGTCAAGAGCCCTTAAGCCAACAGTCCACTTCCAGTAGGCCTACACAGTACCCCGACGGAGTCATGCAGGAACACAAGAATCGATCTATTGCCAACGAGCCTAGTTAGTAACCTGGAGGAGTTACTTGCATAACCTCTCTACATAGGAAGCCTTTCTCTTCTTTCGCCTTATTCATTTTTAATTTTTTCAAATTTTTTCAAAAATTTTTTTAAAGAATTTTGCATAGGCACTTATTTATTTTCATGAGGTGGAAGAGGGATCTCGACTTATTGAGAGTAGAAGAGGTTATTCCTTTAGAGAAGTATGTTATATATACATCTGACATACTTGTTAAGATTTTCTCCCTCACCTTACTCTACTTGAATGAGCTGACAAGGGTTAACCCAAAAGAACTGATTAGAGTAGGCTGTACTAGTTAACAGTGCAAGCGTTGTTTTTTCACCAGGACTCACTCTGAATAGAACACATTTCCTATTAGAGTATCATCGACTGAAAAAAAATAATCTCTTTATAAAGAGAGAGAATAATAGATAACCAGATGTTGATAGTTGTACAAGTCCTCTTAGATCTTCCCAGCTTGTCTCGAGAGCCAAACATGTTTTCATGTGAGGCTAACCTATGGATACAAGCAAGCAAAGAAAGAAAGAAAAAATAATAAAGCATAAGTAAAGTGAAAGAAAAAAAAGTAAGAAAAGAAATCAAGCAAGCAAACAAAACCAAGTCAGAAAACAAACAAACATGCAAACCAGAAAGAAAACACTACTCCTACTCCTATGCTAAATAGTTAGGGTTACGTGAAATGAAATTTATAGTGAATCCACCGTAGGCATACCTGACCTACAACCACAAAGATACAAGCGACGAAAAAAATAAAAAATAGTGTGCAACAGAAAATACAAAAACTTGACAATCTTGCACATGAGAGGGAAGGTCTTGCCTGTGGGGAGAAAGGTGTCACAACAACCCAATACACATGCCGACCTCTTCAATGACTACTGTTTTTCAACAAACATTGGAAGCCTCTTGCAAGTGTGTGTTGATCTGCACCAAGCCTCTTAGCGAGCGCAAGGAAGGACTAAAGCTTGTTACTTACAACACGGATTGCCAAGTAAGATTGTTCTAGTCATTCAACGGTTAGATCATAAAATTCATGATGGTTGTTTTGAAAGACTCGTGATCTTTGAAAAGATGGATTTCTGATTTGAGAGAGGGGATCACAATGGGAATATGGTATGGATAGATAGATCTGATTATTCCCGTTGGTCATGTAAAGATAGTGAGGACCTACCATAGCCATCAGCGTAGGCTGAAGTGCCTCACCTGCTTAATAGAAGTATGAGGAGAAAGATGTTACACGGCGAAGATCATAGTGTGTGAAGCAACTTTCATTGGATGTACTGTTGGGAAAATGATAAAATTCATGACAATCACCCAAGATAGAAGAAATATCATATGAGTTGGTCGATATGCCAGATTTTGAGTTTGACATGAACAAATAACTTTTTTGAACAATCTTGGAAATGCTCTTAATGATGGAACCAAGTTTGCTATGCGCTAGATATGATATAACACCCTCCTGCAACTAGTGAAAAATTACACAGACATCATAATCATCACAGGAATGTAGAAAGGATATCATCACTGTGAATGTGTGAAGCCATTTGGGGTGTGGTGAAATGAGATCAACTTGATTTGCGTGATATCTTGTGCGCTCGTCATCACACAGGAAGATTGCTATTGTGATGAGAAGGAAGATTTGAAGTGCAAGATTCACAAGAAGACCAAGGAGATGATCACAAGAGAGAACATCTCATAAGTATGATTCTGGATAAAGACAGTCTTTGAGATAATCACCTTGAAAGTTCCATGATTGCATGAGAGACGAACACTCCCAACCCAAGTTGGATGTAAGAGACGTGCATGAAGATGGACACGTTGTAATAGACTCATGGATTCAGTCATGAGTGAAATTTTGAAATCTTGAAATATCACACCCGGAATAGTAATTTTTTTTACATGGGGATCCTTGTCGAGTACACCCATGTAGATAAATAGATTGTACATGAGGAACTAGATCTGATTAAGTTTAAGGGGCTTACTAGAGTCATGAGGTCTTGACGTAACCATCAACACACATTGAAGTTTCTCGACTCCCTGGCACATCCCGAACTTTCTATAATTGAAAAATCAAATTTTGAGATGTGAACTAGATCATGCATGGCTTGAGGATGGATCTTGTTGCTAATTTCAAAACTACTCTTAGGATGGAAGCCATCTCTGTTAATGGCTTCATCAAACTTTTCAGCTTTAGCAAGCTAACTTGATGAGTTGTCTTCATGGAACCTACAAGATGATAATGAGTGGGAAGAGACTTGTGATTTGAGACTATTTTCATCATGGAAAACCTCACTACCTTGTGTCAATCAAGGAGATAACACATCAGATGAAGAAGCAAGAGAACAGGGAGTATCTCTACTGCATGTACATGTGTTGTGAATGGTAGGACACATGGGAAAGTGAGGTGCAAATGAAGTTTCAATATGGACGTATGCTCCAACTGGAGCACATTGTAGATATGAGTTAGAGTGTACATGAGAGAAAAACAGATCACATGGTGTGCTTTGGATTTCATCACAACATATGGAAGCATGTGAGTGATGACAGCCCAAGACTGGAGGTTGATCGAAAGAATTAATTATGCATGGTGTTTCACCAATATAACCTTGATGTGAACCATTTTGACGCATACATGAGGAATTGATTGTGTCTTCACCTTTCTGCTCCTCCGCCTATGTAATGAGACTACCTTGCACATGATCGCAATTTGAGCCAACAACTTGAGAATCAAGAGAATGTGCATAGCTGATTGGTGAAGTGGATTGATCAAGCGAGTCATGGTATAATGAGTCATGGCTTATAGATGATGGAGGAAAACAGAAATGCAGATCAGACTCGAGACTTGGGTTATGAATGGTGATGCCCTCTTGCGAAATGGAGGAATGAGTCTTTGCCATAGGCTTTCTGATCCATTCTAGAATTTCCTCCATTGGAGTGGGAGACGGATGAGAAGATCGGCTCATAACACATTGTGCAAATTTCTTAGCTTTGCGACCACTACGAGGGGGAACCATCCATGCAGATTTCTCAGCTTTACGACCACTACAAGGGGGCACCCTGTGTGGAAATTTACCAACTTTGCAATCGTTGCGAGGGAGCACCCACTTTGAGACTGGAAAGGGAGGAGGAAGAGGAATAAATGGGGTGTTGGGCTCCTCCTCTGCAAAATAAGGGGCCTCATGATCTGCAAGAGTCGAGGAAGAAGGGAAATCAAGAGTTTCACTATGTCGGGAAACATGAACCAAGAATTTCAACTCTTGGATCATGAATTCAAGGTCCAAAAGATATTCAAGAATTTCGTGACAGAAGTGAAGGAAGCGAGTAGCAAAGTCCTCAACTGATTCATCAGGATTCATTCTTAAATGAGAGGTTATTTCATAGGCATCTTTGTGGTTATACTTATTTTTGGAGGGGGTCCCTTGGGTCAATTTTGGGGTTAAAAGCCCAATTTTTGATGTAAATTTTGTAAAAAGAAATAAAGTCTCCACGGTTTTTCGATGTGGAGCACGTAGATAGTTAGGAGTCAAAGGGGTTTTAGCCCCTTTATTATGTAAAAGTTGAGTCGGTTTTGAGATCTACCCATGGTTTAGAGACCATGGGATTGTATGTAAAAGATTTCTATGACTGAGTGAGGAAGAAAGGGAAAGTAAGAAATGAGTAGATAGAAGGGAAAAGGCTCTGCAGTTGAGTGCATGAAGGCCTAGAGTAGTGTCTGCAGTTGAGTGCGCGGACCCTTGTAGCTGAGTGCGCAGGGAAGTTTTGAGTCTGTAGTACCATATTGAAGATCAATAAAGTAGACAGTTGAGTTATCTCTGTGTTTATTTGTTTACTTTTTTTATTTGTGTTTGTGATATATGCTGAGATGGAATAATGTCCTTACGAAATATTGATATATTGATGCACGACTCTATGGGATAAGTCTTATTAGCTGTACGCAATATATGTTAAGTACTTTCACGAAGATTATAATACATTATGTTATGTTTATTAAATGTTTAATTAGAGTCACATGAGTTCAGATCTAGGGGTATTTTTTGCTTTGTGTAATTGGATGATTCATCTGTTAAGGGTCCGCAAAGTCCTATCATAGACCTTTGTGAAGGTCTAGAGGCTGTTAAAGGGAGTTGCGGAGCTGGGCCCTAGGGAAATAAAAGACATCACATTAATCTCTAGATGCGGAAACTTAGTTCCAGCATCCCCCCATTCTTCTTCAGGTGAGACTTTAGCCTGTGCTATGCGTGTTGATGCCGAAAGGGCCAATAGTGTAGGGTTTGCTTTGTTGCAATTAACTCTAAACCTAGGTCAGGACACACTAAGCCAAAAGATGGTTTGGTTGCTGGGACTGGGACCTGCTTAAGGAGATGTGTGACGTCACATCATTGGAATTCGACCAAGAAGGAGATTGAGAAGTGGTTGGATAGAAAAATTCATGAATTCATGCAAGAGAAAAAGAAACCGTGTCTATCAAAGGGTTGGACAGATATTTGTACACAGAAATACACAAAATTTTCTTTTGTACCTTCTTGATCGAACTATACGAGCGGATAGCTAAGTTAGCAGACAACCAAGGAAGGTGGAGGCTTGACGGTCCAATAGTGTGGACTCCAGAGTTGGTACGATGATTAGAAGCCTCTTAAGACAATATCACACACGTTTCTGATCATTGGCTTGATTGAATTATAGGAGGATTCATTATAGAGTTTGAGGTTGATACCTTGGTTAGCTACATTGAAGCAAAGCAACACTTCTTCAAGGGACCTCGAGGTAAGTATTTGAAATCTCTGAATACCTAGATTAAGATGCTCTTGTGTGAAAAATAGGTTATGCCATTGCCTTGATGTTTGGAGCTACGCGAAGTGGAAAACTCTTTAGAAATTGAGAGAAAGTAGGTCTTGAATATAGCCCGTTGATTGGACCTCCTTTGAGCGACAACGAGGGAACGGTACAAGCCTCAGCGTAGAGTGTTGCCCAGCTGATAAGACAGTGTTTTCAACAGATACATCATCCATCCACTCAACCTCCACCTTCACCGCCACAACATACCCCTTCACCCAAACCTCCGCCACCATCACTATCGTTCAACATGTTGAACTTAATCAGGCTACCAATTTTCGAGGGTATAGGGAGTTAAGATACAAATCAGTTCTGGTTTGTTGTGAATGCTGTTTGGATTGTGCAGCTGATCACTAATGATAACATAAAGAAGGTGCAGTTAGTTACTGCCTTGAAGCATCACACACTAACATGGTATATAAATATTGTGTTGATCATCCTTTCACGATTCTAATAGAGACTAAGGATGCTTTAAATGAAGAGTTTAGTAAGCCTAAGTCTGACTTGCAGTCAGTAGTTGGATTTAAGGAAATCATGATGAGGGTTGATGAAATGCCTTGGGAGTTAGATCAAATGTTTAAATGTGTGATCCAAGAATCTAATATGTAACTTACATATGGACAACACCGTGAGTGGTTTATAGCCTTGCTTTGGCCCCACCTAAGGATTGTTGTGTCACAGTAGAAGATAGAAACTCAGGCAGAAGAACTGGAGATCACAATGAGGCTACACGTGATACCTATGCTGGATGCGACCTTGGGGGTACAACAAATTCACTCCTAGTTGCAGAGCCTTTGCTTGGAATTGCAGAGCTTGAGTAAAGAGAAGGTGACTAAACTAGAGGTGCGCGAGGAAGTCTAGTGTCTAAACTGTAAGAGCAAGGGCCATGATAAAGATCATTGTTCTATATTTGTGAACTATATCATAGGAGGGGGATAATTCCCCTGAGACCAGAAGCTCCAACAGGACTGAGCATGGGGGCCACACTATGGTGCACTATTTTTTAGGTGGCTATAAAACACATAACATATAATTGTCATTTTCTACAAATGTTCATTCAGACAACACAACAACTGTTCTACGACTTCTGAAAATTGGTGGGCTGCGATGATTGCCACTGTCGTAGCTATGAATTAATGATGGAAGGGATTCCTACCTACCAAATGCAAGAAGAAATGCAGCCTCCAGATCATGTCACCAGAGGAGCGTGCAGAGGATATCAGGGATGGGGACAAGGCTGAGAAGGAGGAGGACCTAGTAGAGGTCACGGTAGCTTATCTGCTATAACTGTGGGACACCAGGGCACTATGCATGGGGGTGTCAGAATTAGACACACCCATCCTGTCAATACTACAGCCAGTTTTACCACACTATAGAGGAATTCCCTGTGTTGGTAGACAAGATGCAGGAGAAGAAGGCACAGCCTCAACAACCTACGCAGAACTTACAAATGATGAGAGCTGAACCCTGCGAGGAAGATTCAAATGTGAATATCGTGCTAAGAAGAAATATTACAAGTAGGGATGATAAGGGAAAATAGCTTGAAGAGGATGGATGGGTCTGCATGGCCCCAGAGAAGGAAGTTGGGTTCGATTTGGAGTGTGCAAAGGAAACATTTATGGAGGCCAAGAAAAGATTCACTGAGGTGTCTACCTCCAGAAGTCAAAACAGAGTACCAGAAACTAGCGCGCATACAGAGGTTGATCCCTCTATGCTTACCACATTCTTAGAGACCTACATGAAGCTGTTGCGTGATAGTAAAGCTGTGAAGGGCCTGCGGGAGTTAATAAACAAATGCACTGGCAAAGAAAACACTTTTGATGGACATCAAGTAGTAATAAAGAATGGAAAACATAAGCCAAGAATAAGGCATGAGATGAGGCTCACCGCGCAGATATGGGATTATGAGATGGACCAGGTCATTCTAGATCTGGGGGCTGGTGCGAACATTCTGCCTAAATAGACATAGGAGAGAATTTGGAGACTTGCGTTGCAGTGGTCTCCGATCTAGATTCAAATGGAAAACCAATAGAAGATCATCCCTATGGGACAACTACATGGAGTAACAGTGGATATAGAAGGTGCAAGTGCATTGGCTGATTTTGAAGTAATAGAGATCGTTGATGACAACAATCCATACCCTACACTCCTTAGGATTGACTGGGCCATTGACATGAATGGAGTCATCAACTTGAAGAAGAGAAAAATGTCATTCAAGAGGAAATCCCTTTGGGTGTTAGTACCATTGAACCCTGCAGAAGGACCGCACTATACTGAATTGGTCCATGACTATGAAGAAAGTGACAATGACTTGGACCAGATCTATAAAATAACCACGCGAGATCAAGACTAGATTAATCCAACAACTGATGGATGGATTGCATGGGACCAGGAAATTTCTTGTACCTCAGATTTAGATGAAGAATTGGAACATTGGTAGAATAGGCTGCATGAAGTATCTACGCTGTGCTGCAACATGATGACTAAATCGCTGCATTGTGTGCCATCAAAGGTAAGAAATTTACTCTATTATGATGGTTTAACTGATGTACATAATTTTTTGGATGCCTGGTCCTTGAGGATCATCACTTTCAAGCACTATATTTGGTGCTCCACACTATGCCCGCAGGATGGTGGGGTACATACAAGGACAACTTCTATGAGTGTTGAGAATATAGAAGGATGATGAGGTTGCGATTTTGTCATCCTAAAATTCGACTGGCTGAGAAATACGATGTGAGAATTGATCCGTATGATCATTTAGCAAAGTGGACTAAAGCTATTGGAATAGAGCCACAGTCAGAGTCGGTGAACTTATTCAGTCATACTTTGGATACCATTCCTATGAATTGGTATCTGGAAACGGATCTCCACCATGGTACCGTAGAGTGGGATATATTAATGGAAGGATTCTTAATGATCTTTAGTTTTAAATATGGTTTCAAGAGCATTGATGGAGCTCTACAGGAGATTAAGGCTGCGATCTTCAGAATTCTGTAGGATCTGTTGGAGTTGGTTCTACTAGATTGGATCACCTAGCTGCACCACACATTGGAATGCTATAACGTTACTCCTGAAGGGAAAAATGAAGATCCAAGAAATATTAATATTGTAGAAGCCAAATACCATCGCGAGGTTGAAGGTCTATAGATAGAAAATCTGGACATCACTGTGCCATTGAAAACCAAGCAAGTGAACAGTGGTACTGAAGCAGAACCAAAATTTGCGATGATTGGGGACTACTGGGATGATGCCATAGTGGATAAAGTTGTTGAGCTACTCTGCAAGTACCAGGATATTTTTCCCACCAAGTTTTTGGATCTGAAGGGAATCATAGGTGACTTGGGTGTGATGAAAATCACTTTGAAGCTGGACGTGAAGCCTGTTAAGTAGAGGCCATATCGCCCGAATCCTAAGTATAAAGAGAATGTTCGCTTGGAATTAGATAAGATGCCGACAGCATGCATCATAGAACCAATGGAGGAGTCTGATTGGGTGAGCCTCATGGTGGTCCAGGAAGAGAAATATAAGGATGAAATAAGGATTTGCATCGATCTAAGGAAGCTCAATGACACCTGTGTCCGTGACCCATTCCTAACGCCATTTATAAATGAAGTATTGGACAACGTTGGAGGGTAGGCGGCCTATTCGTTCATTAATGGGATTTTTGGGTACCATCAGATCAAGATTGCACTAGAGGAGCCTACCAATTTGCACTAGAGGAGCCTACCAATTTGGAGGAAGGGTTGCTTGATGCACAACTCTTCACGGTGCGCATAGCAGATAACCAATTTTCAGATATTATCCACTTTTTGACTAAAGGGATGAAACCGGAAGGGTATAACAGTCAACAAAAGAAGGAACTAGTAGTTTGCGCAACGGATTTCTTAGTGATTCTAGGAAATTTGTATAAAATGGGTGTAGATGAGATATTGCGACAATATGTGTTAGATTTTGAGTAGAGTGGCATTCTCGCTGAAGCTCATGGAGGGGCTGTGGGAGGACACTATGCAAGAAAAGTGACTGCGTAGAAGATTCTGTGCGTAGGTTTATGTTGCCCTACATTGCACAAATATTCCAAGGCATATTGTAGGGCATGCGATGTATGTCAATGAACCAAAAAACCACTGCAGAGGGACGAGTTGCCACTAAATCCTCTTGTGTCTTTGCAGCCATTTGAAAAATGGGCGATTGAATTTATTGGGATGATCTAGCCCCTCGGGAAGAAAACTGGTGCATGCTACATCATCACCGTGATAGAGTATTTAACGAGATGGGAAAAGGCACAACCAGTTAAGAATTTCATAGGAGCTACAATAACGAAGTTTTTATTTGAATACGTCTTAACTAGGTTTCGCTGCCCGAAGGTGTTGATGAGTGCTCGGGGTACGCACTTCCTAAATGAGACAATCAACGCGTTGACTTAGGAGTTCGAAGTCTATCACCAGAAGAGCACAATGTATCATCCTCAAGCTAATGGAACAATTGAGGCCTTTAATAAGATTTTGGAGAATGTGTTGACAAATATTTGTAATGCGCAACAGAATCACTGGGATGTGTGTGGACCTGCAGTACTATGGGCATACGGGACTACTTGTAAAAAGCTGACAGGACAAACACCTTCTAAATTGGTCTATGGCGTAGAAGATGTGATTCCTATGGAATATATCGTGCCTAGTCTACACACAGGGATCACAGATCACGAAGCGTTGGAAGAATGACTCACATAACTGATGGAGCTTGAAGAGGATTGATTCTTGGCTGGATTCCATCTGCAAGTACAAAAGGAATGTGAAAAAGCATGACATGTTCGACACATCAAGGTGCGCACCTTCAAGGTAAATTCTCTAGTATTGTTGTATGATAGTAAGTTCACCAAGTTTCCAGGGAAATTTCAGATGCACTGGCTTGGGCCATATGTTATCAAAGAGATTACATATGGAGGTGTGATTCAGCTTGCTAAGCTGAATGGAGAACTGTTTCCAGAAAGGGTGAATGGAGACGATTGAATCCATATACAGGGGATCTTTCATAATGACTATATGGTGGCACGACAATCTTAGTGCTCCAAGCAGTTTTAAGGGAGTGCAGGACTATAAACTACACTACTAGGGTTGGAGGATTACACGGGAGGTGGGCTGCATGGAAAGTGCTTGAGTTGCAGTATAAGAAGTTGCACGCAGTTAGCTATGCTATGAAGAACAACAAAAAAGTGACCATTATTTATTATTTGATAGCCAGAGGACGCTTAATGGGTGCAGGATGGAGGCATTTAAGGCCAAAACCTTTGAAGATTTTCTGCGAAAATAATCAGGTCGCAAAAAATATTCAGGAAAGGCTCACCACCTTACAGTAGATGCATCAGATGATCACGCTGGCCGCAGAAGGACCAACTATAGAGCAGCTCATGGAAGAAGTCTAGTAGGCAGCTACACAGAGAACTGCTGAGGTTGCAGTAGTGCAGGTGGAGCTGGGGGCTTTTAATAGCAAGATCGCAGCACCAGCTGAGTGACTCGAGGGCGAGTCATGATCTTTATGTTGGGGGCCTGTTGGGATGGGGTCCCCTGGGTCAGTTTTGGGGTTAAAAACCTAAGTTTTGATGTAAATTTTGTAAAAAGAAATAAATTCTCCATGATTTGTGGATGTGGAGTGCGTAGATGGTTAGGAGTCAAAGGGGTTTTATCCAAGGAAAATTTTAGGGGCTAATATTCACAGGTGGGCTAATTTTCTATGCTTTTTCCAAAAAAATATTCGCCAATTTCAATTTTTTCTAAAAATGATTCTCCCAAATTTTATAGTACAAAATTATTTTACCTTAACAATCGTGAAACTATTATATTGAATAATATAAAATCATTGGAAATCTAAATATTTCTAAAAAAATATCACCAAACATTTTACAATGCGCATTTAGAGACTAGTAAGATTCATTAAGGTTTCTAAACTTTAAGATAAAATTTCATCCTTAAAGTTTTCCCTAGTTTTAGCCCCTTGATTATGTAAAAGTTGAGTCAGTTTTGAGATACGCTCATGGTCTGCAGACCAGGATTGTATGTAAAAGGCTATAAATAGGTGTGCCTTAGAGATTCTAAGGCAGGCAGATGTCTATGACTGAGCGAGGAAGAAAGGGAAAGTAAGCAGTGGGTAGATAGAAGGGAAAAGGCTCTGCAGCTGAGTGTGTGGAGGCCTAGAGTAGTGTTCGTAGCTGAGTGCTCAGACCCCTACAACTGAGTGTGCAGGGAAGTTTTGAGTATGTAATAGCATATTGAAGATCAATAAAGAAGACTGTTGAAGATTCTCTGTGTTTATCTATTTACTTTTGTTGTTTATGTTTGCGATATATGCTGAGATGGAATAATGTCTTTATGAAATATTGATCTATTGATGTGCAACTCTATGGCATAAGTCTTATTAAATGTACGCAATATATATTAATTACTTTCATGAAGATTATAATACATAATACTATGTTTATTAAATTCTTAAGTAGATCCGCGCAAGCTCAAATCTAGGGGTATTTTCTGATGCACGTAAGTAGATGATTCATCTGTTAAGGGTCTGAAAAGACCTTTCATATACCTTCGCGAAGGTCTAGAGGCTGCTAAAGGAAATTTCAGTACCTGGGTCTACGCAAAGGCAGAACTAGGGGAAATAAAAAACATCACATTAATCTTTGGATGTGGAAACTAGGTTCAAGCATCCCCCCATACTGCTTTGGGTGAGACTTCAGCCTGCACTATGTCGGTTGGTGCCAAAAGGGTCAGTAGTGTAGGGTTTTTTTTGGCGCAATTAACTCTGAACCTAGGTCAGGACCCGCTAAGCCATGGGATTGTATGTAAAAGGCTATAAATAGGTGTGCCTTAGAGAGTTTAAGGCAAGAAGATGTTTATGTCTGAGAGAGGAAAAAATGGAAAGTAAGTAGCGGATAGATAGAAGGAGAAAGGCTCTGTAGTTGAGTGCACGAAGGCCTAAGTAGAGTCCACAACTGAGTGCGTGGACCCCTGCAACTGAGTACGCAGGGATGTTTTGAGTTTGTAGTACCATATTGAAGATCAATAAAGAAGATTATTGAAGAATCTCTGTGTTTATCTATTTACTTCTATTATATATGTTACGATATATGTTGTAATGGAATAACATCTTTATGAAATATTGATCTATTGATGCACGACTCTATGGGATAAGTTGTAATAACTGTACGCAATGCATGTTAAATAATCTCACGAAGATTATATTACATTATGTTATGGTTATTAAATTCTTAAGTAGATCTGTGTGAGCTCATATCTAGGGTTATTTTATGGTGTGCGTAAGTAGATGATTCATCTATTAAGGGTCTGCAAAGACCTATCATATACCTTTGTAAAGGTCTAGGGGCTGCTAAAGGAAGTTGTAGTACCAAGCCTTAGGGTCTTATAGATCTGCACAAAGGTAGATCTAGGGCAACAAAGGACATCACATTGATCTCTAGATGTAGAAACTTTGTTCCAACATCCACCCATACTGCTTCAGGTGAGACATTAGCCTGTGGTATGTGGGTTGATGCCGAAAGGGCCAATATTGTTGGGTTTTGTTTGGTGCAATTAACTCAGAACCTGGGTCAGGAACCACTAAGCCAACACTTATCGAAGGCTTGATGGAGCTCCTTGAGGAGAGTAAGAAGGGAATGGACAGAAGCAGCTGGCAGGGTATCACACCACCAATTAGCAAGACCTTCAAGGGCAAGGAATAAAAGTATGAAAATAATCTCTTCACTATCGATTTCATGAGATTCATAGAAATGAAGAAAATTAGAAATGTGCTTGGATACAAATGTTCTGTCCTCACAGTGAAACTTTAACAAGGACAAGTGATCGAGAAGCTCACTAGGGAGTGATAGTTGACTAGGGGAGAAATGAGAGAAAGGCCCCGGGAGCATGATTTGTGTATGATCCATTTTGATAAGAGATTCAAGCCAAATGCAATGGGCTTAGCTTGTCATATGGACCTCCTTCTAGCACCAAAAATGTTGATGTGCTAGATTTGCCAACATTCAAGGGATTTGCCTGGTATGAAATCCCAACTAGACCTCACACCATTTGGTGTAGAAGTCCCATACAGTATGATGGCCTAGTTACCATTATCTTAAAGATATGCCTCAAATCTTGTTAGCTAGCACATGAAAGTGGTATACTTAGTCTTCAAATAGTGTATGAGTGCCTAGTGAGTTCCTAATGTAACTTCTGTCTAAGTTCCTTCACCGCATAGGCGGAGGGAGAAAGTGAGTCTTAGGTCGAGAGGGAGTAGTACCAACTCAATAAGAGACACACATAACACAACAAGATATACGTAGTCCACACGGATGCGGAAGTCAAAAACACTAAGGTGAACAGATAGTGGATACAACACCCAGCGGAGTAGTCCACACGGATGCAATGATCGTTATAACAAATATACAAGAATGAATATGTCTAGCGTCTCTCGAAGTAGTCCACATGGATGAGACAACAATATAAACCATTAAAACAAATCTTCAACAATATATGCACTAGAATAACCGAAGTAGTTGAACTATCCTACTATAAGTTAAGAAAACATGCATTACAAGCGTTTAAAGAATAGTCTTACAAAAGAATACAATGCATCCATGAAAATGTGTTGGTCTGTGAAAAGCTTCTGAATTAAGCGAAAGTTCCAAGACACATTCGTACACCATACATTACTAGCCCTAGTAGTGGAGTGTTGGAGCCACTACTCATTCCTCAAAGAAAATATTACAAACTCTTAAGGCTATGTGGAAGGAGCCAAGGTGAAAATTCCTTTGCATGTACAAATGAGGGGATATATATAGCCCAGGGTGAAACTGACCCTTGTGACTCTTCGACTTCCCTCATGATTGTTAGACTTACATGACTCTTCGACTTCATCCATGAGTCTCTTGTATTTTCATGTTATAATAAATTGATTACAACAAGTATGGCCCAAAATAGTGATGTGGCTGAGACAACTTATGACACAACTCGGCATGACACTGCTGACATGAACATGCTGACTGTCATGTCTGTGTCGAGATGCTATGTTGTTGGGTGATGAGTATGCTCTTGGTGTATCATATCTTCGCCTCTGCATGACGAAGTGTGCGGGGTCTTTGATGGTCTTGGTATTCACTTAATAGTTCATGCATGTGTAGGTATGTCCTTCACTTGCTACTTGGTATGCTTCGCGTTTTCGTCCAACCGCGAGCAAGTCTTCTAGCATGTGCTCCTTCTTCATCCCATTCATCGTTGCACCATGTTCCATTCATATCCATAAATATCCTAATCTACCATGATGCATTTTTTTCCATGTTTGGTTCGGGTGACCAGGAGGGATGACATGGTACTAAGACTACATAGAGCATAACTCAGGCTAGGATGCGGGACTCTGGGGCAGTGTCGGTAAAATATGCATAGAGGTCATTGGGAGGCTGATTTGAGCAGTCCTAGACAACAATGACATTTATAGAGAGGGTATAGCTAGGAGGAAGAATTGTGCAGTGTGGGCAACAGGAAGCACTGGCAGTGAAAATTGCGTAGTTTTCCAGAGGAGGTTGGGATCAGGCTGTGGGAGTTGCTGGTCAGAATTGCATAGTTTTTGGAGACAGTCAATGTAGGACATGACTGTACATTTTTCAGGCTGAGTGGAGTGTTGGGAAGTAGGAGGAATGTGAGTCAAAATTGCACAGTTTTTAGCAGGAGAGTAGAGCAGGCTAGCAGGGGGACTTCCTGAGAAAACTATGCAATTTCCGGGGATACTATAGTGACTAGCAGCAGAGGCATGTCCCTCATGTCTATGCAGTTTCTGCAGGTTGGATGACTACTATGTAGTTTTGGGGATTAGTGCATCCCTGGGTCACAACTCAAGTTAGATCTTCCAGTTGACTAGAGGGAGGCTTGGTGGATGGTCTTGTAGGAAGCACAAACTAGAATTTATTCTTGGAAAACTTCTGTGTAGTTCTGGGAGACAGTCAACTTGCTCATTTCTAGAATTGCACAGTGTAGGCTTCTTGGGAGGACAACCTCAAGCTCTGCATGGTTCTGGGCGACAATGGAGGGTCACTGAGGTCCGAGACTATGTAGTGCAGCTCAATGGAGGTCTGGTTGATGGAATGTTATCCGGTCGATAAATTTTTGAGAAAAATGGTTAAGTGTGTGAGCGAGTGACTTCATGTATATATGACCTTGTGAATACACACTTAGCATGATTCGACGACATGAAACCTCAAAACAACAAGAAAACATTTGCTCAGTGCGACCGTCTAAAGGTGAGAGCGATAAGTACGACACTTAAGATGGGTCATTGAACAATCATGATGACACTTGCATGACAGTTTCTACAACTTTGTGTGCGAGTACGATGGCCATTGACATAGTTGGAAAAACTCATGCACACAAAGACACACCTTTGATGTCACCAAAACAAGGTCACAAGCATGAGAAAAAGGTTGCAAGCATGAAATATCATTTAACATGGCAAAGATGATAGTTGGTCAAACAAGTGAAAAGGAAGCAAGACATGTAGAGGAAACACATGAAATGACTTTTTTGTTTGCACACATGCATGTTACTAAAGAAAGGATGATATGATAATGACAAGTAGTCCTGCAAACACAACTAAGAGATGTACTTCAAAAGGTGTTTTTTACTTACCATACTTACCCTTAAGATGATCGTGCATTCGATGGAGTTTGAATATGGTCCTTATCTTTTCCCATCACTTAGTCTCTTTTTCCTTCTCCTCAACTCTTTGGGAGTGATCTTAGTTTGTCACCTTTTCCTGTAGTCATTGAAAGATAAATCAACGTAGCTTCAGTGGGCAGTGAATGTTGCTGAAATGAGGCCTTGGGAGGCCCATCTACGTAGTTTCTGAATGCAAGATAGATAAGATATATTGCACAACACTATGCATTTTTGAGGCACAAGACATTGTTGCGGGATGGGGTCTTGGGAGGACACCTCTGCGCAGTTTCTAAGTACAGTGTAGCTTGGGTAGCCGAGAGGTAATAATGCACTTTTTCTGGATATAAGGTAGTGCTATGGGATGGGTTCATAGAGGACACATCTACGCAGTTTCAGGTTGTAAGGTAGACTGAGAAGCTGAGGAAAAATCCGCAGTTTCTAATGATAGTAGGTTTCCGTTGGGGTAAGGACACTGGAGGAAACCGCTGCGTAGTTTTGAATGCCAAGGGAGGCTGGGGTTTCTCTACACTTCAAAATTCCAAAAGGCAAGGGAAAAATATTAAGGGTTGCAAAAGCAAAGTGCACAGTTCTGGGAAGTTGGATGAGGTTAGGTTTCTCACGAAATTGGCTAAGTGTGAGATCAAGGAACAAATGTAAACAGTGATAGGACTTGACTATGATCACACATGAACACTTAGTGATACAAATTAGGCCATCCATAATTTATAAAACATACTTTTCTTGATGCAACAACCTTCGCGACCAGAGTCCGTAAAGTGAATGTGAAACATGTCTATGTAATGAAAACATCTCATATGCACAAGATTTCCCTTGAAGAAAAACAACATCCCCTTTGCATGACCAACAACCATGCCTATGCCCAAGGATGACACATGATGCATAAAGAGGAGAACATGAAAAAATCTTAATATGAAGGTGGGGAAGTTGAGATCATCAACTTACCAACAAGTGACCAAGGAACGATTGATCGCAGGATCCAAGGTAGGCTACAAAATTTGCATGCGAGCCAAAATTTTGCAGGGTGATTGTAGGAGTTGCAATAGGTGGGTACATGCCTTGATAGGAAAATATTCCCAAAAGTTTGGCTAGAGTCACCTATTAACAAGAAGGGAATGGGGTGCACCAGAGTGGTGGTTCAATCCCCTCTGGAAATTAAAAAGTCATGCAAAAGCAAGACTATTTTGCTGGTGTATCTTAAGGAATAAAGTCTCAACATGGGATAATCTCTAGAAAAGAAATAAGATGGCTCCAAGGTGGTGCACGGTTTGCAAAAGAAAGGAGGAATCAGTACAACACCTATTCTTAAAGTGTTCATTTAGTAAAAGTACATGGGATGAAACATTGAGGTTATTGGGAAAGAATCACGTCTGGGATGGAGAAAACATTGGTGAAGCTTGGCAAAGATGGTGGGATGAGACCCAAGAGGAAAATATGAGGAATCCTCCTTTAATAATCTCTTGGGGTATCTTGTTGGCTAGCAATAGGAGTATTTCAAGGCTTTGGCTCTCGCTCATGTTCCCATTGTTATAGAATGTGCCTCAATTTATGGCCTTATCCCAGTTCCAAATATCGTAAAGAGTATTAGGAAAGTAAGAGAAGAACATATCAGGGGAGACATACTGTGGGCTTGTTTTGACGGTGCGTTTGATCCATAGAACATCTGGGGGGAAGGTTTAGTCATTCACATCAACAATAAAAAAAAACTTAAAAGCATCGGTGGGCCTTGGCTCAGGATCAAATAATTACACTAAACTTCAATCCTTAAAACTTTTACTTTGATGGCTTATTCATATGTGGATGGGATCGGTCAAGATTTTTGGAGACTCACAAAATGTTGTAAAATGATTCAATGGAGAGCAAAGATGTCAAAAATACATGTTGATTCCATTATTAGAATAATATTTACTTTTAAAACATCATTTTGACTTTATCATTGTCTATCATATTTAGAGGGAATGAAACTTAGATGCAAACATCCTACCTATGTTGGGTGTGGAGCCTGATTATCTTCTTTATTCAGAGGTATTGCCACATTGTACCCCATTTCATAATGTGGCAGCAACGCCACCCATTATTTTCATTGCATGTTACACAGTAATTTGTCACCGACCTTATATCAGTCCCCAAGGGACATCTCCGCTGTGCCATACATCAAATAAATATGTCCATACCTTCCTACTCATTCAATAAGATGAAACAAGTGCTCTTTAATACTGAAGATTTTACCTATGTTTCTGCATCATCACAAGTGAACCCTACTCTTCCTGCGATGATTCTCTGTGTTGAACTATACCATTGCGACGTCATCACAGGGGTACACGTGTTTCCTGTGATGGTCAAAATTTAGGGCTCAGTGCAAGTCCTCAAAATATTTCTTGCGACGATTGCTCTGCATACATTGCTTCCTTGCGACATCATCGCTGAGTCCTAATGTATGACTTGTGATGATCCAGATATGGCAAATTAGTTCAAACAGTTGGCCTTCTGGGTGATTCTAGAACTGGTTGTTGGGTCAAGTTGGTTCACCTTTCCTCCTCTGGGATGGTGGTTCCACCTTTTGAGAAACCTCCCTTGAGGATAAGCTCCCTCTCCCTCATTTCATGGAGGCTTCTCCTCCTATAAAAACACTCCCCATTGCTATGATCAGCTAGTTCTTAGTTTTTGGATTTGAGCAAATTAGCTCGCTCTCGTGTGAGTTTGATAGTTTGCAGTGTGAATTACTGATAGTTTAGCAATTGGTTGTGGATTGCCTTAGCCTTTTAATAGAGCTTGTGAGTGGGAGAGAGAGTTATCATCCATTTCGGAGACCCTTTTGAGAGTGAATGATTGAAGAAACATACCGATTGGACCCTTCGAGAAGGCTTGCAAAGTCAAGGCTTGGTTGTAAGCTTTGCTTTTGATTCATTTTAATACAATCAATGATGATTTCCTATGTCTTGTGTGAAATATACTTGATAGCTTATGGTTCCTTGACTCTGTAAGTAAATAGATCATTGTTGTTCTCGGTTACGTGTTCTTTTGTTCTCTTGTGTTGTTTTAGGTTGATTTCTCATTGTGGAGAAGAAAACGGTAGTTGAAGCGGCGCAACGAAAGCTCCATCGAACACCGGTTTGAAGTAGGCTCTTTAAACAATGACTGTTTAAGGAAATTAGGTGTTGTTTTGGCTTGCTGTGACTAGACCCACTCTAGGGCTAGAGGGGTTGCCTCTATTAGCAGAGGGAACATTTCCTACATCACACTGCAAGGGGGGTCTAGGGCGGCCTTGTAAAATGTTGTATATCATCCATCCTCTGACGTTATTGCTCAATCATAATGAAACCAATTCATTTTTCATTCTTTCATGCTCTGTGCCCTCCATGACTGCTAAGCTCTGTGTTCAGCCCCCAAATTTCATAGTCAATCTAGGTTGTTCAATAGGCAGAAATTTGATGGTGGAATTTATGTTTAATTTAGGGTTTTCTTTCCCTAGAAGGCAACCCCCCGCTATATATGAGGGAATTGTACTGTGGCTATGTATATGTGTATTCTGAGCAAGAAAGATAGAGGAGATTCTATGAGAGAGAAGAGGGAATTACAACAAACCTATTGTAGGTTGTATCTCTTCATTTTGCTAGATAATATAAAAGGAAGGATTGGTTGCTTCTCCATGGACGTAGCCCAAACTGGGTGAACCATGTATATTTGTGTCTCTCTTGTTTTATGCATTTTCTGTGTTTATATTTCTGCAATATATTCTATGTGTTCCATTTCTCTGTAATATATAATTTTTCTAACAATTTAAGGAGGGTGTACAACAAACAATAGGTATCTGGAGCATAACAAAAACTGACAAGGACATGATTCATGTGTCGGATCAACAACATTTTTTCCCATGATAAAAATGTTGTTACTACTCTAAACAAGATTTAGTTTCTTTTTTGTTTTTATTTGGATTCTGCCATGTATACATAGGGGTAAGAACTACTTAAAAACTTTGTTTGAATAATTTTGTATAAATTACTTGTTCTTATTTGGGTTGTTTTCCTTAAAAAAGAGGAGGCCCGGGAAAAGTCATCAGCTCTCTTTTTATTTATTGGGTTCGGTAGTACAATTTTTTACTTTCATCCCAAAAGAACTACTCTATGTTTACCTGTTAGACATACAGTACATCGAATTCTTAAATGCATCTATAAATGTAACTTTTTATAATAGAAAGTTCAATTTCTCCCTTGGAAAAACGCCTTTGAAGAAAAACTAATGCTGGAACAAAATATTCAAGAATTGTAGCAATGAATAATCCTAGAAGGGTGAAATATGGATCTGGCTGTGGAGGAAGGGCTCACTATACAAAATATCGAACTACAACATCAACAAGAAGAAGTATTATGGAAAAAAAAATCTAGGGTACAACGGTTAAAGGCGGGATAATGAAACAATAAGTTTTTCCGTAACTTAATTCTACAACAAACACACAATAATCGAATTTTATGTAGATTCTTGTAGATTCACAAGTTCATGCAATGTACTAAGGCACACAACAAGAATCTACTTCTACTTTCAACTAGCAGAAGCCAATAGATCGATGAAAACAATATGAACAAGAAGAAGATAAATCAGTGGAACATAACACAAGATGTATTTGGGGAAAGACACTACTCAAAACCCCGCTATCTATATTTCATATATCATAAATATGAGTGAAGGTAAAAATCTTGTTCTCACTAGAAAAAATCCGTAAAAGTATGTTTAACTCTCTCAGTTCACAAGATATCTCTTGGCCAAGATTTAGCCAATGCTATAGCTCTACAAGCCCCTAATCTCTTGCATAATTCCTAGGATGAATAACCTGTGTTTAAAGGGAATTCATGCTTCCAAAACTGCACAATTCAAACATAGGATCAATCTTTGATGCATGCATGATATTTACACTCCAGTAAATAATATATATGATAATACACTATCCTTGTAGTCAACTCTCAACTGGGTCTTTCTATGAACTAAAATGCATGAGTTTCTCATGAGGGAATCTTTAGTTAACTGGAGTAGCACTAGTGGATGTACCAGTGCACCAACTGGCTATTAGTCCTCTATTAGTTCCTCAAACAGTTTGGAACTAATTTAATTGAACTTAACTCTGTAAACTGAGAGATCTAATTTCCAACTGAATTTAAATTCATACTGGACCCCTCAAACTTAGGGAGAACATATACATGACTACATAAAGACTTCCAACTTGAAATTCCTACGCTAATTAAGTTAATTAAACTTAATTAACTATTTACAAGTTGCTATGAGAATAGAATTTGATTTTAATTCTTAGTTTAATTCAAGGACAAATTAAACTGGAATTTCTTGTTCCCATTTCCCAACACTCCCTCTCAACAAGAAAGGGATTATCAGCTACCCCAACCTTGTCTACGTGAAACTTGAATTTACATCTTGACAATGCCTTTATAAAAATGTTAGCATCTTGCTCCTCTGTGGGAATGTACTCTAACAACATAATCTGCCTCAATACAAAATCTCAGAGATGATGATATTGGATATCAATATGCTTGGACCAATCATGAAAAACGAGATTTTCAGAGTTTGATACAACTCAGATTATTGCAGTAAATCAAATTTGGATCCATCTGCTAACCAAAAAATCCAACTGGGATCTTCCTCATCTAGATCACCTCACATGTTGTTCGACTCGTAGTCATGTACTCTACCTCTGCCAAACTCAGTGCAACTGATCTTTGTTTCCTGCTATACAAAGAAACTACCACTCACCCAATAATCAAGATCCCTCTTGATGTGCTCTGCCCATCAGATGGAATCCCTGCCCAATCTACATCAGTGAAGCATTGAAGCTCCACTCCCTTTGTGTGTTTGTACCATAATCCATACTGAGAAGTGATCCTAAGGTATCTCAACACATGATTTTCCTCTTTCCAATACAACTTGGTAGGCCTAACCATCACTTGATTAAGTTGGTTAACTGCATAGCACATATCCAGTCATGTTTTCACCAAGTACATGAGTGAACCCACAAGCTTCTTGTAAATAGTAGCTTCCAATACATCCCCTGAAGCAGAATCCTCCTTCCTCCAGTTACTTGTTAGAGCATTCTCCATGGGTTTGTTGTTCTCCATGCGAAATATCTTGAGTATCTCGGTCGCATACTTTCCTTGAGACACAACCAAATCCCCATATCCTTGCCATATAACCTCCATTTCAATAAAGTGATGCATGAACCCCATGCCCTTCATCTCAAACTATCTTGCAAGGTCCTCCTT